>BSBM01000339.1:4025000-5241666 GCA_027924585.1 Larix kaempferi
GTTGATGATATTATTCTTATGGCTCGGTGTCCCTCTACTCTTAGTAAGTAGCGGGGAATTGTCTTGTATTTTTGTTCTACCTTGTATTTGATAGTAAACATTGACAAAACAAAGGGTATGGCAATCAAATCCACAAAAGATTACTTACTCTAATTTTGTGTATATGACAATAACAACTTAGAGGAAGTCACTCCATTCTCATCTCTCATGTTTTCTTATACGGATGTGAAATTTCAGGGCTTGGCACCTTTAGACAATCATGGAGGAAGAGCTTGACTGAATTCATTTAATCTCAAAATTAAAAACAATATGCCCCGTCCTACCCTCCTCATAAAAGGTAGTCATTCTCCATTGGAGTATGGTTATGACTAGGTACCAGTATGGTTATGACTAGGTACCTAATGTGTAAGCACAAGACAAATAATATTAAAGCTTCCTAAAATTTCTTTCAACCTCCAACCAAGTCACATGTTGCTTAATGGCATAAGCATGCCAAGTCTTACCTAAATCAATGGAGAATATAAAAGAAGATCAAAGGCATTGATACCATTAAAATACTATCACATCTAAATTTCAAAATAAATTGTGATGTTATCAAAATTTAAAAGATAAGTGAAAATTAAAATATTATAAAAATGACAATATTACTAATTCTAAGAATTAAAGTAAAGAAAATTAACATTTTTAAAATAATAACAAACTCTTACTAGTTTATGATGATGATGATCAAGTCTTTACCATCCAATGAGACCAAACTTTGTCTATTGGACCTTAAGAGAAAAGACAAGGTAGAGAATAGTTGATTTGCTTTAAAATACTATTCCTATGCTTAAAAAGCTTAGAGAGGAGGGTCCCTAGCTCGCTATAGTGTTGGGGATCTAGAAGGTTGGAAAGGTCAATGCCGGAGAAAAGATTTTGGAACTGAGATCTAATGTGGTTGAAATTCGAGCATTCTAGGAGAAAGTGCTTTTCATCTTCTGCGCTCATAGACTTGCATAGATGGCAAATCCTTTAGGCGTTTTAGGGGTTTCCCAATGCCTATTCTGGCTATGGAGCTCATGAGAGTTCGTTCTAATCTTGGCAATATTAATTTTTTTCTTTGAGCTCGTTAAGATAGAAAGATAATTTTGATCCTTAAGATTAGGGTTAATGATCTCTTTGTAATATCTTAGTTTTATTTTACCTCTAACTCTTCTTTACACTACATTTTCACTTTGAAAGTAGAAGTAGAGTGGTAATTTCATCAATCCTCCAATAATTTAACCAAGTTGTAGCATCTTTAATCCATCCCCGCTTAAGGCGAAGGTGTTTTTGGCTAGAGTTAAGAGCAATTTTAGGAATCTAGTTGTCTCCCATGTTGTTTAATATGTTCTTGTACGTTAAATATCTAATCATAGCCATGCTTTCAATGGGAGAGAGCCGGGTTAAATATCTAATCATAAACCGCTTAAGATTATAAGTAATAAACCGCTTATGTATTTGCTCAATTCTTCTCCAAGATTCTTTGGAAATGCTGCATCCCCAAGCTTCACAACCATATAAGATAACAAGAGTGACAAGCGTTTTAAAGAGGAAATTCTTTTTGTCCCACATTACAAGGTTTGTCCATTTACACTTGTTTTCAAGATTGATGTAGGCTTTCCTTGTGATGAAAGTCTTATATGCTCTTCTGGATGCTACATTTCTACTTCCTCCAAAATTCTATTGTCATAAGCAAAATTGGCATAATTACTCTTATTGGATTTGATAATCATAACTTTATCATGCCCATAATGATGCATAAATGAAACTAGACCTTAAGAATGTAAGATGATGAGTTAGAATGTAAAACATAAAACACTACAAATATGACAGTATTGCAAACATTAAGAAATTTGTAGGTTTTCTCTGTGGTATTCAATTTCCACATAAACTTTAACTAACAAACAATTTGGCCGGTGGCAACTAAATTTGTTGATCCAGCCAGATTCTACTTGATACGTATATGCACATAGATATTGCAAGATAAATTTTCGCACAATTTAGAAAGTCTGGACGCCTCCGAAATTCATGATTTGAATCGGAATTGGCCTGCGAAACATTCCGACCAAGTCGTGACCGAAAATGCGCAGATGACTGAAAAGGCCACAGATAGGATAACAGATTGCACCTCCCTTCATTCTCTCCGCTGTTTGGAGTTCGTCCAGCAGCAATGTTATATCTGCTCGCTGAGTTATCATTATAATTAGCATAGCTATTCCTTCCACCAGTAACAAAAACAGGCAAGTTTCGCCCAGTGGATTCAATCCTAATAGAAAACCCAGGAGCAATGTGAGATACTCGGACGTTTGGTCGGCTGCCCGGCGCTGAAGATTCCAGGGGGCATGAAACATCGTTGCTTGGCCTCGATGAAGATCCAACCTCTGCAACCTCTCTTGCCAATCCATGGCGACAGACAGGACAGGAATTGTGCTGCGCCAGCCATGGAAGAATACAATCAGAATGATAAATGTGTTTGCAGGGCATTTCCCGGGCTTCGCCTCCTAATTCAAACCGTTCCTGGCAAACAGGACACTGCCAATTGTTAGCCAGATGCCGGGAATTTATCATAACTGTCGGCATTGAGTCCACAGAAGCCCTCGGGGCCGGGGGAGGGCCGCATCTATCGTTCTTAGACAGCTGCTCGATGAACTGCCCTAGAGTAGTGCCCGTGAAATAATCATCAGTATTTGGAGACAAGGGCCTGGTTTCGATTCCTCTATTGTTCCCAACAATAAACTCCATGGGGCCATTCCCCACAGGTGTGTCCCGTCTGATCATCCTGTCGTGGACGTGATCCAGTCCTTCGTTGTTTCCGCGGTTATTGGGCCGGTTCGACCGGGCCGCCATGAGCTCCCCTTCGAAGGGATTCATAAATGGAAAGATTGAGACAGCGTCGTTGGTTTGCTCTAAAAATCCTTGGCCACAGGAAGGGCAAAGCAAGGGATCTCTTGCCGATAGTCTTAAGAAACAGTTGCACGCATGGCACCAGTACGCGGAATCGTTTCTATCACTCATCTCAACAAAATCCTGACAACTCGAAGAGCTGATTTTCAATACCTTACCGCTACCTTGCCACTGCTGCTATTCAGACCCTGAAAAAAGCCCGTACCAGAAGTATTTGGTATATGGCAGTTGCAGAACAAAAATTTATGCAGGTTATGGTGCAATCTTAATGGAAATAGCAGAGAAAATGGTGGGAGACTTAAATACAGTGTAAATGTCAAGAGTTTGATTTCCTGAACGGTATTGACGGGACCAGCCGAAGATAATATATTCGTTGCTTTTGCTTTGGTTTTGGTTTTGGTTTTGCAATTAAAAGCTCGTGGATTGCAGAACACTGCCTCTAAATCCTTCGGCTCTGCCGAAAGACCTTAGGATTACCATGAAATGTGACTAAATATTCTACGTTTTTAATTTTTTTTTAGCATATTTTCCGTAAGATTTTTGTTTTATTGAAAATCTTTATAAAATATTAGAATAGCATATACTAGCACAGCTGCAATCCCAGTTGATAAATGTGGATAAGAATTAGTCATTCTCAATTCTTTTTATTTTTCTTTTAAATAAAATAATAATAATAAATTATATAAAAAAACTATTTTTTCTATTTTCTTATTCCTTATTATCAAATCAAGAATACAGAATTCATAAATACAATTAAAAGTATGTAACTCGAGTCCATGTATTAAAATAAGTATGCCTTTTGACTTAATTAGCTATGAAAATTGCATAATTTAGATATCATGAAAGTATTTGAAAGTGTTGAATCTATTTATAAATTCAAAAATACAATTTAAACATTTAAAATATTGAACTTTACAAAAAAGAAATTATAAAATTCCAGTCTAAAATCGTAAAATAAATCAACTACATCATTATCACAGAAAAAATAATATTAATATCAATATCAATATCATATTTATTTTAGGAAGATATGTTGTCAATCCAGTGAGATATAGGGTGTTACCTGTTTCCTTGTTCTTAAGAAAACTAGCTATTAACCAATTAGATATATTACTCCAAACCCAAGGTCCACACAAAACTAACTATTATTTTACCTTTTATTTATGTTATACCCACCAATTTATATCTCCTCTTTACAAAATCATATTTTGTTTATTAAAGTAGAGCGAGTGACCATTAGATGTTTGAGGCTGTATCAAAATGTTAAATAATATAGTAAGAAATTACTATTCAGTAATTCTAGCTTTGCTTGATTACACGGTGAGCTTTCTAATTCTAGCTTGCTTATATTTTGGTGCTAAGTCTCATACCGTGGCATTATTTAAGGGATTAGGTCTAAATCATTGTGGTAAGCGTTCACATTTTAAATAAATAAAATGAATGTATATTTCATTTTTATTAATTTTATTAGTAAGTTTTTAAGTTAATTTATTAATGAAATACTGTTATGAAAATTTAACTCGATTTCTTTTTTATATAAATGAATAAACTTAAGACAATTAAATTTATATAAATGAATAAACTTAAAATAAATAGAAAAACAATTATTATGAATAAATATTTTTCATTAAAATATGTTTAGCTTAACTTAATGTTTTGTTTTGATAATAATTATTATTAAAAGTACACACAAAAACACTAAATGTAGAGAATCTAATTGGATTCTTGAATATATAAAATTTATTTATAGAAAATTGAATAATTAAAATAAAAATTATGTTCCTTTTAAAATATAATATATATGTTATTTTTCCTCTAAAATATAATGCATATGTTAAAAGATTTATTTAGTATCTAAATGGTGGAATTTCTTGAAACAAATTTGCACATTGTTGATAATAGTATATCTGTGTGTGCTCAAAGGGGTTGGATCCATTCGTGAAGAGTGAGGAGTTTTCTACTAGTGGGCAAGGTTCAATTCTTGTGAGGGCTTAGCTTGAAGCCATGGGTTCACCTTGAGGTAGTGGTCGAATGTGTGGTTGTAACCAGAGAGATTGTATTAAATGATCTCATGACTCGTGCACACATAAGTGGATTAAATCCCATCCCCATGTTGTTCAATTTTTACGTTTAAGTCCCATTAGCGTGGTTGGTTTTCGAGGGGTTCCATTTGTGTCCCATTAGCACGGTTGGTTTTCGAGGGGCTCTATTTGTTAGGCGACCCATGGTTTGAAACTCAGTGGTGGTGGGAGAAGACACCTAAAATCCAACCATGCTAAGAGTTGGTGTGGCCTAGGTCGGGTGTGATCCCTAAGTGATTTTGACGGCTTAGATGCCCCTCCACAAGTTACAGACACTCTAGTAAACAAACAAAAAATAGTATGTTTGTGTGCACAACTAGTTTTTTCCTATTTCATAATATTAATTTTATAAATAAAAATTAATAATAACAATGATGCCCTAAATTACTAGGTTAATGTAGGTTTGAGGGTCTTAACATAATCAATCAAATTTTTATTGTTTTTAGTGTCTAGATTTGTGTGTATGTACTTACCGCCATATAATTTGTTTTCTAGATAGATAGGGCAATAAAAAGTCACTTCTAAAATAAAAGACCTATAAGTTTAAGAATAAGAATAGAGACTTAGAAAACATAAGCTTTCTTAATCTAATGATGAAAGTGAGGATAAAAATACACCTCCACTTACTCATTTTCCTCCAGTTTCACTAACATAACCACTTCCTTGGTGGGTCTGTATAATATGCGAAGAAACTAGTGATCATGTTGGTGATCCTAGAGATCGACGTCAAATACATTCTCAATTCTAGAAAGCATCTACATTGTGTCAACCAATATTATATTATGATTTTGATGCATTGTGGAGATGATTATAGTAGGAGAGAATAATAGGGAGAATCACTAGAGAAACAAATGAAATGAATAAGATAGGGTAGAATTATTTGTTGAAGCTAATGGAGGAATTCATTATAAATATCTAGTTGAGAATAGTTGGTGTGTTGGTGACATATTTGGAAGAAGGGACTAGAAGTAAGAGTTTGAAGAATTAAGATAAGAATATAATAATTAAAACTAGAAAAATTGGAAATTTAGAAGAACATCCAAACCATAGCTAGAATAAGTAGAAGAGTAGAATCACCATGAGGCCAATCCTAGTGTGCATTTACTCATATTGTTGAAATAAAGAGGAAATGAATGGGTCTACATTTTGAGTTATGATGGAAGATTTAAATTAGAGATGTTGGTATATGGTTAGATACATTGGGTAGTACTTCCAATATAAGAAGTCATAACACCCTCACAGAGTAAAATATGTTTCCACGAAGTTGAGAAGATTGACTATGTTATAATGGAATTTCATGTAGAAAGAGAAAGTAGAAAATAGAAGGATAAATTTTTCTAACCTAGAATAAGATGGTGAGCAAGTTGTGCGATAAATTCTTTGTAACAGATTAACAACATGCCTTTTATTGAAATATACATAATTTGTGATAAAGGGATATATTGATTGTTAATGAATATATTCAATAATTCAATCAATTGGTAATTAGGTCTAGACTTGATAAACTCAAAGATCAAATAGTAGGTCTAGACTTGATAAACTCAAAGATCAAATAGTAGCAAAGTATGTTAGTGGGATAAAATTTTATATCTAAGGTTATTTAAGTTACCATTATTTTAATTCACTAGAAAAAGTATTTGGAATTGATTTGAAGGTAGAAGAGAATCTTGCAAGAAAGAAACAAAGTTTCATGGGTAGAGGAACAAAGGAATAGGGAAAATAACTAGTGACAAAATCAAATGAGCATGAAGATGGAAAAGAAAACTTACACCAATTATTAGAATAGAGGAGACCATATCGTTGGTATAGGAAGAGTCTATTGAAGTGGTATAGGATGTAGATTTAGTGGAAAATGTTTTAAGTGCTAAAATGGGGCATCAAGCTTATGAATACCTAAAAATGGTTGACAAGGGAAGAATAAATGATGCAAGAGTACAAGTAACCCAAGAAGTATAAGATATATTTTGGTATAAAATATCTCATGTTCAAGAAGAGAATTTTATGTTTTAAATAATGCTATGGAATCTAGTGAAGTAATTAGACAAGAAAGAGCCTAAGAAAAGGAAATTTATCTGAAAGATCAAGTTCAAGGTTGAAGGTAAGTGAAATTATGAATTAAAAATAGATGGTGTTAGTACTTAAAATTGAAATTGAAATGCACACCACATCCTAATGCATATATAGTTCCTTGGTCATGTCAATCAATTTATATGTCTAAATCTAGCTATTACATTTAACCATCAATATGGACTTCATAAACTTGTGCGATGTCATGCTCAATTGCTTAGGTGTGTTGGGTGCATATGTGTGTTAGGTATGTTGCAAAGCGACTTAAGTAGTTGGGATTAGGATCATTAGTAGGTTATGTGTTGGGGGTTTGTGGGGTAGTGGGTTAGCCATAAATGGTATTGTGTTATATGGATTAGTGTGATAGGGGTTGCATGGGTTAAGTATCACCTATGTGGGATTAGGATAAATAAGTTTGTTTCATAGGTATGCCATCTGTGTGCATCCTTTAATATGTACAATAGGTGCTTATGTAGGTTAGGTATTCATGTGCATGATTTAGATTGGTTTGTTCCTTATGTGTGTCACTTGAGTACATTGGGTGCTTATGTGACTGAGGTGAAACATGATATGATTTAGGTGGTTAGGGTTAACAGTGTTAGTGGGTTAGGATAAAAAGGATTTGAGTGTAGTTGGTGAGTTGTGAGTGGGGCTTATGATAAAGGGATTATTGATTTAGGGGCCAAGGGTCATGTTAATAGGATAGTGTCACATTGAACTTATGTGCATGCCCATGTTCATTTTTTTATATGAGTATCATCACAATAAAATTTAACCTGCTTATATAGGTTGCAAAGTGCATCACATGTGTGTGAAAGTCTTGATGCATAGCCTATGTGTGCTTGTCACACTTGTTAATTTTTTATGTGGGTTAGTAGTTTATGTACATCACTTAGTTGTATTAGTTTCTTATTTTGTAGGTTAACTATGTTAGTATATTGTGTGGATTAGGTGCATCACTCACATGATTTCACATGCAATTTCATATAATTCGATTGTGGTCAAGAACATGTCGTAAATGTGCATTGTTGTGGATACAATTTAACATTGCATATGCAATTGGATCGTGGTCAAGAACATTGTCATTGTGCATTGTTGTAATTGTGCATTTTTCTCAACATTATAACTGATATCTCCATACAATCGTCCAAGATATAAAAAATTGGGAATATTATGCATATAAACATTATTGGCCACACATGTATGATCACAAATAAGACTGAACTATGAATATGTCAAGAGACAATATGAAATATATAATATATCATGGAAGTTATAATATAAAAATAGACGGCCCTTAGATGGCCTGTTAATGTACATGTATCAAAAAGGTCAATGATGTACATGAAAACAAAATTACATATGTCCACGATCACACATCAAAACTCTAACTTCCTCTTGTACACAAAAGTATATTTGTCCTAGACTACACATCAAAACTCTAACTTCCTCTTGTTTTTTCCAGACTGTGATGCATCTTGCCTCTATCTATGACCGTTATGCATCTCTGGTGACTGCAAGTCAAAGATCATATTTATTGATCATGTAACTGAACTAATACTAAAGCACTAACAAACTTAAAAAATTTAAAATACGACTCAATTACTTATAACAAACACTCACTGAATCCATCCGAGGTATAGACTCTTTTGGTGTCCTCCTCCTAGCTGAAAACCTCTCTGCAATGGTGCTCTACAAATAAAATATCTTATGTCAATTAACTTAAAAATTATTAACATGTATGCATGATAAAGTACTAACCAATTTTGTAATTTATGAACATCTCACCAAAAAAATATGCTCTGGGTCAGGAGACTGGGTTTATTCTACAACGAGTGAAGTTGTAGGTTGAACATAAAACTCGATCGCATGCACTATTGGACTAGAATGAGGCTACATTCACCAAATGCTAAAATATTTAGACATCATGCATGTGCATACACAATATGAATGAATTGTACATGTACAAATATTCAAGTAGATACCTCTATGTGACTTGTTCCCATTGTATATATGCAACATTAACGGTAACATCAACAACCCCGCTAAGGTCTGTCATGGAGGACTCTCCAGCCTGATGATGTAAACATGCAAAAAAAACATTAATAAAAACAAGTTGTGGATTGAATTGAAAAATAACCAACAACTTTCATCGAAGGCTATGTACATTACCATGGAATCGGTAGGTCCATGATCATGGACACCCACTCTTTTTATGGAATAGGGTCTTCTGGTGTAGACAAGACACTTATCTACATTTGGTTTCCGGGGAGAGCCAAACCAAAGCGATGGTGTATTGATTTGCGTTGATGCCTATATTCACATATTGTTTTCATAGTTAGACATGGACATGAATGGACGAAATAACATGTATTAAAGAAATAACATGTTTTAATACTTACCTCTACCTCCAGGACATATCTCCCCCATGGGAAGGATCGCTACTAGCAAATTCTTGCCCCTCTGCAGAGCCAAATAACACATGCAAGTTTAAAAATTATAAATATTAGAAATCTATAAAAGAGTGCACTAAGAAAAAAATAATTTGAACAAGATTAAGTCATTAACCATGTACTTACATTCCTAAAAAAATCATAGAATCCACCTGTGGGGAATTCACTCAAATCGATGTCTCCCACATCCTGTTGAGAATGTGGTGCTTGCAACTTAAAAATTTGTAGATATTATACCATATAACAAAATAATGAACTAACATGTATTAATGAAATTACATGTATTAACAAAATGACATGTTGAAAATACGACCTTAGTGTTTGTTGTTTCCGCCTCAGATACGACAACACCAGGTACACTACCACCCCCTGTAGAGGCATCAATCTCTTGCAAGATTAAAAATTATATATATTAACAATATTTTAATGTGTAAAATATGGAAAAAATAATTTGAACATTAGTGTTTTAACAATGTGCTTACTTGACCAGAAGTCATCGTAGAGGTACCATGTGTTAGTCCACGACCATAGCAAGTTTGACCACATGCCATGCACACATGTGGCTCAATATGGGGCTCACAGGATGTCATTCTATCCCCACTAGTAGATGGTCCTTTTCCATTGGAAGTTGATAGCTATACCCCACCAAAGGAAGAGGGCCCTACCTAGTCAATAGTTGTACTGTGGCATACAATCACCCGAGCTAGCATCAGAAACACCTCATGTGTCTGGGGAATCATAGTATGTGTAGGAGGGACATCGGGGATCGATAGCTAGCTATGGGGTGGAGGTATCGGTCGATTGGCATCTCTATGCATAGCATTGGGATGGTTTTTGGGAATCCCCATACCAGCACCCTAGAACCCCAACATATTGAAATAGTTGACATGTTTTCCTATCACAAACTCAACATAAGGTTTCCAGAGGAAGTATAGCGATACTTCCGTGTCGTTGTTTGGGGGAATTTCAAAAACCATATACCATCGATCCATCCAGTGATCTCTGATTGGTTGAAAAATGCACCACTCAATTGAAATATGTGCTCTACTAGTCTCTGGAATGGCATCTATCCTAGGCACTCTAAAAAGTGAATATATTTGCTCTTTAGTGATTTTTAATTTCTTCACCTCGTTGTAACTCAATCCATTGACATATTCTTGTCGTTTTCTTTCTCTATACGATGTTATGTTGTACAATGCATCATTTGAGCGACTAATAGTCTCTATAATCGCATCTAATGATGCTGCCAAGGAGAAACAAATTTCATCTCCACCCCTCCAAGCCGTATCAATCTATCTCAAATGAGCAATCTCTCTCAATATCTCTGCATTTTGATCCATAATAGCCATTGCAATCATAAATAATAATAAAATATCATTAGAAAAATACACATGGTATAATGACATCTCTAAGAAATGGAAAACGTAAAACTATTGTACAACAAATAACAAATTGAACTATTTATAATTTGAAATTTAAAATTGAATAAATTATACACTAAAGAATAAACATTTAACATTTTTCCATTTTAAATTTATGTCATATATGTGTATTAATTTCAATTGCGAGATACATACATTAAATGTCCTATGTGTATATGTTGATTGGGAAGCTTCTCTACCTTAATTTTAGGCTTGGATTATGGAGTTTCATCAACACTGTAGGGTGTTGACTAATGCCCTTGGAGGACCAGTTTCGAGATTCCAGGTAGAGGCAAGGGCTAGAGCCTAGAGCAGGGGGCATAGGGTGCTATTGATGAATAAAATCCCAATATAGGCAAGGATTTTGATATATGTAATTATTTTTTATATTGTGAATTTTTTTGGACTCTATAGGCCATTTAGAATCTTTGTTTATATGTAATTTGGGGCATATATGGATTCCACTTGATGTTATTTTAGTTGTATGCACTCTTTCTATATATACATGAGAAACTTTGCATATTTGTGTATAGTGGTTTGGGATCTAGAATCCAACAGAATTAACAGTTTTCAAGATTTGATGATTGCAAGGTTTCCACTGGATTCTATCATGTATGATAGTATGGGATTGACATATATTCAAACATATCAACCTCCCTATGTATCCTGATGTTGGTAGATCCTATTGTTGAAATCCTCTATCAGATATATGGACCTTAACCAAAATGCACCCTTCACTCAAGTGAAAACATTTATTAAGCATGGGAAGCTTCTTTACCCTATTTTAACACTTGGATTCAGAAGTTTCATCAAAACTATAAGGTGTTAACTAATGTCCTTGGAGGACCAAATTCAATATTCCGGGTAGAGGCAAGGGCTAGAGCCTAGAGGAGAGGTAAACGGTGTTATTAATGAATAAAATCCCAATATTGGAAAGGATTTTGATATGTTAATATTTGTTGTGGCATGAATTCTTTTGGACTCTATAGGCCATTTAGTGTCTCTGTTTATGTATTTTGGGGAAGATATGAATTGTACTTGAATTTTTTTTAGTTGTAAGCAACCTTTCTATATACATGAGAAACTTTGGTTATTTGTGAATATTGGTTTGGATTCAGAAGGATGCTCGTGAATATATATGCATCTAGCGAAATTGATTTGATTTTTATGAGTAAATTGGGGTTTTAATTTGCTTTGGGCATACAAATGTTTGGAGTTATGGTCTAAACATCTTTTAAAGCATACAAATTTAAAAAATTATGGATTAAATTCATTTTAGGGCATACAAAATCTCAAAATATAGGAATTGGAAGGATGGAATTTTGTTTAAATACTTGAGATTGAGGAGATTGATGTTGAAGGTGGAAGACCCAAGCTCTATGACCTCAAAATGCGTTCACCAATACTCATTCTGTCGCCCGAATCCACTGCTCGGTCGCTATCATGGAGGATGTGATGGGCGCAACCCATTTTGGGAATAAAAAATGTTTTAAAAAATGTGTACACGTTTAATAGCACATAACACATACGCATTTTAGGACTACATAATGCGTACATGTTTTGTTTAACTATCCTATTTGGCCTTCATCGTGGCAGGCTTGAATCTAGGTTTGGCAGGGTCAAGATTGTTCAGGAATTGGAAGGATGGAATTTTATTTAAATACTTGAGATTGAGGAGATTGATGTTGAAGGTGGAAGACCCAAGCTCTATGACCTCAAAATGCATTCACCAATACTCGTTCTATCGCTCGAAGCCACTGCTCGGTCGCTATTGTGGAGGATGTGACAGGCGCAACCCATTTTGGGAATAAAACATGTTTTAAAAAACGTGTACACGTTTAATAGCACATAACATGTACGCATTTTAGGACTACATAATGCATACACGTTTTGTTTAACTATCCTATTTGTCCTTCATCGTGACAGGCTTGGGACTAGGTTTGGCAGGGTCAGGATTGTTCGGGATCAATTATCTTTTATAAAACTTGAATGAGTTTCTTGAATCTACCATTGCATATAAAAGGTCCCTCAACTTTGTGCACTCACCCTTAAGTTAGCCACCTAACTAAGTGGGTAAGCTTTCATTTAAAGGGAAAGTTCATCCTAAAAATCAATTCAATGAGTTAATTCACTGCATGAGAAGTGGGGCACATTTCTTCATGCAAGATTGATGCATCCAGATGGAGAGCGAGTTCATATTGAAGTTAGAAGATAAAAATAAAAGCCAATGCATGTGAAGAATATATAAATATGATATACGGGATTGTTGAATTCAATTTGAAGCAAATTATCTTCTCTCTTGAAGGCAATGTGCTTTTTTTTGTGTAGGATATTATTCCGAGTCTCTATTTTTTATCTTTCTCTTGATCTATAATTGCACCGAGGGTGCTTGATGTAAAATACATTCTTTGCTATCTATCAATATACTAAGGAAGGTTTTGCTAGGGTTTTCTCCCTCAAGTCATAGAGGGTTTCCCTAGGGTAAATTCATGTGTCAAATGTGATTGCTTACGTGTATGATTTTTATTTGATTTCAAGTATTATTGCAGCTCCAAACTAAAGATAAAAAATTAACAACTATTTGTATCAATCTCTTCCACCTAAAGTTACATAACCCCTTCACCTCTAATAATATAATGTGGACTAATAGCCACACTCGGATCATGGGTCTATGTTCTTGTTTATGAATTTTTTGGTGTAATGAAAAACCTTACATGTTGCAGTATGGTATAACTACGACACCTCTCATAATATAATGTGGACTAATAGCCACACTTGGATCATGGGACTATGTTATTGGTTTGGAAAGTTTACCAAAGTATCTAGGTTTTGGTGTAACAACAAACCTTGCATGGTTTCTCAACAAACTTTACATGGTATCTGCAAAGTTCAGGTCATAGGTTCAATTCCCCAAGTTACACTTGAGGGAGGTGTTGGAGTATAGTATAACGGTGGCACCTCTAAGAATATAATGTGGATTATTCGCCACATGGTATCATAGAACCATGTGTTTGGTTTGGAAAGTTTACCAATATATGTAGATACAAGCATAGATACAAGCAAAGCTTTCACTAACAACATTTTACTTTTCCAAAAAAAAATCATAGGAAGACATGGTAAGAAAAAGGATTGATCTAAAATATTGAATTTTGAGGATAGTTTTTTACGAGAAGAATATGGTGACGAAAGAAATAGAACTAAAATATTCAATTCCTAGAGTAATCCCAATCTTTCAATTCAATTCCAACCTTGATTTTTTTTTAAATCAAGCATTGTCCTTCACGTGTTGATAAAAATGAGAATGGATATTTGTCGTAGTTATAAAACTGTTTTACATGTCAAATACTTCAATCAACATTTATTCCGGACCTTCTGCTGCGTTTCCTTATTAGAAAGATTGATGATGTCGCTAAAAGCAAAAGAACTTTTTCTCCAAACAAATACATATAATCTATGTGTATGCTGCTACATACCATTGTAGCACATACAATTACCCACGCTCAATATCAGTTTTCTACATTATATATATACTACTTTATTGGACAAAGTTATTACTCAAGTTGCTATCCCTAAGTTTATTTTTATTTCTTTTACATTGAATTATGAAATTGAGATAACAATTTTAATATTAATAAATGTTATTTATAATAATAAAATTTATTAATATTAAAGATGAGTCCATCTTGAAGCTTGAAATATTGAAATGTTGAGATCAAAATTCTGATTAACCTAGTTTTTTTCTTCTTTTATCTTTTAATCTTTCGCTGTTTATTATTCATGAACAATAATTTATAATACGTTTATTTTATTAAGTGTTTTCTATAGTTTCTCGGGTTGGCAGGTGCGGGGGAGTAATCTTCGACTCCAAGGGGAATAGGAAGAAAGAGTTTTCTTGGGGTATTAAGAGAAAGACGAACAATGGAGCGGAATGACTCAGGCTCATCAAAGGGTTAGAGATTGCTTCAGATCTGGGCATTGAGAACCTGAAGGTTATCAGAGACTCTCTCATCGTCATCAGAGACGCCAGAAATATTGTCATCAAAAGAAAGAATCCTTCCTCCAAATTGCATCATCTCTTTCTTAGCATCAGTAAATAATTTAAAGAGGTTTCCTATTATCATGTTCTAAAAAATCTCAATGGTCAAGTTGACGCCATGGAAAACTCAGGAGTTGGACTCCCTTATGGCTTCCTCGAATGTGATAATGTCATATCTAAAAACGTTTGGATCCCTTAGCCCAGGGTCTCTTCATGGAACCTTGGTCCTTCACATTTCATCAAAGAGACCTCTTAAACATCTGAATTCAAGCTATAGATCCTCAAATTTCTTGGTTTCTGGTAACCACACTACCCAAAGTGACGGCTAGCTCAATCCCCGTAAGATTTGGAGGCACTTCGGCATTTATGGCTGCTGGCCGGCTTGCCAGTTGGCCAGCATGCGAAGACAAGGCATGGTTTAAGACAGGAAAGGAGGGCTACATTTTGCATTCCCGCTAGTGGTTGTTCCTCAATCTGGTTTTTGCTTGGCTTTGAGTTGGTTTTGTGCTTGTCTTCGCACTGTTGTGTTTTTGTGTTGGTTAGTAATATGGAGAATCATTTGCACTCACATGTTGGGGATAACCTCTACCTGAGGTGCTTCAGGTGCAGCAAGGCTACTAGAATCTCTAACGTTGCTTATGTCAGGGAAATTCCAATGGTTGATGAGGATTTCAGCGTCTCGACGAACAGAAGGCACCCTATGCATGGCCCCTGTCACAAGTAGGATGGGGATGGAATCTTTCAGAAAAATGAAGAGAGGCACGGCCTCACAAATTATGGATTAGATATGAAGATTCGTTTGCAGGAGTTGGAGGGCCAAGTCCACTTGATACGTAATGAAAACCTGGAATTCAAGAAGGTCCTGATCTGCCTCTATTCTCTGGCTCAAGCTACTCATATTGAAGTGAAACACCAAAATAGTATGGTGGCCGAGAAAGTGGAGCATTTGGAAGAGACGTTGGGTCTCGGCTACCCACACAAAAAAAGTAATTCCGATGCTGAGAGCATTGAAATGGTCGACCTTCGAAGGAAGATGGAAAAACTAAAGAATTTCATGGCCCAAGCAGGGAACTTCGTCGACCTAAGTTCAGACAAGAACGGGACTGCTGATTCTAGTGGAGCAGTCATGAACACCGGCACTCTCTAGCTGCTTGATGGTTGGTTCAGTCTCTCTTTTGGTCTGTTATGAATCTTTATCAGTTTTTTTGGCTTCTTCTCTGTACCACTGAAAGTCATAGGATGGGAGCATTTCATAGGAATGACACTCTTCTGGACAGTGTCACTTTTCAGTCTTTTTGTTTAAATTATCAGTATAGCTATGTATTTCTTCTGTATTAGACTCCTAGGGTAGTTTGTCAAGTGCTATAGCTTTCATGGACTTGGAAGGTTTTACTCTAGTTACAAGCATGTAAAAGATGACCAGGAAGCGTTAGATGCTACCTTGCTAAGGGAGTAATCTACCTCTATACTATGTAATTTCCGGTTTTATTTTTAATCAAAGCTACTCAACCATTCGGGTTTAAAAAAAAAATGTTTTCTATAACTTAATGTGATTGAGAAGTATAATTATATGCTTGGCAAATGAAACTTTAATAAAAAAATAAAATTTTAAGTAGAAAAATAAACATTTAGCAATGTTACTATAGAGTTCAAAACTAAAAATATATATTCCAATTAATTAAAATTAAATTAATAAAACTTAGATAAATTTATGATTATAAACCATGTGTAAAAGTTTAATTCTGATAGAAGATTCTAACTTTCAAGTATGAAGTTTTAGCAGTTTTCAAACGTCATATATTATCAAATTTAATAATTGATATAGTTTTATAAATATCAATTACTAATCATATTAGTCTTTAAATAGAGTTCAATATATGGAAGTTTAAGAATAACAAATGAAGAATTATTAAATTAGAAATGGTAAGTTATTACTTTATCACTAGTATAAATCATATATTTTAACTTTATGCTCCTAAACAAAAATATATATTTTTACATGTTTTTCTTTTTTAAATGCAAAAACTAAAAGATAATTTAGACTATGAATTTGATCCCTCTCTACCCATAAATGTACATTGATAATAAAATTCATAACTTACACTACCAACTTAAATATTGTTTTCAGTTACCAATTAATATGTAAATTGATTTAATAGAAGGATGATACATTTAGGATATCTAGCATGCAGTGCAATGCTGGAAGCGATATCGCAGCATAGATATCAGGTCGAGCGGAGAAGACGAGTAGAGAACCTGTTTCCATAGTTTTATACTTGCAATTTGATAAAAAAACATTTGATGAAAGTAGCATATTATTTCATGAAATTTAACAGTTAAAAGTACTTCATAATTATTTATTTTCATTATCAAATGAAGTTTGAATCACAATTGAGAAATGCAAACCTCAAGTTTAAAAATATTCCAAATGTCTACATTGTGCTAAAAAATTTAGATATAAGTCACACATTTTCAAAATTTGACAACTAAAACACATTCTGTATATTTATTCACAGATATTGTCAGCTGCTTAGTTCTCAATTGTTTGATCAGATATCATAAATATGATTTTACTATTTTATACTTGATTTTAATAATTATACAATATTTTACAAAAAGTGGTTTATTTATTATACTTCTTTATTTACTGTAGGTTTTGGTAAAATCTAAATTTCTAAATATTTAAATTGTATTTTTGAGCATCCAAATTATACAATTTCCATAACCAATATATATGATACTAAGATTTTTTTTTAATTTCCAACAAAAATATGAAAAAAATTTAAAAAAAAACAAATACTAAATATATATATAACAAACAATAAAAAAAATTATCCTAACTCTACTAAATTGTTAAGGATATATATATAACAAACAATACAAAATTATCCTAACTCTACTGAATTGTAAAACAGTACGTCTCACTACAGCATTTATAAAATAAATACACAGATAATATCTTCATAAAAATTGGTTTCTGAGAACTATAATGCAAAACAAAATTAAAACTAAAAATTATGAAAGTAATGCAGACAATAGAAAAAAATCAGACAAGTTTTTATTCTCCATAATCATTTCCACATAAGCTTCAGCCATTGGTTTCTGAGAACTATAATGCAAAACAAAATTAAAACTAAAAATTATGAAAGTAATGCAGACAATAGAAAAAATCAGACGAGTTTTTATTCTCCATAATCATTTCCACATAAACATCAGCCATTGGTTTCTGAGAACTATAATGCCAAACAAAATTAAAACTAAAAACTATGAAAGTAATGCAGACAATAGAAAAAATCAGACGAGTTTTTATTCTCCATAATCATTTCCACATAAACTTCAGCCATTGTCCCCAAGGATCTAGACTCCCTCGTAGAACCAAAATCTAGTTAAGATGTATATACAAAAGGATATTGTAAAATAAATTTTGGCACCATATAGAAGGTCCGGACGCCTCCTATATTGATCATTTGCATTGGAATTAGAGTGTGAAACATTAGCATTCCGACCACGTCGTAGCCGAGGATTTGCAGAAGACAAGCGAAAGGGCCACAGATAGGATAACAGATTGCACCTTCGTTCATTCGCTCCGCTGTTCTGAGTTCGTGCAGCAGCATCGTTATCTATGCTTTCTGAATTATTATTATTATTATTTGCATTGGCAGTCCTTCCAACTGCAACATAAACAGGCATGATTTGTCCAGTGGGATCAACCCTAATAGAAAACACAGGGGCATTCTGAGATCCTCGCACAATAGCTCGGCCTCCGGGCGCTGAAGATGCCGGGGGGCACAAAGTATCATTGCTGGGCCTGTACGAAGATCCAGCCTCTGCACTGTCAGCTGGAACCTCGCTTGGCAATCCATGGCGACATATAGGGCACGAATTGTGCTGAGCCAGCCAGGGAAGAATGCAATCTGAATGATAAATGTGTTTGCAGGGCATTTCCCGAGCTTCGCCACCTACGTCGAACCGTTCCTGGCAGACAGGACAATGCGAATTATTAGACAGATGCCTGGAATTAATCTTAATTGTTGGCATTGCGTTCACAGAGGCTCTCGGGGCAGGGGGAGGGCCGCACCTATCGTTCTCAGACAGCTGCTGAATCAATTGCTCTAAACCGGAGCCCAAGAAATAATCCTCCCTGTTTGCAGGCACAGGCTCGAGTTCGGTTACGCTATTATTACGACCAATAAATTCCATTGCGCCATTCTGCACAATTGTGTCCCGTCTGAACAATCTGTCGTAGACATGGTCAAAGTCTTCATAGTTTTCACTGTGCCTTGGCCGGGCCGTTATGATCTCCCCTTCAAAGGGGTTCGTAATTGGAAAGATCGAAACAGCGTCGCTCATTTCCTCTATAAATCCCCCGCCGCAGGTGGGGCAAATCATGGGATCTCTTGCCGATAGCCCTAAGAATCCGTTGCAAGCATGGCACCAGTAGGCAGAAATGCTTGTAGAATCCATGTCGAAAATTTCTGAGAAGACAAAAGGCCGACCTTCAAAACCTCCCAACGGCTAGTATTCAGGACCCAGAAAACGCCTTGATAATGCAACGGTCTCAAAGGGATTTGGGTAATGACAGTTGCAACTGCAAATTGGTAGAGGTATAAATGGAAATAGCAAAGGAAATGGTGGGAGAATTAAATAGATTGTAGAAGTCGAGAATTGTATTTTATGAACTGCAGTTCCGCAAGGAGAGAAAACAAATTATAATATTATTCCTTGCTTTGGCTTTGGTTTTTACTTTGCGTTTAAAAATCATATCAGTCGCCGACACTCTAAATAAATACTTCGGCTCAGCGGAAAGGATCCGTACCTTTAAAGTGACGATGAGATCTTGGTTTACGTCTGATAATGCGTTTAATGCTTCTAATTCCATCTTAACCGGTGTTGGTATCTTGTTTATGCCGAATTTCATGACGCAATTATAAATTTGTTCAAAATAGAGCGAGTAACACTGCAATTGTATACCGACAATAGATATTCCGAAGCTGTAACAATGTCTGAAGAATATGGTAAAGATGAGAGAATGATTTATGTCAAGGGAAAGAATCCATAAAAAGATTATTGTTCGGTAAAGTAAATGTTCTACATTTCAAAGAGGAGTAAGCTATTTGGTGAACATATCAAATTATACCTAACTTCTTAAGCAAGGTAAAACAGCCGCAATGCAAGGCTTGTTTGACTGGGCTCCCGCATCAAACCCTCTCATTCATCAGTAAAAGTCAAGGTCTGTTACACAACGCATCTAGTAGCTAGGCAAGCTCTAATAAATGTGGTGGGTAGATAGTTCTTCTATTCAAACTAAGACTGGTATTCAAAGTAAGACTGGTCTCGCGAAAGTTAAAGGCCCATACTACGAATATGACGGATTCTTCATCATAAATTAAATAAATAAAATTGGTGAATTTTTATAGTTAACATTTATTCGGTTCATGAAGCTTTTCATAGATTTCATTACTGAAAAGAACCAGGGCCACTTGTCCAATGACACTAAGCTTAGTTTGTGTAGATATCTTAGAATTCTATTTAGGTTATTTAGCTTTTGTACAAAAGAAATTACAAATTGTATCAATTAGTTATATGGTAGAAGAAAGATTGTTAAGATTTAATATTAGTTGCAGTACATATTAGCTATGGTAAAGAAAAGGTTGTTAAGTTTTAATATTTGTTGTTTTTAACATTTTCAACCATCAATATGTTATTAATATGTTATTATAACTGGTGGATAGATGTAAAGAAGATTATTATAGTATATATTAATTATGGTAAAAAAAAATTGTTAAGTTTTAATATTTATATTTTTTTTTGTACCGGAGGTGTTTCTAGATGTTGGTGTTATATGTAGCGTTACATCTAATAAAATGTAAAAAGTAATTTTTTAAATTAAAAAAATTCACGTCCCCTCATAAAATAAAAATTATGGAAAGTATTTAAAAAAAATCCATGTTGGTTATAAAATAAAATATTATAAAAAGTAATTAAAAATAGATTAAATCAAGAGAGATCAAATTTCTTGAGTTTAAATTTAAAAAAGAAATACACCTCAAGAAATTGGATCCCTCTCGATACTTAATAGATACAAGTTTAAGATGGATATATGATAGTTTACATTTTCAACAATCAATATGTTATTATAACTATTATAACTTATTGATACATGTAAAGAAGATTATTATAACTTATTGATAGATGTAATAACTGTAAATAATACTATAACTGGTTGGTAGATATAGAAAACAAGAGCATTATCGACGGAGATGCAATTATAATCAAGAGATACCACAACTTAAAAAATAATAATTGAAACAGTTATAATGATACTCTTTTTATCATAAAACAGAAGTTGTTAACTTAAAATATTGCTCATTAAAGCATTATCATTAAAAAAACAGCAACAAACATATCATTTTGATGGTTTTTCTTTTTTATAATATGAGATGGTGTTCAACAAAACATTAAATATCTAGCTTACAATTATGAACAATATGCAAATCTTATTAGAAATGACTAAAATCACTACAAAGCCGTGGAATGCAAATAGGATCCCTAACATATTTATCATTTTTTTCGAGGACCCAAATATAAAATAAGTTCAAATAATAATAAAAATTGTCATAGAAGAAGAGATGCATTGATTCATTGGCTTTTTATGGACATTATATCAATTCTTTTAGGGTGTATTCATTCCTATAAATATATGTTTTTTTATCTTCATTTTTAATTGTGTCATTTAACTTGTGATAGGTGAATAATGATAGGTCTATGTCTCAGCTACTTGTTATTTTCTTTAGTTAAATGGGTTGTCTTGTTATCCATGTCTCAACTATTTGTTACCTTATTTAGTTAGATGGGTTTTATTTTTTATATTTCTGTTTTTTATAATTGTTTAATTTAAATTTTGAAGGACGACCATAAAATCAATACTTGTCTCATCCTCCTTCAATCTAGGAAAAGCATGGATGGTAGAAATATTTGTCTTTTTAACAAGATGAAACACTACACGTGTAAGAACTAATGTGTTAGTTTCATAAATAATTAAAATGCATTTTCCATGTTGTAGCATAACCATTAGCAGAGATTAAACTGCATGGAACACAACAAGAGTCCTTACACCTATTTGCATGTGAAGAATCTACTTTCATAACCAATCATTGTTTAATACTTTACATGTAATTAAGTAAGACATTTAAACCACATTAATTACCAATCATGCTTCTTCACATAATAAACATGTAATACAGTCAAGTGATCCAATGCCACATATAAAGATTATAACTATAATCTCAAGGGCTATAAAACCCTTTATAAGGATCTTTTAATGAAAGAATCTAAATCTTAGTATTCAATTATTGATACATCACCTATGAGTTCACCATTCATATTAATAGTTATAAATACTAATCATTTAAGCAAAATAACAACTCACGGTTGTCTTGAAATCACTAACTTTTGATTATAAACTTCAAACCTTCTACATACAATCAATAACATAAATTCTAATCAACATTAGACAACCTTTATCTAACTCTGTACATCAAGAGTAAAGTCAATTAAGATCCTCATCATTTGTTCATGGTCACATAATACATACATGCATGGTAACATCCTTTTCAAAAGTGGCGGACACATTATCAATTACAATTATCCATATAATAAGGTACAATCATAACAACATATTGTCTCACCTTTCCATTATATATTATTTATTGATGTTTCATGTAGTTTCGGAAGATATTCTTATTGTATTTGTCTTATATTTGATCATGTAAAAAACCTAAAAGAAGAATGTTATATTGTACTTGTAAAACATGTAATGTCCACTCAAGTAGATTCGAGAAGAAATAATAAATTAAAAATATAATGTTGCTCTCTAGACAAGTCGGCCCAGTCAAGTAGACAAGTTGGTCCAACAGTGAAAAAGGTCACATGGGACAAGTATAAATAAGGTGTGGCTCCTCCTCATTTTGTGCATCAAGCAAGTGAAGCAAGATCTACTCCATAAGTGCACAAGAGAGAGAAGTTGCAGTTGGAGGAAGACTTAGATTTCAGGTTCTATCTTATCTTGTCTTTCTATATTCTATTCTTAGGGAATATTTGTATGAGAGAGATTTTTCTCTTCATTGTCTTGGAAATGTACCTAGTTGAAAAATCTATACTGAAGAATTTATGTTGGGTTGTTCCCATGAAAGGGTTTTCCTAGGATAAATCATTGTGTTTATTGTTGAATATATTTCTTTTAGTGATCCTTATGCATGCAATTATTATGATGTGATACGATAAATTGAATGAAAGTCTAACATAATTGATCTTAAGTAAAAATTCTAACATGTAGGTATCAGAGCGAGAATTAAAGAAAGCATTACGAAAAAATACTTGCGACACTTACGACAGTTTGAAACTAGGGCTTCCAAATTCGGGCATTTCTCTCCATGGATTGGATTGCAAAGTAGCACCTTGCACCTCGCCCTAGGAGGGCACACTTTTCTGTCCAGGCAATTTTTAGATATGAGAATTTTCATTTTTTACCTAGTCTCTATAGAATCAGAAAACTAATGCATCAATATTTTTTCCTATTCTATCCATAGATCTAAGTGAAAAGAAGGATTTCTCAACTCACCTTGAGAGGTCGCATCTTTCCATTGGATCAGATTCTCCATTGGAGAACATTCAATTTTGACCCCCCTCCTGCTAGGGTTTCTAGAACCAGATTTGGCAAGATGACAAACAACACCAAGCTTGATGAGAAGCTTGAAGGGGATGATAACTTCATAGCATGGAAGTATAGGATGCTTCTCATCCTAGAAGAAAATGACTTGGAAAAGTATGTTGAAGAAGAGGTTGCAGAGCGAGAGGGAGATGAGGCTAAGGCAAGGCACAAGAAGAACATGGTTAGGGAAAAGAGGATGATTGTTGATTCTATCAAGGATCGCTTGATCCCTCATGTCTCATCAAAGAAGAATCCAAAGCAAATGTTTGATTCCTTGTCCATTTTGTTTGAAGGAAGGAACATCAACCGAAAGATGACCCTGAGAACTCAACTCAAGAATGTGAAGAGGAAAGAGGCAAAATCCATTCAATCTTACTTCACAAGGGTATCTCAGATAAAGGAACATCTTGAAGTTATTGGAGACATGGTTGAGGAAGCAGAAGTAGTGATGACTACTTTGAATGGCCTTCCAAGGTCATGGGAATCTTTCATCCAGGGAATATGTTCTAGAAGGAAGCTAACAAAGTTTAGCAGGTTATGGGAAGACTGCACACAAGAAGATGCTAGATTGGTAGCAAGAAAAGAAAATTTGGGTAATGTTGAAGATCAAGAACTAACAACACACACAAAGAAAGAAAAGAACATAAAAGAATTTCATCCTTCAAAGAAGTCTCAAAAGTTTCACAAGTCTCAAAAGGCTCAAAGGGATTACTCAAACTTCAGATGCTACATCTGCCAAAACATGGGACATATTGCAAGAAAATTCCCTCAAATAAAAGATCAAATAATAAGAGGAAAATTAAATCATGCTCATACCATAGAAGATGATGAACCTGTTCAAACGAAAACAAGCGAATATGATTCAAGTGAAGAATATGTATTGATATTAGCTCTTACAAGGAGAGTCGCTCATGGAAGTGACGCATGGCTTGTTGATAGTGGTGCCTCTAAGCACATGACTGGATATAAGGATTCTCTCACAAGTTTGATTAAGAAGGATTCACCTCATAAAGTGAAGCTTGGAGATGATTATCAATATCATATTAAAGGAGTAGAAGAATCCTCCTACGTGTTGGATTCCATAAATCCTATGAAGATGAAGGATGTGTTATATGTACCTAGTTTTAAGAAGAATCTTCTATCCATTTCAGCATTGGATAAGAAATGATTTAGATTTTCCTTCGTGGATGGAGAAGTTCTCATGTGAAAAAAAGGAAAGACCGTTGATGATGCAGTTGTGATTATTATTGAAGAAGGAGACTATACAAGTTGAAGGGACACTCAAATTCAGCTCTAGCACATAGTACCGTGAACCCAAGTGAGCTATGTCATATAAGAATTGCTCATTTGAATTACAAAGCATTGGTGATCGTGAGCAAGGTGGTAACAACTTTTCTAGATATCCAAGCAAATCATGATGGTGTTTACAAAGGATGTGTACAAGGAAAGAATGTGAAGAACCCATTTCCAAGTAGTGATAGAAAATCCAAAGGAATCTTCGACATCGTACATTAACACGTATGTGGACCAATGTCAACTACTTCATTAAGTGGGTATGTATAATATGTTTCTTTTATTGATGATTATTCTCGTAAAACTTGGATTTATTTCTTAAAAGAAAAAATTGAAGTGTTTAGCAAGTTCAAAGAATTCAAGGCTCTTCTATAAAATATTTCTGAAAGGAAGATAAAGATCTTGAGGTCATATAATGGAGGAGAGTTTACATCAGTTGACTTCAAATCCTTCTGTAGAGAAGTTGAGATTAAGAGGGATCTCACTACTCCCTACAAATCGTAGTAGAATGGTGTAGCAGAAAGAAAGAACAGATCATTGATAATGGAAGCAGTGAAGGCTAGGATTCATGATCAAGACTTATCGATGCATTAGTGGGAAGAAGCATCCAGGCCTGTTGTATATATACAAAATAGAATTTATCACATTTCACTTGGGAACAAGACACCAAAAGAAATGTTTGCAAGAGAAAAACAAGTGGTCAACCACCTAAATATATTTGGTTGTCCAGTGTATCTGCATGTTCCAAAGGAGAAAATATTGAAGTTGGATCCTTCAGGAAAGAAGGGTATATTTGTTGGATTTAGTGAGACATCAAAGGCATATAGAGTCTACATCCCTGGTTATAGATAGATTGAGACTAGCAGAGATGTTACCTTCGATGAAGATGCATCTTTCAGCAAATCCAAATAGAATCATTTAGATGAGGTCCATGATGAGGAGACTAAAGCTCCTAGAGTTGTAGAGACAAGTAGAAATGATGATGTTATGCCAGAAGATATGTACTGTAGGATCATGACATGACAAAACCACAAAGACTTGTAGATCCACCTCTAGAGATGATTACACATAATAGGAGACCAGGTTGGGCTCGTGAGATTATTCAGGATGCTGAGAAGTATGGTGATATAGAGGGAAATTTCAAAGAAAGCAATAAACTGAGACCATATTCCATATATGTTGCATTATTATGTGATATCATTGATGAAGAGCCTACCTGTTATGAAGAGGTTGCAGAGAAGAAAGTATGGAAGGATTCCATGATTCAAGAATACCATTCCATTATAAAGAATGATATTTTGGATGTGGTGCCGAGATCGAAAGATAAGTCTATGGTATATTCAAAGTCGTATTCAAGATGAAGTATTTAACAGATGGAAGTATATAGAAGTATAAGGAAAGATTCGTGGCACGTGGCTTCTCCCATAAAGAAGGAATATATTACGAGGAGACTTTTTCTCCGGTAGCAAGATACACTTCAATTAGAGCTATACTTGTTATAGCTACAAAAATGAAACGGAAGGTACACCAAATGAAAGTGAAGACAACTTTTTTGAATGGTGTAGTGGAAGAGAAAGTGTATGTGGACCAACCACAAGGATTCGAGACACATGACAAACAGACACATGTTTGCAGATTAAAGAAGGCCTTGTATGGATTGAAGCAAGCACCCAGGCCATGGTATGGTAGAATTGACATCTTTTTTATGAGCCTGGGATTTACCAAGAGTAAAGAAGATTCCAACCTTTACTACAAGGTTGTGAATGATGGATCGGTGATACTATTGTTATGTGTGGATGACCTGCTTCTAACAGGAATGAGAAACTCATCGCTGGATGTAAGAGGAATCTTTCTATATAGTTTGAGATGAAAGACCTGGGTATGATGCACCATTTCTTGGGTCTATAGGTATGGCAGAAATCGAATGATATTTTCCTTAACCAAGGAAAATATGTTGTGGAAATCTTGAAGAGGTTTGGAATGATGGATTGTAAACCTATTCAGACACCATTAATGGTAACGAACCTGAAGTTATTGAGTGATACTTCTTCAGAGACACTGGATGCCACCATGTACAAACAGATGATTGGTTTGTTGATGTATTTGATGCACACGAGGCCATATATATGCTTTGTGGAGAACACTTTGAGTTAGTACATGGTTGAGTCGAGACGTGTTCACTTGGTTCTGGAAAATCATGTGATGAGTTATCTGAAAGGTACAGTGGATTATGGACTCGAATATGTTTCATATTGTGATATAAGACTGCATGGATATCCTGATTCATATTGGGCGGTAGTGTCGCAGACCAGGAGAGTACATCAAGTTTCTACTTCAGTCTGGGGTCATTTATGATTTTGTGGCTCAACAAGAAGCAGACTAATGTGGCACTCAATACGGCCGAGGCAAAGTATATTGCAGCATGTTCATCCAATATTGAAGTTGTGTGGATTTGAAAGTCGCTCGCAGGGCTGTTTGATCTCGAGTTAGAGGTGACTTGTATCTTTTGTGACAACTAGAGTTGCATAAAGTTGTCAAAGAACCTTGTGTTTCATGAAAATTCAAAACACGTTGAGATCAAGTACTATTATATCTGTGACATGGTACGGGAGGGAGCTAAGAAGCTCCAATATGTTGCGACAAATGATAAAATAACTGATATGTTTACCAAGCCTATGTCAAGGGTAAAGTTTGAATACTTCAGGGAAAAACTTGGAGTGGTCCAAATGGAATTCCCTTGTGAGAGGGAGTGATGAGTTACATATGTGATTTCAGGAGACAGTAGCACACTGAGTGTGGCCGCAGTGGGTAATCATTCACGAACTAGTTTCCTAGATTCTGTGTGAGCTAGGTGAAGTCACGTTATGACATAAGGTATGAAAGGATGTCGAGACCCATAAGGTCCAAAAGAACGATGAGGCTGCACCCAATAGTAAGATTTTATGTTGAGATCCCGAATGCATGATGTGATTAAAGGGATTGCTCGTACAAAAATTCTAGCGATATATAGATTCGTGAAAGGTCAACAAGTAAATGGTCAAGTAAAAGTCAATAGAAGCAGTGTTGAAGATTATGCCAGAAGAATACCTTCCTTTCTAAGAGGGAGTGTTGATGTTTTATGTAGCTTTGAAATATATTCTTATTGTATTTGTCTTATATTTGATCATGTAAAAACAAAAAAAGAACAATGTTATATTGTACTTGTAAAACATGTAATTTTGGCTCAAGAATATTCCAAAAGAAATAATAAATAAACAATATTATGTTTCTCCCTAGACAAGTTAACCCAGTGTAACGTACCCAAATTCGATATAAACCAACCATTCTACTGTAAATTATTTTATAGATCTGAACTATAATTCATTATTTTAATCCAATATAAACAAAAACCATAAAAAAACATTCCAATAACGATGGATCGATAGTGAACATCTAACCTGTAATACTTTCGGCAGTTGAAATAATCATTAAGCAAACATGCAATAAAACACTTACTTGAAATAGAAGGGGAACAACACTTAGAGATTCCCAGTTCCCCCCAACCATAAAAGAGGATAGCCACACTTACTTTTCCAACTTCACCACCGAGTTGGATCACCACCATAGACTAATGAACTTAGCTAAGCCAATCTAAATGCAACACTCTTCCCAAGAGTTTGTAATAGATATCTGAATGCATCACTCTTCCCAAGATTCTGTAACAAATTCAAGGATGGAATTTCAAACAGAGAGAGAGTACTCAATGACTGGCCCTCAACATAATAACAATTTCTCTCTATGCACCATACAACGTCATGTGTCTTCTCGGTACACCATTATATAATTTTTGCCCATCTCTTGTGTCATCTCAATCAAATCTCAAGAAAATATCTTGATCCCTATAATTATGGATCTGGTCATCTTGCAGATCTTTTGACTTGGATTTGATTGATACCAAATATCTTGCTTGTTATCCACTTGTTCATTGTCTCATGATGGTGTCCCCTCTTTCAACTGGCTCCAAGTGTCTCTTTTTATTAATAATAAAATAATATTTCTTGCTCATAATATTCACCGACATAAATGCAAATATTTTTACTCATATAGTTGTATAACCCTTTTACAAATTAATGTTTTGAGATTATTTCTCAAATAAAATAGTTTAATAAAACATCTTGGGGCATTTCTCCCCCCTTATTTTTAACACTTTCCTCGGTGTTCTTTATTCAGAGTCTTCTTGCTCATTATGGGACATGGAAGGATATGCTACTCACATACGATCCTCCATTTCCCATGTTTCCTCCTTAGGGATGAAGTGCTCCCATTACACTTTTATTTGAGCTATGGCTCGGTTCTGCAGCATAAGATCCTTCTTGTCTAGGATACGCAAAGGCTCCATTTGGAATCCGCCCTCAGGTTCTACCTCGATCACATCCCAATCGATGATATGAGTAACAGCATGTATGTATTTTTTCAATAATGAAATATGGAAAACATTATGAAATTTTATAAAATGAAAAAGTGCAAGCTAATAGGCTACCGAGGCATTTCATATTAGAAAACATGTACTTCAATTCCAATAACCATATCATGGAAATTTTAAGACTATGGAAATGTTAAGACCCTTGGCCTTGTAACATTTGAAAATTACTTGGTTAATTGATTGTTAAATACTTTATCCTTGCACTGTTATCAACCTAGCCAATCATATAATATTGTGTCAAGTAATCATATTTATTCATCTAAACATTAAGGATTATAGTATTTCTAACTTCATTAACCTAGTTATTGTCTTAAACACTTCAATTTTAAGGGGTATGGCTAATATAGTAGTCCTTACATTAAATTTAAAACAATTCCTTGCTTATTCAATTATGATACTTACTTTAACGCATTAATAATTGAGTAGTATATGTTCCATATAGCTCTACATAAACATGCATTGATTTATTAAATTACATCCAACATTATTTAGTAAACCAATAATCCTTTAATTATTATAATAAGTTTACTTTTCCTCATATGTGACAAAGAACTAAACAAGTTTGAATTAACTCCTTTTTTAATATTGGTAATAAGTACCAACTTTATAAATCTGAAGGGAAAATTATGGGTTATGCAAATTCTTCTAATAGGATAATATTAACCACATAATGCATAATTACTCCAAATAATTTGTCTTTCATAAATACACAAATGATATTAAGATCTCATTTACTTTTCCACAATAACATTCAAAACAATAATCTATATTCAAGACTACTTCAATCATAAAGGACTATCACCATTTTAAACAATACAATGAATACATCCATATGCTTGAACATATTTTTTTATCTCCATAAATCAAGAGTGGAATCTTAAAAACTTATGTATAACTTAATTTATTAAAAATGTACTTATATGATTTTTGAAGACCTTCATGACTAAAGATCATATGACTGCAACTTTTAGATCTTTATCTTCTACTTTTAATCATCTTTGATCCTCTACACTTCCTGCATGTTGTTATTGTTCCTCTTCCTTTCATAACCTGCACTTTACACAACCCATACAAGGTCTTCCAAAATTTTCAGCATAACATATGCATAACATGATTTTTTTTAATTCAATACGAACTTAAGTGAGAATTTCTTTTGCAACATAGTGTTGTTGTTGTTCATGGAAACTCTTTAAGTCTTTTTTTCATTGAAACTTGTGCTCTTATTACCATATGACAGCATAAAACAGATACATAGATATGTATGATCATTATTCCATATAACAAAAAGAATGCATAAGTAAAACAACCGTTTACTTATGCTCTGGAGGACCATCCTTCATTTTCATGCTCAAACGGAAATCCTCTTATCCAGTATTTAACTTGCTATAGACATATCCTTCATTCACAGCTTAGTAGCATTATATTAGATATTTTCGGGAAACCAATCTCAAAACTTCACATTCACCCTCATCTTTGGATGAATTTCGCGTTACCTACGATAATATTTTCATACATCATTCTTAAATATTAGGGAAGCTAATAACCAATTCACTTGGAAGATTTTACCCCTATGTCCCATTATGATACCATGGGGATGAAAGACTTCAACAAATATTTGTTGAACACAGAACTCTCCCTTGAGAATTGTCACCAAATTAAAAGTATTATTTATACTGGCTTTAAGCCTCTGAGATTACTCCTATTTTGATTGTCAATCAAAATTTTTCATCCTCTAAAAACAACAAACGACATCATGTTCCCTTGATGTTATTCTTAATTTAGTTTTCCTAAGTATTTCTATTGATGATCACCCGCCCTCTCTCTTTTCACTCAATCTCACTTGCTTGAGTCCAGGAATTTACTTTGTTTTCCACTCAATCTCTCTTGCTTGAGTCTAGGAAAATTACTTTCTTTTCCACTCAATCTCTCTTGCTTAAGTCCAGGAAAATTACTATAGCATATTGGGGCTGAATCATCAATTTTTTTACTTGGTGTTTTTCCATATCTATATTGTCTTTCCCCATTCATGGATCAATAATAATGACCATATTATTTATTATTTACTATCAATCACAACATTTAACTACTTTCAACACATAAACGCAATTCTCATCATTGCTCCATTATTTTTTCCATCATCAAGTCCTCTAAATCTGTCACAACTTCACAAATAGTTAGTAGCAACATCATATTGTTATCATATCAACAATAATCCCACTTATTGACTAAATCAACTTTTGATCAACTTCAAAATCAACTATATACCAATAATTATTGCATTTCGTATGCTTTGGTATTTAACCATATCATCACTTGTATGTTCATTCTTAAACTTTGATCATAATTCAAACCTTTGCAATATTGTGATTTCTAATCATCATATTCCTTAGATATCATGTAATGAACTAATATCCCTTCAACCTATTTTGTGCATATGTATCATTTCATATTCATTTCACTTGCATACTTCTTACATAAAAGGATTACAAGATTGTGGTACCTATTAATCAAACACTTTTACCTATAATCGCATGTGAAGAAATGGAAGTGTTTTTTTCTTAGAATTGAAAGTTAAGGAAACACTTCTTTCACAATAAAACATTAAAGATACTTGGAATTGTAACCAAAAATCCTATTAATCAATGTTCAATGTATGTTAATATCTCTAGTAAATATACATCACTATATTAATACAATTCTTCCATGCTAATGTATAAACATGCATCAAAACTGCATCTCTTTAGTGAGACACAATTTCCTTTTTAATAGGACACCTCAAATTTTGTCAAGGAATATCACTAATAGTTATTTTGGACCACAAGAGATACCACTTTTAATCATACTCAATACCCTTGGTATACTAGATGGGGTATGGGGGGTAGAATTTTGTTTTCTTATCTCATAGCCATATGATTAATACACATTAATGCATCATTATTTTCATTAGACTTAGGGAGTTTCCATTATGTGTAGAAAATACTTTTAAGAAGACTAAACTATATAGTAGCCTTTATTCCTAATAATCAATCATTTTTTATCACTTCCAAAGTAGTAAGGTATTCGAATCATAAAACATCCACAATAAGTCTATGACGTCTATCACAATGTTCATGCTTTGATACACAAGTTAATATTTCATATTAAGGACCTATAAGTATAACCACTTAATCATCAATGTCATACGTTCTAAATATGCAATCAATTAAAGTAAGGTCTAATGAACATATGTTAGCTAATCTCAAGCATCAAAGTAAACCTCAACTAAGATCTAGACAGTCATTAATGGTCACATTGTTTCTTTTGAGGACACAATTTCTAATACATGGATCATAATATTCCTAGCACACCTCGTATCTCATACATGTTTAAGATGCAGACTTCTAACCTTCTAGAAATGAATCAATTTCATAAGAGTTTATTCAAACTATTTAACATCATTCTAGCATTCAATCTTGGCTCGCATATGTATGTATATATAACATATTACATGTATGTATATATAACATTATATGGTATGTAAGTAGCATTACATTATCACTTATGCACAAAATATGATAATATGATAGCGTTTCAATGGCATAATTCCTATTATGCCCAACATCTTAAATTTTGGAAAATACAAAAACTTTTACAATACAAGAAGGAGCTAGGTATTAAGCGAACTTACAACTCAAGATTAATTCCCAATTCTCTCCAATGTCAATGGAGAATATATAAATGATGATATTTTGCAAGAGTGATATAATTTATTTATAGTTACACAAGCAAAAATAACAAATCGATTACTCAATACCTAACTACCTCAATCATTTTAACATCTCAATCCATATAATTTCCCTTCTCCCATCTTTTATAAATACTATGGTATGCCAACATATAAGTGTCATCTACCTATACTATGCACAATTATATTGTTCCATAATTTCTAATTAATACAAAATGGAAAAAGTACAACCCTTCCAATGTCCCTAAATACAATCATATTGTCATATATATAGAATGTCATACAATGCCTAAATTATGGTTCGTATTAAGTATATAATTTATAATTCTTCTATGTAAAAAATTTGTAATTCTTTCAAGGGGCTAAATGACCTAACTTGCCAACCTTTTTCATTAAAAATAGAAGGCATACATTGAAACTCTTTTTGTAATAAGGACATACTTGGAAAATTCTTTTAACAACAATATATACTTTACACTTCCCTTTCCCTATGAAAATTAAATATATCATTTATTATTTTCAAATGATTTTTTTGCTATGATTATATATATATATATATATAATACACACTTTTCAATAGAATTAACTATAAATCACAACCTTCCTACTTTATAATATATATATATATTCAAGAGCTTTCCATTATATACCAAACATATGGACATATTTACTTTCGATACCCATACCATATGTTGACCTGCAAAAATATATCAAAGAGGGTGCAGATATTTTTCAATACAGAGTACATGTCACCCATAGACATACAACGGTTGTATCAAAGTAGAACTTATTCTACACACTTCTCAATAGAATTAAACTATAAATCACAACCTTCCTACTTTACTATATATATATATATATATATATATATATATATATATATATATATATTCAAGATCTTTCCATTATATACCAAACATATGGACATATTTACTTTGGATACCCATACCATATGTTGACCTGCAAAAATATATAAAAAAAGGGTGCAGATATTTTTCAATATAGAGTACATATCACCCATATATGTTGGAGAAATATAATTAATGAGTTGATCACGTATCTAATTGCATCGGCTCTACCAGTCACTCTGTCAGTCTTTTTGTGTCAACGTGCAAAGTCTGCAATGTCAGACAGTCAGTCAGTTTGCAGCCAATCCGGCGAACGCCAAGTTAGTATTTATGTAACTGTGTTAGTAGTTCGCATGTCAAGAATTATTAGGTGAGAATTAATTACAGTGTTTAATGAAATATTGTAGCTTTCAGGTCAAGCGATCTTAAGTCGGTTGTTATGAAACTCTATAAGTAGAAGCAGATAGTTGAAACTCAGAGAGAGATGTGTATAAGAAAAATTGCCAAAGAGAAAGAGTGAAAGAAAGTGATCGAAGATTGTATCAAGATCCCAAGCTCTGTGAAAGTAAAAGATCAAAGTAAAAACTCATTTCCATATATTGAGGCATTGCGCAATTTACTATGGTAATATATACAAGTCTATAGTTTTATGTTTCATTCTCAGGAATGTTTAATATTGCATGTCGCGCATCTTCTCTAGATTTACTTGTGTGAATGTTGTTTACATTTATTTTCAGTAAAAGAAATCAAGGTTTACAAATAGTTCACCGCAATGAAAGTTCTATTTTATAAGGAGTAACTTTGCATAAGATGTTTTAGTTGTTATGCCTTACAAAATATATTTCATGATAAAGTTTTTTTAAGTGATCCCCAAAGTATTTGTGAAGTCCGCGAAGTAAAGTATTGCGAATTTAACTGCACATCAATGCAAAGTTCAACTGCGTAGTAAAAAGTTGAAATCAGTGCAGTTAACCGCCACGCAGTTAACCTCCGCGCAGTTAATCTGTGAAGTAAATTTTTAGTGAAGCAAGTGTTCCGTGAACTAGAATCTGGGGTTCCTATTGGATGATTGGCGAAGTATGAAGCAAAGAAAAGACGATATTCATATATTGCATAGTTAAATCTTATTTACTGCACGGTGTGCTTTTTCCTTGATATGGTATTAGAGCCTGGTTTATGGAAAGTAGGAATTCTATTTATAAGGGAAAAGCAGTTAAGAATAGCTTCCACTTCGGGTAATTTGCAAACTCCAATATTTTCTGGTAAAAATTATGAATATTGGTCTCTAACTATGAAAGCTTTGTTTAGAGGTCAATATGTATGGGAAATAGTCCAGAATGGCTATGTAGAACTAGCAAATCTGACAGCATACAACAATCTCACACAAGATGAGAAGGATGTCCTGAAGAAACAGAGGAAGAAAGATGGAAAGGCGTTGTTCCACATACATTAAGCGACACATGAATCTATACTCCCAAGAGTAGCAGCAGCACAGTCAGCTAAGGAAGCGTGGGACACACTGGAAACTTCCTATCAAGGTTTGAACAAGGTAAAGACTGTCAAACTTCAAATTCTTAGAAGAGATTTTGAATCTCTATCAATGAAAGATACAGAGTCAGTAGACTCATTCTATACTCGTGTTATTGGTCTGGTTAATCAAATAAAGTCTCATGGAGAAAATATAGGTGACCAAAGAGTTGTTGAAAAAGTTCTTAGAGTTCTTCCAAAGAAATTTGAATCTTTAGTTGTGACCCTGGAGGAAAACAAAGATCTGTCCCAATTTACTATTGATGAGTTGAAAGCCTCATTACTCAATCATAAACATAGAATCAGCAGTTCAGATACATCACTGGAAGGTGCATTCACAGCACAGTCATCCATAAGCAATGGAAGAGGCAGAGGAATATCAAACTCTAGAGGTAGAGGACGAAGTTATTTCAAAGGAGGTCACAGCAGCAGCCTTGCACATGTCACTGGAAGAGGTTAGAATCAAATGCCAAGTCAACCAAGTGGGAAAAGGAACGATAAATAAAAAAATTCAATGTCATTACTGTAAGAAGTATGGACACTTCGCATATGAATGCAGGAAGAAGCAGTATGCCCAAGGAAAGAATGATGGTGTTTACAAAGGATGTGTACAAGGAAAGAATGTGAAGAACCCATTTCCGAGTAGTGATAGAAAATCCAAAGGAATCTTCAACATCGTACATTAACACGTATGTGGACCAATGTCAACTACTTCATTAAGTTGGTATGTATACTATGTTTCTTTTATTGATGATTATTCTCGTAAAACTTGGATTTATTTCTTAAAAGAAAAAATTGAAGTGTTTAGCAAGTTCAAAGAATTCAAGGCTCTTCTATAAAATCTTTCTGAAAGTAAGATAAAGATCTTGAGTTCAGATAATGGAGGAGAGTTTACATCAGTTGACTTCAAATCCTTCTGTAGAGAAGTTGAGATTAAGAGGGAGCTCACTACTCCCTACAAACCGCAGCAAAATGGTGTAGTAGAAAGAAAGAACAGATCATTGATAATGGAAGCAGTGAAGGCTAGGATTCATAATCAAGACTTACCGATGCATTAGTGGGAAGAAGCATCCAGGACTGTTGTATATATACAAAATAGAATTTATCACATTTCACTTGGGAACAAGACACCAAAATATATGTTTGTAGGAGAAAAACTAGTGGTCAACCACCTAAATATATTTAGTTGTCCAGTGTATCTGCATGTTCCAAAGGAGAAAATATTGAAGTTGGATCCTTCAGGAAAGAAGGGAATATTTGTTGGATTTAGTGAGACATCAAAGGCATATAGAGTCTACATCCCTGGTTATAGATAGATTGAGACTAGCAGAGATGTTACCTTCGATGAAGATGCATCTTTCAGCAAATCCAAATAGAATCATTTAGATGAGGTCCATGATGAGGAGACTAAAGCTCCTAGAGTTGCAGAGACAAGTAGAAATGATGATGTTATGCCAGAAGAGTGTGTACTGTAGGATCATGACATGACAAAACCACAAAGACTTGTAGATCCACCTCTAAAGATGATGACACATAATAGGAGACTAGGTTGGGCTCGTGAGATTATTCAGGATGCTGAGAAGTATGGTGATATAGAGGGAAATTTCAAAGAAAGCAATAAACTAAGATCATATTCCATCTATGTGGCATTGTTATGTGATATCATTGATGAAGAGCCTACCTGTTATGAAGAGGTTGCAGAGAAGAAAGTATGGAAGGATTCCATGATTCTAGAATACCATTCCATTATAAAGAATGATATTTGGGATGTGGTGCCGAGACCGAAAGATAAGTCTATGGTATATTCAAAGTGGATATTCAAGACGAAGTATTTAACAGATGGAAGTATCGAGAATTATAAGGCAAGATTCGTGGCACGTGGCTTCTCCCATAAAGAAGGAATATATTACAAGGAGACTTTTTCTCCGGTAGCAAGATACACTTCAATTAGAGCTATACTTGTTATAGCTACAAAAATGAAACGAAAGGTACACCAAATGAAAGTGAAGACAACTTTTTCGAATGGTGTAGTGGAAGAGGAAGTGTATGTGGACCAACCACAAGGATTCGAGACACGTGACAAACAGACACATGTTTGCAGATTAAAGAAGGCCTTGTATGGATTGAAGCAAGCACCCAGGGCATGGTATGGTAGAATTGACATCTTTTTTATGAGCCTGGGATTTACCAAGAGTAAAGAAGATTCCAACATTTACTACAAGGTTTTGAATGATGGATCGGTGATACTATTGTTATGTGTGGATGACCTGCTTCTAACAGGAATGAGAAACTCATTGCTGGATGTAAGAGGAATCTTTCTATATAGTTTGAGATGAAATTCATGGGTATGATGCACTATTTCTTGGGTCTATAGGTATGGCAGAAATCGAATGATATTTTCCTTAACCAAGGAAAATTTGTTGTGGAAATCTTGAAGAGGTTTGGAATGATGGATTGTAAACCTATTCATACACCATTAATGGTAACGAACCTGAAGTTATTGAGTGATACTTCTTCAGAGACACTAGATGCCACCATGTACAAACAAATGATTGGTTTGTTGATGTATTTGATGCACACGAGGCCATATATATGCTTTGTGGAGAACACTTTGAGTTAGTACATGGTTGAGTTGAGACGTGTTCACTTGGTTGTGGAAAATCATGTGATGAGGTATCTGAAAGGTACAATGGATTATGGACTCGAATATGTTTCAGATTGTGATATAAGACTGCATGGATATTCTGATTCATATTGGGCGGTAGTGTCGCAGACCAGAAGAGTACATCAAGTTTCTACTTCAGTCTGGGGTCATCTATGATTTTGTGGCTCAACAAGAAGCAGACTAATGTGGCACTCAATACGGCCGAGGCAAAGTATATTGCAGCATGTTCATCCAATATCGAAGTTGTGTGGATTTGAAAGTCGCTCGCAGGGTTGTTTGATCTCGAGTTAGAGGTGACTTGTATCTTTTGTGACAACTAGAGTTGCATAAAGTTGTCAGAGAACCTTGTGTTTCATGAAAAGTCAAAACACGTTGAGATCAAGTACCATTATATCCGTGACGTGGTACAGGAGGGAGCTATGAAGCTCCAATATGTTGCGACAAACGAGAAAATAACTGATATGTTGACCAAGCCTATGTCAAGGGTAAAGTTTGAATACTTCAGGGAAAAACTTGGAGTCGTCCAAATGGAATTCCCTTATGAGAGGGAGTGATGAGTTACATATGTGATTTCAGGAGACAGTAGCACACTGAGTGTGGCCGCAGCGGGTAGTCATTCACGAACTAGTTTCCTAGATTCTGTGTGAGCTAGGTGAAGTCACGTTATGACATAAGGTATGAAAGGATGTCGAGACCCATAAGGTCCAAAAGGACGATGAGGTTGCACCCAATAGTAAGATGTTATGCTGAGATCCTGAATGCATGATGTGATTAAAGGGATTGCTCGTACAAAAATTCTAGTGATGTATAGTTTCGTGAAAGGTCAACAAGTAAATGGTCAAGTACAAGTCAACAGAAGCAGTGTTGAAGATTATGCCAGAAGAATACCTTCCTTTCTAAGAGGGAGTGTTGATGTTTTATGTAGCTTCGAAATATATTCTTATTGTATTTGTCTTATATTTGATCATGTAAAAACCATAAAAGAACAATGTTATATTGTACTTGTAAAACATGTAATTTTGGTTCTAGAATATTCCAAAAGAAATAATAAATAAACAATATTATGTTGCTCCCTAGACAAGTTAACCCAGTGTAACGTACCCAAATTTGGTATAAACCAACCATGCTACTGTAAATTATTTTATAGATCTGGGCTATAATTCATTATTTTAATCCAATATAAACAAAAACCATAAAAAAAACATGCCAATAACGATGGATCGATAGTGAACATCTAACCTGTAATACTTTCGGCAGTTGAAATAATCATTAAGCAAACATGCAATAAAACACTTACTTGAAAATAGAAGGGGAACAACACTTAGAGATTCCCAGTTCCTCCCAACCATAGAAGAGGATAGCCACACTTACTTTCCCAACTTCACCACCGAGCTGGATCACCACCATAGACTAATGAACTTAGCTAAGCCAATCTAAATGCAACACTCTTCCCAAGAGTCTGTAATAGATATCTGAATGCATCACTCTTTCCAAGAGTCTGTAACAAATTCAAGGATGGAATTTCAAACAGAGAGAGAGTACTCAATGACTGGCCCTCAACATAACAACAATTTCTCTCTATGCACCATACAACGTCATGTGTCTTCTCGGTGCACCATTATATAATTTTGCCCATCTCTTGTGTCATCTCAATCAAATCTCAAGAAAATATCTTGATCCCTAATTATGGATCTGGTCATCTTGCAGATCTTTTGACTTGGATTTGATTGATACCAAATATCTTGCTTGTTATCCACTTGTTCATTGTCTCATGATGGTGTCCCCTCTTTCAACTGGCTCCAAGTGTCTCTTTTTATTAATAATAAAATAATATTTCTTGCTCATAATATTCACCGACATAAATGCAAGTATTTTTACTCATATAGTTGTATAACTCTTTTACAAATTAATGTTTTGATATTCTTTCTCAAATAAAATAGTTTAATAAAACATCTTGGGGCATTTCTCCCCCCTTATTTTTAACACTTTACTAAGTGTTATTTATTCAGAGTCTTCTTGCTCATTATGAGACATGGAAGGATATGCTACTCGCATACGATCCTCCATTTCCCATGTTTCCTCCTTAGGGATGAAGTGCTCCCATTACACTTTTATTTGAGCTATGGCTCGGTTCTACAGCATAAGATCCTTCTTGTGTAGGATACGCAAAGGCTCCATTTGGAATCCGCCCTCGGGTTCTACCTCGATCACATCCCAATCGATGATATGAGTAACATCATGTATGTATTTTTTCAATAATGAAATATGGAAAACATTATGAAATTTTATAAAAGGAAAAAGTGCAAGCTAATAGGCTACCGAGGCATTTCATATTAGAAAACATGTACTTCAATTCCAATAACCTTATCATGGAAATTTTAAGACTATGGAAATGTTAAGACCCTTGACCTTGTAACATTTGAAAATTACTTGGTTAATTCATTGTTAAATACTTTATCCTTGCACTGTTATCAACCTGGCCAATCATATAATATTGTGTCAAGTAATCATATTTATTCATCTAAACATTAAGGATTATAGTATTTCTAACTTCATTAACCTAGTTATTGTCTTAAACACTTCAATTTTAAGGGGTATGGCTAATATAGTAGTCCTTACATTAAATTTAAAACAATTCCTTGCTTATTCAATTATGATACTCACTTTAACGCATTAATAATTGAGTAGTATATGTTCCGTATAGCTCTACATAAACATGCATTGATTTATTAAATTACATCCAACATTATTTAGTAAACCAATAATCCTTTAATTATTATAATAAGTTTGCTTTTCCTGATATGTGACAAAGAACTAAACAAGTTTGAATTAACTCCTTTTTAATATTGGTAATAAGTACCAACTTTATAAATCTGAAGGGAAAATTATGGGTTATGCAAATTCTTCTAATAGGATAATATTAACCACATAATGCATAATTACTCCAGATAATTTGTCTTTCATAAATACACAAATGATATTAAGATCTCATTTACTTTTCCACAATAACATTCAAAACAATAATCTATATTCAAGACTACTTCAATCATAAAGGACTATCACCATTTTAAACAATACAATGAATACATCCATATGCTTGAACATTTTTTTATCTCCATAAATCAAGAGTGGAATCTCAAAAACTTATGTATAACTTAATTTATTAAAAATGTACTTATATGATTTTTGAAGACCTTTACGACTAAAGATCATATGACTGCAACTTTTAGATCTTTATCTTCTACTTTTAATCATCTTTGATCCTCTGCACTTCCTACATGTTGTTATTGTTCCTCTTCCTTTCATAACCTGCACTTTACACAACCCATACAAGGTCTTCCAAAATTTTCAGCATAACATATGCATAACATGATTTTTTTTAATTCAATACGAACTTAAGTGAGAATTTCTTTTGCAACATAGTGTTGTTGTTGTTCATGGAAACTCTTTAAGTCTTTTTTTCATTGAAACTTGTGCTCTTATTACCATCTCACAACATAAAGCATATACATAGATATGTATGATCATTATTCCATATAACAAAAAGAATGCATAAGTAAAACAACCGTTTACTTATGCTCTGGAGGACCATCCTTCATTTTCATGCTCAAACGGTAATCCTCTTATCCAATATTTAACTTGCTATAGGCATATCCTTCATTCACAGCTTAGTAGCATTATATTAGATATTTTCGGGAAACCAATCCCAAAACTTCACATTCACCCTCATCTTTGGATGAATTTCGCGTTACCTACAATAATATTTTCATACATCATTCTTAAACATTAGGGAAGCTAATAACCAATTCACTTGGAAGATTTTACCCCTATGTCCCATTATGATACCATGGGGATGAAAGACTTCAACAAATATTTGTTGAACACAGAACTCTCCCTTGAGAACTGTCACCAAATTAAAAGTATTAGTTATACTGGCTTTAAGCCTTGAGATTACTCCTATTTTGATTGTCAAACAAAAATTTTCATCCTCTAAAAACATCAAACGACATCATGTTCCCCTGATGTTATTCTTAATTTAGTTTTCCTAAGTATTTCCCTTGATGATCACCCGCCCTCTCTCTTTTCCACTCAATCTCACTTGCTTGAGTCCAGGAATTTACTTTTTTTCCACTCAATTTCTCTTGCTTGAGTCTAGGAACATTACTTTCTTTTCCACTCAATCTCTCTTGCTTGAGTCCAGGAAAATTACTTTAGCATATTGGGGCTGAATCATCAATTTTTTCACTTGGTGTTTTTCCATATCTATATTGTCTTTCCCCGTTCATGGATCAATAATAATGACCATATTATTTAGTATTTACTATCAATCACAACATTTAACTACTTTCAACACATAAACGCAATTCTCATCATTGCTCCATTATTTTTTCCATCATCAAGTCCTCTAAATCTGTCACAACTTCACAAATAGTTAGTAGCAACATCATATTGTTATCATATCAACAATAATCCCACTTATTGACTAAATCAACTTTTGATCAACTTCAAAATCAACTATATACCAATAATTATTGCATTTCGTATGCTTTGGTATTTAACCATATCATCACTTATATGTTCATTCTTAAACTTTGATCATAATTCAAACCTTTGCAATATTGTGATTTCTAATCATCATATTCCTTAGATATCATGTAATGAACTAATATCCCTTCAACCTATTATGTGCATATGTATCATTTCATATTCATTTCACTTGCATACTTCTTACATAAAAGGATTACAAGATTGTGGTACCTATTAATCAAACACTTTTACCTACAATCGCATGTGAAGAAATGGAAGTGTTTTTTTCTTAGAATTGAAAGTTAAGGAGACACTTCTTTCACAATAAAACATTAAAGATACTTGGAATTGTAACCACAAATCCTATTAATCAATGTTCAATGTATGTTAATATCTCTAGTAAATATACATCACTATATTAATACAATTCTTCCATGCTAATGTATAAACATGCATCAAAACTGCATCTCTTTAGTGAGACACAATTTCCTTTTTAATAGGACACCTCAAATTTTGTCAAAGAATATCACTAATAGTTATTTTGGACCACAAGAGATACCACTTTTAATCATACTCAATACCCTTGGCATACTAGATGGCGTATGGGGGGTAGAATTTTGTTTTCTTATCTCATAGCCATATGATTAATACACATTAATGCATCATTATTTTCATTAGACTTAGGGAGTTTCCATGATGTGTAGAAAATCCTTTTAAGAAGACTAAACTATATAGTAGCCTTTATGCCTAATAATCAATAATTTTTTATCACTTCCAAAGTAGTAAGGTATTCGAATCATAAAACATCCACAATAAGTGTATGACTTCTATCACAATGTTCATGCTTTGATACACAAGTTAATATTTCATATTAAGGACCTATAAGTATAACCACTTAATCATCAATGTCATACTTTCTAAATATGCAATCAATTAAAGTAAGGTCTAATGAACATATGTTATCTAATCTCAAGCATCAAAGTAAACCTCAACTAAGATCTAGAGAGTCATTAATGGTCACATTGTTTCTTTTGAGGACACAATTTCTAATACATGAATCATAATATTCCCAGCACACCTTTTATCTCATACATGTTTAAGATGCAGACTTCTAACCTTCTAGAAATGAATCAATTTCATAAGAGTTTATTCAAACTATTTAACATCATTCTAGCATTCAATCTTGGCTCGCATATGTATGTATATATAACATATTACATGTATGTATATATAACATTATATGGTATGTAAGTAGCATTACATTATCACTTATGCACAAAATATGATAATATGATAGCATTTCAATGGCATAATTCCTATTATGCCCAACATCTTAAATTTTGGAAAATACAAAAACTTTTACAATACAGGGAGCTAGGTATTAAGCGAACTTACAACTCAAGATTAATTCCCAATTCTCTCCAATGTCAATGGAGAATATATAAATGATGATATTTTGCAAGAGTAATATAATTTATTTATAGTTACAAAAGAAAAAATAATAAATCGATTACTCAATACCTAACTACCTCAATCATTTTAACATCTCAATCCATATAATTTCCCTTCTCCCAAATTTTATAAATACTATAGTATGCCAACATATAAGTGTCATCTACCTATAATATGCACAATTATATTGTTCCATAATTTCTAATTAATACAAAATGGAAAAGTACAACCCTTCCAATGTCCCTAAATACAATCATATTCTCATATATATAGAATGTCATACAATGCCTAAATTATGGTTGGTATTAAGTATATAATTTATAATTCTTCTATGTAAAAAATTTGTAATTCTTTCAGGGGCTAAATGACCTAACTTGCCAACCTTTTTCATTAAAAATAGAAGGCATACATTGAAACTCTTTTTGTAATAAGGACACACTTGGGAAATTCTTTTAACAACAATATATACTTTACACTTCCCTTTCCCTATGAAAATTAAACATATCATTTATTATTTTCAAATGATTTTTTTGCTATGATTTTATATATATATATATATATATATATATATATATATAATACACACTTTTCAATAGAATTAACTATAAATCACAACCTTCCTACTTTATAATATATATATATTCAAGAGCTTTCCATTATATACCAAACATATGGACATATTTACTTTCGATACCCATGCCATATGTTGACCTGCAAAAATATATCAAAGAGGGTGCAGATATTTTTCAATACAGAGTACATGTCACCCATAGACATACAATGGTTGTATCACAGTAGAACTTATTCTACACACTTCTCAATGGAATTAAACTATAAATCACAACCTTCCTACTTTACTATATATATATATATATATATATATATATATATATATATATATATCCAAGATCTTTCCATTATATACCAAACATATGGACATATTTACTTTGGATACCCATACCATATGTTGACCTGCAAAAATATATAAAAAAAGGGTGCAAATATTTTTCAATACAGAGTACATATCACCCATATATGTTGGAGAAATGTAATTAATGAGTTGATCGCATATCTAATTGCATCGGCTCTGTCAGTCACTCTGTCAGTCTTTTTGTGTTAGCGTGCAAAGTCTGCAATGTCAAACAATCAGTCAGTTTGCAGCCAATCCAGTGCACGCCAAGTTAGTATTTATGTAACCGTGTTAGTAGTTCGCATGTCAAGAATTCTTAGGTGAGAATTAATTATAGTGTTTAATGAAATATTGTAGCTTCCAAGTCAAGCGATCTTAAGTCGGTTTTTATAAAACTCTATAAGTAGAAGCAGACAGTTGAAACTCAGAGAGAGATGTGTATGAGAAAAATTGTCGAAGAGCAAGAGTGAAAGAAAGGGGTCAAAGATTCTATCAAGAGCCCAAGCGCTGTGAAAGTAAAAGATCAAAGTAAAAACTCATTTCCATGTATTGAGGCATTGCGCAGTTTACTATGGTAATATATACAAGTCAATAGTTTTATGTTTCATTCTCAAGAATGTTGAATATTGCATGTCGCACATCTTCTCCAGATTTACTTGTGTGAATGTTGTTTACATTTATGCTTAGTAAAAGAAATCAAGGTTTACAAATAGTTCACCACAGTGAAAGTTCTATTTTATAAGGAGTAACTTCGCATAAGATGTTTTAGTTGTTATGCCTTGCAAAATATATTTCATGATAAAGTTTTTTTAAGTGATCCCCAAAGTATTTGTGAAGTCCGCGAAGTAAAGTATTGTGAATTTAACTGCACATCAATGCAAAGTTCAACTGCGCAGTAAAAAGTTGAAATCAGTGCAGTTAACTGCCATGCAGTTAACTGCCATGCAGTTAACCTCCGTGCAGTTAATCTGTGAAGTAAATTTTTAGTGAAGCAAGTGTTCCGCGAACTAGAATTTGGGGTTCCTATTGGATGATTGGCGAAGTATGAAGCAAAGAAAAAGACGATATTCATATATTGCACAGTTAAATATTATTTACTGCACGGTGTGCTTTTTCCTTGATATGGTATCAGAGCCTGGTTTATGGAAAGTAGGAATTCTATTTATAAGGGAAAAGCAGTTAAGAATAGCTTCCACTTCAGGTAATTTGCAAACTCCAATATTTTCTGGTAAAAATTATGAATATTGGTCTCTAACTATGAAAGCTTTGTTTAGAGGTCAATATGTATGGGAAATAGTCCAGAATGGCTATGTAGAACCAGCAAATCTGACAGCATACAACAATCTCACACAAGCTAAGAAGGATGTCCTGAAGAAACAGAGGAAGAAAGATGGAAAGGCGTTGTTCCACATACATTAAGCGACACATGAATCTATACTCCCAAGAGTAGCAGCAGCACAGTCAGCTAAGGAAGCGTGGGACACACTGGAAACTTCCTATCAAGGTTTGAACAAGGTAAAGACTGTCGAACTTCAAATTCTTAGAAGAGATTTTGAATCTCTATCAATGAAAGATACAGAGTCAGTAGAATCATTCTATACTCGTGTTATTGGTATGGTTAATCAAATAAAGTCTCATGGAGAAAATCTAGGTGACCAAAGAGTTGTTGAAAAAGTTCTTAGAGTTCTTCCAAAGAAATTTGAATCTTTAGTTGTGACCCTAGAGGAAAACAAATATCTGTCTCAATTTACTATTTATGAGTTGAAAGCCTCATTACTCAATCATGAACATAGAATCAACGGTTCAGATACATCACTGGAAGGTGCATTCACAGCAAAGTCATCCATAAGCCGTGGAAGAGGCAGAGGAAGATCAAACTCTAGAGGTGGAGGACGAAGTTATTTCAAAGGAGGTCACAGTAGCAGCCTTGCACATGTCACTGGAAGAGGTTAGAATCAGATGCCAAGTCAACCAAGTGGGAAAAGGTGCGATAAATAAAAAATTCAATGTCATTACTGTAAGAAGTATGGACACTTCGCATATGAATGCAGGAAGAAGCAGTATGCCCAAGGAAAGAAAGGCCAAACACAGTCAAGCAACAACAACACTCCGAACAGCTCATTGTTCTTAGCATGTGCATCGCCACTTGAATGCAATGATGTCTAAGAAAGTCCAAATGACATATGGTATTTAGACTCAGTCTGTAGCAATCACGTGACTGGTAATTTAAATCTATTTTCTAGTCTAGATAAATCATTTCAAACTAATGTCACACTTGGAAATAATATTCAAGTCGTTGTTTTGGGTAAGGGTAATGTTGATATTCTAACCAAACAGGGGGAGCAGAAATTTATGCCTGATGTTTATTATGTTCAAGGTTTGAATCATAATTTGATGAGCATTGGACAGCTAATGGAGAAAGCTTACATAGTTCACATGATAGGAAAGCATTATGTGATTAAAGACATATATCCAAGCAATCAGTTAATTGCCGAAGTGCAAATGACAAGCAATCTATTATTTCCTTTGAGGATAAGACCAATCATAAAAGGAAAAACAAGTCAAGTTGTTCATGAAAGCCAGAATGAAAATTCTGGATCTGCATTCAAAGCAGAAAGCAAAGGAGCGGACATTCACTGCGACATGGAAGAAAAAGACAGCGCAATGCAAGCTGCGTTTCAAACAGAAATTCGGTATGAATCCTGGTTATGGCACTTCAGATTTGGACATCTGAATTTTGGTGGGCTGAAGCTACTGCACATGAAGGATATGGTGAAAGGATTTCCATTGATTGAAAATCCAGAGAGAATTTGTGAAGGCTGTATTTTTGGCAAACAACACAGAGAGACTTTTCCAGTCAGAAAGTCATATAGAGCTCACACACCACTTGAAACTATGCACTCTGATATTTGTGGACCAATGAAAACACCGTCCATGGGAGGATGCACTTATCTTCTCACATTTATTGATGATTTCACAAGAAAAACTTAGGCATATTTTCTAAAACATAAATCTGATGCATTTAGTTGTTTTCAGTAGTTCAAGGCACTTGTGGAGAAGCAGAGTGGTTACAGCCTCAAGATATTAAGAACAGATAGAGGTGGTGAGTATGTTTCAAATGATTTCTTAATTTTTTGCAAAAAACATGGCATACAGAAGCAATTCACTACGCGGTATACACCGCAGCAGAATGGTATCATAGAAAGGAAGAATAGAACCATTATGGAGATGGCACGCAGTATGTTGGAAGCCATGCATATGTCAAATGAATACTGGGCTGAAGTAGTAGAAACTGATGTATACATCATGAATCGATGTCCAACGAAGAGCATGAAGAACAAAGTTCCACATGAAGCATGGACAGGTATGAAACATAGTGTTTCATATTTAAATTTTTTTGGTTGTGTAGCATACGCACATGTTCCAGATCATCTATGAAAGAAATTAGACAATAAAGGACAAAAATGCATTTTTATTGGGTATTCTGAAGATACAAAAGCATACAAGTTGTATGATCCTGTTACAAGAAAATTTATTATCATTCGAGATATTCAGTTTGTAGAAAACGAAGCATGGGATGGAACCGTAGAGAAGAATGTTAAAATTGTGTCACATGTTGAACATGATGACATCGCAGAAGATGTGGTTGAGACTCCGCATGTAAATCAGAACTTCACAGCTCTGTCTACTCCCAGGACTGCGCAACATGTTTCAGCACAAGGAACTCCGACACAAGTCGCAGTTCAACCAACTCCGACAAGCACACCAAATGCGCAACAAACTCCATCAAGTAATTCACGCAGTTCGACACCAGCAACTCCGCCAAGGACAAGAAGTCTGCATGAGATATATGAGACTGGTACACCTAATTCATTCTCAGTTTTTGCATTATTTTCTCAATTTAATGATCTGCTAACATTCGAAGAAGCTGTTGAAGATAAAGTTTGGGCACAATCCATGGATAAAGAAATAGAATGCATTGAGAAGAATCAAACATGGGAACTAGTTGATGTTCCTAAGGACAAGGATGTGATAAGCATGAAATGGATTTATAAGACTAAGCAAGATGCTGATGGAAACATGCAGAAGCACAAAGCAAGATTGGTAGCAAGAGGATTCACACAACAACTTGGCATAGACTTCAATGAAACCTTTGCGCCTGTAGCTCGAATGGACACTATCAAAACAGTTTTGGCCATAGCAGCACATAAGACATGGTTTGTTTACCAAATGGATGTTAAGTCTACATTTTTAAATGGTTATTTGGAGGAAGAAGTATACATGGATAAGCCATAAGGCTACGAAGTCCCAGGACAAGGACATAGAGTATACAGATTGAAAAAGGCGCTCTATGGTTTGAATCAAGCTCCTAGAGCTTGGTTCAGTCGCATTGACTCTTACCTCATTCAGAATGGATTTCAGAGAAGTGAATGTGAGCCAACATTGTACACAAAAATCAACCAGCAAGGTAATAAGCTAATTTTCTGCCTGTATGTAGATGATTTAATATTACTGGTGATTTTGGCATAGAGGAATTTAGATCAGTCATGGAAAGTGAATTTGAAATGACTAATTTGGGGCATATGAAGTATTTTCTGGGCATTGAACTCCAACAATATGGAAATGGTATATCTATATCTCAGTCGAAATATGCAAGTGATGTCTTGAACAGATTTAAGATGTTAAACTGTAAGGAAACTCCAACACCAGTGATAATAGGTTTGAAATTGAGCAAGGATGATGATGGATCCAATGTATATCCTACACTGTTTAAAAGGCTTGTTGGCAGCCTTATGTACCTTACAGAAACAAGGCTAGACATCATGTATGGAGTCAGCTTAATCTCAAGATTCATGGAGTCACCAAAAGAATCTCATTGGCAAGCAGGTAAAAGAATTATGAGGTATGTAAGTGGAACAAAATACTTTGGTATTTTGTATTCAACCTTAGAAAACTTCAAACTCGTTGGATACACTGATAGCGATAATGGAGGCAGCATGGATGACAGAAGAAGAAAAAAAAAAAAAACACATCTGGGAATACATTTCATGTAGGAACAGGTGTTGTATCATGGGCTTCAAAGAAACAAGCCATTGTAACTCTTTCTTCAGCAGAAGCAGAGTATGTCGCAGCTACAAGCGTTGCATGTCAAGCCGTTTGGATGCGGAGGATGTTAAGTCATCTGTGCGGAATCAGCAAGAACCCACAGTCATTTACTGCGAAAACAAATCAGCTATCGCACTGTCAAATAATCATGTGTTCCACAAGAGAACCAAGCACATTGACACAAGGTATCATTTTATCACAGAATTGATAAAAAACAAAGAAATATGTTTGGAATTTTCCAGGTCTGAAGATCAGGTTGCAGACATATTTACAAAACCATTGGCAAGGGACCCATTCCAATTTCTATGAAGTTGTTTGGGAGTGACAAGTTCTGCACATTGAACTTTGTCATGAACAGAGCATGTTTCAGCTCTGAACATTTTGTAAAATTTTATTTTTGTATAATGATCCCCATCTGCTCATAATTAAGGGGGAGTGTTGGAGAAATGTAATTAATGAGTTGATCGCATATCTAATTGCACCGACTCTGTTGGTATTTTGGTGTCAGCGCGCAGAGTCTGCAATGTCAAACAGTCAGTCAGTTTGCAGCCAATCCGGCGCACGTCAAGTTAGTATTTATGTAACTGCATTAGTAGTTCGCATGGCAATAATTCTTAGGTGAGAATTATTATAGTGTTTAATGAAATCCTGTAGCTTCTAGGTCAAGCGATCTTAAGTCGATTGTTATGAAACTCTATAAGTAGAAGCAGACAGTTGAAACTCAGAGAGAGATGTGTATGAGAGAAATTGTCGAAGAGCAAGAGTGAAAGAAAGTGGTCAAAGATTGTATCAAGAGCCCAAGCTCTGTGAAAGTAAAAGATCAAAGTAAAAACTCATTTCCATGTATTGAGTCATTGCGCAGTTTACTATGGTAATATATACAAGTCTATAGTTTTATGTTTCATTCTCAAGAATGTTGAATATTGCATATCGCACATCTTCTCCAGATTTACTCGTTTGAATGTTGTTTACATTTATGCTCAGTAAAAGAAATGAAGATTTACAAATAGTTCAGCGCACTGAAAGTTCTATTTTATAAGGAGTAACTTTGCATAAGATCTTTTAGTTGTTATGCCTTAGAAAATATATTTCATGATAAAGTTTGTTTAAGTGATCCGTAAGTATTTGTAAAGTCCGTGAAGTAAAGTATTGTGAAGTTAACTACGCATCAATGCAAAGTTCAACTGCGCAGTAAAAAGTTGAAATATGCGCAGTTAACAGTCGCGTAGTTAACCTCCCCGCAGTTAATCTATGAAGTTATTAGTGAAGCAAGTGTTCCACGATTGGCGAAGTATGAAGCAAAGAAAAAGAAGATATTCATCTACTGCGCAGTTAAATCTTATTTACTACGCTGGTTTGCTTTTTCCTTGAATATAGACATACAACGGTTGTATCAAAGTAAAACTGAACATCGATTACTTAGATTAATGACGTGGATCCATAGGCCATGTATGAATCGATGATCGATGTCATCAACTGCTTAGAATTACTATTTACTATGATTCTTTAAAAACCAATAATCGGCTGAGATCAACTCATTCCTCACCATTGTAAACACGGGCAGTTAACAATATAAAAGTAGTGGATGTTTAAATCCACTGCCACAGTACCGTTCAACTTTGAAAACCAGTCAGGTGTTAAAAGCAACTGGCAGAGTAGTAAAAGAGTTAGAAGGGAACCCGTTCACTAATAGATTTGGTTAGGTAGACAGCAAAGTAAATCCGCAATCACAGGTGATATGAGATGATTTTCTTACTAAGAATATATCACGGAGAAGTGGACGGACATTGAAGGCGAAGTCTCTGTTTGAGGTAGTAGGGTTACTATACTAGTACATTAGGAAATTGTTCATAATAGGGAAATTGTTCATAATCCAACTTAGGAAACATAAATATTGTAGCAATCGCATACACTATTTATCACAAGCAATCAACTAAAGAGCATAGAGGTCACGGCCAATCATATACATTTTTTATCACAGATGAAGTTTGATTCGCTATCGCGGATTTCAAGTGAAGGTGTTAATCCTGAACATTCACCTCAGAGCCTATCTATAGACTGGTCCAACAATTGATTACCACACCATACTCCGATTCAACTATGATCATTCATGCCCAAGGTAATTTTCAAGAAAAGATATATGAGACTACAGTCTTAGACATCTATACATAGTGGGTAACCCTGAATGAGGGCCAGGGTCTGGACGGGACAGAAATCGCCTTGTTCTGCACCCAAGGTAACATATACTAAAAATAAAAAGTTAATACTCAATAAAATTACCTACATTTTCGACATCTAATAACCCTGAACTTGATCAGGTTCAAACACGTTACAGTGAGCGCTAAGAGTTGGTCTAAGACCACTTTCTCAACTCAACCATAGTAACCAAACGCCAGATAATACCGTAAGGGATGGAGCTGGATGCAAATAGTTTGAACCATCCCATGGTGTAAGCGTAAATCGAGATGGTTTATATTAATCTACTCTAGGTCATCGATAATTGCGAAGGATTTCTCAAGCAAAGGGATGTGTGATCTTAGAGTTGTCGAGTATGGAAACATTAATGCTGCACTATGCTGTCGCTAAGATCTACTATTTCGTAGATAGTATGCAGTGGGTCATCCAAGTTAGAAGATGTCTCAACGAATTTGAACTCGGATAAATAGAATGATAATTAAACCTGGATAAATAAAATGAAATCTATCAATCCCCACCAACAAACCACCGTATCCTTAACCAATTTATTATAGTCATTACATTTCTAACTCAATTATATATTATAATCACCTTAATGTAGTCAGCGTTAACCATTCAACAATAGGCAAACAATCTCGGAACAATATGATACGAAAATTGCGAGAACATTCAATATGATTCGAAACCAAGATTGCAGACAGCTTCGTGAGATCCAATCGTTAGTTAGATAGCGATCCTAAGAAAGTGAAAATTGTGTAAAAACTAAATAAATAGAAATGCCAATAACATAACATTAACGCAATTATTTACTGAATCCCATCATCCAAAAGCTGTGCGATCTAGACAAAATAAAAAAACATAGTTTCATACAAATTCGAGTTCGAATGGTTTGGAAAAACATACAGAGTCGATTCCAAATGAATTGACAGAGGCCTATTCGACAAATAGTACAAATACAAACTAGATGCCATAGTAATACGGTTTCACACACAGTCGAGTTTGCTTTTTCTTTTTCCATTGATAATTAAAATACTGTCTATTTTAATTCACTTTGAATGTTAAACATTCATCCAAATGCATGATACAATCACATACAGAATCGGTTCGTCCAACTTTCAAAACTAATAAATACTCATAGTTAATTAAATGCTACCACAAGAATCCATACAACAAATATAAGCAAATACATATTAATGCGTCAGAGTAAAATGATTTCCTACACGGTCTGATTTCCCCTGGCTTTCACCACTAATAAAATTAACCATCCTTTATTGTAGGCATAAAATAAATATGAATCCAGTAATTGATAAAATGCATCTTTTGTAGTTCTCAAAGTAGTTTCTACACGATCCAATCCAATCTTTTGATGAAGTACTGAATGACTCCTCGGTTGACCTCCCTATCATAGTGGGAGTAGTCTTCTTCCTCCCAGTCCCTAGAACTAATGGGGGTCACAAAGAATAACGCACAAGCCTCAAATACCGAGTAATGATCTCCCAATCACCAAGGTATTTCTCTATCCAAACTCACATAGACACACAGTTTCTCAATCTTTCATAACGTCATCGAGCATTAGGGAGAAAAAAGTTGTTTTGTCTCTGGATGATTCCACGAAGGTGGTTCACCATTTTTGGCGGATGGAAGCTAAAAAAATTGTTTTTCGAACCCTCGATCGAGGTATTTTCAAGCCCTCCATCGAGGTTTTAAAAGCTCGTTCGATGGTTTTAAAAGCTCGATCGAGGGTTTTAAAATACCTCAATCGAGGGTTTTAAAATACCTCAATCGAGGGTTTTAAAAGACCTCGATCGAGGGTTGAAACAAGAGCTCGATCTAGCTTTTAAAACCCTCGATCGAGCTTTTGAAAATCTCGCAAATGCTCGATCGAGCTTTTGAAAAACATAAAAAGGGTCATTTTAGGCCCTCGATCGAGGGTTTTAAAATGCCTCGATCGAGGTCTTGTTGAACCCTCGATTGAGGTGTTGTTAAACCCTCGATCGAGGTATTTAGCTCAATCGAGGGCTTAAAAAACAAGCCAAGAGCCCTTTTCATTGCAGAATGAAAGTTTTGTCTGCCTTCCACAGAGTTAAACCATGTCATTAAATGCTCATTAATGAGCAAACTTGATACCATTGGATTCGTCAACGAATCCTCTATCCATATATATATAATTTATGAATTTTTATCTTCATATGTATTTTGTTTTTAAATTTCTACTAAAACTTGCCCTAAAAAACCCTGTCGACAACTTCGATTGAGCTCAAAGATAAATCCACAAAATTCAAAATACACATCCAAAAAATTTGAAAAAATACACAAGCCCTAGATAAATGCGTCCTCTTTAAAATGGTATTTTTAGTTTTGCAAATTATGTAAAAAATCAAAATATTTCGTGCACGCACACACATGTGTGCAAAATGCGACTTAAATATTCATTGGTCATTTTCGAAAAATAATAATAAATATATTTTTTCGAGAAAAAATAAAAGAAAAATATATAAGCCCTAGTGCATTCTATCTAAATCATGTTCACATATTTCATTTTTTTAAATTATTACATTAACATTAAATTATTGTGCACGCACACAAACTACTTGTTAATTGCTCTTCAAATTTTTAAGTACACACGTTTCATTAAATGAAAATTCGACATGATATATGACATTAGTATATTTGAAAAAAAAAATGATTGGAAAGCCAACATAATTCTCTACATTTCGTTTTTCAACCACATGTCAAAATTCATGTGGCAAGTATGAGTTTCGAGGGATTCAATTTAATACATGGGTAAATTTTATGTTTTTCACTGTCATATTTGGCCAAAAATAGTTACCCATCTTCATGGAATCACCCCTCTCCATGCCTTCTTTCTTAAATACAAATATCCTCGATGACATGCATCATTCTATGCAAAATTAATTATTTTATTAACTTGTTTCAATATTATTCCTCCTCCAACCATGTGTCACCTTCACATGAGGGTGCACATAAGTCCCACAATTTACTCCTAATTGTCCCTTTGTCCTAGGACCCCAATCCCAGAATTTTGGGTGCAAGTGGAGTTTAACTCAAAGATATCTCCAAATCTAGATATCATTTATTTATTTATTCCTAATATTTAAATATTTAATGCACATCTCCCTATATCAGTGGGTGCACATGGGTTCTATTTCAAAATATCCTTAATCTATGTTTTCTCAAATTTAAATATTTTCCCATTTAATTATTCTCAATTTTAAACTTCAATGCACGAATAATTTAAATACATATCTATGTGTTAGTGCAAGCATGCACATAATTTACTTCTTTCCATTGTCTAGGTACCACATCCATGGGTCCTTCCGACAACTAAATTGTTCTTGTCCTTGTGTGGGGAGTGTGATGTAAATATTTAGGAGTCATTACCTTAATCGATCTTCTACATTCTATGTGAGAGTAATGGCGGTTGAGGAATAAGGTCATCCTTATTGCACACCCCTCTACTTCGTCATACACAACCAAATCGTCACGACCTTCCCATATGGCACATGCTACCCGAGTAAAACTAATATGGCTTTCAACTCGTGTGTGGATTGTTTTTAAGAGTCGACAGTCAGTCGTTGCACTTTTATGTGTGTTTTCTCATTCTTTACGACCCCCTTTATTTCCATTTGAGATTCAGTCGGTAAGTTGTTTTACCTACCATTGCACACACTCAAAGAACACATTAGTAACGCTGCACACTATAAAATTTAATTGCTCCTTATTCAATTTTATCCATTGCTAATCAACAAGTAACATTTATTCACATATACGGAATAAGATAGCATTATTTCCATTTATTCACAACATAAACTTTATTTCAAATTTCACAATCTACAAAACGTAATCATCAGTTGTTGGTCAATCAAATTTTTTATCCAAAACAAAATATAAAACATTATTCTAGATTATTTAGTCTGGTCACTTCGAAACAAGTTCCCTCAAAATCCAATCAATCAGCTCAGTCAAAGGAGGGCATTACAAACACCCCTCTTATTAAAACTTCATCCCGAAGTTCAAAACAAATAAGGAAAATTTTGACACATTTAAATTACATCCTCCCAAGTTGCTAAATTAAGACTATAGTTGTCCCACTGGACTTTAACTTGGTTGACCACATGACGTCTAATATGTCGTGTTCGACGATCCAATATGCATATCGGTTCGACTGTCACAACCCCTCCATTCGTTAAATGTATATTACTCAAATCAATTATATGTGAAGGATCTGAAACATAATGATGAAGTACTGAAACATGAAAAACATTGTGCATTCTATATAAAGATGATGGTAGCGCAAGGCTATAAGAAACCAGTCCTATTTGTTCCAAAATTTCAAAGGGCCCAACAAATATAGGATAAAATTTGGCTCATTTACAAAACTTAATAGCACCCTTTTGCGGTTTTACCCACAAAATACCCGATCTCCCATCTCATAACTTCGGTTGAGCCTATTCACATCTGCATAGCTCTTTTGTCAATCATGTGCTTCCTTTAGTTGAGCATGAATAGTCTCCATATAGTCTTACATTTCTTGAATCACATCAGATCCTAACAAGGTCCTATCTTCCAGTCGATCACAAATCAAAAGTGTTATGCATGGTTGTCCATACAAGAATTCAAAGGACTCCATCTTGATGGAACTATGGTAGTTGTTGTTATAAGATAACTCTACTAGAGGAAAAAACTCCTCCCAATGGGTCTACTGATCCATTACATACATCTGTAACATCTCTTCTAATATCTGGTTCACCCTCTCTTTTTTCCCATCCGTTTCAGGGTGGTACGTCGTACTAAAGTTAAGTTGCATCCCCATAGATTCTTGGAATCTTGTCAAAAACCTTACTATAAATACTGAACCTTGATCGAAGATTATATTCCTTGGTACTACATGTAACTGTACTACTTCATTTATAATTAAAATTTAGCGATATCTGGTGCCTTATAGGTATTCTTAATAGGACTGAAATGTGCACTCTTCGTCAAAGTATCTACTACAACGAATATTGTATCATGCCTCTTCCATGTTAGAGGTATCCCAACTATGAAATCCATTGATAAAACTTCCCATTTTGATTCAGGAATTGCTTGGGGTTGAAGCAATCCTATTGGATGTCGATGCTTTGCCTTTACTAATTGACATTCCATGCATTTTGGTGGCATTTTGCGACAAAGGTCATGACATCCCTCTTCATTTCATGCCAAGATAACAGTGGTTACAAGTCCACATACATTTTCTTTACTCCCAGATGAGCTCTATAAATTACTCAATGAGCTTCTGTCAATATCAAGTTTTGAAGCTCGTCGTTCATTGGTAAATAAATATGGTTGTTGAACCTCAACAATTTGTCTTCTTCCACATAATACCCTCGTACTTGGGTATTTTCATATGTTCATTCTCTAATTTGGTTCTTACTTCCTTATACCAAGTGTCATATTGCTTTAATCCAAGTATCTTTTCCCTTAATTTCATCTTCATAGGAATTACCGAAAATATGTGGGGTCTGCGACTAAGTGCATCAGCCACTTTGTTCAAGGTTCCCTTCACGTAAGATATGTCAAAATTGTACTCACTCAATAACTCGTACCATCTTCTCTATCTTGCATTTAAATCACTTTGAGTCAAAATATATTGTATTCCATGGTGATTTGTCTTTAATTCAAACTTCCTTCCAATTAGATAGTGTCGCCTAGTCGTAATGCATGAATCACCGCTGCTAATTCCATATCATGAGTTTCATAGTTCTCTTCATCTGTCCTAAGACTTCGGGAAGTGTAAGAAATTACCCTCCCTTATTACATCAACACACATATGATCCCTTCCTTCAATGTGTCAGTGCATACTAAGAAATCCTAATCCATATCCAACACTTTAAGAATCAGTTTCGTCATTAGAAACTCCTTCAATTTCTCAAATTTTCTCACACATTTTTCCATCCAAATAAAGGGTCTATCTTTATTCTGTAATTCCGTAATTGGTTCGGCTATCCTTGATAATCCTTCCATGAATCTTATACAATACCCTGCAAGCTCCATGAAACTTCATACCTCATGTACGTTCATGGGTGTGTGCCATTCGCAAATAGCTTCTATCAAGTCACTGGATCTACTGCTATACCGTCCTCAGATATAATGTGACCCAAGTAATGAATTTCCTTCTGAAAGAAGGAACATTTTGACAACTTCCCATATAATTGGTTTTCCCTTAAACACTACAATACCAACCTTATATGCTCCTCTGGTGTCCTTGAGTAGATCAAAATGTTGTCTAGAAACACTTGTAAGAACTTATCCAAATACTATCAAAATGCGCCATTCAATAAATTCATAAATATGCTAAGAGCATTCGTCAATCCGAAAGGTACAACTACGAATTCAAATTTTCCAAATTGTGTCTTAAATGTAGTTTTAGGAATGTCTGCTTCCTTGATTCGTAGTTGATGGTACCTTTATCGTAAATCAATTTTCGAGAATATGGTCACGCCTTTCATCTAATCGAATAGATTATCGATTCTTAGTAATGGATATTTATTTCTTACTGTTGCCTTGTTTAGTTGTGGTAGTCTATACATAGACGCCATGACCCTAAGCATGTGAATTATCCTAATGTCACGGAGATGTGGGATACATATATATGGGCGCTCGCACGAAGTTGGTTCCACTTTTTAGTGCCACTATAGAAATAAAAAATGCACCTCCGAAACGGAAATCCATAATGCATATGTGTTATTGTGGCTAGGTTCGGACAAACCCGAGCCGAAAACTGAGGCTAAGCTTAGTTATCCCATATCGCATATGCGATAAATCAGACATGCATTTTTTAATAGTTACAAATCGCAAGTACGATGTATCCCACTTGCGTTATATCGCAAGTGCGATATATCCCACTTGCGTTATAACGAAACTGCGATTTTGATCATGTGGATCATCTTAAATTTTATTTTCTTTCACAATGATAATCTTAAATTTTATTTTGTAGTGGGCATGGTAATATCAATGCTTTATCTAAACTTAGTAACCCACCTTTCTTCTACATCCATATGGCTCCTCAACTCATCCTACTCTCTGATCACTATAACTAGCATTTTTGTAAGACAGTCCCATCATGACAACTTTACATGGTCACCCTATGTTCCTCGCTGATATTTGACTATAAAATTGGATTTATTAGTAAAATTTATAATGTTCTCTAGTTAAATTGTCCTTCCCCTCGTACCTCAGGAAAGTCCCTCCGAGTCGTTTATTAATAAAAGGGTTTCGTATAATAAATTAACTCTTTTATAATGCTTAGGAGGGGATTCTCATCGCATGTAAGAAAATGATTCTATTATTACTTAGATTAAGATATGCCAGCTCTAGTCTGTAAGGAGCAGGTTATAAAATATAGAGTTAATTACTTATAAAGTAGGCTCTGTTAGCAAGTATAAGCATTACCAATGCTGTATTCAGGAAGTAGTACTAAGTTGCACGTCATATCAATAAATGGAAAGAGCTAAGCAGGAATCATGATCTGTAATGGTATATGTACTCCCAATTCCTCTCATTCCTCTAGAAGGATTGAATCCCCCCATATCTCTTCCATATTTCAAAGTTGTAGTTGAACTAGGGTTCAATTCATATGGTCTTCTTATTTCACCATCATTTGTGTTTATTGTTTTTTTTCTCCGTTTGTTTGAATGATTAGAGTTTCATTTATTGTACTAATTTTTTTGTCTCTATGCATATAACTTTACTTGCAAAGGCGTAGTTAGAGAGATTCAATTGATTTATGAGAGAGGGGACCATATACAAACTTTGTTTGTTCTCTAGATGTGAATACTAGAGATGATTTGAAACATTAATTTTCTTGTCTTATATCCGTTTTTATTTGAGATGTTTTCCTTCTGTATAAGGCACCGTGGATCTCTTCTACAACTAATGTCACATGTACAATTTGTGCACTAAATTGATTTCTTGTTTCGATATATTCTCCTCTAATTTTTTTTCTTCCTTTGATGTCTTCTACCATACCCTTCTCCATATAAGTCCCTCGTTGCTTATCCAACCACACCATGTCACCCATCCATGCACCCACTATATCAACTAAAGTTATTAAAATGGAGGCTAATATCTCTTATTATAGATCATAAAAATAAGCAACCCACTTCCTCTCTTCTACCATTACCTTTTCTCCCTTCAAACCTATTTGCCCCTATCCTACAAAGATATAAAATTAGACATTTGAAAAAAACTATTCTCTATCTTTATCTCATTACTCACGTGATCTCTTTATGAAAATATATTTGATGACTACAAATATGGTAATTCAATTACAAATAAACTCCATGGAGATAAAATAACACATTTTGGTAATGATGTTTTCTAATCAATACTTATAATGAACATTACTAATTTATAATACACATCCTAAGGTATTTTGAGTTCTTTTATTCGATGAAACTTTATTTTGATTAATTATGTATTCTACACAAGCATACGATAATTAACATGAAGGAGAAGAGCATTCCTCGAATTACTCTATATCTAGTATAATTTTATATGAGGATGTTGATTGTTTGGTAAACCATTGGAAGATAAAAGGGGCTCCATAAATTTACATAATATAAATACCATTAATAGCAAAGGAGAAATTGTGACACAAAATCCCAGAGGGTTAGCTGAAGTGGTTGAGTGTTGTAATCGCAAGCAAAAGAAATCCCTAGGTGGCTATGGAGGGCCTCACTTGATGTCCAAGCTCAAATGGTGCAAACATGATTATCGCTCCCCTAAGGCAAGACATAGCTCGTGAAAATGTTGTAATTATCACTCCCTAGTAGGATTTCAAGGAGTGACAAAGTTGTAATTGTCCCTCCCTAGTCAAGGAGAAAGGGGTGAAAATCCTTATACATTGGCAAAAATCAAGGTCCAAATGATGGGATTTCGACATACTAATTAAGGATTTGTAGAATTCAATGTGCCCTTGTCTCCCTCATCCTTGGTCCAATTAAATCCCCAATCATTTATTCATTCATACATAGAGGATTAATAGTCCAAGAAAATCCCCAATCATTTATTCATTCATATAAAAAGGATTAATAGAGTTAAAAAACGTAGTTGCGATATATCGCAAGTGTGATATATCTTACTTTCGATATATCACACTCGCGATATATCGCAAATGCAATTTTTAATGCAAAAAAAATAAATATAAAATAGAGTGACCACAGCCTCATTTTCTTTCATATATATCTTAAAGGATTAATAGAGTTACAAAACGCACTTGCGATATATCAGAGGTGCGATTTATAATGCTAAAAAAAATTAAAAATTAAAACAGAGTGCCCACACGGCCTCATTTTCATTCATATTATATATTTAGGATTAATAGAGTTAAATAACGCACTTGCGATATATCACAAGTCTGATTTGCAATGCAAAAAAAAATAAAAAAAAAATAAAACACAGTGCCCGCGCCCTCGGTCCCAAATTCATATATATTTAGGATTTAAAAATGCAATTTCATTTATAAAGTTAAAAAACGCACTTGCGATATATCGCATGTGCGATTTGTAATGCTAAAAAAAAAAAAAAAAAAATATATATATATATATAAATCACAGTGCCCGCGGCCCCGTTTTCCCAAATTACACAGTGAAGGACTGGCGATATCGGGAAGGCAAAAAAATGCACCTGTCGATTTGCATTTGAGAGAAGGAGGAGGCAAGCCATTTCACAATTCGGCAAAAATGGAAGGTGGGTGGCAAGAAATTTACTAGTTTGTTAATTCGTTTTGAATTTTTTGTTATTGTGTTTGTTAATTTAAACTAGTTTTTGCTTTTTTTTAAACCAATTTAATAAATTTGTTACATGTATTAAAAAACAAACAATGAAATTGATTAATTAAATTTTGAAATTGAACTGTTTTGTTCTTAACAGAGAGCAGAAACCCAGACACAAACCCAACCCAAACCAAAATCAAGACACAAACCCAAACCCAAACCAAAATCAAGACATAAACCCACCAATGGAGGAGGAACACGACCGTAATTCTGAGATTTTGGCTCGTTTGGGTTCACTGAGATGCCTTAGCTCACTCTTTATGGGGGGGGACCACTTAAGACAATCTTTAGCGGAGGCCTTAGACTCTATAACAAATACAATTGCCAATTCCCAGGGAGCACTATACAACATTAGCTCGTACAGAGATTCCCAGAGGCAATACTATTCCACTGGGTTGAGCTACAAAGATGTCAAAAAATTAAAAATAACCAAAGACCAATTTTTTTCCTTATTCCGGGACCCCAACACCAAATTGGTTCCACCCACCAGTCGACCTCACATTTCCATAGACTGGTGCGTGGAACCAAATATTAAAGCCAATTGGATGGATCGCTGGTACATGGTCTTCGATGAAGACCCTCACGGGAATAGAGACATCCCGTTTTATTTCCTTAGGAAGCTATATGCAGAATTTATCCTGGGGAAACATGTTAACTATTTTGACATTTTAGAGTTCCAGGGTGTGGGTCATGGTATGCCCCAAGATAGGGAATGGGCTAGGACCGATCCTAACCATGTGCGACGCCCTCCACGCACACCAAACCCCCCTTGGTTATATCCTCCAGCCGGTCCAGTTCTTGATGATACGCAGGAGTCCTTATTAGATTTGGCAGATACATTGCTTCGGCATGGGACTGCCATCCAAGGCAATGTAGGCCAAGGGGTTGGCACTTCCGAGGCTGGCCCATCTGGGGTTGGACCATCTCACAGTCAGGATCCACCTTTTAGGTCCCCAGATCAAACCAGAGCTACACATCGCACCGGTGACGCGGAATCTTAAGAGCATCGGGTTATTCCACACCCTTGCACATCGTGTCGAAGCATATGCTATGGGCCTGCTTCAGATTTTTGGGGCAATGGATTACTCCGATATGTAAGTAACATTCATTCTTTACATAGTATATAAATTTTGTTTTATATCATAGTTTTCAATTGTTTAGTAATTTATTTCTATTTGAATAATTATCTGACAATTTACGTGAACAAATATACAGTTGGTATCCAATGACACCCTAGATTCACGTAATTCGGTCATTGATGCTGATGCCATTAATGCAGCGGTCAATGCTGCATATGATTTTGGTGCTTCACCATTAGCTGTAAGAACTTTATTTTTAATTTGTCATCAAGTAATTTACATATTTAAAATTTAGAGAATGCAACATTAAATACATCTTAAACTCGATACAATATGTTTTATGCAGGGTGGGCACAATGAGTTTGTGGAATCCCAGGTCAATCCCTCCCATGTAGAGGAATATTCCCAGACTCATGTATTCTTTTCATTACATGCTTTTAATTATATGCTTTTAATGATTTGAAACATGTATATGCGTTTAATTATTTAAAGAAATTTTCTAATTGTATCTGTATGTTTTGTTACATAGCCTGGTTATGGTCAGGTTTTTTTTTACCATCTAGTAGGGCCAATGTTTAGTATTCCACCCACCGGTGACCCTCTTCCTCCCCCCCAGGTCCGTGTACATGTCTCGCTTTCTTTGAAAAGGCCATTTTCCGTCCATGTAGTATATATATGTAGTCTGGTTAGATCTGTGTATTTGCTAACATTGACATATATATGTTACCTTATGTAGGCATCTAGTGATGCAATGGTGCTTGAAGGGCACCCAATCAAAGTTGTTGGTGATCCACCTATCTCCCCCCGCAGGTACATGTATGTGGAGCCCTTTCTTTGAAAAGGTCATTGTACGTCCATACATAGTACATATATATACAGTCTCATTTTCTTTGTATTTGCTGACATTGGTCCATATGTTACTTTATGCAGGCATCTAGTGATGCAGTGGTGCTTGAAGAGCACAAAATTGACGTTGTTGGTGACCCACCTCTCCCCCCCCCCAGGTATGTGTGTACATGTCTCACTTTCTTTTAAAAGGTCCTTGTACATCCATAGATATTATATACAGTCTCATTTTCTTTGTATTTGCTGACATTGGTCCATGTATGTTACTTTATGCAGGCATCTAGTGATGCAATGGTGCCTGAAGAGCACCCAACCGAGGTTGTTGGTGACCCACCTCTGCCCCCCCCCCCAGGTACGTGTATGTATCACTTTCTTTGAAAGAGACATTACCCGTCCATGTAGTATATATGTCTTGTTTTCTTTGTATTTGCTGACATTGACATGTATGTTACTTTATGCAGGCATCTACTGAGCTAGTGGTGCCTGAAGAGCACCCAATTGGGCCCACTGATGACCCTGCATGCCCCCCCACCCAAGTACATGCAGTTTCAGTTCCGAGGAATTACACACGCATGGTAAGTAAAAATGTTATATTTGCTTGGAATTTGAACAAATGTACATCATGTGGTATTTATTTTTATAGCTTGGTAAACTAACTTGTAACAAATTTTGGTTTGTGTGCAGTCTCCGATATTGAGAATGCATCCTCCTACAGATCGTTGGGGAACGCCATCGAGCAGCCGTAAAAGAAAGATAGACTTCTCATTAGCCACTGACATTGGCAGTGAAAAGGGGGATAAATAGAAATCATGTATAGGGGGGGTACATATAGAATCCATGTATAGGGGGAATACATACATGTACCGTTTTGTTTGTATGTACACACAGATGTACAGTATGATCCACAATTTTGTATTATGGCCATGGCATGCCATTTTTGAAAACATTATACATGTACATCTATAATATAAAGCAACATTCAGATTTACGTATATATGGTTCACTTGATATGGGATGGAGACATGTGTATTATATGCCTTGCAGATATATGCTTGAATATGTTTTTAGGTTTATGGCTTTGTGTTTGTTGGAGAAGAGTTGGCATTGCAAATAATGAATCTAATGTGTTCGGTATAGAAAGGAAGGCTCTAGATGCCTTACTGTATGATGATGTGAATGTTGTTTCTTATAGTGACAAGCCCAATCTAGAAGTTTAATTTCTAATGAACAAACAAGTGACTTTTCATAGCCCCTTCCTCTCCTAAACCTTCTTCACCTCCTAAACTTGTTTATCTTTACAATCATACTACAACTAACCCATCCTTACTATTGATGATACATTCCTAGTCCCACTCAACTCTAGCACTCATTTTTACTCACAACTATTAAATCAAATACCAAGTAGCCACTCTAGTCCTTAGAAATGGAATCCAAAAGAACCTCATCTCTTAGACCTTTTTTAATTGTGCTTACAACTTCCTAATACCCCACAGGATTCACCTTATCAACTAGGTTGGGTCCAATAATACAACCATTGTCTTCTAATAAACAAATATATTATGGCATATCACTTCACATTTTCATTCAAATTTTTATTTGAGGCTTCTTGAGGAAATATTTAGAGCAGTCATCATCATTTGTAAGGGTGTTGTTGTGCCTTGCCCCTTTCGCTCTCATGCTGGGAATATTGCTGCTGTCATAACAGTCATTTTCTAGACCCTAATTTCAGTTCTAATATATGCTATGTACTTGTGTTGTTCTCTTTAATAAAAGATTACAGTCTTCTACTTCATTTTCAGATTCTGATTGTATTGTGAAGAGGCAAGAATGCAATAAAAATACCAGTTTATCTTTGAGTTTGGTATGGTTGGCTGGAATATGATTTTGTGGCACTATTATAACTAGGATTGATTGTTGTTTCAAGCATATTCTTTTGTTTAATATTGTCTCTCATTAAGTCTTTCAATCTTCAAAGTGTTTTGACTCCATTTAGCCCAGGGATAGGCACTAATCTACTTGAATTCACCACAATAATAACCATTGTACATCATAACCTATTGGACTGCTAAATATGTTTGTTGAAGAAGATTATAAGGGTAATTTAGCAATCATACATAGGGAAATACATAGCTCTTCAATCTTCAAAGTGTTTTGACTCCATTTAGCCCAAGGACAGGCACTAATCTACTTGAATTCATCACAAATAAGGGTAATATGTTGGATTGCTAAATCTGTTTGTTGAAGATTATAAGGGTAAGTTAGCAATCATACATAAAGAAATCCCCCTTGTGTTGGAGGAGATCTAACTTAAAGTGAAGGGAAATCTTGCTAAGTTGACATTGGGTAGGGTTTTTAATAAGTTGCCCTAAGTTTCCATTCTTGCATGGACTTGGGTATTTATAATTGCAGGCTTAGAAGGTAACAAAATGGCGTTGTTTCTAGGAATAAATTCCCTTTCCCGAATTCGGTAGACATAGCTATAATGATGTGATAAGTTGGTATGAATGTATGAATGTATTATTTTAAGTTTTTCCTGAATTCTGGAACTTCATTGGTATGAATGTATTAATTATTATTATTTTTAGATTTCATATTACCATTTCTTTTTGAATATTTGGGAGGAAATCAATATGGCATCATTCCTATAAAAGATGCATCATAGAGTATATGCCCCTTTAAATTTTCAGGCATTGCTGGGTATCCAAATAAGGCCCCTCCAAAATGGACCAAACATGTTCAAAATTTTCATGGGGACATTCATTTTGTGGCACATCATGTTGCATCTTTTAAACATCAGATTTCAAAACTTAAAATAGAACATGAATATGGTATGATGAGATTGCTTTTGCATAGCTTAGAAGGAGATGTAGAGATTGGTTTAGAGATTTTGGTAAAGGAAAAACATCATCTTTTGCACGTTTGGTCCAAGCATTTTGCAAGGAATGGGATCCTAGCTATGAGAAAGAAGAAAGGGTTGAAGATCTAGTTGAAGCTTGCCTAGATAAAGAAAATCATTTGATACCTAGTGCTTGAATGTGAGAGAAAATCATTTGATACCTAATGCTTGGCCATGCTTATAGTAATATACAAGAGAAATTTTGGCATATGAAGATGATGAAGATAAACTTGACTTGAGAGCATGTTATTTTTTGATTTGTATTTGGTGGTGTCTAAAGACATCGGTTGTTCTTGGTGCCTCCAATGTGCCATAAATAGTGTTTGTATCCTAGGCACAGGAAAGGCTAAACATTAGTACTCTCGTAAGAAAATAAGGAAAATGTGCAAACATTATTTATAGATAACTCACCTAGGGTTGTAGGATCGTGTTTATAACTTGTCCAGTAAATTAAGGATTAAATTTAACGCACCTGACAATATAGCCACACTGGACAATCCAGTAACACTTGACAATGCACTCACTCGAGTAGGCCATCTGGATCATCTCTGCTACCAATGGTGTCCATCAATCTCTCATGCTCTAAATGAGGTAGCAATTATTGTACATGTGACTTTTTTTTTTGAAATTGTGTGCAGCTTGATGTTTATACCAACTACCAGGTTGGTGAAGTGGTATACAATAGCTCCTGGTCTATAATCGTGATATACATACCCACCCTTCCTTTTTTGTTTTTCTGCTAGTGTCAGGTACTCCCCTTTTATAACCATCAAGCCAGTTGGGTATTCAATATTTTCATCATCTGTAACAAGTTCGAGAAGGGTTTTTTTCCCCTCTAAGCAATGTGCCAACCAATAGTCAGAACCCCATTCATTATTTTTTGGGGCAACTACTGCATATATCTGACCTGTGAAAGGAAATAAAAAAAGGTTAAAAATACATAAATATTAAAAAAGGTCTTGCATGTAACATAAATAAAATTTCTTTCAATGTAAGGGCTTGTAGTGATTTAGGTACTACTAATTTACTTTTTTGTACTTGCTTGTATGAGATCCGATATGTGATCATAGTCTGCAGAAATATATGTCTGATCGTCTTCCAAATGGTCTATTTCATTAACCCCCTTGAAATCAGTGCCAAGTGTCACTCGATCCCATGTATCAACTGTATCTGTATACTCACAATCATCCCATTCATCTATGCTACAGGAACTGCAAAAGAAAGCCTTCAATCTTGTCCAAATTTGTAGGGACGAGTTGTTTGAGCTTCTAATTGAATGAAAACCTCAAGTTCCATGCACTGTGTTCACCTGATAATCGGTCCACATATGTCACCTCCCAGAATATTCTCCGCACTAGGTGTTTCCTTGTTGCTTGTTCTCCCATCACAGATGCACACCATTCGACTATAGATGAAGCATCTCGAAGGCGAGCACCTGTAAACTTGATCTCTTCCCTTCGAAGGGCAGTTCTTATACATGCACCAGCACCATCGTGCTCTCCTTTGCCATGACATGTTTCAAAGTAATTCCATGTATGTGGCACCTTGTATTTTATGTGCAACAAACACAACCATTGAAATACATGTGCATTCTTGAACTGTCCAGCACAACCATCTGACCAAATCAAATGACGATAAAATGGTATATCCATAGCTATCACATGATCATAGAACAACTGAAAGCAATGTTGCACATAATGGATGTCATGGTTCCAGTCGTCACTGATGTAAAAGTGACTCTCTTTCAATATCACACGTTTCTCTTCATTGCTATCTGGCCCATGTCGATAAGTGATATGGACCATTATGCTCACCTGCTCTGAGTGATAGTATTGACTTTGTATTTCATTTTGTGGTTGTAGGGTGTAATTTTCCGCAAAGTCAACCACTAATAGTATTGTTCCAAGAGGGAAGGTGTCCCGGCATATTCTGAATTGGTCATCTTGCCACCGTGCCATATCGACATGCTGAATGTACTGTTGGATCTTTCCACTGAACTCTGGAATAAAATCACATACTTGCACCTGGTGGAAAAAAATAAACAATGTTATAAAACAACATAAAAATATTTACATCAATATTTAAAACAATGTTATAAAACAACATATAAACAATGTACACTCAGTTAAATGAACATTTTTCGTGTAGATTGTCACCTGTGAAGTCACCAACTTAATCTTCTTGCTTTCTTTCCCATCACGTAGCTGATATGTCTCATACTGAAAGTTCTGCTTCTCAACAATTGCATTACCAAATGCTTGATCTTCACTCTCATGGATGCAATCGGACCATAAAGATAGCCCACCACAATTGTTGCAAGAACCCTCTACACATTGTTTTAAGTAATGTGTCTGCCCATCTTGCCTCAGACACATTATGCTATGGATGAAATCTCTAGATGACATTGGCGGTACTGTACTTGAGAATTCCTGCACATGGTTAGGGTGCAAAAAACGATGTATATGTGCAAATGTATGATAATATAGATCAAACTCTATGTGGTATCTACAACAACAAGTGTTCCGGATTCTATTTATTCTAACATACCAAGGCTTGCATTTTTCAAAAGATCTTTGCTTGAGCCTTAGCTCTACGTGGGAAACTTTAAACATCTTGAACAGTTGAGTTTGTGTCATGTCAAGGTAATGTTTAACATGCCCTTCATTGTTCATGGAACCCCTACAACGTTTTAGCACATCCTTTGTGTTAGAAGAAGGCCTAGTGTTATCGTGCCAAAAAATGTGCACTAGTCCCTTCACTGCTTCGACCAACTTCATGTCTTTGCTAGGAAACCTACCGCTAAATGCCCATAATGTATCCATTTGTCCCTCTACATCAAGTTTGTCTCTTCTTACTGAATATTTTTTTAAGAGTCTTTGGATGTAAAGGGACAATTTCTGATGTGCATTTAAGTAAACGGCGTTGTCTTGTGGATCTAGATACAATTGATTCAGCCAATACGCGACGAGCCACATTACAGTCTTTTGAACGAGTTTTTTTACCAATTGATGTGAATGCAACAGCAAGAGATTTAACAATGTGATTACTTGATTCGGTATTCTTCAATGTTCTTATGCCTAACATTTTTCTAACATTTTCCATACTTCTAGATTTAATCAAAGCTAAAAATAATTGACATTTATCGGCTTCAGATTTTGGTTCAAAATATTGTTTCATTATTTGAGAACAATGACGAATGATTGTGCGTTTAGCCACCTTACCTTCCATGGAAGTCAATTTGCTCTCATCCACTTGTATGCGTTTAGGAGTTCTCTTTCGTTTTGATGCGAGATTTCTTATCATTTGAAATGCTGGAGAGACGTTTACATCCACTATAGGATGACAACTTTGATTAGGATATTGAACCACTTGGCATGATTGTTGCAGAGTCTCGTCAGGAACATAATGATTGAGCTCTACAGAGGGTTGTCCGATCAATAATGGAGCAAAATTTTCATCTTGGTTATAACCAGCTTGCATTAAGTTGCAATATCTTCCTCAGCCTCTTCGCCAGGTATCTGTTCAACGGGAATGGGAAGTATTTGCTCATCCAATGAATGCCGACGATTTCTTGAATGTTCCCTCTTCTTTTCTTTTTTAATTTCAGCTTCTTCGGGTGTAAGCATCTTCCTCGCTGACTTATGAACTCTATTACGTGGATTCCCCATTGAAATCCACCCAAAATTGTACAAAACGTATGGATCTGTGTAATAAATGATTAAATTGCAGGTTGAACAGTACGCTCTGCGCGGGTTTCAGAAGAATTATGTCTTTTCTTATACAGTAAAAATGGCCCACAGCACGCAACCCAAGATTATTTATTAAACAAATATCGCATATGTGATATAACACATCTCCGTGTTCGGGTACACAGGGTACTACCAAAGGACCGAACACCAAGAGCAACCACTTCACACAAATAGATCACAGATCAACACACCGATGTTTTGACGTGGTTTAAACCCTCTTGAGGGAAACACTCCACGGCCCTGGCCAAATAGCTTCTACGGGACAATTTATTATGCAAAGAAAGAAAGTTACAAATGAGCTTCTCATAATCGATCAACTAAACAATGACCCTCCATGCTCTTTAAATAGAGATCATGGACCAATCGGGTGTTAAGCCATGGATCAAGGTTAGGTTTGATCTAAGAGAAGTTGAGCCATCGGATCACTCTATGTTGGGAACATATCGTGACCGTCGGATTAAGTATTTACAAATGCATACTAATGCATACTAAAGAAACACACTATCCCTAACGGATATATTACACAAGTTGATCTTAACTAACTCCTAAGTGTCTAAATATCCTAACATCCCCCCTTAAGAACAACTTGGGATAGGATTGAAGGATTTACAAAAGTGACACTATTAGGAGAAGGAAGGAGGTATTAGAGCCTATCCCCCCTTAATGACAAGTTCCTGAACTCCTAACATAGATCGAATTTTAGAAAACTTCGCTTCTGTAAGAGACTTAGTGAAGATGTCTGCAACTTGATCATCTGTAGGGAAAAAGAGCACTTCAAGAACACGATCATGAAAAATATTTTTGATGAAGTGCATATGTAGCTCAATGTGTTTGCTGCGTTGATGTAGAACTGGATCTTTGGCAAGCTTGATGGCACTTTGATTGTCGCACCAAAGTGGAGTAGGCTACTGCTGCTCGAATCCAAACTCTGAAAGGATCTGTCGAAGCCATAAAGCTTCCTAACTGGCATTAATTTCTGCTCGATATTCTGCCTCTGCTGAAGAAAGAGCAAGAGCTTGTTGTTTCTTACAAGCCCAAGTAATAGGTCCAGATCCCAGACTGAAAACATAACCTGCAGTAGACTTTCAATCATCAGGATCGCCGGCCCAATCTGAATCAGTGAAACCAACCAACAAAGGTTTCCCCCCTGTACTGTAATGAATCCCAAACTGAACTATACCTCGAATATATCGAAGTATTCTTTTAGCTGCTTTCCAGTGACTTTCATGAGGTGTCTGCATATAACGGGCAACACGACCAACGGCAAAGGAAAGGTCAGGACGGGAATGAGTCAAGTATAAGAGACTACCAACAAGCTGACGATACAACGTGGCATCGACTTCAGGTGAAGTACAAGTGGCAGAAAGTTTGACTCCAGACTAGAAGGGAGAAGGGGCTAGTGTACAATCTTCCATGTGAAAGCGACGAAGAAGGTCACAAGCATACTTAGACTGAGAAAGAAAGATTCCTTCTTTGGTTTGCAGGACTTGGAGACCAAGAAAATAATGCAAATGTCCTAAGTCTGACATTTCAAAAGTTTGTTTAAGACTGGATTTCACATGGGTTATAAGCTTAGGGTCACTACCAGTAAGAATAAGGTCATCAACATATAGAACAAGTATGATGAGATGGTTTCCTACTTTCTTGGTATAGACATTGGGGTCAGAATGGCATCTAGAAAAACCAGTGTCAAGGAGAAAGTTATCCATTTTGGCATACCAAGCTCTAGGAGCTTGCTTAAGGCCATTGAGGATTTCTTAAGGTGACAGACAAGGCTAGAGTTATTCTGAACATAGCCAGGAGGTTGTTCCATGTAAATTTCCTCCTGTAAATCACCATGTAAGAAGGCAGACTTGACATCCATTTGATGGACTTCCCAGTTGTGTAAGGCTGCAAGGGAAAGAACAAGGCGGATGGAGTTCATTTTGGTGACAGGAGCAAAGGTTTCATTGTAGTCAATCCCTTCAACTTAAGAAAAACCTTTGGAAACTAACCTTGCCTTAAGTCTTTCAACACTTCCATCTGATGCATACTTAGTTCTGTAGACCCATTTACATCTGACAAGTTTTCTTCCTTTTGGAAGAGGTACAAGATCCCAAGTATCGTTCGCCATTAAGGAACGATATTCTTCATCCATGGCTGCATCCCAATCTGGATTCCCTGAAGCTTCTGCAAAAGTTTCTGGATCATGATTCTTGGAAACTTGAGCCAAAAGAGAAGAGGCTTGCTGAAACTGAAAACGTGTTTGACGTTGATCTCTAGGATCACCGGCAAGATCACCAGCTGCTTCACATGTTGAACGGACCCATCGAGGAAGCACTTGTGTTGGTGCAACTGGAGGAACATGAACAGGCGGAGGTGGATTTTCATCCTCACTGTCATCATCAGAAACTGGAGTTGGAAACCTGTCAAGGAAGTTGGAAGAAGAAGAAGAAGGCACAAATGCCGAATCAGACTCGCAGGCCAAAGATGGCACAATCGTCGAGTTAGGCTCGCAGGCCAAGAAATTTTCATCAAATTTAACATCTCTTCTAATGATTATAGCATGAGAATGTGGTTGAAGAAGTCTATAACCTTTTACATCTTCAGAATATCCAACAAATATGCACTTTTCACTTTTAGGCTGCAATGCTTTCCGTTTTTCATCCGGAATGTGAGCCCATGCTTCACTACCAAACACACGAAAGTGACTTACATCAGGTTTAATTTTACTCCATGCTTCTTCCGGTGTTATACCTTGTAATGCTTTTGTGGGGGTGTGATTAACTATGTAATTTGCACAATTTATGGCTTCAGCCCAAAATTGAAGACTTAGTCCCTTAGATTGGATCATACAATTAGCCATTTCTTTTAAAGTGCGGTTCTTCCACTCAGCTACACCATTTTGTTGTGGTGTATATGGAACAGTGTGCTGTTGTTGGATGCCTTGTTCGGTGTAGAAAGTAGTGAACTGTTTGTTAACATATTCTCCTCCATTGTCAGATCTTAACTTAATAATTTGATGACCAGATTGTTTTTCAACAAGGGCCTTGTAGGCCAAGAACATGTTAAATACTTTACTCTTAAGTTTTAGGATATAAACCCAAGTGCGTCTGGTGTAATCATCAATGAAAGTTAAGAAATACTTGAAACCAGAAAAGGAAGCAGATGGAAGAGGACCACACAAGTCACTATGCACAAGCTCCAAGGGAACCGAGGCGTGCCAAGAGGCACGTTTGTCAAAACTGTCCCAAGGATGTTTTCCAAGTACACAACCGGAACAAACACCATCTCTGCAAGATACCATCGGAAGACCTGTCACCATATTTTCTTTACATAGTTGTTGCAATGAGCGATAATTTAAGTGACCAAATCGCTCATGCCAAAGTTTACTCAAGTTATCACTATGAGCAACAAAAACTGAAGGGAAAGGTGATGACCCAAAGTTGTTAAACTTGTACAATCTGGTAATATCATCAACAATTTCGGTAGCTAGGACCTGTTGAGGATCTTTAAAATCCTTGATTACAACTTGGTGAGGTGTAAAGGTCACAGTTTTACCTTCACCAGAATGAGTGATCTGATAGACTGATAACAAATTGCAGGAAATTCTTGGAACACATAGTACATCACTAAAATGACCATTATCTACTGGAACTATTCCAGCTCCTATAACACTTAGAGATCTATCATCACCAACAAATATTTTTTTGGTGTTACATTCATGCATAGTAGAAAAGATGGCTTGATCCTTAGCCATATGATAAGATGCTCAAGAATCAATGAGCCATTCATTTGAAGTAGAAGAAGAAGATGCATTATAAGAATAACCAGATGCACAAAGTGCATGTCCATGAGAGGCAGATTCTGAAGGTGAATCTAGGCTGATGTGGTGCTTCTTCATTGCTGCTTCCAAGGCTGCCATCTTCTTGAAACACTTAGATTCATCATGATTATCTTTCCCGCAATAGTGGCAATGACGCTCAGTCTTCTTGCCTTTTGGCTTGGATCATTTGTCATTTTTTAAAGAAGGAGTTGACTGAGAGGGTTTTGGACCCTTGTTTGACTTATTATTGCAAAAATTTTGTTTCTTGGGAGGCTTGGACTTTTCTTTCTGTTGGGACAATAAGGCTTTCCCAGATGTATCTGCATTGTTGATTATTCCAAGATGAATGAGTTTATCTTGTTCCCTGATCAAGGAATCACAAAAGGATTCAAGACTAGGCTCTTGATAGCTAGCTGCATTCAAGGATGCTTTCATGGAGTAAAATGTAGATACAAAAACAGAATATGCAGGTCCAAGTTTGGAAAGAATATGATAAATGCATTGTTTGTCTTCCCTCTCAATCTTACATTCTGCACATAAGAGCTTGAGAGTTTTGTACTTAGATAAATAATCTTGAATGCATGAAAAGTCACTTGGATTTAAAGAAATCAACTCATTTTCGAGTTGGTGACCTCGAATTTCATTGTGTTTACCAAACACAGATTCCAACTTGTCCCAAGCAGTATTAGGTTCATCAATTCCAGATATGTGGAATTGCAAATCAGTAGAGATTGACATCCCAATCAATCCACGAGCTTCATCACATCTATTTGCCCATTTTATTTTCTTATCATCATCAGTGGGTTCTTTTTCTTTCCCTGTGGTAATTCTGAAAAGTCCCCTACTTCGTAGAACATCCTCCATACGAGATTTCCATGAGAAATAGTTGGAACTGTTAAGTAGAATATCACAATGGGCGGCCATATTTGTAAATTAATGGCTGTAAAAGCATAAACCAATAGTCTGGATGTGAAGAGATCGAAAAAATAGGCGGTTTCAAAAAAAATGGCACTGAAAACTGACTCTGTATGATGAAGTTATGCTTGAACAAAGAAATTGTTGAAGATGTCCCCAATAGTGACGTGGCAGCTAGAGAATGTCCAGCAAAAAAAGAACCCCCCCCTTCCCAAGATGAACCTTTTGACAAGCACTTTACAAGAAAGTTGTTTTAAGTGGACCACTTTGTAAAATAAGTGATTTCACTTTTACAATGATATTACTTTTAAATAGTGCAACAATAAAAAACTTAAGTGACTCACTTGTATTTTTAATTTTTATTATTTAAGTGAGACGCACTTTTACAATAAAGTAACTTGAAAATAGAAATTGCATGCACTTTTCCTTTTAAAAGTAATTTCCTAAGACTTGAACTCAAGATCTATTAAGGAATAAAGCAACTTTGAACCAAGTGAGATAGATTAAAAGGTATGTAAAATATGGGAATGAGGAAGGGGGCTTTTTTTTCTTTTTTTCTTTTTTTTTTTACTTACTCTTCTTGCTCGGTTTGCGTGCTTGCCCTTTTTCCTTCAGATCTGATGAAATACGCGTTTCTGGAGCAACCGGGAACCCTTTTTTATCAAATGAAAACTATTTCTCAATGGAAACGACGCTCTGGATGCAATGGAACACCTCCCATAGCCCAGAAATGCACAGAAATACCAAAACTAGAAACCCTTTCGAGTTTCGGCAACAACAGTTCAAGATCTAGATCATAACCAGAAGCAGCACTTCATAAAAGCTCTGATACCAAGTTCGGGTACACAGGGTACTACCAAAGGACCGAACACCAAGAGAAACCACTTCACACAAACAGATCACAGATCAACACACCGATGTTTTGACATGGTTTAAACCCTCTTGAGGGAAACACTCCACGGCCCCGGCCAAATAGCTTCTACGGAACAATTTATTATGCAAAGAAAGAAAGTTACAAATGAGCTTCTCATAATCGATCAACTAAACAATGACCCTCCATGCTCTTTAAATAGAGATCATGGACCAATCGGGTGTTAAGCCACGGATCAAGGTTAGGTTTGATCTAAGAGAAGTTGAGCCGCCGGATCACTCTATGTCGGGAACATATCGTGACCGTCGGATTAAATATTTACAAATGCATACTAATGCATACTAAAGAAACACACTATCCCTAACGGATATATTACACAAGTTGATCTTAACTAACTCCTAAGTGTCTAAATATCCTAACACTCCGTTTTAACGCATATCCGATATGAACTATATGCTTTTTATGCTTTTATGAACTATATGCATATGCTTTGTTAAAAATGTGATCACTGAATCGCATATGCGATTTAGTGCATATCAACTATTGAAACCTCATTTAACCATGAACCATGAAAACATCATTTAATCCCTAGAAGATTGGATTTATCCTTGGACCATGGTACAGTGTCTTCATAACTATGTTTTGTTTGGAAATATTCATAATGGTTCCTATATGACCATGGTCAACGCCTCGAGAACAATCTTCAATGCATAAAATAGTCTAATGGCACATATATCCCATATTAAGGCTAAATATCCCCTTTAAAGGGCATGTGTAGTGGTTTAAGACTTGTTTATGTCACACTTTTGTCCCATTACCATGGTTAAGACCTTAAGACCCATCCTTAGTGCATAAAACCTCATAATGACACCCATATCCCACTAAAGGCCAAATATTCCATCTATAGTGCATGTGTGTTTATTTAGAGACTCATTGGACCATCTTTTCTTCCATGACTATGGTCAATGTCCAAAGACCCATCCTTGCCATCCAAAACCCTATAATGTCACCCTTATCCCCTTATAATACAATTTAGACTCCAAAGATTCCATCCAGACGATCTATGGAGTGGCTCATGCCCCAACATTACATTGATTAAAAGCTAAAAGAGGTGTGGGGAGAGTCAAAGGAGGGAAATGAAGTTGTAGAGGGAATCATGGGAGGGAGGGGGAGAGTCAGAGAGAGAGAGAGAGAGAGAGAGAGAATTATGGATGGAGGGATGGTTAGAGGGTGAGAGAGTGGGATAATAACAATGAGAGAGTAGGGATTTAGGGAAATGAAGGATGGTCAAGGATGGTTACACCGAGGGATAGATATGAGAGATTGTGTGTGTGTGTGTGTGTGTGTGTGTGAGAGAGAGAGAGAGAGAGGGAGAGATCATGGATATTAAGGAAAGGAGAGAAAGATGGAGAGATGAAGGAGGGATGAAGGCTTGAAGGTGGAGAGAGGAGGTAGGGGGAGAAAGTGAGGGATGCAGTGAGTGATAGGATGGAACACAGGGAGGGAGGGAGGGGCAACAAAGGAATTGTTTTGGAGGGTGTGTGGATGTGTGTGAGAGAGAAGGGGGTGGAGAAAGAGAGAAGGAATTATAAGGGGAGAGAGAAGGGGGTGGAGAGAGGAGGTAGGGGGAGAAAGTGAGGTATGGAGTGAGTGAGAGGATCAATCATCAAGATTTCTAGTTAAATTATTTGTTGAAAAATTTCTAGTTAAATGATTTGTTGTTTTTTAATCGATAGTGTAATGTGATTAAACTATTAAAGATCATATAGAAACAAATCACATTAAAATGTCATGTGTCCACCCACATTTCATCCCAAATTCAAAATATTTGTTACAATACCAACCTTCCTAACATTTTAACTCATCAAAACTATGGTGATTTATGAATGTTTCTCTTAAAATTTTCGAGCACAGAAATATAATTCTAAAGAAAACCAAGTGACTCCTTACCTTTTTAAAGGTTTGATAGATCAAAATTGGTCTCAATGGACATTAATAACAACCATAATCATCATCAACTCAAGTAGAGCATTATTAAGTTATATAATAAATTTGTCATTAAATAAAAAACCCTACTTGAAGTCATTTAACTACACTAATATCAAAGAAAGTTTGATTAACAAAATAATGGCAAAGATATGTTGGTTCTCATCAATAACATCAATCAATAGATGCATAGTGAACTATAGGTAGAAGCCACAAACTTCAACTATCTTAGTGTAGTAAGGTGAAGTTCTATACTAGGAGACTACACAATAGTGAAGATGAAATTCTCGAGATATATTTGAATCAATTTTTCTTCGGTGCATATCAAATCTCATACCTAGGATAGGATACAAGGAAAATTATTAAAACGGCGAGGACGAAATCCCTAACCCTTGAAAATGGATTGAAAACCAAATTATACTCTCCATGATATCCCAATTACTTCATCAATAACAATCCACCATTTGGCTTCTTAGATGTCCCATTCACTTTGATGTGAGTTTATACTTTATACCATACTACCCCATACTACCTAATATATCAAATATAACAAATATAACTTAGTTGAAAATAGAGATGTATTGTTTCCGAACCCATTTGTCATGTTAAACAATGTTATATTAACCATGATGGGATACTATCATACATTTCAAAAGAATAATCTTTATGCCACTCTTTTATCTAATAATCTTTATTCTCTATTTACTCTTTTGTACTAAACCAAAACGCATATTCGTTATATCACATATGCGATATGAATCGCATATGCGATATGAATCGCATATGCGATTAGAACAAGTCTAAACTGCATATCCATTATAACGCAGATGCGTTAATTTAAAATTTAAAAACTAGGTGGGAACAAGACTTGGGATGATGTTTGGAAATAGCTTCGGACTGCCGAACCTATTGGCTAGAACAAAAAAAAACAGGGCCATTGCCTGTATTTTTGAACTCTATCAATATGCTCAGTTTCAATGGCGTGTTTTGCTATGAAAAAAAAATTTATGAAAATATAGAATATTGTACAGTACGATCTGACGATTCTGAATATGTAATTTTTTCATAAAAATGTATGTTTTATTTATTTGTTATTAATTTTCTAAATGACACACGTTAGTTTTCGAAAATACATACATCGATTCGTTTTAATATAACTTTTGATTGCCTTCACCATTTCCCAAGAAAACTATATGGTGCACTAGATGAGACTGAGCTCTACAATCTCATATATATAAATCAATGATTTCATTAAATTTTTCCCCTAAAGTGTTGCACCCGCACATAACTTTTTAATTTCAAGGTTTTCTGACTTCAATAATTAATAATAATAATAAATAATTCATGAAAAATTTTGAAAAAATAGTGTTGCACTAGACCCATATGTCCTTTATATGTCTACAATATTTTATCCAAAATGGACATCATTTACCTCAATAAGTGTTGCACCCGCACAAACATATATGTTATGATGTGCTGAAAATTTGAAAACCCAATTTAACGGAAACTAATTTTATAATCATTTACACAAATATTTTATAGATAAATGTTATATATTATGAAAGCTGATTCAATTACCTATCTTTTGTCTTTTTACTTCATCTTCAAATCCGTTACGGAAGTACCCCTAATTGTCAACTAAAGTCAAAGGTTCCAGGTTTTTTCAGTATTATGTGGCATCTAAAGTGTCTTTAAAGGAGTCCATGATTGTGCATCAGCCCATATACTACCTAGAAATATTATGTTACTAATCCAGACCAGGGTAGTTAGATTTTATCTACTTAGATCCATGAATCTAGTCCTTCTTTTAGGATCTATTTGTCTCATGCAATTATTATTTATACAAACCTAAAGAGGGTAGAAAGTGGGGAATTGTTGATGTAATTTCTTGTATCATACTTTGTGGAATGCTCTATCTCTTTGAGACTAGTCTATAATTATTTGGACACTTGTTAATGAAAGATGGGATGCTTCCTGCATTTGGTTCCAACACACGATTAGATAAATTTTTCTTGTTCCAATTATGTTCCCTTTATGTTATTTATCAACTAATTTGTCTTATAATTGTTTACTTTGAATGTTTGTTGTAAATGAATTGTGATGATAGAAAGCATTGAATATTTTCATTGATCTATGTACATGAAACATTTCCTTGTGGATTATTAACATATGTAGATACTAACTGTTTAGTTTTATTAAATGATAGTTTTCATTGATCTAGATATTTTGTCTCTGCAATCTTTAATTGATGCAAATTAAGTGATGTTTAATTTTTGTTATTAGTGAATGCTCAACAAGAATTAGGAATATTTATCTCCTTTATTCATGTTGTTATATTTCATTTTAAAGCAAGACCTAATTAACTAATTTCAATAGATTTTCATTGGAAGCAGTCATCCCAAATGACTGGGAAATAGGGAAAGATTAGATTGATATCCTTGCACTAACACCTGGACCCATTCCATCCTAATCCAAACATCAACATGTTTCTAATGGTTATTATTACATGATGTGCTTAAATTTTGAAATGGTAAAAAGTGCTCAATACTGACTCACACCCCTCTCAATATTAGTGATTTTCCAATAATTGGTATCAGAGCCAAGTTACCTTAAATATAATTTAACCACTAGAAGGAAGATCGTGAATAAATATGGATCTACTTGAAAAATTCTCTTCAAATACAAATGATATTCTAATATTTGATGGAAATTATTATACATTATGGAGCAATAGAATGAAAACCTATTGGTTTGATTTAAGGGTGGATGTCTGGCTCTCTTTGTTAATGGCTACAAAAACCCAAAAACTCCTCCCAGTGATCTTGAAGAGAATAATTTACACCCATATTACAACCTTACAAAAAGTAATAAAAAATGAAATAACTTATTTTCCTATAACTTTTCTTGTATTAATATAAATAGGTAACAATATTCATATAAACATGTAAGCTACAAAAACCCGAAAACTCCTCCAAGTGATCTTGAAGAGAATAAATTACACCATATTACAACCTTACAAAAAGTAATAAAAAATGAAATAACTTATTTTCCTATAACTTTTCTTTTATTAATATAAAAAGGTAACAATATTCATATAAACATGTAATAAATTACAGCAATATAAATAAGTTGTGTCATACAATTACAAAATGTTATTTGTGACAATAAAATTTAAAGAAAAATAAAAAATGAAATAACTTATTTTTCTATAACTTTTTTCTTTTATTAATATAAATAGGTAACAATATTCATATAAACATGTAATAAATTACAGCAATATAAATAAGTTGTGTCATACAATTACAAAATGTTATTTGTGACAATAAAATTTAAAGAAAGAAAAAGTTATCACACATTATTTGATTTAAAAAGCAATAAAAGAGATTTATGCAATATTGTGACATTTCAAATATTCTACTTTAAGAATTTTTATGTTACATATTAATGTGATAATATATCATAAACTCATAAAATTAAAATTAAATATATATATAATCTCACTCCTCATACCTTCCTTTTGACAAAATTTCAACTGCCGTGCGTATATATACATAGTGACAGAAAGAAGAGTTTGTCATCGCTGTAAACAATCAAGGCATCGATTCTCGCCATTTCCTTCCCCAAGTTTCCAGTTGGTAATTACTACATTTGCGTACCTAGATTCCTAAGTTTCCAGTCGGTAATTACTACATTTGCGTACCTAGATTATGCGTTTTATGGATTCTTTTTTGTCATCTGCATTTTTGTAGCTTGGATTGTCCTTTAAGGAGTAGGCGTTTCTTGGTAGCCACGTAAGTAGAATTATTAAACTTTGAAAGAGAACACTGTGTAAGGAATCCTGATACGAAAATTAATGAACATTTACAAATCTCCACCATTCCAACATTGTGTAATGAACATTTTGTATTGCAAATCTTTCATCCAAAGTATTGTGTAATGAAGATTTTGCATTGTAAATCATTGTGTATGGCTTGAGTGGGTCTAACAGGTAAGGAGTGTTTCCTTCTAGGAAGGCACAGGTTCAAATCTGGAGGGGATAGAGTATGTACACCTTTGTAGATTTTAAATCTCTGCATCATTGGCTTGAGCACGAAAACATCATCCCTCTGCTGTTCAACCAAATTCAAATCCAGAAAAATAAAGTATGTACACCTTTGTAGACTTTAAATCTCTACATCATTGACTTGAGCACGAAAACCTCGTCCCTCTGCTGTTCAACGAAGTTTGATGAGTAGAAAGGATAACAGTCCTGAGTATCCTGCGCAAACATTTACAAAGGGAGTAAGCTAAACAGAGTAAACTTATTTGCACTTTTCGAAAGATTTTTTCATTATAATCAACAAATAACAATTTTATTTCTTGTTGTCCTGCACACGGTCTGATTGCACAGAAAACGTTCCAAAACGAAACAGAATAAAAAATTAACTTCACAATGTAATACAAATACATTACCTCGGATTGAAATAATCGCGGTGGCTAATTTGACCTACTATTTATTTTGCACGAAATATCCTGAAAGGTTTTTTCACGACTCAACGTACGAACATGCCAACATGAAAGAAAGTCCGAAGAAAAAAATAAACAGAGGAATGTAACTATTCTGGTTAGTTTGCTCGCTCGGCAATGGACGGCGACAAACAGGGCAGGTATTATTGTTAGCCAGCCATGGAATGATACAGTCTGAATGATAAATGTGGTTGCATGGCATTTTCCTTGCTTGGGTGCCTACCTGGAACTCGCTCAGGCAGATGGGGCATTGCGAATTATTAACCAAGTGCCCCGAGTTCACTGTAATTGTGGGAATCGACCTCGTACCAGTTGGGATTACTCTTTTCCTTCTACGGGCCGTGAGAGGGACCAAAACATGGGCAGCGGGGATTGATGTTATAAACACCTCACCAGTGGCTCTCAAACCTGTGCCACAGGCAAGGCAAATAATTGGGTTTGCACTCCTTTCTTCTGAGAAGCGGTTGCATGTACAGGGAGCGTACCGAAACCCTATTCTGGAACTCATCTCGATAAACTCCAAAATACCTCTGAAATATCACTAGTAACCGCACTTTCAAAACCGTGAAGTAAACTGTTTCAATTCTCAAGTGCGCTGATAATGTTGCAGCGTAAGATTGTTGCGTTGTTTTGTTCGTCGGATGATTCTTTCTTGCCGACTAGCAATGGATGGATTCTTATGCACCCATGTGGGCAAAAACTAACGTACGATAGTCTCAGTTCCATTATAATCATATGTAAATTATGGGTAGAAATTGCATTTGATAAAATCTTTGTTTTAGGGTTTTTGTTATTAAGGTGTAAAAAATAGGGTTGAAGTGGAAGAAAAGTATTTGGAGAACTTTTAGGAAGCAAGAAAGTATAAGGCATATGAAATAGTGTGAGTGTTTCTTTTATTGAAAGGATGTTGTAAAAGGAAAGGATGTTAGTGTGTTTCTTTTATGGAAAGGATGTTGTAAAGGGATGTTTAAATGGAAAATATATTATTGTATTTTTAAAAGTTTGTGAAAAAAATATGGAATTTAGATGTTGAGAAGTGAAAAAACATAAAATGCTTAACCACAGTAATGAATAATAACAATTATTAGAGAGAAATGTAAATTGGTAATAGAATATAGTTAAAGTGTTCAAAGAAAGTGTTGTTCTAGTTTATAAAAATATGGCATTTATGATTAAAAAGGTTTTGAAAAATAGATACCATAGATTATATATGTGAATACATTGTTTTGATATTGCTGTTCCGAGTAAGGGTATATGTTTGTTATTGGTTGCATCGAAGGTGGGAAGGGAATCTTTGTAAATTTAAGAAGAAGAGAAGCTATACATAAATAGAAACAAATGAGAGAATTGAAAGAAACATTAGTAAAGGAAATGGAAAGTAAAATATTTTTTGTGTAGAAAGTGAAAATACAAATTAACATAAATTATTGCCTTTTGAATGAAGGTACATGAGCCAAAAGGATTTGGGAATGCCAATGTAAACTAAAATACATTTTCTAATGCAAATGAAAAAGTTATTCGGTAAGTATTTACCATAAGTAAACTGGATATTGAATTAAGAGAATAGAGAAAGTAAAATAGTAAAAATACATTTGTAGAAGCAAAATGAAATCATTTCGTTTGGAAGGTGGTAATTTGCTTGATAACTATTAAGATACATTTATAAACACACATTTGTATCATTTTGCAACAAAAAGTAATGATGAGTGCATTTGCTAAGTTGAGAAGTAGTTATGTAGGAGTTGTAGTTATGAGAGCTCTATTAAATGGAAATGGACTTCTCAAATGAGAAATGATGGAAACACATTGGAATGGAGTAAGTCCTATTCTTGTTCCTTTCATATGATATGGGGAATTTCCTTCATTCTTTTGTATCATTTAAAGAAAAATGATGGGGAAATGTCAAGATCCTTTAAGGAAGGGATTTCAAATATTGCAATGAAGGTGAGACCTTGATGTTCAACCACAATAGGTGCTCGGAATAATTTATCCATTTGTCAATCCATTACTTCACAACACATTCATAGTCGTTGTGCTTCTTTGGTTAATTAAAAGGAACCACTAACCGATGGAACCATTAATGTACAACATCAAATGAGGGATTGGATTTTCCATCTAGGCCAGTGCTACAATGAACCTTTTTATTTTGTTGAGTGAGAGAGACATAGTGAGAATTGTCATTGGTTGTCTCTATCTAGTTGTTCCTAGTTGTTCCTTTGCCTACTTTTATTAGTTCTTGGGAGGATCAATGGTAATGTGGAAGGATGAATGTTGAGTACCAAAGAGAGGAGAGGATTTTGAGTAGGAGGTGTTATTGGTTTGTAGGAGAATTCATACATAGAGGAGATTGTATTTGTTTGTAGTAAATTAATTGCAATGCCCACAAAGTTAATTTAATTACCCATTGAGAGTGAATATGTTGTATCCATTGTAGGAAGAATCATCGTGCATATAACTATGGTGATGTTCCACGAAGGGTGGTATGGACAGTCAAAAGTTGGTTGATGGTCATCTAAAAAATTGAATGGTTGAAAGCAACTAACCAATCAACATCAAACATAAGAACATTACAAATGGTAAGATACCTAATGCTAGAAATAAAGTCGTAATGATATTCCCCAATGGATACACCAATATGGATCTTGGATTAAGCTAAACTTAGGATAGTCAAAATTTTGGTATCTCTTTTAGTTTTATGACGTTTAACCTACATTATGTGGCAAGCTACAATGTATGATAGAAAAAAGTAGAGAAAAGAAAATATCATTGGGCTTCTACAACCATGCTTCTTAATGAGAGGCATCCAACTTGTATGAAAATGCTTGATGTTGCACTAATTTTTTACTTGCCTTGTGGGTTGTCATCAAAGAATAACTTTCACAATATTATTAAAATCTCTATATTCGCAAAGATGTTCAATAAGGCAAAAAAATAGATTTCATAGCTCATTAAGTGAGAGTAGTTGTGTTCTTCCAAGAATGCATGGAACTTTCTAGGGACAATGCATATCATCAAGGAATTATTTCATGTGCAGAGAGGATTATAACAACCCTAAAGGTAGATGAAGAACTTGGAAAAAGAAAAAGAATTGAGAACTTGTCCATTTATAATTATGTAATTGTAATGTCAGGGAAACTTTTAGTTCAAATTAAGATATTCACATGTGACAAGGTCCCTTTCCTTGATATTAATTGTGTAATGATCTACATAAAAAAAATAGTTCAAATTAATATAATAAATTGTGTCTAAGTACAACTCTTAAGTGATATCAATAATTACAGAGCAAAACTTGTCAAAAAACACTTTTTTTTATCTACCAATCGAAAGTAGTGTAAATTTGCCAAATACTTTTTATTTTAAATGCATAATATATTTCATCATTATATATACATCAATATTGTCACATCCAAGAAGCATAGAGAAATTACACAAAATTATCTTCTATATCTTCACCGAAAATGGCATTCCTATCTCAATTGTATAGCTAAATGTAGACACTTCTACTACGTTGAAAACATATGAAAACCAACAAAGTGTTGGAGGAGCCTAGTCATCAAGTTGACTAGGTCCTCCCGATTGACCATCGACTAGTCATCCTGGTTTGGTTCAGTCAGTTAAGTCGTGTGGTAAATAGTTATATAGTTACAATTGCTTAACCATTTGTGTGTGTGTGCGCGCGCGCTATTGATCCAAATGTTAGATATCATTGTTTGCCCCATATTCTATGCACAATGGTCTGACATTATAATAGACAACTTGTTGTTGGTGTGACATTACCTGTGTTTCTTCTTGTTCCTTTATGTATGTTAATTATCGTACTTGATTATGTGATGTACTCTGCTACTGGTAACCTAATGTAATCACTTAGATTACAACATTGGTTCCATTGTGTTGTATTGATCTAAAGCAATATATGACCATGAATGTCGGTACCAATATTGACCTTGATGAATAATAGAATATGGAACTCATATGGAAACAATCCGAAGAGAAATCATGGTGTGAAATGACTCCAAAAATGATCAAATTCCAATTCTGTGCAAATAGCTAACTATCAGATTGGAGGACACTGACCAACAGGCTTCAAATTTGAAGCCTTCGGGGCCCTTCAGAGGCCATTCTACACGTCATAGAAAGCCACCTCAAAGTTTACCATGCACAAAAAAATTAATTTCATGGTAAGCCCTTCAATAATTAAATTAACCACTATTGTTTAAAATTGCAACAAAAGGGTAGCTTCAAATTTCACCCATCAACAGTTTTCAGTGGGAAATTGGGAATGCGGCTACTAGCTAGGTGACTTGGGAGTGGGACTCGGTTACTCTCCAATATCCACGTGTTCGATCATCCATGGATAATGGACCATTGGGCCTCTAATAATATCATTGACCAACTTACGTGGACGGGGTTACACTGAGCAGCCCATGGCTTGAACGCTTCCAAGTTCTCGTGTTTGTAGCGAGCACTTACGTGTTTAACACATTTAATGGCATCAACAAATTTATTAAACCTGGTTGGTGGCTCATACGTGTTGTTGGCAGCAGGCTTACCAAGTTACCAGTTATCACATACCAATTCGTGAATGTTGACTCTGTGATTTAATTGAGTATTCAATGTATAATATATTATGTTAATGTGCCCCCGCGAATTTGGCATTTCAGACAAAATCCACAATCCAGAAACTTCTTGTAATGTTGCAGGTTGTTGCTCCCGCCCATGGCCCCTACCTATAGCCCTGTGTTTTCTTTGTTGTATCAAGTTAATCCTACCGTCTAGTACGGCTCCCAGCCTCACACCCTGTGTTTTCTTTGTTGTATCAAGTCAATCCTGCAGCTCCCGAGTCCCACCTTGTGTTTTCTTTGTTGTATCAAGTCAATGCTCGAATTCCATGCTTCCATGGATCCGACAATCAATATATAATATTACAGGAATACAAATAAGCTTTTTCTTATACCCCTACTCCACTGTGGTTGAGCTACTTCCAAGTTCCACCTACCCTATCTCCTCCAATCCTCCAGGAGAGTTTGTGGAGCGAAGCTGGCAATGACAGCCTACCATAAACATATTTAAAGAAATTTGTTTTCTTTGAGGAGCTCAACTTCATGGCTGACTAGATTGCTGACATCCTATGAATTTACTGATATGTACATCATTTTATCCATTCATGATCCCATCAATTATTTAAAAATTTTGTTATTTGATTAAAATTATGTAACTTCAAAGTTCAAACACAATATTATTATTTGAATGAAATTTTGTTACTTTAAATGGGCCTTGAAGGCTTCAAATTTGAAGCCTGGACCTGAGAGTGGGTTTGTCACAAATCTCCGCCAGAGGCTGTTTAGAACGACATTTATCAATTCCCAATTGTAGCAACAACAACAATTGCTTATTTCTTCATATGTCCTGTGTATACGCATATATATGATTCCATGTGCTCCTTTCCTTTCCCTATTTTCCATTATCGCCTGATCGAATCTCTTGAGAATTTAGCTACCCTTTAACTTTTGTGAAATGGAGGGGGACAAGGAAGACCATTGTTTTCACTCTGAAACCGAGTGCTTCCCCATTCAGCTGCCACTAGACACAGTTGCATCCCTACGAGAAACAGGTGTGCGCAATGCACCCCCCAACTTTACCAAAAAGCCCGGGGATTTGGGGAAGTTCCCACTCTTCCAACCTCCATGCATCTAGTTAATGAGTCAAATCAAGAATCCATACTTTGTATCTAAAACTGTATTACATGAGCTATTTTCCCCAATTGCTCAGTCATTGAATCGACACCTTCCTATAGTACACGGTTTAAGATTCTTGGTATTTATTAATATGAAGGCCACCGATGCCACTACACTTACAATTCGCATTCGACTGTATGAACTGGGACAAAAATGTTTTTGTAATCTTGATTTTTAGAATGACAGTGCTACTTTACCTTTTGATTTTGTTTCCCTTATCGGTTGGTCTGGAAAAAAACATGAACTTCAACCATATAACAAGAAATTCAACCATCTATGCATCTCCTCTCTACTTGGTCTACCTAGGTTTTACTTATGCTTCACAACCCATCCTCTACTCCATCATACCAAAGATTTAACGAGATCTAGGGGGGGGGCTATAAAGAAGAAGCATACAGGGTCCATAATTAGCTATTGATCAGAACAAAAGTTGCCTGGAGTCGGATAGTTCTCTTTGCTCAATTTGGGAAACTGTTAAGATGGCAAAGGTGGCATAGTGGCCTAGAGACTGAGCCGCTAGATCGGGGTGAAATATGGTTGTGTTATATGACATATGATGTTCAGTGCTACTATATCCACTACAAAATAAATCCTCTTGACTTTACTACGTCAGTTACATTGAAATTTTGATGTACTATTACATTTTCAAATGAAAAGAATAACTTATTTTTACATGGAAGCATTGAAGGGTTCAATATCTCATAGCCCTTCAAAGTGAAATGGGACCCCACCCTTCAAATTTGATCCTTGACCAAAGAACCATATAGTCATACAATTGAAGTATAGGTAAGATGAGGTCGCGTCGGAGGAAATCACTGATGACCAAATGTTATGATCAAAATAATAGTCCATGGAACATCACACTAGAAGCGATTGTTAACATAGTAAATAATAAACGATGCAGATCAAGCGAAATCATAATCAATGGATTGAACAAACCTAGGCTCCATAAATTTATTGGGCATTAATTAAAATGCACGAGCTTGAAGCCAAATCTCCATGGACACATGTCGACAACAGGGTGCTTCAGGATCACTAAAGCGGGTCCAATATACCGCCTTTCCACAAGCGTGAAACAACATTTGGGATCTTGCACCAATTCCAGAGTGATAAGACATGAGATTGGGTCCCACTGTTAGAGAATAGAATGGTAGGAATATATTTGATGAGCTTTAGGTCAAATGATCAAAGGTTGAAAGCGCTTCAGGCTTATCAAGGTACATGAATGTTAATCTCACCCCATGAGGCTGAACCTAAAAACCCCAGGCCACATGTTCTTATGAGATCCCTTCAAGATCACAAAAGCATTCTTGGTAAAGCCTTTCTCCTCCATCCTGAAACCATCGTACCAACTCCTAGCAAGCACAAATGGGACTCATCCCACATGGGGCCAACGTCTCTGACCATCGTTGATTATACCTACAACGTCTCTATTTAATAAATGGCCTCCATGCCTTGTTGTATAGAAAAATAATCTCCTTCCATGTGTCCCTCCTATTAAATGCACCAAAATTTAAGTCCCAAAATTTAAACTTCATAGTATTGTTTTGCAAGCTGTATCGAGAGAAATTCAGTCTCATCCTTCTTCCTACACAATTCCCTCATTCTACTGTGCTTTCTCATCATCCATAGGACCTCGCATCACTACCATGGATTCCGCTTCTGAAATTGCGTCGTCGTCATCGCCCAATAACCCATCCATCCAAGAAGAGCACCTGGTTTACAATCATTTTGATATTTATGATCCAATTCTATCAATTACAAACCTCCATCGGGCCTCAAGAGAGGTGGAAACGTGATCCAAGGGAGGAGATGACTTCTTGAACCTATAGAGTTCTGAGTTAGCCAAGGTGATTTTTCTCAGAGCTAAACCTTTCCCAAAACTTGTCAAATTGAGTGTGGATTTGTATTCTCTAGAGAAAAGAGCCATTGTTTCCAAAATTAGCTCTGTAATTTGCTTAATTAACAAAGAATTCCTACAAGAAATGCTGTAAATTTAGGAATACCTAACTCGGCTCGGCTTTAATGAAGAGTCCCTAAATGCTAAATTCAGTGAATTTTCCACGGAAATTAGAGAACTCTCCTTCATATCGTTGCTACCTCTAGATGTTAAGCTACATTTAGGAACATCACCTTACAAGTTGGATATTTTCTCGGAACAAGCTCAAGCTACAGTCTCCATGGCATGCCATGTGCTGGGTTACAATTGTGACCTAATAGTAGGTGAAACAATTTTGGGTATGTTATTGACTATTAACCTTTATTGTCAAGAGTCACCCATCAAACTGGACTTTGCTACTTTTATTGTAAAAATGATAAATGGCCAATTAAAGAATTTAACCTCTATGAATTTTTTTAGGTATCAATCTTATCTTTTGTACATGATTATCTATCAATACAAGGATTTTTTTACCAAACTCACGTAATAATTTCCATAGCTTGTCCTACAAATGAAGGATTCCTTCACATTTCCAATATTGTCATGTCCAAAATATATACTTTATTGTTTGATGCCTCTTCTCCTAGGTTTTTTCTTGAATGTAAAATTCTATTGCAATTAAGTCCAGAAGCAGCTATAGGGGATTGGTTCTATTATGAAGATCACATTGAGATTAGGATTTATGGGTCAAAGTTGCTCCATACCATCTCTTTGTCTTCCTAACCCCTAGAATTTTTGTCTTAGAATACATCCAGCAAAGGTTTGATTATGGTGCTATCCATTTTGTAAATAATAATAGGATTATAACTTTTAGATTTCCAAAGTAATTGTGTCTAGTTATAATTAAAACCGGGAGCATAGTAGCATAATTCAAGTACGAATATGAATACGATTCGGTATGGAAAAAATACGTAATGTAAAAATCCAATACGGATAAAATACGGAAGCAGTCTTCTTATATGAATAATAATTTTATTGAAATATGCATGGATATATCATAAATGTACATTTAAAATCAATGGTTTATTTCTAGACATGTTATTTACAATCAAAATTACTATTTTAAAAAAAAATGTAAAATATAACAACTAGTTAGTAATAATTATTTTTATAAGTATGAAATTGAATGTTATTTAAATTTTATAGTGATTAAATAATTGAAACTTGGTATTTCAAAATAATTGTTCCGAATTTTAGTACATGAAAATCCAATACGACCGAATTATGCTACTATGGTCCATGGTAGAGGAAATGTCACTAGTTTGAATCTTCCTATAGGGTTCAGTTGGAAATATGACCCAAGAGGTATCTTGTCAAAAAAAGGAAACTAGTCAATCTATCAAAGTATAAGCATGCACCACATCATGAACTAGACAAAATGGCCAACCTTGAAAGTTGGCAGGAGGTGAGAAAATTCTTATATCCATATTCTCAATAGTATCACAATTTATTCTAACCCCACACAAGACTAATGCAAGAGGAAAGAGATCTATAATAAAGTTAAATTTCGATACAAGAATCTAAGAGTAAACAAGCCCCGAGCCCAAATAATACTGAGAAACAGTTACATCTTGTAATCCATCATCGGCCTACTCCAACTTCACTAGCTCGAGTCATACTGGAAAAATTTTCCATCATCCAGATGACCACAAGAGCACGGTTCATCCTCTCAACATGAGGCATTGGAAACAACCCATACTTCTCCCATCAAGGATGGACTATTTGGTGTTTACGCTCAGATAAAGGAAAACAATGTTGATTTGCAGAAAGACTTGTTTCCAAAAAAAGGTATTTCCACTAGAGAATAAGAAAGACTGTTGTCAGCTCTTGAGTTGAAGCAAGGCACCCTAAAAATGGATATTTCAGATCCTATCATGGCCCGAGGGAAAAAACATCGTCAAATTTTAAGACCACTCAAGTTACACTTAATTTGGATGTTTTCAATCCAAGGGATAAAATGGAGCTGCATAGGCATACTACGGAAGGAGTTTACCATGATGTCCTCAATTCCACCATGAGTGCTAATAAGTTACAAAATATAGTTAATAGATCAGAGCGCCTGCTCATGAATTAAAGTTTGGTGACTAAATCCAAGCAATTGAAGATTGGTGAATTGCAGCAATAAATAGCAAAGTTGGTAGTGGATCCAACCAATCCAACTCTTGCTCATGATATGTTGAAGGAGAGACAAATAAATCATAGATTTGAAGAAAAATTTGAAAATTCCAGTAACTAAACATGTACAGACAGCTAAATTACTATCAATCCAAGGAGAGCAAAACAAATTGACCTTTGAGAATCAAAAGCATAAAGAGAATATTGAAGCTCTAGAGAAATAAATTTTGGAACTAAAGAAGAAAAACCAAGCCTTGTTGATTGCCAAAAGTATGGTCTTACAAGCTACATCTAAATCCGATCACACAGATCAGTTGGATAAAACTATGGTTGGGATGAGCATCAAGAATAAAACTATGGGTGAACTTGCTCAAAAAAATAAAGTGTGCACACTATTAAGAATGTGCAAGCATTCATTTTTAAACATGTTCAGTCCCCTACCAAACCTCCATGCAACCTTGCCACATTTTTTTGACCAAAAACAAATCAACACATAAATCCATGCATGTTCCTACTACATGTGTACTTTATAAATAGCACATGTTCCTTCATGCGCACACACTAGGTATGTGCACATGTTATGTCTATATGAACAAAAAAGGGGTAAATTCTTTATTTGTTTAGTCTTCCACCCAAAACCAACAACGACCCCCACTTGGATTAAATGCAAGTGTGATCCAACTAGGAACATTCATGCATCATCCATTGCCAAGGATTCATCCTCATATAGTGCAAGTAAGCCTCATTTTTCTTGCCAATTTTATATGTTTTACATTTTCTTGTTTGAGTTTTCTCTACATTTCTTCTTGGTTTTTCTAAGTTGATCCTCGCCATATTCCTTGTACATTATGTTGTGTAATAAGTATTAAATGAGGGATATGCCACACTCTAAAATTCCAAACATAATACTTCAAGATGGTTTATGTCATTTTGCAATGTTAAAAAAACAAAAAAGGGTTAATTAACCTATTTCTCCAAAAGTTTACTTTGGATCAAATAAATATATAATTATATTTATATAAATATGTAACAAATTATGACAATATATATTATAGTAGATTGTGTCACACAAACACAAAATGTCACTTGTGACATTCACAAATGAAGAAAAGAGGGTCACCTCACATAAGGCCATTTGAGAAGGAATAAAAGAGGTTTATTTCACATTATGACATTTCAATTGCATTTAAGTTGGATTTGCATTTAAGTTGGATTTTAAGTTGCATTGTGACATTAAAAATTAATCAAAAGAATGTTAATATAAACATATAAGTGTTTTGAAAATTTGACTTAAGTTAATATAAACATATCATAATAGTTTTATAAATATGTAATAGAATATGAGAACATGTATAATTAAAAATTAATCAAAAGAGTGTTAGTTAATGTGTTTTGAAAATTTGACTTCAGTTAATATAAACATATCATAATAGTTTTCTAAATATAGAATATGAGAACATGTATAATAGCAATTGTTTTTCAAACAAGCACAAAATTTCACTTCGTGACATGGAAACAATGGAAGAGAGGAGTGATACATGACATTATGACATTTAAGACATAAAGAAAGAGGCTTTGTCACACTTTGACATTTCAAATGTAATACTTTAAGAGGTTTTATGTTACATTGCAACATTAAAAAAATGAACAAAATAGGGTTAGTTAACTTATGGTTCCAAATTGATTTTGGTTAATATAAATATATGATTTTTATAAATATGTAATATTTAAATAACAACACATATGGTAAAAGATTATGTTGCAAAAACAAATTATATTGTGCTAACATTCAAGAATAAAAGTGGATTACCTTGCATTATGATGTTCAAGAAGAAAAATAAAAGGTTTACATTACATTTTGATGTTCCAAGAAAAATACTTTAAGCTCAAGTTTATGTCGTATTGTAATTTTAAAAAATAATCAAAAGAGGGTTGGTTAACATATGTTTCAAAATTTGACTTTAGTTAAAATATATGGCAATAGTTAAATCTAAACATGTAATAAAATACAACAACACATATAATAATAGATTGTGTCACGTAAGACCCGTGGGGTAGCTCAGTTGGTTGGAGCTTCTGTGGCCAAGTCGTTACTAGATCGAGGTCAAGGGTTCAATTATATGGGTTCTCCAAGGTCAAGCTCCCAATATTGGTGATGACAAGGTGAGGCCCCTTCAGGTGGGCCCCTTGGAATTATTCCCATGGATGTAACATGTTTCCAATAACCTTCAGGGAAGTGAATCACATTAAAAAAAATATTGTGTTAAACATATCAATTTGTTGCATTCAACAAAAGAATAAAAGAGACTTGCCTCTCATTATGATCTTCAAGAAGGATTAAAAAGGTTTCATATTGCTATGTTTCCAAAATTTGACTTCAGTCAATATAAATAAATGATAGTGTTTTTATCAATGTATAATAAAATATCGCAATGCATGTGATAGATTATTATGCTACACAAACAAATTATGTCTCATTACGACATTTAAAATAAAAGAGCGTTACCTAACATTATGGTGTTCAAAAAGGATAAAAGATGCTTAAACGTCACATTTTAAATTCCAAATACAATACTTTAATCTCTATTTCATTTTAAATTTCAAATATAATATTTTAATCTCTATTTCATGTTACATTGCAACATTTAAAAATCATCCAAAAAAAAAACAATTAGTTAACATACATTTCCACAATTTAAATTAATTTTAATTAATATATAAATATATAACAAAATATTACAATGTATACCATAACAAATTATGTTGCACAAATAAATAAAAATTCTTTGTGACATTTAAAAAAAAGAAGGCTACCTCATATTATGAGATTGAAAAAGGAATAAAAGAGGGTTGTTCACATTCTAGCATTTCAAATGTAATATTTGAAAAAAAATTATATCATATTGTAATGTTAAAAAATAAGTAATAAAGAATTAACTTATTAATATTTATAAAAATTAAATTAAATTATTAATATTTATAAAAATTATTTTTTATTGATATAAATATATAACAATATTTATATAAATATGTAATAAATTATATGATAGTAGGTTATGTCATATAAATACAAAATATCACTGTGTAATACTCAAAAAGTTGTAAAAGAGGGATACCATATGTTATGAAGTTCAAAAGAATTAAAAACAATTATATTATGACATTTCAAACATTATATTTTTAAAAATTTAAAAGAATTAAAAAAAAACTATTATATTATGATATTTTATTTTGTATTTAAAAAATATCAAAATAATAATAATCTCAAAATTTTAAAAGAATTTAAAAAACAGTATATTATGACATTTTATTTTGTATTTAAAAAATATCGGAATAATAATAAACTAATGGATTCTTAATATTTTGGTGAATTAAGAAATATATAATAAATAATATATCATAATTTGATTTATTGTATTATATTAATATATTAATAAATTAAAAATTATGAATTTTCAAATTATTAAATTATTTTTCATTTAAGATAGAAGAAACTAGATGCATTTTACATTTTAATATTGAAAAATTATTGGAATGTCTATTCTTTGTAAGGTTGATAGGAATTCATAAAAATGTATATATTTATGGAGAAGAAAAATATAGATGTATAGAGAGAAAACATACTAACATAAAATTATTTTCAAATTATGTAGAGATTTGTATTTAAATTTTTTTTTCAATTTATTAGTATGGTTAATAAACTTGGAATTATTTGATGGACATGTGATGATGTATTTATAAATTAACTTATATGATAATTAATATCATCATAGATCCATTTTAACTTTAGATTTATTATATTCTAAGAGTGATCAAATCTGTAGAGATGCAAACTCTTTTTAGAATACAAAGATTTGAGGAAAGGTTTTCACATCAATGAATTTGATCCTTCTAGATACATGAAATAGATCTAGAGTTAATATCAATATAAACTGAATACAAATACTCTGCACTCTTCACGAGAAAATACCTTATAAATTTTAAGAGATCTTTAAATATATAATATAGATTTAAACTAATTGCAAATACCCTTCACTCGAAAATAATTTATAAACTTTAAGTGATCTTTTATATATATATACACACTTGTTGATGTTGATGATGTCATATAGATAAGCTATAGCTACCTTGGCACTCCACCTACCTTTTTTTTCCCGCGAAAAAAAGCATACTATTGATATTCAAGTTTGAATCAAATAGTACATGATCAACATATTTATATTGATTTCCAGTAGTGTCCATGATCATAATGATCATGTATTTTCAAAATAGCAAAATCAACCTTACTACAAAATATCTACTATCTAGAAATAGATACAATCACTTTAGTCCAGAAAATACATAATGCCTGAGTCAATCCTCTGTCTCTCACAAAATTCCTCCCAAAGTAGATAACTGTCCTCGCCCAGCAGTGCAGATTTTGATAGCTGATCCGCAAGGGAATTAAATTCCCTATATATGTGAACAAGCGAAAGAGACATGAAAGAGCTCAATTCAACCTTTATCCTGTTACACCATCCAACCAAATTTATAACATTCAGCTCATATTCTCCTCGTGCCCATCCGATGGTGACACGGGAGTCACCAAAAATTTTAACCTTTGCCAGGCCAAAGAATTTAGCCACTCGAATGACACACCATAAGGCGATTAATTCCGCCTTCATATTCGTCCCTCTACCACACCTTAGAAGAACAGTATAGTAATGCTCTTCATTGAGAAAAAACCCCCCACCAGCACCACAGTTTCCCAGGTTCGCAGCCCCATCAAATAACAGGATCGGATCATCATATATAAGTTGAAAACAGCTAATGTTTCTCTGACTAGGGGTAGCCACATCACATTGAAATTTTAGATACTGACTTAATACAAAGTTGAAAACATTATCTAAGCAAGGAGGAACATCTTCAAAGGTCGCTTTGTTTCTAGTCCACCAAACAGCCCGGCATACAAAGACAGGCAAAGTAGCATGAGGTTTACACAATTTAATCCATTCCTTCATACAGGATTCCACCGATTCTCCTTCCCACTTAACAGAAGTACCAAGACAATGATAGCATTTTTCCCATAAACTCTTCACAAAGGGACACTCCAAAAATAGATGAAACACAGTTTCTGAACAGCTTTTACACAAAATACACCGACTTGGACCCTGCCAACCAATAGAGGTAAGATTTCCCCATGTTTTAAGACGATCCTCGAGCAGGAACCATAAAAAACATTTGAGTTTAAGTGGCATGTGCCATTTCCAAATGACCTTATACCACCAATGGTTGGGGAATAAGCATTTTCTTTTAATAATATAATCATAAGTCGGGCTTGCAAAAACTTTACCCATGGTCTCATTCCCTGCCCAAACCACCGTGTCATCATTTGTACTCAATCGAATGCCTGCATCTTTTAGCCTATGAAGATATGAGTCTCATTCCCCAGCCACAGAAAGCGGTAGTTGAAGATCCCTTGCAACAAGCCAATAGCCATTTGGGCCATAATTCTCGATGGAGTTCAGAGTAATATCCAGCATTCCTTAAAAGGTAAAGTAACTCTGTAGAGAGTCTGAAAGTATCTCCTAAACCCATAATAGGATCAACACCAATTGCCACCTCCTTGCCATTACTGACTTTCCAACATAATTCCACAGCCAACCAGCAATAAACCTTCAGAAAACCGTTCCACAAAGGTGAACCTCCACGCATTTTCTTTCCAGGCAATCTTAACCAATGAGATATCTCAGTTTTAATATACTTCTCCTTTATGACAAGCGACCACAAGGAATTGCCAAAAATGGCCCTCCAAAAACTCTTCAAACGCAGAGCTTCACTAAAAATAGCTAAATCTTTTATCCCCCATCCACCTGAGACAAATGGTAAGGATATCTTTTCCCATCCAGTCAATGAAAGCCCAGCTTTATTCAAACCTCCAGTCCAAAGAAAATTAATCATAAGTATTCTTAAAGAGTTGATGACAGAACTAGGAACCGGCAATATAGAAAACCAGTAGATAGGTATCCCCATGAGCACAGACTTAACCAATGTGAGTTTGCCACCAATTGATAACAGACGATAGGTCCAGTGTGTAATTCTAGCTTCAAATTGTTTGATCAGCCACTGCCAATATTTAATGCGATAGTCATTCGGCTTAAGATGAAAGCCCAAATAAGTAAATCCTTCAGAAATTAAACAACATTTATATGGTAACAACAATTGAATCTCCTCCATATATTCCTTCTTAACAAGGTTTTCAAAGAAACAAGACTTCCTAAGACTTACCTTCATCCCAAATCCCTTACAGAACAGATCAATTATATCATGATAAGTCTTCCATTCATCCACATTATTTGTGCATGCAATCAAAACATCATCCACAAATAGGACATGGGAGATGTAAAGCTCTTTGGATATTTTCAAGCCCTTAATCTTACCATCCCTTTTAGCTTGCATAATCAACCTACTCAATCCTTCGATTATCAACAGAAATAACAAAGGTGACATCGAACATCCCTGTATAATACCACGAGAGAAACTGAAAAATGAAGTGGGAGCACCATTAACAAGCACAGCAATATTCATAGTATTCACACACGCCATGATCCATCTAATAGAAAGTGCTGGAACACCAATATGGATCAAAATGATTTGCAGAAAGTCCCAGCTGACCCTATCATATGCCTTCTCTAAATCCATTTTGAGAAGAATGGCCCTCCTCTTCTTACTCTTGATGGTATGCAAAACCTCCTAGGTTATACCAACAACATCATGGATATGTCGATCTTGTAAGAAGCCAAATTGTGCAGGAGAAATAAATTTAGAAAGGACATGTTTAAGGTGGCCAGCAATAATTTTAGAAACAATCTTATAAGCAAGGTTACCTAACACAATGGGTCTAAAATCCCCAAATGACTTAGGATCATTAACTTTCGGGATAAGGGTGATGAACGTAGAATTGAGGGCTCCAGAAATGTAACCCTGGGTTCTGGTATATTCCACCATCCTTAAGATATCCTCACCCATGATATCAAAGAACTGCAAGAAGAATTCAACTGTCCAGCCATCTGGCCCTGGACTCTTCTCCCTTGCAAATAATTTAAGTGTGCTTTCCACTTCCTCCAATGTAACTTCTTTACACAATTCCTCAACCTCCTCCTCCATGAAAAATATAGGGTAAATCCTTGCCACCTGTAGTTGGGCCATTCAGTCACATTCTTTATCCTTAGAATAAATATTACTGAAGTATTTTTTTTCCTTCATTTGAATCTCCTTCTCCCCAGTAACAATCTATCCCTCCTCATCAGAAATTTTCCATATAGTGTTGCTATTCCTCCTTGCCGGAGCAAAGGTATGGAAGAACCGAGTATTTTTATCCCCAAAGTTAACCCATAAATCCCTACTCTTCAATCTCCACTCTTTCTCCTCCTTTAAATAAACGCCCTCCTTCTCAGCTTCCAGTTTCTTTAGGAATGCAAATTCATAGTTGTCAAGAGGGGCTTCCAAGTTGTATGCATATAATGATTGTAGTTGAATCTCCACTCTCATCAAATTCTGCTTATCCTCCTTTTTCTTATTATGTATCCACCTGGAAACTTCACCTTTTAATACTTTAAGCTTTGTACAAAAACGGTCCACAGGGTTCAGCTCCCCATCCACCACAGAGTTCAACCACATATCTTTGACAAATTGTGTAAAATGTACATCAGAAAGCCATGAGCAATCAAATTTGAAGGGATATTTTTGTTGTCTTAAACAATCATCCAATAATAGGAAGATTGGCCAATGGTCCGAAACCTTCACCTCCCCAACCCAAGATCTATACCATCTATGAGATTCCAACAAATGTGATTTCACCATAAATTTATCCAGCCTTTTGAAGATGCCATCATGACCGCTTCGACCATTTGACCAAGTGGGCATAATGACGCCTGTACAAACATCAATGAGATCATTATCAATCAAAAAATCAGAAAAGAAATTGGCCAAATTATCCATCTTAGCGTTTGAGCCCCAAATTTCCTGTGCCAGTCTGGTAAAATTAAGATCACCAGCAATAATAAAATTGTTCTTATTCAGAATACTAGAAGATTGTAAGCTTCGCCAAAAGTGTTCTCGATCCCTATATGGCGCATAATAGTTCAAAATAGCTAATTGTTGGTCAGCAGGTCTATTCAAACCCTCCATCAAAATGCCCCAGGGGGTTTTATACACCGAAAAGCTATAGAATCTAGGGTCCCATGTAGCCACTAAACCACCAGACAGTCCAATTGAAGACACTGTCGTCACCTCCCAACTGCCTAACATCCCCGATATCTTAGAAATTGCAGAAAAATACTCACACATAGTTTCCTGAAGTAAAAGTATCCCTGGGCGAGTAGAAGATATAAGCTTAGAAAGGGCCCTCACCCGCACAACCCTTCCCAAACCCCTGATATTTAAGGAGCAAATAGACATTAAGGAACACTCGGATGGGGGAAAGATGCTCTAAGGCCCCCAGATTGGTCAGAGTTCACAACATCCACATCAGCAAGATCAATCCTTTTAGAGATAAGAATATGTTCCAAATTCCCTTCACCCCCCAAGTCCACCTTCTTCCTATTATGCTTCCTAGATTTTCGAATGGTGACATTCTGAAACCTAGCCGAGTTCACCGGTTGAACCAAAGGGTTATTAGAAGGGTTTTTTGAAAAAATGCATAATGGGGTCAAAGATTCCATGGTGTCCTTAGTCTTGTAACCAGCTGCTCCTAGAATCTCAGTATCATCATAATTATAGGGCCCAGGATAAGCACCCCAATTGGGTAACTGAGCCCCATCATCAGTTGCACGATTCAAAGATTCATGAATAGTTTCCACCACAGATAGGGTTTTGGAATCTAACAACTCTCCCCCCGTCAAAGAAACTTCCCAAAAGAGGTCCCGACAGGCCTTGGATTTATCAGGTAAGGGTTCAATTCCCCCCAAAGTTTTCAATTTCAACACAATATCCCCCGAGGCTAATTTCTTGTCCAAGATAGCCTTAGCATCTAAGATTACATCTAATTCATCATTAGAAATCAGAATTGGAGAAGTAGACTTACCTAAATCCTCATGCCGCTCCAAAGTATCTCTTGGTTGATCCAACAACTTAGTATCCGGAACAGAAACAGACTTTGAAGGCAGTTCAGTTAGAGGAGAAGACTGAAACTCTGGACAATGAGCTTGGACATGGCCCGTATGCTTACAAATAAAACATCTAAAAGAAACCCTAAAGTAGTCAAGCCTCTGTCTCCAGATCCTGGATCCCCACACCAGTTCAATCTCGGCCGGTAGTCCATGCTTCATTTCAAATTCAACCATTACTTTAGCAGACCGTCGATCAAACCCATAAAGTGATGAATTATCTAATCTCACAAATCTTCCAACAGAGTTGGCGATACCCATTAGGATGTTTTCCGACCACAATTCAATGGGGAGCCCCGGAATTAATAACCATAGGTGCCGAATACTTTGTTTTTCTGTAAGAGGGTCAAATGCCAAATGCTAGCGCTTTAGGCACAAAGAGCCTTCCTTAAAACACCAGAATCTCCTCAAAATTAATCCGACATGTCAAGGGTGTGAGAAAATGAACATGAGCCATCCATTAACAAGTTGTAGAACCCTTAGCATATCACCAACGATAGGCATCCATTGCTTACGAACCCAATCAACCAAATCTTTTTGATCACCAGCTGTAAACTCCAGTCGCCCCACAATAGCCCTAGAGGCCAACATTTCAATCCAGTCTAGGTTGGTCTCGTGGGGTATACAAAACGGTCCAGACCATCTCTTACCTTCAAGGACTAAGCCTTGCTACCCCGAAAATGACTCGGCCACCCTGTAAGAGGGCTAGGGTTTAGACCAGGGGGAAGAAATCATGCAGAAGAAGGACCAGACACACAACCCTTCCCATTTGTGAATGAATGTGTAACCTCCCCACCGGCAATAGGGGAGACAAAACCTGTTGGACCCGTCAACAGTCCCATCAAGGCCAAAGAAACCGGCACCTGCCAAAAATAGCCTTACCCAATAAATCCTGGGAACGCTAAACCCAAAACGGCCAAATTACCCAATACTGCAGAAACCCCTCCGAAAAGTCCGAGCTGGAGCCCACTAACTAAAAAGACGAAAAAACCACAAAACTAACAAGAAAGTACCACAGACAAATAGCAGTGAAGAAGGCAGAAAAAGAGCAAAGGCAATCCTCATATATATATATATATATATATAAAATCGTGCGTATATATACTGTGATAGAAAGAAGAGTTCGTCATATAGGGCATCGTTGTATACAAGCAAGGGATCGATTCTCATGATTCATTTCTCCCCAGTTTCCCGTTGTTTTCTGCATTTCACTATCTTTTATGGAGTGGGCGTTTCTTGGTAGCTACGTAAGCAGAATTATTAAACTTTTAAAGAGAACATTGTTTGAGCAATCCCATTACGAAAAGTAATGAACATTTACATTTATCACTACCATTCTGGCATTCTAAGTCTTTCACCCAAATTATAATAAAAAATTATTCCTGTTTACTAACAAACTTGTTCCAAACTCAACCCTAGTATAAAATATTTAAAACAAAATGAAGGGTTTAAAGATTTAAACAAAATCTGAAGTTTTAAAGGTCTAAAAAAATCTAACGATCTTCGAAAAATCATCACAAGAAGGCAAGTGTCCTCCACTGGGAAGTTATTACATTGTAAATTGCACAGCATTTACAAAGTAACTCATTATAATAGACAAGTAACAACTTCAATTCCTTTTTTTGTTATGCAGTACATGGTCTGTGAATCTGATTGTACAAATAACAATTCTACTTTTATTAGAAGTGCAACTGCAGAGGGTTTTAACAAAGAGCGCACAGGAAGCCAGCATTTTCTTGCTTTTTACTAGGCTCCAACGCTTCCTAAAGCCAATCTCTTTCTGGGCTGTGCAATTTGTACATGAATTCAGAATTCGAATGGTTCCAAATAACTCAAACTTGAACTAGAAGGCTTATTTGAAGGCTTATTCAGAATATAAGTTTTTTTTTTTTTTAGGCTATTTGTCTCATATCGTGAATGGTAGGTCGTGAATGGTAGGTCGAGCAACCCATCATCCAAGCCAAAAGATGTCTCAACAAAATTGAAATTGAAAAACAGTAGATGAAATGAAATCCATCTATCCCCACCAAAAAACTATGACAATTCAGAATATAAGTTAACTTCAAATTCCAATACAAATACATCATCTCAGAATAAAATGATCACAGTGGCTATTTTGACCTAGAATTATTTTCTTGCACGCAATATCGTAAAGGGTTCTTCTCGTCTCATCGTACGAATATGATCCAAAACCCTAGTAACAAAATTAAAAAAGTAATATATAGTTGCATATAAACATGTTGGCCGCTGGGGGCCAAACGAGAATTAGTTTGCTCGCTCGGCAATGGATGGCGGCAAACAGGGCAGGTAATATTGTTAGCCAGCCATGGAATGATGCAGTCTGAATGATAAATGTGGTTGCATGGCATTTCCCTTGCTTGGATGCCTACCTGGAACTGGCCCAGGCATATGGGGCATTGCGAATTATTAACCAAGTGCACCGAGTTCACCGTAATTGTGGGAATCGAACTGGTACGACCCGGGATTACTCTTTTCTTTCTACGGGCCGCCGTGCGAGGGGCCAAAACATTGGAAGAAGGGATTGTTGTAACCACCTCGCCAGTCCCTCTCAAACCTCTGCCACAGGCAAGGCAAATAATGGGGCTTGCACTCCATTCTTCTGAGAAACGGTTGCATGTACAGCGAGGGTACCGATACCTGATTCTGGAACTCATCTCGATAAACTCCGAAATATCTCTGAAGTCTTCAAAACCGTGAAGTCATCTGTTTCAATTCTCAATTGTGGTGATAATGCTGCAGCCTAAGCTTTTTTAAATTGGGCGCGATGAAACAGCAGTTGTAGCTCAAAAATCAAATCCCTTGCCCTCAAATCGCAGTGCGCTTCAGTTTTACATAGCACATCTTCCAAAACCAGCCATAACGACAACGTGGGTATCTTAACAATGTCGACAAAAACTAACACACGACACTTCTGATTGACATTTTACTTTCTGAAGGTCTTAGATTAATGTTGTTGCTTTAATGAGATTGGAATATTCTTTGTTGTCTGTGATTTGACTTGTTGACTTGATTGTAATTAAAAACATTGGATGTTTATTAGTGAGTGATTAGTATATCTTGTTACAGGTAAATTGCGGTGCAAGAGGAAGGTTTCTCTTCCTAGAATACATAAACATATGTGATAAGTATATTCTGAAGATTTATTTTAAGGTAGTAGTTTTGGATTTGAAATAAACAATTATAATATATATATATATATATATATATATAATTTATGATCTATTAATGTTTACCAATCACAAGTTAAGCTAAATCCATGTAATGTTGGTCTTTTACGGTTCAATATAGTTTCTTTTCCATTTAAAAAAATAGCTCCGCTCCCGAGAGCATCAATTTTAACAACGTTGGCCTTTTCATATGATTTTACATCCATATTAACTTATTCAATTTCCACCCTCGTCGTTTTTTAGGGTTGATGTTATGAGAAACAGGGCACTACGGAGGTGGAGTCGAAGGGAACAGCAACCGTAGATACGCAAGGGCACTAGGGAGGAGGATTTCGGTACATAGGCTAAGCCAGACAACAGTAGGCAGTGAGAGCAATGCCCATCTAGGAAGACTTTGGGAAACCACAAATTCTCCCTATAGACACTCTTTGACATTCAAGTATTACCAAAGTAGTCTTTGTTTTCAGTTTGTTTCCACAGCCTCTTAGCGAGAAATGGAGAATACAAAACCCAAAGCTGAAAATTGTTTTAGTCATTTAAAAACTCCATGACAGCTACGAGTCTACGACGGGGATATTCGAATCTGAAATAGGTTTCAAACATTAAACTTCTTGTATTCGTACTTCAGAGGACCAAGAATGGTGCATAACATGTCATTTTTTGTCTTTTTTTTAAACTAAGATAGAGAAACCTTGCATTGCCTAGAAAAACGATTATAGTCATCAGAAATCATAACCATCAAAAAGCACACTTAATGGTCCTCGTGAGCGAAAAGAAAGCCATTAAGTTGTGCCAAAAACTATTAAGAAGTAGGCCATAAGTATCTGCCCCCCAAAGGGTAGGAAAACAATAAAACCAAGTAGCACTAAATAGAGAAGACATACAAAACCACTCTATGCAAATGGAATGATTTAGAGAACACTATCTAACAAAGAGGCGTGATAAAAGATAAGAGGAAAACCCTTTTTTAAGTGCGGTCATCAGGACTACCGAGTGAATGGTTGTTAGAGAGTAAGACTAATATCCAAAGTGAGAATGCACCCTAGTATCCATTCCCATACCAGCAACAATTAGCTTCATGACCCTCTCTATGCCCTTTATTTTCTTAGTCAGATTGTTCGGTTGGATCTGCATGGTGTCTTGCTGCAACACGATTTCATTGTAGGCCTCCCTTTACCAGGTTCAACTCCTTCCCTGTGCACTGAATATACTACTGTGATGAACCTGCAATAATTAATTAATGCAAATACACGAGATATCAGAAATAATAGAACTCAGAATCACTTTTATATTGATCACGGGCCACTTCAAGGGGGCAACCTCCTTTGAGCAAGCTCAATACAATTAACTTCACGGTGCCTTCATAGGCCTCAACACACACTTATATACTAAGTCTAGGCACCAATACCATGGGTCAATACTATGTATCAATACAAACCATGGGATAATACAAACCATGGGCTAAGTCTAGGCGCCAATACTATGAGTCAAAACCATGGGCCAATACAAACTATGGGCAACTTACAAAGCATATGTGCCAACAACAATAACACAAACTATGGATCAACAAATACTATGGGACGACTTACAAATCATATGCGTCCAACAACAATATACTAACAAAGTAAAGACATGGGTTCCTAACATCCCCTCTCCCTCAGAAAAAGCTTTGTCCTCAAAGCTTTAGATGTGGAAATTGATGCAGAATCTGAAGGAGTGGGTCCCCTGTAGCATCCTCGGGTTGCATTCCGAGCCACTGGCGCCTTTGGAGTTTTAGGGAGGATTGTGTGGAAGGCTGTAGACGAAGAAGAACCATATCAGCGATGTGAAAAGTGCGCTCAGAACGGTGTTGATCGGCTTGTTGTTTCAGTCGAATTCTTGCCATGTGAAAATTGTCCTGCAGAATGAGAAGAAGTTGATCACAGTTTCGAAGAATTGAGTCAATTGCCTGAACTGGGGAGCTGTTGAAGGTGTATGGAAGAAGAACTGGTGGTGCGTGTCTAGAGACTGCTTCATATGGTGTCCTTTGAAATGTGGTACTATACCACTGGAGCGCTTCTAGGAAATCCATAGAAATAGTTGTCCAAATATGTGGAGGGATGGGAAAGGGTTCGAGTAGTCCCGAAAGGAGGGTCATTTCACCCTTGTTGACTTGGAACGTATCACAGTCAACCACCATCCGTTGAATTGTCCTTTTGAGTCCCTGCCAAAAGAAGCTACATTTTTCCTCGTCATACGTTTTGAGGAACCCAAAGTGCCCTACTGATGAAGAAGCATGGATTTTATAGAAGAGATAGCCTCGTTGAACAGATTGCAACCAATTTGGAACAAGCAAAGAAATAGTTGTAAGAGAAACTGGGTCATCAAATGTGCGAGGAGGAGCATCTTCCACCATAATGTCCTTACCATGGGTCAATACTATGTATCAATACAAACCATGGGCTAAGTCTAGGTGCCAATACTATGAGTCAAAACCATGGGCCAATACAAACTATGGATCAACAAAACTATGGGCGACTTACAAAGCATATGCGCCAACAACAATAACACAAACTATGGATCAACAAATACTACGGGACGACTTACAAAGCATATGCGTCCAACAACAATATACTAACAAAGTAAAGACATAGGTTCCTAACAACTACCGTAATCCTAGCTCTTTGAGATATGGTTGCAAGTCCGTGGATCAAATTGGAGCGAATGTGCAAGAGTGGATCTCTCATATACCAACACCCAAACTCGATTTATGTGTTATGATTGCCCATTACATCAATTATCATGGTGATTAATTCCAAGGTGACCGAGTTCTATACCTCCACAGGAGGTCGCTACCAAATCGGTTGAGGATTAAACTTGCGAGGTCATCATCCCATCTACTTGAATAAATGGAGGTGTGCGACCTGTAGTGCAAACCATCTCATCCTTTGTGCTGGATATAATGCCTCATTTGTGGGGTGGAGTATAGAGGCCATTTGTGTTGAATGTGGAGAAGGTGGTGTCATGAGGATCAATGGGATGCCTTGTGTCACTAGGAGCCACAGAAACATTGTGAGGGATGAAAAGGATAGGAACCCTATGTGGGGTGTCTTTAAAATTGAAGGACAAGGGGGTGGGATTCGATCCACTTATGTGTGCACAGGTCACGAGATCATTTAATACAATCTCTCTAGGTGCAACCACACATTCGACCACTACCTCAAGGTGACCCCATGGCTTCAAGCTAGGCCCTCACGGGAATAATGAACCTTGCCCACTAGTGAAAAACTCAGTGTTCTTCACCAATGGATCCAAACCCTTTGGGATTCATTTTTTGTCTTTTTACTAGACAACATGACTAAATTTTTTCCAATGAGATGAATAACACATGTCGTTCATAGTCGAGTAGTCACGTTATATGCATTTATAATCAAATGAGTCGAGTGATTATTTTAGGTTAATGTAAGGATTCAATTTGGTACATGCATTAGTATTTTCAATCTAGAGCATCCATATTTTGAATATCTTGAAAATTTATTCTCCTGCACATATATTTCAAAGATTCCACCCCTATTTTCGTGTGGATTGAATCTAAGGCATAGATGTTTCCTGCTCTCTCTTATCATGAATAAGTTTCCATCGTGAACACATCCACAATGGCCATATTCACATGTGCGAGCTGACAAAGCCCCGTTTCGCTCGTTGATTCGAGTTTCGAGCCCCCGGAGCAAATCCTCAAAGTGTCCCTGAATGGCCACAGGGTGCCTGGAAAAAATGCCCATAGCACCAAAACCATGACTCCAATCGCGAAGCTGTTGACTCCAATGGATTCGAGACGCTGAGTTCTAGCTGTGGTACCCCCCCACACCGTGATTCAATTGCCCAAAAAAGGTGCTATTGTGCCATTTCTGGGACTAAGGTTTTGCATAGTGAAGGCCATGCCAATTTTGCACAAGGGGGTCTATTCTAATCCAAAGGCTCCCGAGCATGCGTGGCCATCGTCAACACATCCACAGTGGCCATATGCATGTGTGGGTGTTGACAGAACCTCATTCTGCTCCTCGATTCGAGTTTCGTGCCCCCGGATGAAATACTCAAGTTTCCCTGAATGGGCACGGGGGTGCCTGGAAAAAATTCCCATAGCACCAAAACCGTGACTCCAATCGCAAATTTGTCGATTCCAATTGATTCGGGATGTCAAGTTCACGTTGTGGGATCCCCCCCACCGTGACTCAATCACTTGGAAATGGTGTTATTGTGCCATCTCTGGAACTAGGGTTTTGCTCAGTGAAGGCCATGCCAATTTTGCGAAAGGGGGTCAATTCTGATCCGAAGGCTCCCGGGCATGCGTGGCCATCATGAGCACATCCACACTATCCATATGCACATGTGGGAGCTGATGGAACCCCTTTTTTCTAGCCGGTTCGAGTTCCGTGCCCCCGGATAAAATTCTCAAAGCGTCCCTGAATGGGCACGGGATGCCAAGTGTCTCTAGATTTGTTTTTGTCTAGTTTCTAGGGTTAGATCAGGGTATATAAGATAAATTAGGATCTATATGGATAGATTAGGTATTTGGGGATAGGTTATGTCTCTAGGGCTAGATAAGTATTCTAGATTAGGTCTCTAGGATTTTAGGTCCACATTAGGATTTCCAGAGCTAGAGTTGTTTTTGTCTGGTTTCTAGGGATAGATCAGGGTCTATAAGCTAGATTAGGTTCTATATGGCTAGATTAGGTCTTCATGTCTAGGTTACATCTCTAGAGATAGATAAGTATTCTATATTAGGTCTACAGGGTTCTAGGTCCACATTAGGCTTTCCGGGGCTAGATTTGTATTTGTGTGGTTTCTAGGGCTAGATTAGGGTCTATAAGCTAGATTAGGTTCTATATGGCTAGATTAGGTCTCTGAAGCTAGATAAGTATTCTATATTAGGTCTCCATGGTTCTAGGTTCACATTAGGCTTTCCAGGGCTAGATTTGTTTTTCTCTGATTTCTAGGGCTAGATCAGGGTTTATAACATATATTATGTTCTATATGTCTAGATTAAGTCTACAGGGTTGGATTAGGTCTCTAGGGATAGATAAGGATTCTAGATCATGTCTCTAGGGTTCTAGGTCCATATTAGGCTTTCCAGGAATATATTTGTTTTTGTCTGGATTCTAGGGCTAGATCAAGGTCTTTAAGCTATATTAGGTTATGTTTCTTAGAAGGAACATGTTGTAACAGCCCTCATATATTAATATAGGAAATATTTAAATATAATATACGAATATAGGGAATATTTAATATAATATTATATAATGTAAAATAATACAAAGAAACATGAAAAAGAAGTAACGGAAAGCAAATATTGTATAAAGATTGAAATTAAATAATAAATGAAAGAAAAGGAAAAAGGGAAATAAAAGGGGGAAGTGAAGAAGAGAGAGGGATATTTGATCTTTCGGGGAGGAGGAGCAGCTGGAGAGGAGCAAAGGAAGAAGGAAGATATTGACAGATGGGGAAAGCAAGATAGCACTGGCATAGAGTTAAGTGTTGGGGGCTCGAGGGCCTCAGCCATTGGCTGGGGGTTGGTTGGGTGGAGATTCATCCCCCCACCTTCAGTTGCACACATTGGAGTTGTCAAGGTAAACACCAGGTTCATCATCTATCAGGTATGAAACTAATTCAACAAATCTTGGGCATGCATTTTATTTTTTTAAGATTTAGTATTATGGGTTATTAATGAAATAGATATTAGGGTTTTACAGTTGGTATCAAAGCAGGGTTCAAACCCTCAAGACTTATGGGATTTTCCGAGTTAATATAAATTAATAAGGTGCTTATGTCAAATCTAGAACTGCTAGCTTGTACAAAAAAAAAACCTAAATATCTGTAAAATTTAAAGATTCAGGTTAATGGGTGTTGAGATTTGAACCCAGATCTCCTCGCACAATAGGAGCCTTACTTAGGATACACCCATGGCTCAACATAAACATATAATGTAAACCCTAAGAACTTGCTAGTAAATCCATGTCAAATCAACAAGTGTGGAAGCCCAGATATCATGGATTAGGATGCATGATGAACTAACATCCTTTTATCTCTGTGTAAATATTGGTCGCTTCATTATTGTGAGTGTGCCTTTGGTGAAATCTTTTTCAAACTGACCCGGTAAATACTACAGAGAACATAAACTTACTGGAGGTTGTGTGAACTAAATACCTAGATGAGATGAAGAAAATGACATCAAAGAAGGTTGTATACACATGACTGCAACCTTCCTTCGTTCAAGTTTCACTGTTGCATGACCATTTTTTTTGTGCTCAGGCAAGGTACTTTTGCATGTTCTTATGGTGGAAAATAGAACATACCTCGCACTAAAAACACTCTCAGTGTTAGTTCCTTGTATGATTAAATATATTTTAAAAAAAATAGTTATTTGGAGTTCTGTCAAACCTTCAACATTTTCTTTAAGTTTTTCTTCAGGCATTCTGGAAGTGTCCAATCATTATGTCAAATGATCATCCATAGATCAGGTTATCCCCTTTTCTTTATCAATGCATCAGATTGCCCTGAGATAAAAGGAATTTGGTATACCATTCTAGAATTATGTTGCACAGCGCCTTAAAACAACATCCAGAATTGTGAATATATATCTTAGCTATTGAAGTTTGTCTTAAAATTAGCTACCATCAATCAACTTATGATAAAGTTGTTATTGTACACATAGCCAGACAGGCCGAGAGATGCTAGGGCGCTCTGGTTATCTGGCTCCTCCAAAAATATCTGTGAATTGCTATATATTGGAAATGAAATTAGTTTTTTTCTCATTTCTTGTATGCAAAGCTTTTAAAAATTTGAAGACAATCACTGACCCAAATAATCCTCCCAGCAAAACTACTCGAGAAGAAGGGCGTAAACCTCAAAAATATGTCTTCTCATCCATAGAACATTGCTTCTATGAGGTCCAAAAGATCCATGTTATTTGCCTATATCTATAAGCCTGAATGACAAAGAGGAGAAAGCTTAGTTGTGTTTTGGACATGGAGGACACTCTCAAGTTTTTTTTGTTCTATCATATACACAATGATTAGGCTTCTAGTTTTTGGTTATGTATTTTCTCTTTTCTTTTGGTAGTGAATATGGTTATCCCAATCTAGAAAGTTGGATGTCTGAGTTGATGAATCACCAGGCATGATCGAGAACAATGCATCAAAAAAAGGCCTTGATATGAATGTAATTTCTGTGGTTATATATGAATAAATCACTTTCAACATCCTTATTCCAAATACATAGTTAGAAAATCTAAAATACACAGTTGAAGTCTAAGTTCTTTGGTGTTATCAAATCCAAGGGTTTACAAAGAGAAGGTGTCAAAATAACGCAATTGTTAAGTTAGCTATGTTCGCCCTGATCTTGCAACCTCTTTTATAAAATAGTCTAAAGAATAATAATAAATGCCATATAAACCAATAGCAGCATCCATCCAGTAAGATCATAACAACATAAAACATCTACACCCCAACAAAATTCAATATTTAATATAGCAATGTTGAGAAAAATAGAAATTGCAAAAGAAACTAAATAGCTTCATAGGTTGGTTGTTGGTGTTAGCATGTTCATTTCTGGATATACACAAGATTTTGAATTGATTCCAACATGTACTGGTCTAAGATTTGCATCAAGACTGACTTTTGCATGTAGGAATGACTAGTAGTTGTTTCATTGAGGCTTGAACATCACATGGCATTAGTATGCCTATGACAATTATATATGTTGAACATCCAATGCAGTGGAATTCTAACCTTTTCACTTCTATGTTAGTAAATAAGTAAAATGGAAAGCTGATGGAAAATTGTATAGATGCTTTAGATACTGTCATGGCTTCTTTCAAGTAGAAAGAAACAGAAGCATTGATTATGACCAGCTTCTAATACAATACACAAATCCTTGGAATTTTAATTCCTACCTTGTAAATTTGAATGTTCCTCTAAGAATATTTTAACATTAAGGGAACTTCAACACTATAATTGTACATCACATTGTATGATTACCATTTGTATTCTTTTGTTGTTTAAATTATAACTGATTTTTTTTTCGATTATGAAACCATGAATGTTTCCAATGTCCAAGAGACAACACAACAACATACAAGCCAAAGCCCAACAACCAAGCCACCGAAGGGAAAAACCACAAGGGGTGCTTTCATTTGCTCAATGTGTTCAAGAGTAAGCCAACATTTGCTCAACGTGTCCAAGAGTAAGCCAACATACTTTTCTCTCTTCTTTATTATTTTCCCCTAAATTCACAGAGATAAGAGCATACTCTCGATTTTCCAGTTCATATGTTCACAAGCCATACGTTACACATACCTTGACAGCTCCAATGTGTGCAACTGAAGGTGGGGGGATGACTCTCCACCCAACCAACCCATAGCCAATAGTTGAGGCCCCCAAGCCCCCAACAATTAACCCTATGCTAGTGCTATATTGCTTTCCCCGTCTATCAATCTCTTCCTTCTTCCTTTTCTCCTCTCCAGCTTCTCCTCCTCCCCAAAAGATCAAAGATCCCTCTCTCTTCTTCACTTCCCCCTTTTATTTCCCTTTTTCCTTTTCTTTCATTTATTATTTAATTTCTATCTTTATGCAATATTTGCTTTCCATTACTTATTTTTCATGTTTCTTTTTATTATTTTACATTATATAATATTATATTAAATATTCCATATATCTGTAAATTATATTATATTAAATATTTCCTATATTCATATATGAGGGTTGTTACACATGTAGATCTAGCTTCCAATCCGTATAGTGTGATTCTAAAATATTTCAGTTTGTAAGTATTTCCTCTCGTGATTAGGGAGAATGTCAACATTATTGATCAAGTGGCTGAGGAGCATGTAGGGGTGATTATACCACCCAAGATATTTATATCATTTGTTTATTCCATCCATGAGACTTCCAATTATATATCAGAGGAGAGGTGTGATGATGAGATTGACTTCATCCATGCACATTCTACTTATTCATTAGAGAGAGGTGTGATTCCTTAATGGAGGACGTTATTGAGGTTGATTCAAGAGTCGTAGATAATGTGAATATTACAAAGTATAGAGCCATGGATTATCCCTTGAATGGTTTGAGATGGATTGTATCACAAGAGATGGTCTATGATTGATATGCACACTTGTGATAATTTTCTCAATGGATGTCAGACGTCAGATTGTCATTTTCTTAGCATTCTTCCCTTGAGAAATTAATATCTCTAGCCTTGATGGCGAACACCTTGCATGATAGCCACATGGAGTATTCACTTTGTGGGAGAACACCCTACAAGATACATGGAGAAATGTGTATTGCGGAGGAAGGACACAATCCCTAGATAGCATATGGTGCCATGGTTTCCTTTTTGGAGGATTGGAGATGGATTGATGGTCTTTCCTTACATATGTACATATGTACTCTACAAGTGGAGCACTTCACTAGTGTGTGGATCACTTATGTTTCTTCCTTGGAGTGCTCTCTTCCGTTATATATATGCTATATAAGATGAGTTTTCAAATCTTGTTTATGCATGTGAAGTTTTCCTAAAGGGATGGAAACTTGAATTGGAGTGATTGGTGTAAAACATATAATGGTGTAAAACATCAATGTATTGTAATATTAACTTAAACATCAAATAAACGATATAATATAACATGATATACATAACATGAAATAAACTATCTAACATAACAAGAAATAAACTATCTAACATGAATAGCATTAGGCATGCATGAATAAACAATCACATGACTATACTATGTACCTCAATCAATTAGGCCTTTTAGATCCTCCCTGTTTTTATTGTCTCAAACAAAATCCCGTGCTCTGCATGAGGTAGTAAGTAACATGTCTTGTTTGATGACTTCGTTGACATTGTTTGTAGTTGAATGTTTGTACCAACGATCAAGTGCGTAAAGTGATACACCCATGAACTTGGTCTATAATCCATGTATTGTTAAATTTTGAGCATTAATTCACAATATTCTAGGATCTTCACTGAGAGAATAACATATACAATATATCAATGCATAACAATCACAATAAGCATCACAAGCATCAAAAGTATGAGAGACAAGAGACACAGAGTTTCCATGGGGAAAACCGTAAGGTGAAAAACCCCACAACTTCCTCAGAGATAGAGAGAGCAATGGCTCAACCAAAGTACAACCAAAATACACTTGAGATAGTCTCCTAGAAGCAGATGATCCTCCTCCTCACTAGTGCGCCACTTTCTGAGTGAGAGCAAGATGACTTTCCGAATGATCTAAATAGAGATCTCCTAATCTCTATTTATACTAACCTGTTTTCCCAGTGACCTTATGGGGCCGACTTGTCTAGCTAGGTACATCCACAATATAATATATATTTCAGGGCCGACCCCACACATGGTGGTCTAACAACCCATTAGCAAGTACACACACTTGCGACACTTGTCAATCCACATGACGACACTTCCTTATAGAGGAATAACACATCTCTAATAAGGGTACAATAAATATATATGAAATACATAGATGAAATACATTCCGAAGTTACATATACATCAACACTCCCTCTTAACTAGGAAGGTATTTCTCGACACAGATCTGCTAGACAAGTCTTCTTCTCGGGATCATCGTCATCATCATCGTCACTGCTGCTGCTATCTCAACCAATATCTGACTCTACTCGTCATAGGAAGTTCTATAGAGCCAGTCCTTTTTCATACTAGATGTAGGCCCACCACCTGCAGGTCTTCATCATCACTGGCCATACTGTGGAAATCTCAGGACTTATTATGTGCATCACAAAACCTTAAAAGAGTCTCTTGACTAGCAAGAACCCTAGAGAGCATCTGAGGCCTTTTTCATCCTGTCCAAATCTCCAAGACTTATTACATGTGACCCCACCACAAAACCTTGAAAGAGAATCCCAGGACTGATTACGAGCACAAGGCTCAACCTATCGGATCTCCCAGGGCACAAATTACATGTGGTCACCACAAAACCTCGAAAGAGCATCCCAGGACTGATTATGAGCACAAGGCTCAACCTATCGGATCTCCCAGGGCACAAATTACATGTGGTCATGGAAAAACCTTGAAAGAGAATCCCAGGACTGATTACGAGCACACGGCTCAACCTATCGGATCTCCCAGGGCACAAATTACATGCCATAGGACAAAACCTCGAAAGAGCATCTGCCAGATATCCCAGGGCACAAATTACATGCCATAGGAAAAACCTCGAAAGACTATCTGCAGATCTCCTAGGGCACAAATTATATGTCCTCCAAAGAAAAACCTCGAAAGAGCATTTGCCAGATATCCCAGGGTACAAATCACATGCCGTAGGAAAAACCTCGAAAGACTATCTGCAAATATCTCAGGGCACAAATTACATGCTTATTTGCACAACCTGTTCCACGGCCACAGAGTATCAACCTGATACTCACCATACATCATCCTGATGTACACATGATCATCCTGATCATCATCACTGCAACATCCTGCTGCATGTCATCTGGAGCAACATCCTGAAGCTTGTCATCCATGATCATACAATGCATCTACCTGATGCATATACAAATACATGGTCCAAGCATTCCACATGTTGCTTATACAAAATACATACACATGATCCAACTGATCATATCCAGCATCCAACATGATGCGTACATACATATAAATGATCCAACTAATCATATCCAACATCCAACATGATGCGTACATACATATACATATAAATTATCCAACTGATCATATCCAGCATCCAACATGATGCATACATACATACATATAAAAATTATCCAACTGATCATACAAAGCAGAAACCAGAACATCATCCTGATGCTCATCATCCAGCGCTTACATCCACAGCCATGTGAAGGATCCTCCTTCCAACATGCTTGGAATGGCTTCAGCAAATGTGTCCATCACTTCTTCCTCAAAGTGTCATCGATCCGAAGAACACCAAGCCTCTCTTTGAAGTACTCGAACTTCACCCTGGCTAGCGGCTTCGTCAGCACATCTGCAATCTGCTCGTCCTTTGCAACATACAGGAGCTTCACATCTTCTCTCTGCACCATATCCCTGATATAGTGATATTTGATCTCTATGTGTTTCGACCTGTCATGAAACACTGGGTTCTCAGACAGCTTCACACAACTATGGTTATCACAAAAGATACCAGTAGCATCCAACGGGAGATTAAATAATTCACACAGTAGCTTCCGTAGCTATACTGCCCCACAACTAGCTGAACAGGTTGCAACATACTCTGCCTCAGCTGTACTCAGTGCTACACAAGACTGCTTCCTGCTAAACCAAGAAATCACACCTGATCCCATACTGAAGCAGCACCCAGATGTGCTCTTCCTATCTACAGCACCGCCAGCCCAATCTGAATCAACATAACCCTGCAGGTTAAACTTTTGATTCACCTCATACTTGAGCCCATAATCCATTGTACCCTTCAGGTACCTCAGAACATGCTTTACAGCAACCAGGTGAACACTCCTCGGATCTATCAGGAACTAACTCAATGTGTTCACCGCAAAGCAAATATCTGGTCTCGTGTTCGTCAGGTACATCAAGGACCCAATCATCTGACGATACATAGAGACATCAACTGGCTCAGATGAAGCATCACAATGAAGCTTCAGATTCGATGCCATAGGTGTGGCCATGGCCTTGCAATCCATCATCCCGAATCTCTTCAGGATATCTACTGTGTACTTCCCTTGACCAAGGAAGATCCCACCTGTACTCTGCCACACCTCCATACCTAGGAAATAATGCATCATTCCCAAATCTTTCATATAGAAATCAGCAGTAAGATTCCTTTTAGTATCTGCAATCAATTTGTTATCTCCTGTTACAAATAAGTCATCCACATACAGGAGTAGAATCACGGGATTCCCTTCCTCAACCTTGTAGTAAAGGTTGGAATCCGCTTTACTCTTGGGAAAGCCCAAACTATATAGGAAACTGTCCATCCTACCCTACCAAGTTCTGGGAGCTTGCTTCAAGACATACAAGGATTTCTTTAATCTGCACACATATGACTCCCTGTCATGTATTTCTAAACCGAGTGGCTGCTCCACATATACTTCCTCTTCAACTACACCATTCAAGAAAGCAGTCTTGACATCCATCTGGTGTATCTTCCATTTCATCACTTTTATACTTTTCTATGCTACCATCTACAACATGCTTGATCTTGTAGATCCTCTTGGAAGTCACTACAGACTCCCCTTCAGGTCTTGGTACTGTATCCAAAACATCATTCTTCATGATCGACAGATCACGGCATTCTTCCATTCCCAGATCCTGGGAACTTCAATATCTTCAATAGATATCTTTGTTGCTGGAACAAATGTTGTAGTCCTTCTTTTGTAGGTGAAGGTATACGGTCTTTCCTACAAAACAAATTAAATTGCATGATTAGAAACATCTCATAATTTTCAAAACAAATTCTTACACATAAAGAAATATGTCATACAGTCATGCAATTATTTTAGCCAATGCTTCAATACAACATTTATCCATGTTCCATAACTTTCTAGATGCCTTCCAGTCTCTACCAGAACATTGTTAAGAGTTTGCATAGCTCCCAACATGTCAGCAAAGAGGTTTCATTCTAGATAAGTAGCAATGGAATGTTGTACAGTGCCATAGGCCTACTTACCCATCAAATGCATATTAGTAGTAAGTTGTTCATTAATGCAATCATTCTAATATGCATAATACACATCCTAAATCTAGGAACATAAGCATATACAACATTGAACAATATTATTTAAACAAACAAATATGCAAAAAATGAAAACTAAAATACTTATCTTTGTTTGTTTGTTGGGTGGACTCTCTCCGAGTCTTTTCTTTCTTGCAGGAGATGCTGGAGTCCTAATCTGAAGTAGCTTCTTCTACACCTTCTTGTTGTGGAATGTAGAGAGATGGTCAACTCCCTCTGAATATCTGCATCCTTGCAGGAACCACTGGAGTGTTCTCCCTCTTGATCTTTGCTTCTTGGATTACCTGTTCTTGCTTTCTGCAACTCCATTTTGTTGAGGATTATAAGGAGCAGTCAACTCCCTCTTAATCCCTGAATCACTACAAAGCTTCTTGAAGTCACCTGAGGTGAATTCTCCACCATTGCTGGATCTGAATGTTTTGAACTTCTTCTCAGTTTGATTCTCCATCAAGGTTTTGAATTCCTCAAACTTATCAAACACCTCATCTTTGTTCTTCAAGAAGTATACCCAAGTCTTCCTGGAGAAGTCATCAATAAATGAGATATAGCAAACATACCCACTTAGAGAACTGGATGACATAGGACCACATACATCTGAGTGGATGATTTCTAGGATATCTTTTTCCTTGCTTTCACTGCTTGGGAAAGCCTTCTTAATGTTCTTACCTTTTGCACATCCTTTACAGACACCTTCATGTTTGGTCTTGATTTCAGGAAGACCCTCTACAGCCTTGCTTGCAATTGGAAGTGCCCTATAGTGCATATGAGCAAGTCTTCTATGCCGAAGTTCACTTGGCTCCATGGATTCAAGCACCATGGCATGTTCAAGTTGTCCCTTCAATTTATACAAACCTCCCTCTTGCTCTCCAATCACTACTGCATCATCTATTGTCTTTCCCTTTGGCCACATTAGGACTTGGCCATCCACAAATGCAACCCTCATACCTTTTGCATCCAATGCAAAGATGGAGAGTAAGTTCTTCTTGAGCCCAGGTACATAAAGGACTTCTTTCATCTTCAAATATTTTCCAGAATCTAGGTTGTAGGAGGCTTCACCACTTCCTTTGATTGGGTATTGATAATCATCCCCAATTTTCACCTTATGGGGTGATTCATGTTCAGATAGATTCACAAAAGATTCCTTAAACCCAGTCATGTGTTTGGAAGCCCCACTATCAATCAACCAATCATTACAACCATGGGAGATAGTACCTATGAGAGCATAAATTAGAACATATTCTTCTTCACTTGATGAGTCATCATCACTATCACTTTCTGCCCTAGCCTTCTTCTTTGAGGGTTCATCATATTCGACATCATGAGCATGATATCTTCTTTTGTTATTCTTCTTCTTCTTATTGAAGTTGTTGTTGTTGTCTTTCTTCTTCTTGGGACAATCTGAAGCAAAGTGTCCCTTCTCATTGCAATTGAAGCATCTGAGATCTTTCTTATCTTTATGATAATGGTGGTGTGAGAATCTTCTGTTATGAGATTATTCCTTCTTGGACTTGCCTTTCCTGGCATGTGCTGTGAGAGCTTGATCTTCATTTCCCATCTTTTCTTCTCGGGCCACAAGCCTAGCTTCTTCTTGAGAGCATTCTTCCCGCAATCTGTTGAAGGAGATCAACTTCTTCCTTGCACAAATTCCTTGAATAAAGGAATCCCATGACCTGGGTAGGCCATTTAGAGTAGTCATCACCACTTCACCATTCTCCACCATTTCATCCACTGCTTCTAGTTGTTCCTTGATCTGGGAGACCCTTGAAAAATAAGATTGAATGGTTTCTCCATTCTGAAACTTTACTCCTTTCAATTGGTTCTGCAGGGTCATCTTTCAATTTATGTTCTTCCCTTCAAATAGCTTGGTCAAAGAGTCAAACATCTCCTTGGGTGTCTTTAGAGAAAACACATGGGGTATGAGATGGTCTTTGATAGAATCAGCAATGATTCTCTTTTCCTTGACCAAGTTTTTCTTATGCAATACCTTAGCCTCTTCATCCTCTGGGATAGGGATGTCTTCTTTTACATATGAGTCCAACTCATTCTCTTCCAGGATTAACCCAATCCTATACTTCCAAGCTCGGAAGTTATCAGATCCTTCAAGCTTATCCTCAAGCTTGGTCTGGTGAGACATCTTAAAGAGTACTTCAAATGGAAATAGAAAAGATTTAGGTCTTACCACTTGAAATGCTGAAAACTGGATCTCGTCCCGGATTAGGGTTTGTCGAAAAAACCCTAAAAATTCAAAATGTGAATTTCAATTTTATGAAAGGATAGAAAGATGTGCCTTGATGAGCTGATCAGCCTGGTGTATTCAGAATTTGAGATCAGCAAAGCTTTACCCTTTAGATTTGTCTTTTTGTCATCTCGGGTTCACTAGGGAGAGCCCTGAATTAGGGTTTGAGTTTCCCAGAGATCTACCCAGCCAAAAATCTCGATCCAAAGCTCTAAACTTCGATTTTTGCAAGGAGCTTCCAGCTATGTCTTCAGATTTCAGAAATTCCTATTTTTATGGAAACCCTAATTTTTAGGGCCAAATATGAAAATGCTCAGAATTGAATTCTGATTGGACAGATAGATTCTCCTTGATGATTAGAGTCAATATACTATACTTCTTTTCCAAAATATGTGGAGAGAAACCCAATAAACAAGAAACTCAAGTTTCTGTCACTGCAAAATGTCTTCTTCTCAGGTTAGCTCTGATACCATGTTAAATTTTGAGCATTAATTCACAATATTCTAGGATCTTCACTAAGAGAATAACATATATAGTATATCAATGCATAGCAATCACAATAAGCATCACAAGCATCACAAGAATCAAAAGAATGAGAGACAAGAGACACAGAGTTTCCGTGGGGAAAACCCTAAGGTGAAAAACCCCACAACTTCCTCGGAGATAGAGAGAGCAATGTCTCAACCAAAGTACAACCAAAATACACTTGAGATAGTCTCCTAGAAGCAGATGATCCTCCTCCTCACTAGTGCACCACTTTCTGAGTGAGAGAGAGATGACTTTCCGAATGATCTAAATAGAGATCTCCTGATCTCTATTTATACTAACCTGTTTTCCCAGTGCCCTTATGGAGCCGACTTGTCTAGCTAGGTACATCCACAATATAATATATATTTCAGGGCTGACCCCACACATGCTGGTCTAACAACCCATCAACAAGTACACACACTTGCGACACTTGTCAATCCACATGACGACACTTCCTTATAAAGGAATAACACATCTCTAATCAGGGTACAATAAATATGGGTGAAAACGTGAAGGTGGGTAACACTTTCGTGAGAAATCAGTGCAAAATCGTCTTAGCGGAAGTTATTCGGCCGAATAAAAATATTATTCGGCCGAATAAAAATCATTGTTCGGCCGAATCATTGAAATTATTCGGCCGAATAATTTTGAGGTTATTCGGCCGAATAACCACAAACAGTTCTCCGTCCCGTTTAACGGAGACTCTTGAAATTTGTGCAAACGGTTGCCGGACGGAAAAAAAATTCGGGCAATAGTTTATTCGGCCGAACGATTGTTCGGCCGAATAATTGTTCGGCCGAATAATTATTCGGCGGAATAATTGTTCGGCCGAATAATTATTTGGCGGAATAATTGTTCGGCCGAACCATTATTCAGCCGAACAATTATTCGGCCGAACAAGTTTTCTGCATAAAAAGACAGCATCGGCTGCCATTTGGCATTCCCTGTTGGAATTGTTTGGACCCCGCATGGGCCCGCAGTAGTCTGTTGCTACCCTGCCGACGCACCATCCCGCTGCTCGCCACCCCGCTGCTCGCCGCCCTGCTTGTGTACCACGGATCGCTCTTTCTCCGCGACTCGCGTCTGCTCTATTTCTGCTATCGCTCGTCGGCTCTTAAGTTTCGTCGGGGTGTGATTTGCGCTTGCTCTGTTCTTTGGAAGCAACGAGTCGGTTGGTTTGTTGTTTTTTCTGCTGGCGCTCGTCGGCTTTAACGTTTCGTCGAGGTGTGATTTGCGCTAGCTGCTGCTTGTTGGAGGTAGCGTGTAGGTTGGTCTGTTGTTGTTGGCAGGTGTGTCTTGGTGGGTTGCTGCTTTGATGGTGTTGCGGTTTTATCTGAATGGTTGAAGGTGCGTTTTCGCTTTGGTTTTGACGTAATGATTCTGTTTGTGTATGTTATAGGGCTTATTTGATGACGTTAGTTGTTGTTTGTGAAGGAAATAGGTGTTGTTTGGAGCGTTGCTGGATTGAATAGAGGTGGCGTTGGGATCGACGATTCTTCACTGCATTTTTATATACAGGTATGCATCGTTACATAAACTTTGTTTTTATGTTGTTGGCAGTCTTAGAATTAAAAAAATCTGTAATGGGTCTTAATATTGGAAGGTTAAATGTTTTAAAATGCAATTTTTATTTTAGAGAATCAGTTTTATGTCCATGAACTCTGTTCATGAACAGTTCACGAACAGAGTTCTGTTCGTGAACTCTGTTCATGAACAGAGTTCTGTTCGTGAACTCTGTTCATGAACAGAGTTCTGTTCGTGAACTCTGTTCATGAACAGAACTCTGTTCATGAACAGAACTCTGTTCATGAACAGAATACCATTACTTATAGGTTAGATATGAACTGTTATAATATAGCTCATAATTTGTCTTATAGAAGCTGTAATCACAACTGTTTAGTAAACATTATCATTGCTGATTATTGGTTATAGATAGTAGTAAACCCAATGCAGTTGAAGCTTACGTACATGTTGCCCTGTATATAAATTCCACAATGATTGCAGTCTAATCATACGATGTACAGAAAATATAAGGATAGCTTTACAATTATTATAGCTTGGTTAGCTTTACTATGAATACTATAATGCTTTGATTAGGCTTTATATGTGATTTCAGATAGGGGTATTAGTACTACATGATTATTCATGCTTATGAGTGCTTGATAGAAACTATGAGCTATGATAGGTCCAAGAATATGAGTAATACAATAGTACTAGCTATGATTAGGTAATGATCTTTAGCTGTAATAATGTTGTTATCATTGCTCAAAGGGTATTGGTTCTCTGATTGACGTAAGCTTTTAGATAATAGAGATGAACTAACCCCATTAAAGTAGGCAGTCCTTTCGATTCATTCTAATCACATGCATTCAACAATGAATCTCCTCCTGCTACTTGGAATTGGGTATCTGTATAATATCATGAAAACTATGGACTTACTACTACTCCATCAACCATGAATGTTCATTTGCTATCATAGAAGTTCTGTTCATGAACAGAGTTCTGTTCATGAACAGAGTTCTGTTCATGAACAGAGTTCTGTTCATGATATGCTATGAAATTATAGGCGGTAGTTATGCTATGAAGTAAGGTTTTGAAATATATAAAATGAGAATTAAACATCATAACATGTAGCTGTCTTATTTTTATGAAATGTAACTCCATTGCTTCTTTATATATATGGATATTTAAACCCTAATCCCTGACGAGTTTCATATTAAGTTTTCCAAATTCTCAAAGAAGTGATGATAAAGGATATACTAAACAACTTTATAAATGATCAACATGTGGTGTTACTATGTTAAGTCAGGTACAAGAATGTCAATTGAGTTCATGAACTCTGTTCATGAACAGAGTTAACGTAGAAAGTCACTTAAAAATTCAATATTGTAAGTTATTAAGTATTTTTTTTATAAAAATTAAGGAATGTTTGTTTATTGAGATATAGAATGAAAACATAAGTGATAGTTTAAAAATTAGGAAGGTGATTGAACTATTACAATATGGGATGATTATTGATGTCATGTTTATGCTGCAATAGTGTTCTTAGAGTTAGGAGAGGAACTTACAAAAGAAAATAAGTTATAATATTTTAGGTGGCTCTACATTTTTTACGCAGATCTTTAAGAGATATGTTTTTAATTTTGTAGAATGAACATGTACAACTTCAATGTTTGTAAATTGTTTTATCATAGATGTTAACTAGAAGTTTCTTAATAAGGGTATATTTATGTTATACTATTTGAGGAAGCTCTACATTTTGTATGCAGATCTTTAATAGATATGTTTTGAGTTTGTAGAGTTAACATGTACAACTTCAATGTGTGTAAATTGTATTATCATAAATATAAGTTAGAATTCTTTTAATAAGAATACATATATGTTTAGTGAGATGTTCGTTTGTTGACATATATAATTCAAACATATTTGTTGGATTAAAAGTTTTTAAGGTTATTATACTACTTCAATTAATTGTGTTTGATAATGAAATGATTATTAGATATGTCCTTTATGTTGCAATATTAGGGAGGGTAAGGAATTTTAGTTAATTAGTTAGAGTTAGGAGGGGGACTTAAATTTTGTTGGAGTTTTTAATCAAATATTGGCTTGATGCTTGTAGTGGTAGTTATGTACATTTTCAATATGTTAATGTTTGTGTAAATTTAGAAGTTATATCAAATGGAAAGAGAGTCTTCGAAGGGAAAGCGTAGGAGGTCATCACAATCCTCAGGAATTGGTGTTCCAATTGGTAGTCGAAGGTTGTCGAATTCACCGCGGGGTTCAGGTTTATTGCATGGGTCCCAGTCGTTTGATCACCAACAAGTTCGAGGGGGTACAAATGATTCTCCTTTGTCTTCTATGGGAGAGCGTCGATCCCAACGTTCTGTTGGTATGAACATTAATGTTTAATAATGTATAATTTATATTTTTTTGTGTTTTGAATTTATGGAAAAAGTTAATTTTTGACTACGGCTATATTTGAAGCAGAGCGATGTTCAGAAGATGTGCGTAATTCTATGGAGCGAGGGGAAGATCAAGATAGGAATACAGATGATGGAATAGGTGTGGGTGGAGAGCAGGGTCCTGAAGTTCCTCCTAGAGCTAGGACGACATATGTTCCACTAGCTGAGGGGTGTACACCCATATCAACTTATCTGTCTGATTTACCTAATGAGCTTCCATGGCGAGGTGTTGTGCAACAAACTATTCTTGAAAGTTGTAAATCCCACTATGACAGGTTGAACAATGATCTTTGTTCTTTGGATCTCCCTCCAGAGAGTCGACAAAGTCTAGAGATTGTTTTGGCATCTTTGCAAAAATTCATTGATGCATACGATGAACTTGGACCAACTACAAATAGTTTTGTTCATTTGATGCGGATGCGAAAGGACCAAGTTATGGGTCCAGATAAGTGGGAGGTTGTGAAGGAGAGAGTCAGTAGAGAACAAGCTAATTCAATGTTCAATTTCAAAGAAGGCCTTAAGCGAAAAATGTTGAAAGTGTAATATTTCAAGCATCCTCAAATTGCACATTTAATATATGATCGATTTCTTGCAGCTTATGGTCGATTGCCTTGGAACGATGAGGTTCCTAATTATTTTGCTAGATTTTTTTATGCGGAGTTTTTTTTAGGTATGAAGCCTAACTATACTGATGTTCCCTCTGACTTTTATGGAGCTGGAAAGGGTAGAATATATAATCGAAAAGGTGCTCTTAGAGACCCTGCCACTATACAACCTCCACCTGAGATATCTCGTCCACCAAGGGTTGTGGCTTTAAGATCAGAGATGGAGACAACATCTCAACTAGGGACAATTGGAAGGGAATCAGTAGGTGATGGTTTAGCTTCAGCTCTTGCAGGAGTAGAAGTTGGTTTGGGGCGAGAGAAGGCTCGCGCTATTCTTCGTCAGAGTTTTGTCTACAAGACGAATGACGAGGTAGATGCATTGAGCATTGATGATCTTAGGGCTTATGCTAAGTCTTGTCGAGATATAGCTTCAGATGTGTTATCCAATGACACATCGAGCATGGGAGAGGTTTGTTGATTATGCTATGACAATCTCTTTGATTTTTTTTAATCATTTTGAATTGAATTTTTTGCTACATGGGAATAAATATATTAAGCAAATGTATTTTGTCTGCAGTTTACGTCAATGTTAAATGCAAATAATTTTCGAGTCTCCAGTAGTCAAAATCGAGAGCATCCTAGTCAAAATGAAGAGCGCTTAGGAGAGGTATTTTAATTATAATATTTATGATTGAACATGATATTTTTTATGTTTGCTTGAATTTTAATAAATATCAATGTATCTTATTGTTAATTTGACTTATTTATGCAGGTTTCATTAGATTCCAACTTTTTAGATGATTTACCATCTCTTGTGAGCTAATGATTTTAATTTTTTTGTTTTGGTTTTAAGTTAATTGCTTAATTTATTATTTGGATCTACTATGTTTTATTTATTAACAAAATTTAAATTTTAGGGAAGAGACCATTTAGAAATTGGGGGCGAAGATGTGGGGTCTCTAATGAATGCAGATATTGCCACTGAGGTAATTTTGTTGAATTAGAAATGATCTTTGATATATAAGTTTAATGTTTTATATTTTTTTGATTTATTTGAAAATTGTTTTTGTACATGTTGCAGCTTGGCTCTTTGAGGTCCTTTGGAGCTAAAGGAAAGTCTCTAGGGGAAAAAAGTGGTGGACATGCATCCAAAGAATTTGATGTATGATTTTTTTAATAATTGAATTGTTTTGTAGATGAGTTTAATATCTTAATATTTTGAATTTAGTTTAAAATTGTTTAAATAATTTATGATCTAAATTTATAATTTGTTTTTTTGTGTATTGTAGGTGGAGTTGAGTCCCAGGGAAGGTCCTAGTGGAAAATAGTGGAAAGATATTGGTCTAGATGGATAGTGGTTCAGACTTTATTGTTTTTGTTGATATATATATTTTGTAGTTGTTTTGAACATGGAGGGTATTTATTTTTTGATTATATATACATGTACATTGAATTCACATGTTCATCAACTTTTTTTTGGATTATATACATGAGTACATGTCTATTATTTCTCATTTGGTAAATGTTTAGAATATGTTTTGCATGAATGTTTAAAGTGTTTTGATAATATTTATAATATGTTTTGCATGAATGTTTAAAATGTTTTTATAGGTGTAATCCAAGGTTAGGAAATGTTGAATGATGAGAATGAATGTTATGAAGTTAGAAAATGTTGAATGATGAGAATGAGTGTTATGACTTGTTAGAAAATGTTGAATGATGAGAATGAGTGTTATGACTTGTTAGAAAATGTTGAATGATGAGAATGAATGTTGAATGTTAGGAATGTCTAAAATGTTATTCCAAGTTGGGAAATGTTCAATGTTGAGAATGAATGTTATGTTAAGAATCAATGTTGAGAAAAAATGAATGGGAGGTGTTAGAGAAAAAAGAATGTAGGGAAAGAATGAATGGGAGGTGTTATGGAAGAAGGAATGTTTTTATAGGTGTAATCCAAGGTTAGGAAATGTTGAATGATGAGAATGAATGTTATGACTTGCTAGAAAATGTTGAATGATGAGAATGAGTGTTATGACTTGTTAGAAAATGTTGAATGATGAGAATGAATGTTGAATGTTAGGAATGTCTAAAATGTTATTCTAAGTTGGGAAATGTTCAATGTTGAGAATGAATGTTATGGTAAGAATCAATGTTGAGAATATATGTTAAAATTTTTGATAGAAACATGGATGAATTAGGAAGTTTAAAAGCAAATATATGTTAAGATCAAATTTTGATATAATGGATTTTTAATTAATTTAATTTTTATTTTCAATTTTCAGGTATATTTGATGCGGCTGAAATCATGGCAAATGGGGGTAACGGTTTTTTGTTTTTTAATCATAAGCGAAGGTTCCAGGATTGTGAAGTTTGTGCTAGATTAGAGCAATGATTTTGAACAACAATTTGACGGATTTTCGTTCATTTGTTGTAAATAATCATTTCTCTAATTTAGCATAAGCTTCACAATCCTGGAATCCTTGCTTGTGATTAAAAATCAAATGATCGTTATCTCCATTTGCCATGATTTCAGTTATGTGAATTTGCATAAGCGATATTTTAAATTAAAGATATGGGACGAAGAACTTGGTGACAATTTTAAGACATCTATTTAAGATCATATTTATGGTGAAGTATGTATTAAAAAAACATGTTCGATGGAATTAAAATAATACAAAATTTAATATGTCTTTTTGTGATTTTTCGTTAGTATTAATCAACCAAAAGTAAAAATTCGGGGCGGAGTGGGGATAGCCACATCCGTTATCTCATCCCTTAGTGGTCTAATAGACATATGGGGACCCGAATAAAGTACTTTTGAATTTTCAAATTATATTTGAATTCATTTTTAAGCATGTTAGTTGTCATTCATTATTAAGTACAACCATTTAAGCTTTTATGTTAGTTGTCATTCAAGAAAATATTCATAAAATCTCAATGAAAAAATAAAATCTCAATGAAAAAATATACTGTGCACAACAATTTTGATAATTGGACAAAAAATATATTGCACACAACAATTGACATGGACAAAAATATAGATCAATTTATTTTTGATATGTAGTTAAAAACATCGCAATGGAATACCATCTTCAACTATCCGTTCATGGTCACATATGGATAGTTTCCATTTTTTGGTTTTTAATTGTTTTTTTGATGGAACTTGTATCAATTTTATTCGAGATGCACATACTAAATGACTATATTGACAACATATAACATCGGGCTCATAATCTTGAAAGTAGACATAATTTTTAGTCATGTGTGTCTGTTGAAAAAAGTAGCCTTTTAAAATGATGGATCCTCTTTCGTATGTAAATCCGTTGTCGTTGTAGTCCTCCAATAACTTCATTTTTCCTTCAGTGCATCGCATCAAATAATATTTGACATTTTCGCTGTTGTCTACAGGTGCAATCACAGCGAAAACATCTCCTGTGCAAGTTATGATTGGTGTTAGTGTATTTAAATGAATTAAATTGACTACTTATGGCGATGGATTAGAATTAACAATTGATTAAAAAGTCAAAAACAAGTTTACGTGCAGCACTGATATCTTTCTTCCTGGATTTTCCAAATTTTTTTATTGCATCGCCTATATTTTCCATCACATTTTGTTTCAATTTCGACTCTTTTGTTACTTTGTGAATACCCAATAACGATGTAGCACCTTCTAATTTCTTGGACACTAATAAACATCTCAAAATTTGTGCTTGTCCTGCTATTGAGTAATCTTTGAGAACTTCATCATAAAATTTTGTAGCACGATATCGTGCAACATGTATTGGTAGTTTTTCTCCATATTTGTCGCAATCAATGTCTTCTAACATTTCATCATCAATAGTAAAAGTACCTATACATCAAATTAAATTAAATTTAACATATATCAAAAAATAAAATTCATTATAAAAAAATGAATTTGGAAAATATATGATATATACATACCAGGTTCAATTTCTGGATTTTGAACTTGATCTTCAATATTGATTTCATCGACATTAGCATGTAAATCACTATTTACATCTTCTACAATGTTCTTTTCAACTTCAATTTGTTCTTCTTGTACTCTATTTTCAATTTCCATTTCTTCAACATTGTCATGTAAATCTGTATTTATATCTTCAATAGTTCTCTCTTCCGTTTCAGCAACCCTTTGTTTTTTGGCAATATATCTGAGTTTTTGTTTCTCTCTATTATCATCATCATCACGTTTACGATCAGCTTTTCTTTTACGATTTCTCTTATTGCCCATGGTTGTTTAATCTATAGACGATAAATTAAAGAATCATGTTACTTTATAGTAAAAACAAATAAATTAAGATTTAAAAACATTTACGGAATTTATAAAAACATGAACTGAAATTTACTTTACCTTTTAAAAATTTTGTAAGAGTCTTTTGAAGAAGATTTCTTTGGAATTAACTTTCCTTTGAAAAAATTCTCTGAACAAAAATCTTCTTTGGAAAATAATAAACACACCTTGTGCCAAGGAAGAAAATAAAACACCTTGTAAATAAATCTTTGTTGTAAAATTCATTCCAAGAATACTTTTTTGAAAAGATATCTACGAAAAAAACCACTAGAAAAAAATACTTTCAATAAAAACTTATTTATAAATATATCTGGGAAAAAATCATTGTAAAAAAACAACTCTTTGAAAAAAACCCAATTTCAAAGAAATAAGAAGTACAAAATTACCTTGTAAAAAATCCTTTGCAAAATAAGATAACTATTTGAAAAAACTCCTTTCAAATAAATAAGAAGTGCAAAACTACTTTGGAAAAAAATCATTTGCAAAATACCTTAGCAAAACAACTATTTGAAAAAATCTCTTTCAATTAAATAAAAAGTGCAAAGCTACTTTGAAAAAAAAACATCCTTGCAAAGAACCTCCTTGCAAACATGTCTAAGAAAAGAAATATTTTGAAAAAACTCCTTGCAAATATCCCTTAAAAAAAACACTTTCAATGTGTTTTGGAAAAAAGAAGAAGAAACATACTTTGTAAAAATCTCTTTTTCAAAAAAATGTTTATCTTTGCAAATATACAACAAGAAAATAAATATTTGGAAAAAACTTCTTGCAAATATGCCTTAGAAAAAAAATTTCTTCAATGTGCCTTTGGAAAAAAGAAGAAACATACCTTGTAAAAACCTCCTTTTGCAAAAAATGTCTTCTTTGTAAAAATGCAATAAAAAAGAGATATGTTGGAAAAACTCCTTCAATGTGCCTTTTGTAAAAAAAAAGAAGACATAGTTTGTAAAAACCTCCTTTTGCAAAAAATGTCTTCTTTGTAAAAATGCAATAAGAAAAAAGATAGTTTGGAAAAACTCCTTGCAAATATGCCTTGGAAAAAAAAACTCCTTCAATGTGCCTTTTGTAAAGAAGAAGAAGAAACATAGCTTGTAAAAACCTCATTTTGCAAAAAATGTCTTCTTTGTAAAAATGCAACAAGAAAAGAGATAGTTTGGAAAAACTCCTTGTAAATATGCCTTAGAAAAAAAAACTCCTTCAATGTGCCTTTTGTAGAGAAGAAGAAGAAACATACCTTGTAAAAACCTCCTTTTGCAAAAATTATATCCTCCTTCCGAAATTAGTTTGACAAAAAAATGCGAAGTTCAAACATGCGAAAATAATGAATTAACTTTATGTTTATTTATATGAGTATAAATTTTTATTTTTATTTTTTTTCCGGCCGACGAAATTTTTTTCCGTTTAGTTATTCGGCCGAATAACCTTCGCTATAAGTTACGGCGCCGTTACGGAAAACAGTTATTCGGCCGAATAATTATTCGGCCGAATAATTATTCGGCCGAATAATCTCTGAAACATGACCGATTCAGATCTCTGCAAAATTTTCAGGTTTCTCCATTTTCGGAAGGAGAAAACCACCTCTTACACAACAAAACGAATGTCGGACTTCATACCAGTAGATTCATTATTGAATCTACTTTACGAGGGTATAAATTTTGTTGTATATAGATAAGAACTGATATTTTTTAAGTTTTATATTTGTAACATGTGTCGAGTTATGATTCAGCTCTTTAAAAAAACAGCGAAAAGAAAAATCCATAACTTTGTAAATACAACACCAAAAAAATCGAAGAAAATGTGGGTCGATTCATTGACGTGTCTACTTCAAAAGGGTGGTCTTAGATTTTTTGATTTTATAGCGGGTTGAGAGAAAAGTGGTGCAACAAAAAGGTTGTTGAAAATCGACTAAGTTTCCCCATGGATCGACTTTAAAAAAATATAATAATTAGTATAGAGGTCCATTGGATGCAAACTTATAGTCACGCGTTAGTACATTGTGTGTAGATTGTCGTAGCATTTTCAGTTTTTGCAAAACACAAGTCTAACAACGATTTTAGTGGTGCAACAAATCATAACTCTTTTGTAGTCTTTTCATTTTATAAGAACACACTGTCAAACATTTGCGAAATCGACATTTCAAATCTTAATAAAAAAAATTGAAAAAATTATGAGTAGAAAGCTAACATAATTCTACAAAAGTTTTCTTTTTACGGCAAAGTGAAATTTTAAATAAAAATATCACTTTTGTTCGCCCGAAGTTGGAAGACATGAAAAAAACAGAATTATTTTCTCACGAGACCCCCCAAAATAGACACCCATCTTCATTTTTTCACCCATATATATGAAATACATAAATGAAATACATTCCGAAGTTACATATACATCAACATGTATGTGTAGCCATTTCCCTTTGGTGCCTTTCTATCTACTATAAGATATTCTTCCTAAACAACCATCGATCTAGTCAGAAAGGTAATGCCTTCACTATCAGTTAAAGATGTGAGGAGGGTTTGCTTCCCCTGGATGCATCGTGCCAACCAATAATTCGTTCCAACTGCATTGTCTGTCGGGGTGATAGCTACGTAGATGTTTCCTGCAAAAATGCATTTTACAGTCAAATTCCAACAAGTTGTGGTTTGATAACATGGTTAATTAAAAAAACAAAAAGGGAACCGATATATGAATGCAGAAATGTTTACCTGGCTATACAAGATCAGATATATGATCATAGTCGTTCGAAATTGAATATTGGCCTTCCTCTAACTGGATTGTTTCAACAATTGCACATGGGTCTACTGCAAGTGATACATGATCTCATTCATCAACCCAATCCATTGATTCACACTCATCCCAGTCACCACTGCTACAAGTCCCACAAAAGCAAGCAAGTTTTCGTGTCCATATTTCAAATAAGGGGTTGTTTGAGCTTTGAACCAAATGAAATCCACGAGTCCCTTGTACAGTACTACAACTATAAGAACGTGATCGATCTATATCAACCACATGCCAGAAAGTTTTGACAACATGTCCTCTACCTGTTGGTATGTGCTGCTCTGTGATTCGATCTAACATTTTTGCAGAGCACCATTGAACTATGGATTCTGCATCTCGAATATGAGGGTTTGTCATGAACCTCATCTCCTCCCTTCGTAGGGCAGTTTCAAGACATGCTCCATCCCAATCATGCTCTCCCTTTCCATGCCCGGTCTCAAAATAGTTCCATAAATGCGGCACATCATAATTCTTGTGCAAAATACTCAACCACTGGAATACACGTGCATTTTTTAACTAGCCCGCACAACCATTTGACCATATCCAATGCTAATCCATCTGTATATCTCACTCCTTCAGTTGATCATATAGAAAATTCTGAAGCAATGTTGCACATAAGGTAGGTCGTGACACCTGTCATCATTGATGTAGAAATTGGTCTCTTTCAATATTATCCTCTTGTCATTGCTGCTCTTTGGTGCATGCCTATACGTGATATGGACCATTATGCTAACTTGGTCTGAGTGGTAGTATTGACTTTCAATCTCATTTTGTGGCTGCAGTGTGTAGTTTTCAGCAAAGTCCACAACCGACAATATTGTACCATTGGAAAAGGTGTCCCTGCACTACTTGTATTGTTCATCTTGCCATCGTTCTACATGGACATTTTTTACATACTACTCGGTCTTTTTGTAGAATTCCTTCATGAAATCGCAAATTTGTACCTGGTGCCACAAAACCAAGTTAATACAACGTGACATTTACAATATGAATATATGTGTATAAATTCAACATGTACAGTATGAAAGTATGCAAACTTAGATTACCTATGACTTCACCGATGCATTTTTTTTGCTTTCCTTCAAACTCTCTACTTGATATGTTATGTAATTGAAGTTTTGCATTTCTACTGACATCCTCCCAAATTCGTGCTCCTCGCTTTCATGGATGCAGCGGCTCAATAATGCAAATCCACTGCACCTGGAACATTTCCCATATAAACATGATTTTTTATAATATTTGTGTCCTTCAGGTCTTGGACACATTATGCTATGGATAAATTCTCTGGATGCATTCGATGGTTGTAACGATGGGCAGTCCTACACAATGTTAGTATGCAAATCACAAAGTATATGTCTATATGTATCATAATAGTACTCAAATTCTACATGGTATCTACAGCGACATGTGTTGTAATCAATTCAAAATCTAACATACCAGGGTTTGCATTTTTCAAAGGACCTTTGGCCCAAGTTCAATTGTGTGTGCTCATTCTTTAACCTCTCATAGAATTATGTTTGTGTCATGTTAAGGAAGTGTGTGACATGGGGTTCACACCCCTTAACACATTTTCTCAACTTTATCACATCTATTTGATTCAATGACGGTCTAGCATTATCATGCCAAAACTTATGTACTATTTCTTTAACAGCATCAATAAGCTTCATGTCTGAACGAGGTAATCTACCAACAAAGGCCCAGCAATATTTTTGGTCTCGGGTCTCAAGTTTTTCTCTAATAGAATAATACTTTTGAAGAGTCTTTCTATCTACTTTAAATATTTTACATGTGTGTGATAACAGGTGACGTTGCCTTGTGGATTTGTCTACAATCGATTCTGACAATACACGACGGGCTACATTAAGATCTTTTGTACGAGAAGCTTTTCCAATCAAATTAAATGTAGATTGTAGATTTATAACAACATGATTATTGCCTCTGAACTTCTAAGTACCTTTATGCCTAAAATTCTCCTAACATGAGCTAGACAATGTGATTTTAACAAAGCCAGAAACAATTGACATTTTGATGCATCGCTTTTGGATTCAAAAAATTATTTGATGATCCTGCTACAATGGAAATCAATAGTTCGTTTTGGAAACTTACCTTCAAGTCCTGAAAAGGAACTTTCATCCACATGAATACGTCTGGGATTTATTCATCGTCCGCTTGATAGTCGAGGCAAGGGAGTTGGAAAGGAAGTACGAGTCTCATCACCGGTTTGTTGTGGCACTTCGTTCACAATTTGGTCTTGCAAGGGAGTGTGTTCAATATGTGTGTGCTCTTCTTGGGGAGGTTTCTAATTAACAACTCGTTCAACATCCATCCCTGCATACTCAGCATCAATCAAGATTTGATTTACTTTAGCCACTTCATCATTGCTTGTTGATGGATTATTCATTGGATGATCACTTGATTTTGGATTTTGAGAGGGATCCATTACCCGCATTCGTTTCACTTCTCCTGATGAACCCGATGTCATCGTGGCATGCATTGCAATAGAATTTAAGGCACTAACATTTTGATGTCTACATTTTTCCATGTATAACCTGGCCTTTTCTCTTATCTCATGGACATTTTTAGGGGGAAGCTCCTTCCTTCTAGACTTTCTTTTATTATTACATTTGTTTCCCATCTTCAATATGTTTTTTAACAAAATAAGAATATCACCCCTGCAAAAAAATAAAAAAAAATAAGATATTATTTTTCAATTATGAAATGAGGAAAACAAAATTTTACCACGATTGAGATAGAAGGGACACAAGATTTAGACAAGATTTATACATTGAGTGGTAATATGACTTGTATAATGTCACATGTGCAAGATTATTAAAACTCGATGTAGCAATTGATTGGGTACTATGCAAGCCTATGTGTGTTATCTTCTAAGTGTATAATGTAAACTATGGTCACGGAAGTATGTTTTGTTTTCTTGACATTGGACATATAGAGAAAACTAATATGGTAGCAAGAAAGAAGGTGGCATGAAGCTATTGCAACTATCACAAAAAATTATCGAATTGGTGCAGCAATAATCTTTTTTGCTCTCAACATCCCATTAGTGTGTGGGATTTAATAATGTTTCAGCAATGCACAACCCAACCTAGGTTGGCATCAAGGTCCTCCTATCCATCTTAGTGACATAGGCTTGTAGTGTGGTGAATTATCTCATTTTGAGTGCAACCTCACTTTTGTCTAAATGTGTGGTTGTGGTTTTCCATTTTATGTCTAATACCATGGTAGGGTCCTCATTTCACATTTGTCCTTAATTGTTCACATGTTTAGCTATAGTAGATGTTTTTCTTGTGTATGTATTGTTGTTCTTATCATCTTGAAACAATGTACAACAACATCTAGTGAGAATGTTTCCTTATAATCTTAAAAGGTATTGAGAATTCCCTATATATAACAACAACATCACCTCTAGGACCTCAATTTGAGATGTTTTCTTGTCATCTTGAAACAATGTACAGTGAGCCTCATTTTGGTAGCTTGGCACTTGGCACATGGCTTTTTGACAATAGTTTGTGTTAGTAGATGGTATTGGATTGTGGTATGGGGTGTTAGTAGGAGCACATTTCCAATAAAATCCAGAAGCTCCTACTCACTTCATTTTCATGTTTTGGATGAGGAAAAATCACCCTAAAGATTAAGAATTTAATTCTTTTGGTGTTTGTGTGATTTGTAGTGAAATCATGAGGAATTCAGCAAATGTTTGTGTATTGGATGGAGTTATGTGATTATGAAGGTTATTGGTGGTGATGCAATTAAGTTTTTTTTATTATCTTTATGAAAGGTTGAAAGCATTGCTTGGTGTATGTTGTATTTTTATTGTGGTAATATGTTTTTATTGTCTATGTTGAATATTAAGAAGACTAAAATACATTTATCATACAATTCATGAAGAAAAACTAAAATACATACAATTCAAACAAAGTGAATGAAAACTAAAATACATACAATTCAAACAAAGTGAATGAAGACTAAAATACAATTCATAAGGAAAAAATGTCACCATACTTCAAGGATTGCTCTTTGCTTGCAATGTAAAATGGTCTTTTGATATATCCATTATATGTAAGAAGAGTTCGAGTGTGTCCAAGCAGCATGAGAATTCAATCCAAAAAGACAAATAGAGTCCAACTGTTGTTTATTCAATCCAAAGAGCCAAATAGATTCCAACTGATGTGTATATAATCCAAATAGCCAAATAAACTCCAAAAGGTGTGTGAATTCAATCCAAAATGTAAGTGACTTTCGAGTTGTGTGTGAGAAGAGCGAAAAAATTGCAATATGAGCCAAAAAAATATGTAGGAGAAGAGCACGGGTCATTTGCAAAATTTCATGTTCAGCAAAGGTGAGCATGCGGAAGGAGTGTGCACCCGCCGCGCCTTTGCATAACGTTGCTTTGTTCAGTGGGGAACGTTTAGTGCACTTATTGCCTAATAAATCTCTATTTTCCCATTTATTCCTAGATCCCCTCCCCCCTAAAGGCCTTTAGGCCCTCTTCTAAACCATAATCCCCAAGTGCATAAGTGCTTAGGTGTTTAGGGGTTTTTGGATGCAGAGCTTATGTGTTAGGGGGTTAAGGTGTTTTGGGTTAACTAGGATTTAATGGTTAAGTTGTTTGGGGTTAACACTACTAAATTCTTATAAAGTCCATACAAATAAAGGTTATAACAATGATTTCAAAGTAAATAGTAGGGTTCATAAGGTCTCGTGGGGGCTAGGGATTATAAATTATATGGTTAGGAGGGGTTTTATTGGTCAAGAATTTAGTGTTAGGTGTTATTTGTGTTAGATTTAAGGGTTTCTTGGTTATTGATTATGGGTCAAGGATAATGATGATCAAAGTTTAAATGTGATAGTGTTTATAAATATTTTGTTTAAGGATTTTGTTTATTATTTGTTATCATTTAGATCCAATAACAATTAGTTGATATATAGGTTAGGATTTGAATATTATAGTTCAATGTTTATGGGTGATAGGGTTATATGGTGTATATGGGTTAGGTATTATTTAGGTTACCATTTTGGGGTTGTGTTGGTTGATGTTAATATGTTGTGAATTATAGGGCTTATTAGTTAGAAATATATAGGGGTTCTAAGGGTTAGAGTGTATATGGGTTAAAGGTGGTAGGGGTTAGGGTTATAAGGATTGTAGGTTAAGATTTGTTTAGGTTATGGGGTTAAAGGTTATATATTTTAGTGTTCAAAATTGATAGTCTTTAAGAGTTATAAGGGTAATGAGTTCTCTCTCTAAACCCCTAACCCCCAATCTCTCTCTCTCTCCCTTTAAACTCCTAACCTCCAATTTTTCTCCATCTCTCTATAAACACCTAACCCTAATTTATCTCTCTTTCTAAACCTCCAATCTATTTCTTTCCCTCTAAACCCATAATCCCCAATCTCTCTCTCTATCTATCTAAATCCCTGAGCCCCAATATCTCTCTCTCTCTCTCTGAACCCCTTACCACCAATCTCTCTCTCTCTCTAAACCCATATGCTCTAATCTATCTCTCTCTAATCCCCTAAACTCCAATCTCTCTCTCTCTCTAAACATTTAACACCTAATCTCTCTCTTTCTATATGTCCCTCTAAACCCCTAAATTCCAACCCACCTCTCTCTCTCTCTCTCTCTCTACCCCTAACCACCAATTTCTCTCTCTCTCTTTGTACCCCTAAACACCAATATCTCTCTCTCTAAACCTCTATCTCCAAACCTCTTTGTCTCTCTCTCTCTCTCTCTCTCCTGACACGGAACCACCAATCTCTCACCTTCTCTCTCTAAACCCATAACCCCCTCTCTCTTTAAACCCTTATCCCCCAATATCTCTCTCTTCCTCTGTAAGCCCCTAACCACCATTTTCTCTCCCTTTATCTCTCTCTCTAAACCATTAAACCACAATATCTCTCTCTTTCTATACCCCTCACCACCAATCTCTCTCTCTCTCTCTCTCTCTCTCTCTCTCTCAACCCTAAACCCCAATCTGTCTCTCTCTCTAATCTCCTAGCCCCTAATCTCTCTCTCTCTCTAAACACCTAGCCCCAATCTCTCTCTCTCTATAAACTTGTAACCCCCAATCTCTCTCTCTCTCTCTCTCTCTCTCTCTCTATTTGAACCACTAATCATCCAATAACTTTTTCTCTCTAAACCCCTAACCAGCAATCTCTCTCTCTCTCTCCGCAATCCCCTAACCTCCAATCTCTCTCTCTCTCTCTCTCTCTCTCTCTCTCTCTCTCTCAACCCCTAACAACTAATATCTCTCTTGCTATATCTCTCTCTAAACCCCTTTCAATATCTCTCTATATACACCTAACCCCCAATATCTCTCTCTCTCTATATATACACCTAACCCCCAATATATATCTCTCTCTAAACCTCTATCCCCCAATATGTCTCTCTCTCTCTCTCTAAACTGCTAACCACCAATCTCTCACTTTCTCTCTCTCTAGAACCCTAACCTCTAGTCTCTCTCGCTCTAAACATCTAACCACCAATTTCTATCTCCCTCTCTAAGGCACTAAGCTCCAATATCCCTCTCTCTATCACTAAACCCCGGACCACCAATCTCTCTCTTTCTCTCCCTTACCTCCATTCTCTCTCCCTATCTAAATCTATAACCCTGAATTCCTCTAATTCTCTCTCTCTCTAAACCTCTAACGTCCAATCTCTCTCTCTAAATTCCTAACCCACACTTTCTCTCACTATATGCTTGACCACCAATCTCTTTTTTTTTCTCCCTAAACCTGTAACCACCAATTTCTTTCCCTCTCTCTCTAAGCACCTAAACCCCATTCTCTCTCTCTCTCTCTCTCTCTCTCTCTCTCTCTAAACCCCTAATCCCAAATATCTATCTCACTAAACCCATAACCTCCAATATATTTGTGTCTATTTCTCTCTCTCTGTCTATTTCTCTAAACCACTAGCCACCAATCTCTCTCTCTCTCTCTCTCTCTCAACCACGAAGATCTCTCTCTCTCTAAGACCCTAAGCATCAGCCTATTTATTTCACTCTATCTCTCTCTCTCTAAGCCCCTAAGCATCGTCCTATTTATTTCACTCTATCTCTCTCTCTAAACCCCTAAGCTCCAATCTCTCTCTCTCTTTGAACCCCTAGCCCCCAATCTCTCTCCATCTCTCACTCTCTGAGCCCCTAACACCCAATCTCTCTCTCTCTCTCTTTGGACTCCTAACCCCCCCTCTCTCTCTATAAACCTTTAACCCAAATATCTCTCTCTTTCTACCTAAAACCATAACCATCATTCTCTCTTCCTCTATCTCTCTCTCTAAACCATTAACCCACAATCTCTCTCTCTATACCCCTAACACACAATCTCTATCTCTATCTCTCTCTATAAACCCCTAACCCGGAATATTTATCTCTCTCTCCCTCTCTCTAAACCACTAAGCCCCAATATATCTCTCTCTCTAAACCCCTAACCACCAATCTCTCTCTCTAAACACCTACTCTCCAATCTCTCTCTCTCTAAACTGCCAACCATTAATCTCTCTCTTTCTATCTCTCTCTCTAAACCCCTAACTTTCAATCTCTCTCACTTTCTCTCTCTCTTTCTCTAAACTTCTATCCTCTCTCTCTCTCTCTCTCTCTCTCTCTCTCTCTCTCTCTAGACCTCAAACCACCAATCTCTCACTTTCTCCCTCTCCAGAATTCTAACCTCTAGTCTCTCTCTATCTCTCTCTCCCCCCCTCTCTCTCTCACTCTCTAAACACCTAACCACCAATTTCTTTCTCCCTCCCTCTAAACCACAAATCTCCAATATCTCTCTCTCTCTCTCTCTCTCTCTCTCTCTCTCTCTAATCCCCTAACCGCCAATCTCTCACTTTCTCTCCTTATTTTTCTCTAAACCCATAACTTCCATTCTCTCTCTCTCTAAACCTGTAACCCCCAATACCTCTAATTATATCTCTCTCTCTCTCTCTCTAAACCTCTAACCTCCAATCTCTCTCTCTCTCTCTCTCTGAACACCTAACCCCCATTTTCTCTCTCTAAACGCTTAACCCCCAATCTCTTAATGTTCTCCCCGAAACCCATAACCATCAATTTCTTTCCCTCCCACTCTCTTTATTTAATCCCCTAACCCCCAATCCCTCTCTCTCTCTCTGTCTCTCTCTCTAAGCCCACAGCCTCCAATCTCTCTCTCTCTCTCTCTCTCTCTCTCAACCCCTAACCCCCAATCTCTATCTCACTAAACCCATAGCCTCCATTCTCTCTCTCTCTCTCTGACTATCTCTCTAAACCAATAACCACCAAACTCTCTCTCTCTCCCTAAACCCCAACACCCAATCCCTCTCTCTATAACCCCTAACCCCTAATATCTCTCTCTCTCTGAACCCATAACCCCCAATCTCTCTCTTTGTATCTCTCTCTAATCCCTTTAACTTACAATATCTTTATCTCTAAACCCCTAAACCCAAAACCCAAAACCCAAATCTCTCTCTCTCTCTCTCTCTCTCTCTCTCTCTCTCTCTCTCTTAGTGGACATAGCGATTACAGATTTAGAATGATATACATTAGCGGTTATAATTGTTAGAAGTTAAGGATCAAGGTGATGTGGGTTACCATGAGAGTTAGGAATTGGACGAGATATTAGACTAAAGGTATGGGTTTGAAGTTAGATGTTAAGTGTTATATGGATTATTGGTTAAGGGTTAAGATGGTTAGAGGTTACGAGTCATGTTTTATATGTGTTATGGGTTGTAATAGTTATGGATTATGGGTTTATAGGGATTAACAAAAAGGTTTAGGGATTAGGGGATTTATAGAGATAGGTGTTAAGGGTTATAATTATTACTAGTAAGGGTTAGGGGGATACAAACTTTAGGGTTTAAGGGTTATAATTATTACTAGTAGGAGTTAGGGGGATACAAAATTTAGGTTTTAAGAGTTGTAATCAAAAGGGGTTACATCATAGTGGAAGTGGAACATGTATGAAGGGTTAGAGATGATATGGTTATGAAATAAATGTATTTTTTATTCGATTCAAAATGAGCTATAAGACATTATATAGAAATTATAGCACGTCTTCTCTAATTGTTATAGAGGATATATGTTACAGTGGTTAAAGGTAATAAGTTTTAAGGGTGATTTATTAGGATATAAGGGTAAGGGTTGACAAAGGCTAGTGGTTATAGGGGTTAGGAATGATATCAATTACACATTACGTTTATACTCGCTATGGTTTATAGGTTTTAAGGGTTGGGTGTTTGATGATAGAGTTTAAGGTTGATGAGAATTAGAGGTTATAATGGTTAGGGGTTATAGAGGTTGGGTGTTTGATGATAGAGTTTAGCATTGATGAAGATTAGAAGTTATAAGCGTTAGGGGTTATAGGGGTTGGGGTTTATTTGGGTTTTTATTTAATGGATATAATAGTTAAGGATTATTATTTTATTGTTTAAGGGTCATAGTGGTTAATGATTACAAGGGATAGTGATTATATTGGTAAGATTCGTAAGGTTTGGTAGTTATAATGGATATATTATGTACATTAATAATAAGGATTGCTAAGAGTTATTTATTAGGAGTTACATGAATTAAGGGTTCTAGTGGTTATGCCCTATAATATTCACTAATTTATAGTTTTAGTGTGTTAGGAATTATAGTTATTGTGTATTATTAGGGTTAAGATTGGCAAGGGACTGGAATTATGAGGATACAAGTTATAAGAGTCAAGGGTTCGGATTTATTGGCTTATAAGGGTTCAGGATTGTGGCTTGTTTGGGTCAATGGCTAGTAAGGGCTTATGGCTAAGGCTTCTCAAGTATTAGAGCTTATACAAGTTAAGGGTTAGGGATTTGGGATTAAGGGTTATAATATTTAGGTATAATTCATGTTATCATTTTGGGATTATATTGGTTAGGGGTATGGATAATATGGATTATAGGTTAGGGACTCTATGGGTTGGGTGTTTTAGTGCTTGGGCTTAATGGATAGTAGTGGCTAGGATTTATACATGTTATAAAGGATTAGTTGTTTCAGGTGAGGAGTTAAGGTTGACATGCATTAGTTATTAGAAGGCTTAAGAGTTATGGGTTATATAAGTTATAAGGTTTAGGGGTTAATTTTTATTTGACTAAACACTTTAGAGGTTAGGATTAGGTGGTTAGGATTATAGGGGTTAAGGGATATTTAAGTGTTAGGGAATGGGGGATATATCATTATGTGTTAGGATTTAGGAGTTTTAGGGGCTATACTAGTTTAGGATTATAGTGGGCCAAGAGTTATAATGGTTAGTTGTACTAGGGACAAGGGATTGCAATGTCTAGGGACTAATGGTCAAGGGTTTGGGGATTGAGATATAGGGGTCATGGATTTATGGTTATAAGGATGAAGATTTATATGCACAAGAGGATAATGCAAGTTAGTGATTTTGTGCAATAATATATACGTATTATAGGATTTGTGGGTTATAAGGGTTACTAGAGATGGATTATAATGATTAGGAGTTATAAGGTATATTGCCGATAAGGGTTAGATGTCAATGGTTATAGGGGTTACATTCCTATTATCATTAGTATCGCTACTCATAACGAAGGATGTGCTTGAGGGGTCGTGTGTAGTGGACTAAGGCGTTCTTCTTAAACTTGGATGATTACATTCTTATTTTAGGGATTAAAGCCAAGGTTCCATCCCTCAACCATGTATAGGGCCCAAACACCCATACCTAGAATCTAAGACATTAAAATGGCCACACCCATATTCATACTTGGAATCAAGGATAGCCTCAAGAAATCCTATGTCATGGCTTTAGGTGTTATTCATGGGAATGGATGACTAAATCTCCTAACCCTTGTGGTTAAGGAGAGAAGAGAGGGGTGAGGGAGGGAGGAGGGATTGGAAAAAGTGGAAGAGAGGGGGGGGATTGGGTGGATAGGAAGAGAGAGGGGGGGGTGGGGTTATAGAGAGGGAGCAGGGGGGCTTAGGGAGAGATAGAAAAAAAAATGAAGGTGTCAATGAACGCATGTGTGCGGCAACCCGTGCACGCAGCAACGCATGCGTTCAACTACGCGTGCACGCTAGTACGTGTGCGCACATGTGTGCTTAGATTCAATTTTTTTGTGCCGTTGCAGTTTTGGTACTAGCTTCGGATTTCCAAACCTTGAGGTTCAGTCTGAGTTATGGCAGAACACACAAATTTCTGTAACTTCATGTTCTTCACTCTTAGTTCCGCATATGCTCCACTTGTGCACTACTAATGAAATTGCACACACTTGTTGAGCTCTGTGTGTAGATTCCAACTATATATTTTTTGAATAAATCTGTTATTTTTTTGTATTTTTAATTCATTTTTAACTGCACTCATGTCAAAATTGTAAAAAAACATAGGTCGTTTATTTGGGCTATCACTTTTGATTGGCTTACATATTTCGAAAATAGAAAAGAACCTGCACAAGAGTACAAGAATACCTACAAGCAAAAAAAAAAATTGATTGATTATGTTAAGACCATGGTATGGTGGACCAACGCTCAACCATGTCGTTTAGGGATTCATTGACTTTTGTAATTTTAAAAATATATAAAATTAACTTTTAAAATTTTGGAAAAATAGCCCTACACAAGATCCGTCTATTGCCTACGCCTCTACATATTTTTTTCCTAATAATTTGACAATTTACATAACAAACCGGTGGACCAACGCGAACATATGCATTATGTTTTAGAGAAAAAAATAAAATATCAATCTTAGAATAATGACATTTTGGGGTGGTTATACCACTTTTTCATAAATAAAAGTTATATATTCTGGAAGGTGATCCGGTTTTCTACGTTTCATCTTTTTAAACCTAATGCTAAAAAAATTTGTAGATACCTCTAATAATTCATTTTAATGATCATTTTTTTGTTTTTCCAGCATGCCATTGCAACTAACGCGTCATAAGTGGGTATCATTACCTTGAAGCAGCCCATTAATTAAGTATCGAAGTTGACCACTCATTAACATATTTACAAAACCACCTGCCATCCCATCTACTCACACAAAAACCAAGGCATATGTCATCCTTTATCTACCAATCAAATAACAAATAATTAGATTTTAAAAATTATTAAAAATAAATTAAACAAAAAACTATAGTTAAACTTTAAGATGGCAAAAATTTACATGCAGTATGGAAAAATTAATCCATCAAGGCGATCGCTATATTTTTCACTTGAAAATTACTATACTTTATATTGAAGTATAAAAAACCATCCGAAGACGATCAAGTAAGCTACAGCATCATATCATCCAGAGGTCGCCGAGAACAGTGAGGGCCATACCATCCCCCAACAGATAAGTAGGAAACGATCATTACAACACCAGCAGATCGACCCTTACAAAGTAGATAACCGAGGATATGCCAATCCTCCATAATCAGTCATAATCGAGGATAGAACAAAAAAAAAATACAGGCAAAAATGAGAAGTAAGGAAAAAGAAGTCGTGTTGTACAACGGATTGCCGCTCTGTACAATGGAAAAAGTAAGGAAAATGAAAGCTTCTAACATCAAAAAAACTCCCATGATCAGGAATAAATACGAAGGAAGAAGGCCCGAATGTCGATCAACCCACAGAAAACAAAATTTCATCCCCGGCATGATGAGCTAGTGAGGAAATAACTGCCAATAATCGGAGGAAGGCATGGCAGAACTAGGAGAAATCTCAAAATAGATACGACCTTCAGATGCCAGAAGACCATGCCGAGAGAGAGCATCTGCATTCGAATTATGTTCCCAGTAAATGTGAATAATGTTAGTCGAAGAGAAACTGATCAAGAGACTTCTGGTACAATCCATCCAAGAGTTTAGAGCAAGAGCATTGATACTGGCACAATTATTAGCCCAATTTACGATTGCAAGAGAATCCCCAACCGCCTGCTCCAAAATGGTATTGGTCATAGAAGAGAAGAAGAGAACCAGCCATAATGCGAGAAGCTCACCTTTGGTGTTGGTGCCACATCCTCCGCTCATCCATAATCTGATCTGATCCCCATTTTGTAATTCAATGAAAACCCTCGCTCCACAGTGCCCAGACGAAGGCATCTCAGCACCATCGAACCTGGCACGATTCCCAGATCTAAGAAGGAACAAAGGCCAAGTAACACGGTTACGAATACCCCCAGAATGACCCACCGTAGAAGAAATGATATACTCGGTCAAGAGTTCTTTTATCACTATATATACCACTGCGCGGGACATAACAATCTACCAAAATAGTGGGAAGTAGATGAGAGCGTAGCAGTTATTTGACATTGTCTAACTTTTTATATTTCTATTATTTTAAATTATTTGGATTATATTTTTTTATATTAAGTTAAAGATATAATTATGGGACAAATAATGTATTGTAAGTAACTTTAGGAAATGTTTCCAATGATGTTCATGGTTACATATATTTAGGATTATCATAATTTTTTCTCTGTGTTTATATATATATTTCAGAGATACTCTTTAGAATTTGGTCTTGTTGTAACCCATTTTTTTATGCATAGTAACGCAAAATTTCTATATATTTTTATAATATTTTCGTGATATTCCTTGGAATTTGGTTATGAGTGCATACATGTAACCAATCTTCAACCCATGACTGAGAATATCCTTTGTTGGATTCTCTTTAAAAAATAATAATAATAACTTCTATTAAAAGATCATTTTATAAGTAATAACAATCACATAAATTATTTGTATATTTATTAATTATTATTAAAATAAATAATAATAAAGAGTTTAAGGGCATAGTTTAATTAGTAGTCACCAATGTTGTTGAGCATTTGCCTAGTTTAATGCCAACGGGTGCTTGATTTGAATCTCCCCGGGTTAGGTGCAATAATTTATGCCAACGAGTTATTAGGGATGCCATCCACAAATGTGAGGAAGCATTACATTAGGTTTCTCTAAGAACTTTTTCTCAAAAATATATATATATATATATATATAATGAGCAATTCCTCATTTCCCCTATAGTTTGTTGGGTGCTATTTTTTTTCTTTCACCGAAATTAAAACCAAAATCGTATTAGAAAATACACCAAAAATATTAAAAGCATTATCAAGGTTATTGAGACATTAATTTGATGCAACAACCAATGTTATTATTTCGTTGCAAATGATGTTAGTGTGTCTAAGTTGATGTTACTTTCAACTCTCGTTTCAATGTTATTGCAACCTAACACCAACTCTAAAATCAACGTTATTTTTGTTGGGTATGTGTTATATTCTTTGCATGTGGGTTGTGCCACCTACAACTAGAATAGTCTAGTGCTATGTTGTGTGCGTCGAGCGCTACGCGTGGCGCTAGCTTGGGGATCGTAAGGGGGTGCGTCGACGCCTCCCCCTTGCTTTGCAAAGAGCTCAACAAATAGCCCCTTGTTCTTATGACCCGAAGGCAAGGCAAAAATTTTGGGCCATTTTTGGTTTTTTCTAAAATATGTAATTTAATCTCAGTTAAGGGATTAAGGGTGTAATCTAATATGGGTTAGCAGGTTAGGGCTTTGGGTGTCGAGAAATACCTAAATATTGTATTGTAAATGGTTAAGAAACACAATGAAAAAATAGAGGAGAGGCTCTAAGTTTTGTTGGTTTTTCCCTTTAAGGGCTTCCAGGGTAAATCTTTATGTATTGTTTGTGTGTGTCATTGTTTAATCTTTGTTTTGCTTAAGAATATGTATGCATTATTTATTTGCATAGGTTTAAAATTTACAATTTTACCTACGTTTTTTTATGCAATTTAGAATACAAGATTTACGATTCAACGTCAATTTCGTCTCTAAAATGAACGTTAAAATCAACATAAATATAAGCATAAATTAAAAAACATCAATACAATCCAAAATTACAAAAAATGTTGAAAAATAAATAATTTGATTTTTAACTCAATTTGGATGATAATTTTGAATTAAAATCCCTTTCTAAAATTCAAATCTCTACAGTCTTATATTAAATATACTTTACCCTGATTATTTTGATGCTGGTTACTTCATAAATAAATCAAGTTATAAACATGTTTTGTTACTTCATAAATAAATCAAGTTATAAACATGTTTCACTCCTCCTAGCATTAACTCAACCAGCATAATGCAATTAATCCTTTGAACTTCGCACACCCCTCTTCATTGCATTGCACCCAACATGGATTCTACGACTTAAAACTAGCAAATTTGTGTCCAACTATAGAAAACGTAAAACACTCTCAAATTATTGGAGAATTCATTCTATAAAACACGCTTAAATTATTGGAGAATTCATGGATGTGGCAGTAGAATGACATGGAAAAAAAATTAAAAGGTTCACTACGAAATCATCATAAATGTGGTACACATTTTTTTAAAGTATTGAGATAAGGTAATAAGTTGTTATAGAGAGTATATATATAATAAAGAACTTGCATTATAGCAGCATTGTAGCATGTGTATGTATATTATGGATTTAAAATTTTAATTTATGAGTTGATGTGGATAGATAGTTGAATCAGTATTAATTTGGTTTAATTTGAATAATTGTAGAATGGAGTGTTATCTTTTTCATCCAAGTTTTATTCTTGTAAGTAATATATCAAATTTATAATAAATATATTTTTTTAATGACTTTAAACCCTAAAAAATTTAGGATTTATTTTATACACCATTTTCTAAATAAAAAGAAATATCTGAACTTTTTTCTCAAAAAATAAGATCTCTAAAAAAAATTAATTAAACCATAATAAAATATATATTAAAAAGTGATTATTTAATATCAACAATCATGTCATTACCATTATTTTAATCACTTATAAAATTATATATAATAAATTGTTTTAAAATCTAAATTGAGATAGATTGAATGTTTATTATCACATCGACAATCATGCTATTATCATTGTTTTAATCACTTATAAAATTTTATACATTCAAATGATTTTTTCTTTACAAAAAAAATCATTAATTATTTATAATATAAAATATATATTCACAATCATGCTATTATCATTATCTTAATCACTTATAAAATCTCCTTACAAAAAAATTCATTAATTATTCACAATATAAAATATATATTCACAATCATGCTATTATCATTATCTTAATCACTTATAAAATCTCAATCATTCACATGATTGATTTTTTTCTTTATAAGGAATTTTAATATTAATTATTCACATATAAATACGTATTCATTATTGACATTTTATATATGAAATATATATTATTTTAATATTAAAAATTAAAGGATTTTTTATTTTTTATGTTTAATTTGCATTCATAAAATCAATTTTTATAGCTAACCGCTAAAGATTAGGAAATGCTCACCAAAATAGCATATTTGCTTAAACAAAACATAGCAAAGAAAAGTAAGAGTAGACAGTGAATCTTATGAGATTAAAGCAAATCAACGAAAAACTAAAAGTTAAATCTAAATAAACAACAATGGAGACATTTAAGACCGCATACTAGCAGTTTATACCAACAATCACATTCCTTCTTGTTATCTTTGGAAAATAGAACTTACACAACTTGCTATTGCACCGTACAAGTGTTACTCAAAAAAAATACTATCACACACTAGCATAATCACTCTACTACACTAGCTCACTCTCTAGCAAACACCCTCTAATAAGACTAGATGAACTACAATAGCAGTGGATGTAACATGGTTTGCCCACACAAAAGAAAATCTTCATGCTCTTACACATCTAAAACACACCAAAAAGAAAAACTACGGCACAACCATTTTTGTTGCTAATACTTGCAACAAATCACACTAACTTCAAGTATATGCCCTATCTCGCTAGTGCTCCCTCCTCTCCTTTATATCATCGTCATCAGAACCGGACCGGTCATCGAACCGATCAAGCTCAAAAATCTGAACCAAACCGGAACTGGAAAAAAAACTGAACTAAAAAACCAGTCGACCAAAAAATACATAAAATATTCAAATTTTGAAAAAAACATATATATTCATATGCATCCATATGAATCCAAACCATTATACACAAATATCCAAATTTTCTCATGTATATAACAAGTAAGGGTGCATATAATAACTAAAATAATATCGAGTGCAATCCATATTTGACCCAAAATACATAAACAAAGAGGCTCTAAATGACATCTAGAATCCAAAAAACTTCATGCTACAAGAAATAACTACATATCATCAAAATAATTGCCTATATAGGGATCATATTCATCAATAGTACCATGTTCCCCCCTCCTCTACGCTCTAGCCCTTGCCTCTACCTCAAATCTCGAAGTTAATCCTCAAGGATATGTCAACACCTTACAATTTTTATGTAGCTTTCTAATATAGGTGTGTTAAACTGAGGTAGAGAAAGCTTCTCATGCTTAATGTTAATACCAAAAAATTGTCCACTTTGTTCATCCCCTAGCCTCACCACATCCTTACATCATAACCACTTTCCATTTCCACCACTTTGACCTTCACATGTCTAAAATCCCAAAGTTGCAAATTAAATAGGCTCATAATTAATATTTTGGATATTTCTTTTTTCCACAAAAATGGGAAGTTAGCACATTTCTTTAAAATGGGAAAAAGAGAAAAAAAAAAAGGGGGAGGGAAATCCCCAAAATAAAGGAAAATTCCCAAAAAGTAAAAAAGAAGCTGAGATAAAATCCCATAAAGAGGGGAAACCTAATGCTTATCCAAATACAAATGGTCACCAAATACCACGGGACACCAAAACCATCAACCGTTTTGCCACCAAATACCATGGGCAACCAAAACCATCAATCATTTTTCCTATATATTGAATGTGAAGGTCCCTCATTTGATAATATTTCTCCATACATTTTCTATGTCGTTAATCTCCATTGAAACCTTGAATCTCCTTTGTGCATTCTAGTTTCACCTTTCTTGGAGAGTTCGCACCTCTTGATGTGTAGTTGGAGAACATTGGGCTCTCAGGAGACCAAGAGCACTCTACTTCAGAAGGCTACAAGGGCCCCATACCATTGATATTTTGAGGTATTACAAAAACCATTCTTTCATTTATGAGTTTAACAATAGCACCACCAACATCAAGGTACATAGAGGTGTTAATGTGCTTGATTAAATGTCAATTACATACCGTCATACATGATAAAATCCAGTGGAAACATTGCAATCATGAAATCTTGGAAACCGTTAAGTTTGTTGAATTCTGAATGGGATCTAAAATTATACTTTTAGCATATGAAGTCCAAAGAGATTGGAACCACTCTCAAACATCCTGAAACAATTAATGGTAATGTCAAAAAGTTAAGTAAAAAGATAGAAAATAAAAAATAAAGATAATATCATTTTTACTTTAAGAAATTAATATTAACATATAATGTTACTAATGATTACTAAAGTTTATCTTTTTATAGAAATTTCATGTCCAACGACATAGTGAATTAATATTAACATATAATGTTACTAATGATTACTAAAGTTTACCTTCTTATAGAAATTTCATGTCCAAAGACATGGTGTACAGATAACATCGATCAGTTCGAGCATTTATGGCTAGTTACATAGAACCATCCATCTCCAATCCAAAACACTGACCCCAAACCAAAAAAATGCCCAAAATCAATCTTTCCAACCAGTTTCGTCAATTCCGACTTGATTTCGATATCACTAATTTATATAAGATGAAAAATAAAAAGTTAGGAAACATAGTAAGAATGGCCTCCATAAAGGTGCTCTCGTGCATACAACTCATAATGTATAACTCCTAAAATAACTGTGACATGGATGCAATGTAATTATGAGAGTAACTACACTTTGCATGCAGGAATCTTTCCTAGAATAGTATGCATTAAATGCCTCCTAAAATAATGCACCATTGCATGTAGGAATATGTTCCAAAATAACTAATCGTTACATGTGGGAATCACTTCCAAAATAGTGCACCATGCATACATGAAACTCCCAACGTCTCTGTGCATGCATTAGGATCTGCACCCTTGCATAATAGAAACTCCCAAAGTATGCATGCATAAGGATATGCACCCTTGCATAATAGAACATGCATGCATGCACATGCCTTATTCAGGTGGCAATGCCTCTCTCCATATCTTCATAAGCACCCTTGCATAATAGAACATGCATGCACATGCCTTATTCAGGTGGCAATGCACCTCTCCATATCTTCATAAGCAGCTCACCATCCTTGCATGAAGATCTCCCATACACGAGGGTGCCCTTCCTCCAATAGAAGCGAACCAAACGATAAGGTCAAAGGAAATAGAGAACATGGTCGAAGTAACCAGGTGAGTAATAATAATGTCTTTACTTATCATGTTATTTCAATAAAAATTGCATAAAATCTAATGGGACTTAATTATTTTTGGAACTTAAACCTAGAATTTTATGCCCATTGTTTAAATTTGGTGTTATTTTCAACATTTATATGATATTTATTGAAGTAAATTTAGATATAAATAGAGTACATTTTTTATAGTTTTTTTGGAAGAAAAAAAATATAAATACTTACATTGAAATTAGAAGTTTTGAAAAGTAAGTGATAAACAAAAAAACCATTATTAAACTCCAAAATATAACCATGGAAAAAATGGTGATATATGATCACCATAAAACCAATAATAATAATAAATAAAAAGTGTGGTGATGTTATAGTATCATGAAAAAACATTTTAAATGTCCTCAAAAGAAAAAATGGTCGTGATATTTGTAGCACCACTTTTGAATGTGGACAAAACAACCCCACCCCTAAGCACCCCTAAAATATGAGAACTTTTTCAAGTTCACCTCAGGCAAGTAATTGTGATTGTGCATGTCGCATGGGACATAGGGGATGCTAACAATGCTCAATGGGAAGTAAGAAATGGAGTTTATTTAGATAGTATAGAAGAGAAGCCGTGTCTGAAAATGTAAGGATGAAGAACTTGTGTGGCCTAGTGTTTGGGAAGGAGTGGGAGATCGAAAAGAGGAAGTAAGTAGGGTGTGCAGCAAGTCTCATTTAAATCCCCATGTGATGAAAGTGGAAGATAAAGATGAGTGGAATAAAGTACTCATTTCTCCTACAAGAAAGTAAGCATATCTAGGATAGTTTCAGCAATGGCAATATAATGAAAAATGGTTAATGGACGAAAAGAGTGGTTTGTGAAAAATTCAACCACAAGGTTTTGTGTTACAAGAGAGGCGAATCTAGTGGGAGTAGTTCTTTATATGCTAAGGTATTCCCTAAATTCCTAGTTGATAAGAACTAAATAATTTGCTACCTAGTATCCATGGAAAATATTCACTTGTTGGAATATATATCAGCTTTCATATCTATAATGGGTGGGTTAATGTTGTAAACCAATATTGACTCTAATCTGGCTAATAAGCCGATGGTTAGATAAGGGGATGGTGACTTGGCATATCCTCCATCAAATAGGTTGGTTACATGTCATACAAATCAGGGGATGTGAGATTTTATCGGGGACATTATTGGGGTCAAACAAGATTACCCCCTACCCCAAACCATGTTTGGGATCTTGGGATCTACATTGATGAGTTGGAGTCCTTCCTTCATGAGCATATCCAAGATGACAATGAGTGATTTGTTCATCAGTTTTTGATATCCATTCTACATTTCACTGATAATATGATCCCCCTAACCTCATCCCTAGGAGGCCTCTAGAGACAACATGATCCATTAGCCCTTTTCTATGACCTTTGGTAGTTGATAATCAACCTTGGTAAAACCAAGGTTACGATCTTTAACGGGTCAAAAAAGGCCCTCTTAAACTACCATTTCTTCTTCAGAGGCGAATAGATCAAGATCACCACCACCTATACATACTTGGGGGTGTGGTTTGTAGGGCCCCATTTTAATTTCAGGCATGCTTTACACCCTGGGTCAACAAGGGATATGGGTCCTTAGCTTTGCTCGAGAGATAATGTTTCGAGCACCACTTCTAGGACATATTTTCGAAGATGCCTCTTATGGATTGAATTATTGGCCTAGAATTCTTCATGGATCGTAGGTTTGGAGACCTTGAATGCTAGACTCGGACTAGGCCATTGCTAAGAGGGTTCAAACCCTTTTCCTCAAACACATGATCAAATGCAAACAAACAATCTTACAACCCATTATTCTTGCAAATTTTGGCACTCGACCCCTTCATATTAAGTTATATTCATCGTGATCTCACTCCATTGTGTTTAGAGTTTTGTTGACCTAGCTACGGATCATTACCAATATCCACACAGTGCCTATTGCTCATCAAATAAAAATTGCTTTAGCTATCCCCTCCATATGGGCACGTTATTGCTTTGCAAGGATCTCAAATCTTTTAGTCTATGGTTGTTTCAATGGACCACCTCCCTCCATTCAGATACTCCCTAGATGCACCTGGCCACCTCTTACTTGTTAGGAAGGAATTGAACAAGATCACTTAAGATGACATTTAAAGGCAATTCATATAGATCATGTGGACTAACCCATCGAATGGATTATGTCCAAAGATGGTCCTCTATGTAGATCATTTCATGGAGTTGAGGGGTGGATTCATTGTTCAACCTCCATACATGCATCATCACCTAATGCATGCTCTTTACTTTCTTGAGCTAATTCAAAGTGTGTTCACATAGACTTTGGGTGGAGGACGAATACCATATTGACCATTCGAACAAGCTCTATCAATATTCAAGAGGTTGAGACAAAGGAGCATTTCATTTTCATTGTCATACTTATTACAAGATTCGAGGGAAGGTTACATTATTTATTTAGGGAGTAAAAAATCATCTCTAGTTTCTTTTGACATCCCAACCAAAGATTCATAGCTTTATACATGAGTGAGGCCCTCAGATTCTATTACCAGATTCTCTAGCCACCCCTTACACCAATCTCCACCCAGACAATTACTTCTTTTTTTACGGTGCTCCCATCCATCAAGGAGGCCAAGCAACAAACCAATAAAAACCTTGCTTTTAGTATAAAATCAATAAGGATATGGAATGCCATTCCTACCTCCCAGAGATCCCAACAATAATGTCATTCTAGATCTCACACTAGCATTTAGATAGGTGCTTCCATGTCTTAGAAACAAGTTGCATCTTCCAAGCATAAATACATTATGCAATCAATTTCTTCTTCCATGTCCTCTTCCAAACAATGTTATACAATTTTTTCTCCATTTAGACCCAAATGTTAGGGGAGCTAGCTCTAGTTGACCCTAATACACTTGCAGCATCTATATTCAAGATTTTGGATACAATTTTTCTTTCAGTGTTGTTCTTCACTCTTAGGGTTCAAACTTCAAGTTTTTTAAGTTTAAAACAGTACTTTATATTATGTATTTGTGATTAACAGTTCCTGTTCATATAGTAAATATTCACTTTAAATAGGCTATATAACAGTAATCCATATACTACTATATATATATATATATATATATATATATATATATATATATATATCGAATTATATGATTGCAATGACCTACGTGTCGATATATATACACATTGTCGGATCACAAGGTCGATGGGCCATGTCCCTTCATTAGGATGTGATACTTCATTAATTATTTATTATTATTATTATTATTATTATTATTATTATATATTCATTACATTTCCTTCCCCTTTAGAAATTCTTTGTCCTCAAAGCATATTTATGGAAAAAAATTATCTCTAGTTCTCTTATCCCTGGTTCTTGCTCATAACATCTTCTCATAATTCTTTGTGCTTGTAGGTGTGATACTTGATGAAATAACATAATATGATTTATGAAGCATGGAATAAAATTGTTTCACTAGTCTTGGATCGGGCCACCCCAATTTGAACTTACGTGACACTGGACACTCATGGTTTCCTTGGAAAAAACCCAATGTATTTTGATTTCCAAGATTACTTTTACCTTGGAACCCAAATGTTTTGGTATTTAATTTCTTAGCGCTATATACCATTTGTTGTTGTTTAAAATGATGTTGACAGATCAACTAGTTGAAGTGGTGACTTTTGTGATTAGGGTGTCGATAAAGTGTCTTAATATCTTGTGTCTTGTTTTTGGCAACCTCGAATTTTGTTGCTTATGGTAATTTATCAACTAGAAATAATTCAATTGGATTTGTATATGTCCCTTCCTCTGAAGTCTAGATTTTTTTAGCTGAAAACTTTGTTATTTCAACTGGCTCTATCTTTGATTCCTTGTTGATCATTGACTCTTTACTTGTGAGCTTCTTCGATGTTTATTGTTGCGACTTCTCATCATCATTTAACTTCTTAATATGTTCCATCAAATCTTGATTATGATTTTTAAGGTGACAAGCCTCTTTATCATTTTCTAATAATTTATTCTCAATATATTCATTAGCATGTTCCAACTTCAGATCTTATTGCTTCTTAATCTTTAATTTCTTGATTTTTGTGAGTAGAATTTTATTTTGATTTCTCAACTGAAAGATCTCATAATTATTGTTTGATGTCATTTTATTGATATTTGCAATCTCTAATTTGCGATCATTTTTAATGTTGGTATAGCTCTTTAATTTGTTGTTGAAACTGATAGAACTCTAAATCTTAGCATTCCAATTTGTTTTGGGTTTGCACAATTTCTTTATCTTTGTCGATAAGGAGTTTGTTCAAACTCCATACTTCCTCTTCTAAATCTTCATAGCTTTCATATGGTAATTCCTTGCATGTATTTTGTGATGAAGGAACTCCTATGCATGATTCCACTTATAAATCTTGTAATGTTATTTTCTTCTTCTTAAATAAGAACAACAAATTTCTTCTTCATGTTTAGAATGAAGGACCCCAATGATTCCATCCAAGGTGGCCCCAAAATTATGTTGGCATCCTCTTTATACATAGTTGTAATGTTGAATTGAGATGTGTACTTCTATTGATTAATTGATAATTGTAAGTCTTTAACATCATATACATCACCAAACCTCTTTGTTTTTTTAACTAGCATTTGCCCCTTGAGGGGCAAAAATGAACGCCGGTAGGAAAAGAGGAAAGTTAGCCAAGGATACTGGTAGGACAGGGGAAAAGGTCAACAAAACCCCTTATTCAATGTTGTTTGCTTTACTCATTGATGTCAATAGCGCTACAATATATAGCATTAATTTGAAATTTAACGTGGTTAAAATAAAGTTCACATCTCAAGCATTTAACCAAACTCTAGAATCACAGTTGTGAAGTTTCGAATTGGGCATGTCCTCAAACAAAAAATAATGTTAAGCTTAAATTTGCATGCTTGTGCCCAGAACGGTTCCATGAGTGATTCCTTATCTCTCAACAACTTATCTACTTTAGTCTTCAATTCATTGGCCTTATCGTTCGTCACTGATGCATGTGTTTCAAAGTCTGTAAGCTTTGCTTGAAAATCATTTGTCTCCCCTTCCAGTATCATTAACTGAACATTCAATGCTTCCTTTTCTGTGTTAAGGTTGTTGTACGCAGCTAGTAAATTGTCTTTCTCAAATAATGTGGCCTATAATTTTGTGTTTAACTCAAAGGTCTCTACACGTTCCTTTACCAAGGTGGCCTTGAGTTTCAACATTTTTTCTTTGTTTCGCTCAATAGTGGTAAGCAGCTTGTCGACATTGTCAGCACTTGCTTGTTCAATTGCAACATTCACTGAGGCTATGAATTTGGGGTCCTTTTGAGTGCCTTCTACAAGTGTGTTTTCTGTGACGGTGACAATATCTGGTTGAGCGGTCATTTTCATTTTTTTTTCTTACCGTCATGTTATGGTCTTTCTCTTTGAATAGAAAAAATCGTGTCCAATCAGACCACTGTATGTTATTTGGATGGGGTAAACGACGTCAGCTCAAGCTATGGAAATGGCAAGTGGCCTCCAGTTAGTGGGATTAGCACGTTTGTGTCCATGGGTTTTGGACTATTGACTTGTGGACTTGTTGGATCCTTGTGCATAGTTGGTTGGTTCTTTTCTTGCGCTTCTTTGCTGATTTGTTCTTCCAGAGCTTCATTCTCTTTAGTTTCTCTTGCACGATGGTCTTCTTCATTTTGCAATTTTTCCATTTCCTCTCTTTGATGTTGTTCGATTGCTAATCTTTTTGCTTCCTCTTTATCATGTTTTTCTTGTACCCTTTTGGCCTGTTCACTTTGGCTATGTATTTTTGCTTCCTCTTTCTTTTGTTGCTCTGTTGATTCTTCTCTTTGTATATGTATTTCTGCTTCCTTTTCCTAGGTTGTAATTTTGATAGAAGTAGGTGCATGGTTGCCCTTAATTTTTTTGTGCATCTCTTTCGCATTGTTGACCCTTTTATATATTTCCTCATCTGCCAGGAAATGATCTGAGTATTCAAAAGTGATTTTGCAAGAAGCACAATGTTTAGCCACTTTACCTTTGTTGTCGTTTCTTACTTTTTTGGTTTGATTTAGGTAGAATTCTTGGCACGTTGTTGAGCAATTCTTTCATATCCACTCCTTTTATATTTGGGCATGGCAGTTCCCAGTTTTCCAAGGCCAATTCTTGAAACCCTAAATTCTTGGTGTTATTTTCATGATCGAATAATTGGTTCAATCCAGGAAGAAGAATCAATAATCACAAGGTCAATTGGTCCTTGCTGACTCAAAACCAATCTCCATAAAACCTTTTAGCTCTTGGAATTCTGCATCCATTCTACTCTTGGGGTCTCTCTTGTTCTCCAAGGAGATGGTCTCCAAATTTAGCAAAGCGTTTGGATAGTGAAGGCAAAAATTGTTGGGTTGAGGCACGCGAAAGCACATGTGACGAAGCAACAAATTTTCATGCCTTCTCTCAATAAACAAAATAGATCATTGCGCTTTAATTGTAAGTGTTGAATTGTTAATGATGGGATGAGATAAGTCTGATGAAATGAGAGCATCTCAATGAGTAGCGATTCATATTGAGTGGGAGCAATTGTTGAAGCTCTTATAAGTAGTGGAAATGTCTGGGCTAATACCTACTAAAACATGAGTGGAATCAAATATGAGAATTATGTATTTGACATGTAGTGCATTCAATAGATAATTAATGTAGGATCTTCTTCAATACTTGGTCGACCAAAATCTTTGGATATAATTTACCACTCTTTAATTTCGTGACAGTTTTTGTAGGGGCTTCGTCAATAGTTTGTTACCCAAATCACCAATTATAATGTTATCATCCTTTAACATTCATCGACCACAATTTAAAGTTTGCTAACTCGATCTTGTCCAAGACATGCACACAGTATCCCCACGAGATGGAGACTATCCATTTTTGCTTCCTGTTATAGAAGATGCTCTGCTGGAGAGCTCGGTCAGTGCAGCTTGAGAGTTTCAAAGAGGAAGCTTTGCATACTATATCATTGTCATTGTTGCATGTGTAAAGATGACAATGTTTGAAAATGTTCAATTTGAAGGTTATGTTCATAAATACCTTGCTTCTACATGTTAGTTAACATCAATGCTTTGTTTTGAATATTCGGTTGTTGTCACTTAACATTCCTTTTAACATTCTATCAACAAAAGAAATTTCATAAAAACATTTTCAGTATTAGTAGTGTCTAAAATAATAATGTACAAAGCATACTACCAATAAATAAAAAAGTGCATCTTGTACACTACCACCATAAGATAATATTTTATTGTTCTTTATGAGGAAGCTTTGCAAAATTCACAATGCATTAAATTCACAAAGAAAATATTCACCCAACACAATCAACACAAAAATAAAAGTTTGTCTTACGTTAGCAACATTAATATGTTTTATTATTTTAATGATCCACCTACATAACAATAAATATTGTACTTTTGAAGTAATTCTCTTAAACGTTTTATTTTGTTATTACTTCTTTGTACAACATGACGGCCAACACCAAACATAACATCAAATTCATGCGTGTATAGAAACACGTGGCATGTGAACTCAAATTTTATAATTTTACACCACCATACATTTTCATGTTTCAAAACCCAATGATGTTTTGGAGCCATGGGCCAGAAAATGTTTGAAATTTGTAATACCATAAGTTCTGGATGGGGCATGAAATTTCGATTTCTCTGTTTCGTCTGACTTTGAATTTTCCTTAACATGCTTTCGTTTTGCAGGGATAGCAAAACATTCACATGAATTATCTTTTGGATGGTCCAAACTTTCAAAGATTCTAAATTGAGAACATTGTAAAAAGCATGCATTCTTCACATGTTTCTTCAGCACTCCACACGATACAACAACCTTAACATTACTATAACCTGCTGTACCACGGTTGTAATTGGAAGATCAATCCCTATTCAAACCTTATATTTGGCTAGTGATCTGCGAGGCCTCTTGCAGCTAAAATCCATGGTTTCACCATAAAAACGCGCAGTACAATGAGTGCCATTGAAACTACAATCTAACATATCTCTATGTTTGATAGATGAATAAGAAACAACAGAATGAGCCCATGGCTTCTGAATGAGGCCATTTGGACTGCTAGTAGGCAAGCAATGTGAACTATCAATATCAAATGTATCTAGTTTAGATCAAGTAAATCTACTCCTCGTATTTCCAATTGGTTTTAATCCAACATTTAAATTAAATCAAGATGTTTCAAATATTTAAATATTTTCAAAAAAAAAAGTTGAAATATATTATTATTAATTTTTAAATTTAAATAATATTAAAATAAAGTTTTAATTCAAAATTATCAATATGTCTAAAAAAAATATTCTTAAAAAGTTCCCATTGGCATCACTTGTCCATCCAAAAACTCTTCATAAACAAGAAGACTCCACTTTGACCAAGTTCCTTCTTAAACAAGCCATTGAAAACATAGTTCAATTGTCTATAAACATGCCTGCAAAAAATAATATGCCACTCTGATTGAAGCTCTCGGTTTCTGAATTTTCATTGATCCAGAATGGCCTCCTACAAATCTGACTCCCCATTAAACCAATCCACCATCACCTTGGAGTCTCCCAAAACCTATAAAGATCCAATACCTTTTATATAAGCAAACTACAAATACCACAACCATAATATCTCATTTGTGAGGCACCATAAAAAAAAAACATACAAATGTATTATTCAAAAAAAAAAGAGAAATTAATGATCCTGATAAATTTCACATTTGAATATATATAATATTCTTAGTAGATCCCTACAATCTAAAGACTTAAAAACAATACGCTCCTTCTATCATTTTCAAAAATAACAATATTCTTGCATCTCCAAATTCCCTCACATTACAAACAAACAAAGATCGATTGTTTTATTATCATAAAAGATATACAATATAATATGATTTCAAAAACCTCTATTCATAAGGAGCTTGATAAGTTGAATATCAAACTCCTTATCAATAGAGGTCTTTGAAATCATTTCTATATTGTATTTTTTATGATAATAAATATAAAAGATTCAATCCTAAATGCTTTTCTAATATAATTGAATTTTTAATTATTTATTATTAGTAATTGTTGTTTAAAAATATTAAAAATTTAAAATAATACATCATTTTATATTTTAAATAAAATTATTATTAATGATGATTATTGTTATAGTTTATTGAGAATACTTTATTTTTTATTATTTAAAAACATGAATTTGTTTTAAAATTTTATTTTTATATTTTAAAAAGTTAAAGAGAAAATTTTCTAAATCTGTATAGCTTTAATGAATTAATATGTTAGGAAGATCAATTATGTTATAAACATTTTGACATTAAGATAAAATGTGGGCATACACATGACATTCTAAGAGAAAGTTCTCTAAGGTAGTGGTTAAGGTGTGCTAAGTTTATATAAAGTAAACTTAATTTTGGAGAATGGGTCTAGCTTGGATTGTTAAGAAGAAAAGTTGTTATCCTCTTCACCTAGATTCAATTCTTGCTTATGTTATTTTTTACGCTAGTGAGTCAATTATGGTTTGAAAGGTAGTTCCAATATCCTTTATGACATGTTTGACTCTCATGGACCAATTGGATCAATTAGAGTTATGAAGGTATCATTTATGTCAATAATATATATTGAAATAATGAGCCCGTCGCATGAAATTCCTCACACTCTTCTATGCCTCTCCACCGAGAGGTCGCAGCATTAATGAATAGAGAGAAGCACCACAATTACAAAAAATAAGGTTTAGCCGTTTTCAAGAGCGAGTCCACGCAATTACAAACAATCTTACCACAAAGAGAGAGCCCATATGTTAGGGTTTACGATAAGGTAGTCTTCACGCAGCACTATAATGAATGACTAGGAAATTAGGGTTTACGTTTACAATGGCATGCACTTGGAGCTTCTATCCACGCTCTTTCATGCACCACAGATAACTATGCTTTGCTTTTCAAGTCCTCTTCAAGTTTCCACGTGTAGGTATGCGAGTCTCGGTTCTCCTTCTGGGCACTCCATATCGAGTCTGCACAATCAGTTATGCTGCTTACAATGACTCCCTTCAATAAAAGGCAGTTTGTTCCTTTACTCTTTTCTGAGTCTCATCAAGATGAATAGCTAAATAGCCAGTTTGCAATGTTTTCAGGTATATGACATTTTTTTCTACAATGTCTTCAATGAGAATTGTGATAGTATAGAGTTAACTACAAAGCACCAGATCTCTATTGGTGCCAACAATCCAGGATCGCAGCTTCTCAAATTTCTAGTCGCAGCCCACATACAAGGAGGATAGCCCAAGCTAGATCATACGCAGAGATAGATCCACGTCCAACGGTCACGCCAAACAAACACGATGCAACAATTGTCCTCAAATCACAGTAGCAGAAGAGGAGAAGAGTACGCACAAGGGTTTGTGTATTTCTGCACGCAAAAGGGTGGGAGTCAGATCTCACCACAAGAGATCGCAGTACCAGAGTGTTGATTTCAATATATCATTTATCTCTATTGACGCGTCCCTACCTTCTCAGACGGGCTCCATGCCTTCCCAGCTGCCCCGCGCATCTTTTCCCTCCTCGCCACACAACCAGCTCCCACCTATCTCCTACCGAATTCCCCACTCGGCCTGCCAGCTCTCCTTCCACGCGGCACCATCTCCTCCCACGACAACACGCGTTGTCGACCAGCCCCTCTCCCCACCTTGTCCTGACTGGAGTCCTTCACCTCGTTGCTCCACCTCACAACCTTCCCAATCTCCTTTCTCCCCAGCAGCCCACCACCCAACTGCCCACAGGGAGCCCACGTGAACCCAGGTTGCATGCATGCATGCCCCTCCCGCAAGGGCACCTCCTCTATCAAAAGGATGCTCAGCCTCTTGCGCGTGGGTCTCATTCCTCCCCTCGTGTTCAGTTCTGCGGCTCATCCATGGCGGGTGATTCGAGTGGGTTTCAGTCGGATTGCAGGTATCCATGAATGGTGTTTTGAATGTCTTTTCATCGTTTGGTTTGATTTGGTTGTTGTTGCAGCGGAGGGTGGCTCGGCCCCAGTGCAAATGGGGATGCCTTGGCATGGTATCGGCTTTTGACTTAAGGCTCCTGCGCTTTGTACTCGGGTTAAAATCCATTTTTATTTATATATATGTATGTACAATGTAAGATTTTATGTGTATGCGCAGGATGCTCTAAGGCTCGGCCTTCCTCCAGTCTCTCTTCAGAGCTACATGCGGCGCCGGGAGAGCTACCAGGAATGGGAACATCAAGCGGGCAGGAATGCGTAGAGCACCCTATGGATTTGCTGGCTCATGGCCTTGCCAGCTGGCTGCCCATGGCCGCAACCATGGCTGGGCCAAAACTTCTGATGTAAAAGAAAAAAAATTATAATGTAATTAATTTTTATTTTCCATTTCGATATGGTTCAATTTTTTTGAAAAATCATGTATGTATTATTTCAGTTGTCTAGACTGCCAAGCTCCGAGCTGATTCCCATCGACCATTTCAGTTGTTCGAATCTGGTTCAATTCCCATTTGAACCGAAATTCCCGCAGTCGAAATGGCACTGCTTCCAGGATTTCGGCGTGTGCAGGGAGGGCCTTCGACCGGTCTCCTTCTATTGGCGAGGGGTTCATTGTGTGCCGTGAGGTCTTCGCCCATAGAAAGAGCCCGAAGCTGCAATAAACAAATAACTTGAAATGTCACAAGCCTTAGCCGCATTACGGTTACAACCTTCAAGGTATCTTGAGTCTGGAAACACTGTTTAAGCCAAATCCGCTATATCCTTAGGATATAAATGTGTCCTCTGCAATGCTTCCATCGTCATTGTTGCAAACTTCAAGGAGTTCACGCATTCGCTAGTGTTGTTGGAGTTCTGTCTCTATAGCAGATCGCTATCACCTTTGGAAAAAATGACTGAACAAACTGCCGACTTTAGAGCATGGTTTACCGAAGATAGGATGTCGATTTGAACCATGAGATTCAGTCTACTGCAGTGTCTTGACGCAGATTACCATCTAATCCAGCATTTTTGTGCGGATCCATTCTCGGTCGACTGCAAAGCCCTCATTTCCGTGTGGTTTCTCCTCCGTCAATTGCAAATAGGTGGCAGAACTTTATTGTGCAGAGAAATAATGAAGAAGGTGAACACGTGTTATGTGCGGGGCGATTAATTCAACGATTGGGCACCCTCCACGTGGCAGGATTCCATTCGCTCCATGAGCAAGGAAGAATCTAGCTGACGTGCACCTCCGTGGTGAAACGCCTACGGCCTAATTATAGTTGACTGTGGAATTAATATTTGATTTGTTAATTCAATGTTTATGTAATTTTCAGTTTTGTTCGGACAAAGATGGATGTGAATATGGGGGCCGTCGTTATGGCCGGGTGGCTGGGGCGGTCGGCTGTGGCCGTCCCCACCCAGGTTCGACCCCGAAACCCGAAACCCAATTCGGCGTCCTCACCCACCATTGGGCGCCGGTTTAACTGTATGTGAAAAAAAAAAAGATGGATGTGAATATCCTTTTATTGAATAGTCTAGTAAAATTTCATTATTTTGAAACAATAAGTTGAAGGCCATTAACATCATATACATCACCAAGAACTCTTTATTTTTTTATTTTTTAATTATAGCGGACTCTGGAATTAATATTTGATTTGTTAATTCAATTTTTATGTAATTTTCACTCTTGTTCGGACAAAAATGGATGTGAATATCCTTTTATTGAAAAATTTAGTTAAATTTCATTATTTCGAAACAATAAGTTGAAGGCCATTCATAAGATAACCTTCCTTTTTATTAAATTCCATTCTTTTTTTCTCTCCTTAACTTAGACTCCTTTAATTACTTTTTAATATAATATATCCAATTTTTTTTAAAGTACATCACTAATAATATTTTTCTCCACTTAAAAAACAAATAATAATTGATTTGAAATCGTTGTAAAAAAAAAATTAATTAAACACATCTCCTTCACTTTTACTTTATAATTTGACAATTTCGTAACAACCCCAAATTATTCCATTTATAATTAAAAGTTGTCTCTTAAGGTTACTACCCATTGTGATTCATCCCAAGCGATGCCACCCTTATGAAAAGTCACGAGTCAACACATGACGACACGTGTATAATCACATGCATTTCACTTAATCGTACCCCCTTTTGTAATATCAAGTGTGGATTTCACAGTAATAAGACTGTCAATGCACAGAACGGCGACAGTGCTGGAATAGACTCTGTCAACTTCTACTTATTGACATGTTTTATCTATCCACTATGTCCCCGATTTAAGTAAACAGTGTGACACTTCATTAATTATTATTATTATTATTAATATTTACATATATATTATGTTTATTACAGTGTTTTGCTTTATGTAAGAGTCAATTTTTGTGCTCCCATATTGTATTGGCATTATTGTACATACTAGTTCCATTGACCTACTTTTGAGGTCATTTTTTGGACATTAATAAAATGATCTCTCTCATTTGAAATCAAAAGTTAACTTTAATCAATTAGATCAAAGGAACATATGGTACAAAAGAAATTAAAATGTAAGGTTGTGGATAGAATGGAGAATTTCTAGCATGTAAGTTTTCATCATCTTTAATAGTTGATCAAGAGTGATGATTTTGAGCTACACATTTACATAGTTCATGGGCAGGTTGTAGACATCTTCTTCAATACACTTGATGCAAATAAGTTTGTAATTTTTTGGCACAAAAGTTTGTTTCAGATATGACCATTAACAGAATGTGATCAAGTTAGTATAGTCCAATAGTTATATCACTATGTTTACTAGATCCTTAGACAATAAAGTGATCTATACATAATGCAATAAAGCAACATCTTATCAATAATTAAGGTTAAGGCAAGTAAAATGTAATAAGCTTTTAATTATTTTTTTTGTTTTTTCAAGGAACCTCGCAGAAAACCCTCCGAGTACTTCCCCATGATTCATGCATGTTAAAAAAGGTGGTAAACATGGTAAATGTCAGCATTGATTAGAAAGCCCAACCCTAAGCAGATTAAGAGAGTCAAACCCATAACCTCCCCAACTTTAAGGGGAGAGATCTCACGTCTAGTTCTTGACTACTTGAGCTAACCCTCGAAGCTTTTAAATTTGAAGGACATGAGAGTGGGTTTTGTTCCACTTATATGCACACAAGTCACGAGATCATTTAATACAATCTCTTTAGGTGCAACCACACATTCAAACACTACCTCAACGTGACCCCATGGCTCTAAGAAAATCCCTCATGGGAATTGAACCTTGCCCACTAGTGAAAAACTACTCGATCTTCACCAATGGATCCAACCCCTTTGGGACAAATTTTAAGTTATGTATTAGTACAATGCTAACTACTCAAGCATGTGTTTGTCTCTCCAATAAGCCATGTGTTTTGCTCATCAATTTTCTCAAAATGAATAATACACTATCTACAACTCTATATTGCATATGTGCACATTTTAATAATAACTACAAAAAACATAGCTCTCAAATAGTCTTTCTAGAGTATTGCCATGGGATCCTCCACAAGTGACTCCAAACTTGGATCATGTGCACTTCTAATAGAAAGTATCCCACCTGCAAATATTAATAAATCAAAAGAATGTATGACAAATGGGAAGAGAATAAAATCAAATTGCTCTTCAATCTTGCATCGTTTAGCTATAGTCCATAGGTAAGTAATAGACAACCCAAGGACACCGCCCATTGTCACTACAATGGTCCTCCACTCTTTAGGTTAGTGCTTTTCTAACCAAGGGGGAAAACCCTAGAATAAGACCATAAATTTGTCCTTTAAATGCAGATCTACAAATCAGATTTATGGAATGTGATGGGTTTTTTTAGAAGTTAATATGGTGGATTCTGAGAAGATCAATGCCTTGTCTTAAGGATGTGAAGTCCAAGCAATCAATGATGCTTCAAAACACATGAAGAAGGAGGTAATAAACCCCCTAGCAGCAGATATTATCAGTCATAACATATCTAATATATTAATAACAATGAAGTGAAACATACACAAGTACATTGACACATTCATCAACCTATCACAACCATATATCTCCCAAAGATTAAATCTGAATGATGAAACAGCCATATTTATTGCATGAACAGCTCCTCAGTACATCACAAAACAGGTTTGACAAGAAAAGATATAAGAGTGTTGTTAAAACCACCTTCAAACCCTCTTTTAGACATTAAACAACCTATATATATCAACAATAGAACAGCGCTCTTGCCAAAAGATATGATAGCAAATAAGTATAATGGTGAGCTTACAAATATACCAACTCTGGCAGAACGGAAAAAAAAAAAGGATGAGGCCCAAAAGATTCAACCTTACAACAGCAAAAACCAAGTATACCGAGTTTCTTTCTCCTCCAAGAATCACCTTGCAAATGAAGAGAACTCTATTTATAATTTACTCTTCAAACCCTAGAATGATTAGGTTAAGTTATAAGAAATTTTAAAAGATTAATTATTTAAATGTTTTTATTATTTCAAAATTTCTCCACTATCTTCTTAATTAATGTGAGATTTATATTTTAAAGGACTTGGAAGTAGTGATAATATAAAATAAAATAAAAATAGTGATTGTTTATTTTTAGTATTATTGTAATTATATTTTTCCATTATAATTTTAGTTTTTTTAAGTTTTAGATTTTATTAAATATATAAAAGGAAGTAATGGTACATTTATAAAAATATTAAATAAATTATAATATAAATTTAAAAAAATTACCACTGTATCATTTACTCTATGTGCACAAAAATATAAACCTTTCATTATTATTTTCAACCCTCATCTCTTAACTCTACACTAACCCAACATATTTGTCAACTACCATTAATGAGATACTATAGGTTGACCTTCACTAGATAACACCTTTAACTTAGTGTGGCATGGCATATTTGTAGTGTGACATGGCTTTTTTTATTATTTTCCTTAGGAGGCCCATTTTAGACCCCAAACTTCCTCTAATGTACCATGGAGATTTGACACCTGACTTGAGGATGCTTGGGTTGAGGAGCATGCTTCATGGAGAGCAATGATGGACCTGGACAAATAAGTCGAGGAGCAGTGGAGCTTTGTAACCACATTCGCACACATGATAGTAGCATTGGGCACATGAGAAAGCACCTTGCATGAGGACACTTGGATAGCTGACCATCATGGAAAAGGGAGCGTTGCACACCATCTTGGAGGATGGGTATTGAGCCCAAGTAGGATCATGCTTGAAGGGCATTTCACTTTGGGGGTTTGAATAAAGCCTAGTTTGACACACACACAAATCCTTGCCATGTCGAGTTGTCTTGTTGGTTACTTGTATGGACTTAAGTCCTTATTTAAAATTAGCCTCCCTCGCCTATTGTATATATATAGTGAGGAGAGAGCTCTCATATTCATTATCATTACACTCTATCTTTGCAGTTGTCTTGCAGACATTAGGGTTCATGAGGAAACCCTAGGGGAGAAAGGTCTTGTAGTGAGCAAGATGTTAGGGCTCATGAAGAAACCCTAAGATCTAGGTGCTAAGGTCGTTGAGGAAGCCCTAAGAGAAGACAAGGAGAGAGAGACATCTTGGATGTTCATGGCGAGATTGCTCTCGTGTGAGAGTTTTCTTTTGTAATGCTAGGGTTTGTTCCATGGATGTAAACCCAAGAGAGGAACATGACTTTGATGATGATGATGGTTATTATAGCTATTGTTGTAGAGCTAGGGATTCTACCCTAGTAAAAGACATGGAAAGTGGAGCTAATGCCTTGCATGATTTTGGAGCCTTGTTCTTGTGGGAAGTGAGACTAAGGCAAGATCATGGAGAGAAAAACTTGAATTTTGAGCTTGGTGTGATGCCTTGCTTGGAAGAAGACTTGGTTATTGTATCCTCGATGTTCCACGGAGGTCTTGGTGCTTGTGTTGATGCAAAAATTGAAGACCTAGGGTTTGGGGGGCCCAAACCCTACGATCGATTTGTAGATTTAGAGGCTAGCACTAGAGTTGTCTTGCCATGTACGAGCATGATGCAACATGGCTAGGGTTTGTAAACCCTAAAGAAGACAACGGTGCTAGTGTGATAAAAACTTGTTGAAGCCAAGGAGGATTTTCCGTTTTGATGTGTTGTGGATCTTTGGTGGTGGCTAGGGTTTTCATGGTTTTCCCTAGCTAGAGTTTGGACAACTAAAGATTGTACCAGCTTTGAGATAAAGTTGTGGCATGTACATGTATTTCATTTCTCTTATATATATATGAAGTTTCCAGCTGTCCAAAATTGTCTAATTGCAGATTTGATTTTCAGCTCGCATTTTCTTCTTGATTGGTAATTTCCAGCACTTGTTCATGCTGATTTAGCATAACATAGGACTGAAATTGTTAAGTGATTTAACACATCGTTGAAAGATAAGAGAGCAAATTTTACATTTCTGCTGTAAAATCTGCTGTAATAAATTAATTTTCAGATCTAGTATATGCTTGGAAAAGTCTGCCCTAAGATTTGAAACTTGTTCTGGCCTCATGTGGTTGAAGTGAAGTGAAATATTGTCAATTGTTTGCTGCTGTAAACTAATATTTCAGATCAGCCCTAAGGCTGAGAGTCCGCTGGGATAAGATCTAGGAAACCTCTAGTAAGAGTGAAATTTCAGAATTTGCATTAATTGCCCTAGATCCGAAATTTCAACATTAAAATCTATACAATAAAATTTCCTTAACTACATCCATCATCATTATCAGACTCTTTTGCATATGAAGCCTTAAAATTATGTGGCATCTCCTAAATAGTGGCAAAGTTGAAGGTCATATGCAACTCTCAACTTATCTAGATTCTAAGATGAGGCAAATCAAGCAAACTTCTAGGACGTTGCTAAGAATGCAGGCATTATTAGGAAGTTGTGACATTGTATATGGTGGAAGAAGATTGAGGAGAACCGGCAAAAAATTAGCTATTTTCTGAATGTATGATAGCCAAAGAGCTTGACTCATGACATCCTGCTTTAGATTTGGAAATTGCTTCCATTGAAAAGGAATGGATAAAGCATGTGCTGGAAACCTCAATAGCATATTGTGACCAATGTAGAACTTCTAAGCACCATGGGAAGCAAGTCTTGCAAGTAAACACTATACAAGACACCCCGTCTCCAAGAGTGCCAGTTTTGAAATGACAAACTGTATATGTCTGCAAAGTATATTCCTAATTCCATAGTGTTTCCATCCCAAAAAAGGGTAAAATCTGTCAAAATCGCAATTTTTCTCTAACAACAGAACCCTGGTGAATCAGCAAATCCTAGATATCTTAAAATCCTGGAATTTAGTTGCTCCAGAATATTGTATGCCTGAGCAAAAATACAGACTGCTCGGCCATTCATTCATTGCCAAAGGAATGTTTTAAGTTTACATCAGTGACATTAACCATTGTTGCAGGACTTGGAGTCGTCATGCCTTTGGTAATTTTGCTAGATAGTGTTGTTGGTGTGCTTGAGAGAGAAGTATGAACAGGTCCATCCAAGGTATTACAGAACACACTAAGATGAATAGCATCTGCAACAACATGCCACGCATTCCCTACACACTCCTACCTCCATCCAAAACAGAGGTACCATTTTGAGATCCTCCTATATCAGCAAAAATTACTTAGCATCAGTACCTCATACGCTAATGAGCATAGTTGCACTATTGATAGTTGCAGCAGTGCACAAACTCATCACTAGACTAGCACCAATATTCTCATCATGACTTGTAGACTCCTCTGACTGCTTGATGCTATTTGAATGATTTGTTTTCTCTCCACCAGGGATAGGTTTAGCTTTAGCATTAGTGACACTAAAATTGCAGTCCTAGAGTATTGAGTTTTCCACATTCTCCTAACATTGTCGTTTCCAATGTACAAAGCAGTGATCCTTGATGATTTAGTAGAGTTCTCTTCTCTGTCGCCAACTTCAAAATACCCTATATATAACATAGAGAAAGCACTCTCAAATTCTGGAGCATTCGAGCTCTGAACTAGGATCTTGACTTCATTCAAACAGTCCACAACATGACTTTCATATTCCTCGTCGCCTGCATATTTCTCCTCTATAAAATCTTCAAGTTCCAAGAGCCATCTTCTTTGATCTTCATAATGCTGAATATATTTTTTGAGGCATTCTGCAGGAGATTCTTCATGTTAAGATTCCCATAAGCCAGGATATACTGAAGGATAACAGGCATGCTAAATCTCCTCTTATAACTTCTCCACATCTAGAGAATTCGACCATCATTGGTGTGTGCCCATGAGAGCAAGAAAGTGGCTCTGATACCAGTTAAGAACTCAATCTGATAATTCCAAATAAACCAATCAAAAAGTGCTTTTATAACTGTATAAAAACCTGCTAGCTAAAATAGGAACTAAAACCTGAAAAAATTACATCAGAAACCAAAAATAAGAAACTTCTAGACTGAGATAGCAAAACTGAATTTCTAAAACAAAAATTTGAAAATTTGCTAAAAGACCTAGACTGCTTTTCGCAATCAAAGTATCAAATATCAAAAATATGGAAAATAGACTCAAAGCAGACATCCGTTTATTGCTTTAGAGTCTAGACAATACACAACATTAAACATACTTTCCTAAGGACGTATGGACAACAACCCAATCCAACTCCAAGAGCAATATGGTCACTACACCTAGCCACATATTCTAGACTAGTTCACAAAACATTCACCAAAAGTATATTGAAAGCCTATTTATAGCTATTATTCCCACGTGCTTCCTTATCTTTTACATGTGGGATAGACGATTTTTTATGAACTTATTCAAGTCAATTTTACTCTAATATCTTTAAATTTTCTTCCTAAATTGCTTACATACAACCTCTATAACCTCTAAAAACATGTCTTAACCCTTCGAAGACAAAACTGAGCTTCCCTGCTACGTTTTTATTCATTGCTTGGCATTTCTTCTCAATTGGAGACAGAATAGAGTCAGTCTTTGGGCATTCTGACAATGGATTGGTGAGCCTCCTCTAAGGCACATGAGGCTACCTAATTTCAGAGTCAGGCTTTGGGTGTTTCCTCGTAGTTATATACATCTTTTATGTGGTCAGATAGTTTGCCATATCTCTACTACAGTTTTAAAAATATTTAAAATCACATCTTGGTGGTTATGTGATGAGACTTAGCCACCAGTTCCTAATGGTCTCAGTCCAAATATGTTTTAATTTTTTTATTTTATTCCCTTTGTACATTATATTTTGCAATTCAAGGAACTCATTGTAAATATTTGATAGGTGACTTGGTCAAAGATAATCACTCTCCTAAACATGTACTTTATAATTGTAACTGTAGGAGACTTGGTCGAAGATGACCACTCTCAACCAATTTGTATTTTTATAAATCCATAGTACAATATAGAGTATACAAATATGTATAGTTGCGGCACTCTCCTTTGTACATGCATTCCTCCTCTTGTTTGTGAGTATATGCATTGTTGTTAATTGTGCTCATGTCAAATGGTATCAGAGTCAACCATTGATGGAGACGCTTGCTATACAATAACGGAAACAAAACGAACAGCTTGCCATCCAATGCCAGCAACAGCAAGAATTTCAAACCAAAATGATGCAAAATATGCTCACCATGCTCTAACAATTGGTAACCACACAACAGCAAACCCCAAAACAAAACCCTACTATAGATCTTGCAACATGGTTGCCCCCGCAATAGCCTAATATCCTTCGTGGAATCCTCATTGTCCAACAATCCTTCAAGTTGGACACAAAGTTGTCCAAATTCCATCCCCAAACTTGGTAAAGCCTTGAACGAGACAAACCCAACTTTTGGTAACCACACAACAGCAAACCCCAAAACAAAACCCTACTACAGATCATGCAACACTGCTGCCCCCGCAATTGCCCAATATCCTTAGTGGCATCCTCCATCCTCATTGTCCAACAATCCTTCAAGTTGGACACAAAATTGTCCATCCCCAAACTTGGTAGAGCCTTGAACTAGACAAACTAAACTCTTGGCTTTGCAGTCTGAAAGCCTAACTCAAGACTTAGTCCAATTTGTTACTGTAATTATAATAATGTTATTTTATTAGTCTTTAATATTTACTTCAGTACTTTAAGTACCTTAGAGTTAAAAATGGATAAACAAGAAGAGGTTATGCAATGTCTTTCTCCTCTTCATTTATACGTATGTAAGAAGACATATGATGAATTGACGAATAACCAGCATAGATCCATCTTACATCCACATCTGTCAAGCACCGATGGATCAAATTTCTTGAGAAGTAAATTTTTTTCTTGATGTGTAAAAAATCTAAGATAAAAAAATTTACACCTCAACAAATTTGATCCCTCTCAATGCTTGATAGATCAGGGTTTAAGATGGATCTATGCTGATTTTAATTTTTTTAGCTTTTATGTAAATTTTAAAATTGAGTCGACATATGCTGCTGAATAGCTTTATTTAATTTTTATGTTGTTACATACATGACATCTCCATATTGGGTTGTAGAGCACCTCACTACTATCAGTGCAATGGTTTGATAGTTCCCTTCTCAAGAGCTCAGTCTCCTCTTTGTTCAACCTATGTGTATTCTAATATGGTATCAAAGCCACAATGAGAAGAAACCACGACTGAAAGATGATGAATGCCAAGGGACTAGCCTATCCAATGACGGTCCAAGGAGCTACAATACATGTGAATAGACAAAGGTGTTTCCCACATGAAGAGAAGTCCATCCTTCCATCAAATAGAGCTGCCACTAACTTTGATGATTCATCACGTGAAGAGAGGTCTGTCCACCCACATGAAGTGAAGTGTTTGGTCATATTGCGAATACAGCTGCCAAGGTAAGTAGCCATGATTGAAAATGTAGCTGCCAAGGTTTGGGAAGGTTGTTGTCTAGGGTGAGCCACCAGGGTGTGCCGGTCCACTCTTTAACTATTAACAGAAGTATGTCAATTTTAGTTGAAATGAATATGACCTAGCCGGTAGCCAAGCATGGGTATTCACTTTTCTTAAAATGTGTCGAGGCACTAGTCTTGAGGTATGTTACCCCTCAGCATATAGGGGTGACTTGATGATCATTGTCTATGTGATCTTCCATTACATCCAGTAGTTCCACAGATGAGATCTATGGTATGACCATGGATATTTTCCAGAGACACCCTTAGCTTGCTCAATCCACCATGATATGTGCCAGAGACAGATGGGGACATTTAGTTGACACAATGTCATGACATATGCTCTCTAGATGACTCATGGTAAATGCTTTCTTATGTATGGACATGAACATAGGCAATCAATGGTGTTACTCTATAATGGCTCATGTATCCTAGATTGTTGTTTCATGGCTAAGGATGCATCATGGTGTGGTTATAATTCTTCATTAGATTAAGTGTATGACCTTGCAGGTTAGTGTATCCCTCAAAATTTAAGTAAGGGTGACATTCATTTCATGTCATTCACAACATTTCACCTAGCGATTTTTCATCCCATGTCATTTCACTAGCCATTTCACCCATTTCCATCAATCCCCCTTTTCGCAATTTACTTATCATATGTCATGTTCTAAGGTCTCTATACTATTTCTATGTATGATGCCTAAGTCAAAGTGAGTAATGACCCCTTGCAAAAGCTATGATCCTTATGTCCCAGCTTATCAAAACCAAATCCAAAGAAAGGGACTTGCTAAAAAAATTTTATATATATATATATATATAAAGGATCATAAAAATGGCGCAAGGAAAGGGTTACTCAAGAAGAAAATTATTCCCCTCCAAGGCACACATATGGAAGAAAAATCATCAACCCCTAAATATTGAAAATTATAGACCTAACACTCAATCACATTTCCATGATAGTTAATTCGCAAACACCTTTCCCTAACATCACATTCATTTCATCACCCTCACCTTACTTTCAAACTTAGGAAATGCACCTAGTCTTGGGGGTGTAACATGAAAATCTAGATCAATTATATTTGCACGATCGTAACTATAATTGATCAAAAGTAAGTGAGTTAACTAGAAAAGTGCACTTGAAAGCCTTTTTTGTTAATGTTTTGCATATTAGATACTATTTTCCTAAGTCATATCTTATATTGTCTAACACTCAGTTGATTCTCTGTAGTTGATTTAATGTCCCCTCCTAGATGATGCACCCCCCTTCTTCATGCACAAATGGGAGACTTGAGGCACATTAGCACATGTGAGAGATGGCCAACCCTTTTTTACAATAGGATGAGTTGGCATGAGCTTTGATGACTTGAGGAGTTCATTGCACACTTAAACCATGCTTCTTCACTCTTGGGCGGTTTTTGAGGAGGTTATTACATCTTTGTAAAGGAGCATTCTAGGGTTTATGGCATCTATTAGACCCTTGTGACACTTGGCATCATCACTTGTTAGAGCGCTCCCTTATTTGACACATTCCTCATCATGGGTTGACTTGTCTATTTGGTACGTCGCACCTTGGAGGACCATTCTCGCCGCATGTGCCACCTTATCTTGGAGCATTCATCACTTTGCCTTGGTTTTCATGAGAGTGCCCCTATTGTGAGGAGGTTTGCACATCTATTCATGGATATTGATGAGGGTGCTAGCTTCATGGAGTGTTTGATTGGTCAAACCCTAGAGTTTTTTCCTTGCACTTACTCATTTCACCATATCTATTGGAGCGCTCCTCTCTTTTGTCCACTTTTCTTGGAGAGTGAGTTACTAGTTTTGACTTGTCATATATTTGGATGAGGTTGTTACATCTTGTAGTAGTTGATTGGTCAAAAACTTAGGGTGTTGGACCTAGCCTTTACTATTCCCACCTTATCTTCTAAAGCACTCCACTTAGTGCTCACTTCATGTATTATTCATCATCTCTCTAATGGTGCGCTCCCCTCACATGGTCAAAGGAGTTAGGGTTTTGGATTTAGGGTTGTTATTTTTTACCATGTCATGAGATATTTTATTATTTTCTATAGAGTTAGTTAGTCTCTCATCCTATATACAAGAGATACTCACCTCATTGTATTGGTTGCTAGAACATGGAAAATAAAACTTACTCTTGCTACTCTTATGTCTATTTTCTTTTATGTTAAGTGCATTGGGCAAATAGTGTAGAATTAAGCTAAAGTTATAAATGTTTAATGTCTTATATGAATACCTTCTTCAAATGGTGAACCTAGCATGACATGATTGAGGTAATTCTTTCCAAAAGTTCTACTTGTTTAATCTATTAAGTTAGCATTATATTTAGCACTTGGTATCAGTGTTTTGAAAACCGGTCCGGTTCGAACCGGAACCGGCCGGTTTGACCGGCCAAGGGTAATGAAACACCAAACCGGTTGTCAACTCGGACCGGGGTCCGGTTTGGTAATGAACCGCCCGGTTCATTACCAAACCGGTCCTGAACCAGCTGGTTCATTACCAAACCGGCCCTAACCGGACCTAACCGGCCAGTTCCATAATAACCCGGCCGGCCAGCTAAAAAACAAGGATTGTAAATCAGCAACAGACTTTGACCACCCCCATATTATGTCAAGTCACTTCCTTTCAGAATTTGAAATAGTGCAAGGTAATCAGCACTTAACACAAGAAACGTGTAGCATGTATCATTTAAAACCTCACCCAATTACAACAGTATTTTACTGTTACATAGGTTAGCAGACAGTTTACATCAATAATAATCAGATAATATCAGCCTTCAAATAGTGCTTCCAATTTTGAATGATGAATGCAACCATACAACAGTGAGCAGCACAAAAATCCAACACTTTTACTAGCAAATAAAGAATACGAACAGCAGACCACAATCAGCATAAAATAGTATTATGTTCAATCAGAAAGTATTACCAGTTTGTATTCCAATTATGCCAGTCATATATCACTATTAAAGTGTGGGCTTATTTTCACTATATATCATTTATGTGCCACTGTAAAAAAGCCAGCATTTCACAACAGTCTTGACCATTAGTCAAACACGCTGACACAGTAAACAGCTTGTAGAATGCACTGCTATGATTGAAATATAGCTTGGAATGTTAAATATATTTTTTATGATTAAAATTGTAATTTTTTTGTATTTTTTAATAGTCCGGTTCATTGAAATCAAACCGCTCCGGTTCATTACCGGTTCCGGTTCCGGTCCGAGTTGACCCCTGACCGGTTTGATTCCCGGTTCCGGTTTTTAAAACATTGCTTGGTATATGTTACTTGTAGTAGAATGTGTAGGCTTTGCATGCAAGTTTACATGGAAGTTTTCAGCTCTTGATCTTTCCATTTGATTAGAGGAGAACTCATATTTGGCTATTAAAGACTAGGGCAAGGATTTGAGGTCTTCTACCATCTCCTACTCTTTGATCACCAAACCTTCTCTTGGTTCCTCTATGACCCCATTGCCCTTTCCTAAAGCAACTAGGCACTAGTCAAGAGATTTTACTCTTTCTTTGAGCCACTTCAACAAATTTATTAGTTTCATTTTTAAGTATTTTGGGTTTAAAAAAATCTGGAATTTCATTTTTATCCCATACATATGAGTAAGCAAAAGACATAAAGATAAACCCCTTAAGGACTGCACTTTATTTTATTCAAGTTTAAGCTAATTTCAAGTTTAAATTTCACTTTACCATAAACTTTTTCTTGCTGGTCAAAATCATAAATAGCTTGAGATGAATATTAATTTTAAAATCTAATTTAGCTCTTAATTAAATTACTTCATATATCTTTTGATGGACTAAACAATCTAATTGTTTTTGAGTTATCTTCACTTGATCACTTTCAGCACTCTTAAACAGTTTAATCTAATACATTTTCAGCTCTTGGATTATTTCTACATGGTTCATAACATACATCACACCAAACAGATCTAAAAACTAGCTATCACTGCTAGCATATATGCACTTTTCTCTCATGTTAAAGACATATTCAAGTAACTAAACACATCTAAATCTTCTGCGCTCTAAAAAATGGTTACTTGTCACTTTTAAGTTTTTCTAGCCTCATTGCACTATTTTTTATTCTTTAAGGTGCTGAAAAATTTTATGTTGTTTTAACCATATAAACTAATTTGCAAACATCCATCTTTTGGTTAGTAAACAACTTTTTAATTGCTGATTTATTTCTGCTGTAAATAGCCTTTTCTATTGGCAAAACCAGCAATATAATAAGGATCTATGGTTGCCTAAGTTATATTTTATGGGATTCATTTTTCAAGATTTAATTCACAATTTTCCTTTAAGTTTATAAACCTGTTCACTTGCCAATTATTTGTGCTTTAATAACTTCACTTCTATTGCTAGTCATGTATATTTAACTCATCATTTATCATGCACTACAGCAACAAATGTTACTTTGATCAATGCTCTTAATGTGACACACTTCAATGGATTCATTTCACTGCTCATTATACAGTTATTGATCAAGTTGGTTGCAAGTTCTCATTTCTCTTGGCAAATCTACCTAGGATTTTGGTTGTTTACATTTAATGGCCATGTCCCATATGCAAGCAATGGTTATTGGCTCATGGATCTTTGAATCAACCATACATTTTTACTATTACTTTGGATTTTCTAACTCATTGGTATCTCTAAGTCATAACCATAACTCAATCCATAATCCAAGTTATTTGCCTTATCTCTTGAACTTAATTACCTATAGGGATTCTCCCCTTGTCCTTGATTCTCATTGGAAACTAAAGAGAAGGGAAGTAATTGTAGTGGTGAGAGTAGTATTACTTCCATATTTGCACCTTAGTGAAGACCCTGCACAACAAGGTGTTAGTTTTTGTGGCAACAAGGTACATGACTTTAATCGAGGTACACTTTTTTTTTGTTTAAATTCTCAACAAACAATGAGTGAACAACACTATTGGTGCAAAAAGTTGGCTTGGTAATCTGAACATTGCCACTTTGTCCAAAATTAGACTTGAGAGAAACCAAAAATTTAATGGACAGAATTTTAATACATGCAAAGAGCGGATGCTTGCAATCTTTGAATATAGGTGTTTGGAGACTTTGGACAGATTGGTATTGGGAAAAGAAATTTGGACCGAAAATGATGAAGATGCTTGAGAAAAGTATTGATGCAGAGAATAAAGAGGCTATTGTGCTCATTAAGCTTTCCACAGATGAGATGCTTCCTAAAGTTCAAATTAGAGACAATGCATTCGCCATTTGGAAAAATCTTAGGAATTTGCATGAAAACATAGATTAAGTTGAGTTTTTTCCCAAAAGAATATGTTGTTTTCTATTAAGATGGAAGAGCATGATTCTCTTCAAGATCACTTATTAAAGTAAAAGATATTCGAGATCAGTTGAAGGCTTATTCATAGGAATATGGAGGAGGAAGTTCTTGTCATCATAACACTAAAGAATCTGCCCTCCTCCTTCGAAAACTTCAATGAACCTTTGAATATTGCTTCTATTATTGACCTATCATTTGAGCAAATCAAGGTGGAGGAAGCAATTTGGCAATAGCAGTGGGCATGACACTTCACAGGTAGCATTGGCAGCGATATTCAAAGGAGAAGGAAATGGTAGTTGTTGAATTAATGTAACTTCGAAGAATATTATACTTGTATTATTCCTCGTTCGGGAGATGTCATTAATGTAAAAGGTCATGTAAAAGTCATGAGGTAAAACCTCCATTGTAAGTCGAGTCATTAGTACCCAAAAGAATGTAATATAAATATTATTTGAGTCTTTCTAGAGAGGTCGGCCCAGTTAAGTTAGTGAGGCCGACCTAGTTAGGTTAATTGTCAAGTAAAAAGTAAAGTATAAATAGAGAGTATTACTCTCTCATTTGACCATTCAGTCACTCAAGCATTGTGCATTAGAGGAGAGAGGAAGTTTGCAAAGGAGGAGGATTGTGCTTGGCTCTAGAGTTTGGGTTTTTGTCTCTCTTCTTTGTGAGACTTATTTTTGGGCATTGTACTTTGGTAATCTATATTGAGGAAGTTCTTGTTGGGTTTTCTTCCCCTTGAGGGTTTCCCAGGATATATTGTTGCGTACCTTGTGATTGTGTATCTTTCAAATATCCTTGTTATGCTGCTATTGTGAAAATGAATTAAATGCTCATGAAGTTAGAATTTCGTCTTTAGTAGAATATAATCTTAACATGGTATCAGAGATAGACTAAAAAGAGCAACTCTCACTAGGTAAATCTCTCTCTCCTTCTCCGGACAAGAAAAATTAGAGCTTTCTACTGAAGAAGAATTTTGGAGTGAAAGTGACATTGGGAAGTGCACCTCTCCAAGGCGCATCTTTTGGCACCAAGATCAAAAAAAATTAGTGGCTAAATCTTCGAGAAAGTCAAACCCTAGTTTGACTTTTGGACCAAAAAAACCAGAAACTGCAGTCTAGAATTTTGCAAGTCCAATTTCAAGGGTGAAATTTTGGATTCTTCAAAAACAGACTGTACCAACATACTCGCCTCAGTCAAGCACATCTTTTGGTGAGTTCAGTTTTCAATTTTGAGAAATTTTAATTTTTGTTCATTTTCAGCTCTCCGAGATAAGATGGCCCCAAGCACTAAGCTTGATGACAAGTTGAAAGGCATAGAAAATTTATGTGCTTGGAAATACATAATTGGACTCATTCTAGAAGAGAATGCTCTTGCAAAGTTTGTTAAGGGAATTGTGTTGGAACCCGTAGAAGTTGAAGCAAAGGAAAAGCACAAGGAGGACATGATTAGAGCCAAGAGGATCATAGCAGATTCCATCAAGGATCACTTGATTCCTCAAGTGTCCTCCAAGAAAACACCTAAGGAAATGTTTGATGCCCTATCAAGGATGTATGAAGGAAAGAACATTAATCGGAAGATGAATTTGAGAACCCAACTCAAAAGTACAAAGATGAATCAGGGTGAATCTATCCAAGAATACTTTACAAGGGTTTCTCAATTCAAAGAACAACTAGAAGCAATTGGAGACAACCTTGATGAAGATGAATTAGTGATGACTGCTCTCAATGGTCTTACTAGACCTTGGGATTCTTTTATCTAGACAATGTGTGCAAGAAAGGAAAGTCTACAATTTGAAGTTGTATGGGAAGAATGTGTTCAAGAGGAAGCTAGAGTGGCAAATCGAGAAGCACTACTCAGAGATGATGATCAAGCTTTAACTACCCATACTAAAAGAGGAAAAGGGAAATCTCACTACCAAAAGGAAACTCATAAGGATTTCATCCTCCTATGAAGTTTCAGAAGTACAAGAAAGGAAACTACAAGCAAAAAGACTTATCTTCTTATCAATGTTATTATTGCGATAAAATGGGACATATTGCTAAAGATTGTCCAATAAGAAAAGAAGAATACAAAAAGAACAATAACAAAAGACATCATGCTCATTTTGCCGAAGATGAAGAAGAAGAAGAAGAAGAAGAAGGACCTCCCAGGGAGTTACCAAAGGAAGAAATTGAAGAATATGTCCTATAATGGTGGTGTTTCAAAGCACTCTCTCGATCTTGAAGAAAAGGACTCCCTCAGAAAGTTTCACTAGGAGAATAGGAGAAGCTGCATACAAGCTTGATTTAGGAACTCTGATGATGAATAAGGATGCACTATATCTCAACTTTAGAAAGAGTTTAGAATTGCTTTTATAGAAGATGCAGCTATTATTGGGTCAAAAGAAGGTGGCTCACATAAGATCACTTAGAAACAGCTTTGATCTATGGTAGAAGACTTGATCAACATTATAGATCATAAGCAATAAAGGCACAGGACCTCAGAATCAAATGATGGAGTAGAGCTCACCATCAGACATTCAAGTAATCCTTGCAAGGAGACTAGGATCAAAAGAGATCCTACCAAACAAACTAAGATAAGTATTTGAATTGTCATTTTATCAAATTGTTTAAATGATATTGTTCAGTTGTGGACATTTATATTCCTAGATTTAGGAAGTATAGTATGCATGCTAGAACAGTTGCATTAATGAGCAGTTTACTACTAATATGCATGTGATGGGTAAGTAACCTATGGTGCTATACAACATTCCATTGCTACTTATCTAGAGTGAAACCTCTTTGTTGACATATTGAGAGTAGTGCACACTCTTAATAATGTTCTGGTAGAGATGGAAGGCATCTAGAAAGTTACCATATGAATGTGGGATATGGATGAATGTTGTGTTGAAGCACTGGCTAAGATAGCATTATGACAGTGTGACCTATGCTTTTATGCATATTTTTGGAAACTATGAAATGTTTCTAACCATGCTACTGAATTTGACTTGTAGGAAGTATCATACAAGATCACCTACAAATGAAGAATGATGAGACTTGTTCCGTAGAACAAGTGACGATGGTTCAACTATAAACAAGACTAATGAAATCAAGCAGAGGAAGTCGACTATGACGAGATGTTGCTCTAGTAGCCAGACTCATGGTGTAATCAAAGTAGAAGAAGATATCGAGCAACCTCCAAGACTCAAAGAACCACATGTATGCAGATTGAAGAAGACTTTGTACGGGCTCAGAAGTCACCCATGGATAGAATGATGAGATCAAGGATCACCTAGAGTGATGAGACATCAACCTTTTCTACAAGGTTGAAGATGAAAAGCTCATAGATGGGTGCAAGAGAGAACTTACAACAGAGTTCGAGATCTTGGTATCCAATGACTTAGAAAGATGAAATAGATGGATACACAGAAGATCATCAGAAGAGAAGGCTACCAGTCACTCCAGTGCAAAATGTCTTGATACAGAAAGTATAAGATGCAGAGGGAGGATAGTGCTCAGTTATAGGAGCAGGAAAGCTCCGCTTCAGAGGAAGTGACTACAGTACAGTTGGAGAGACACACACTTAGTCTCTATTTGCGCCAAAGGTTGTTTGCCCCAGTATGCAGTAGAAATCGTGAAAAGGTTTGATATGTTGGAATGTAAAACCATGGCCACACCCATGGATACAAATTTGAAGAAGTTGTCTCAGGGTGCTTACTGCAAAGTAAATATTTGGCTTGGTGTTATCTAGGTACATCAAGGATCCAATCAACTGCTTGTACATAGTGGGATCCACCAAATATGAATCTAAAGCAGAATCACTCAGCTTGTTCAGATTTGTCACCATAGGTGTAGCCATGGACTTGCAATCCATCATACCGAATCTGCTCAAGATCTCAATTGTGTACTTCCCCTGACTAAGAAAGATCTCACCTGGTCTCTGCCACACCTCTAATCCCAATAAATAATGCATCAGGCCAAGATCCTTTATCTCGATCTTCAATACCAACTTCGTCTTGGCGAGGGAGGTACTCATCACTGAGAAACCTCCTCCATTATCAACAAACTGTGTTGCAGCTACTCCCTCTGTGTGGGAGCACCCTACTCCCTCTGCACCTGAGTATCTTGGTCCCTTATGCATCTGCACACCCTGCTCCCTCTGCAACTGAGTATCCTGCATTGAAGCAACTTGTAGCCCTTATAACTGGAAGGTTCAAAATCAATCATGTGACTCATCAATGCCATATAAATCGAGAGCCTCTGAGGTCGTTTATTCTCCCTGAAAGTACCACTAGGAGTTGCATGCCCCTCTACATCCTGCAAAGTATGCCATGCTGGCCTCTTCCTAATCAATGCAACATCTCTAAGTAGATCCACTAGCTCTACTGACTCCTCCTAATAGTCTGAAGGATGAACAACTAGACTAGAGGGATCTGTACCATCATCCTTCGGAGCCTCCTGCTCCTAACTATCAATCTCCATATGAGACTCTCTAGACCTCCTGAAGGCTATCTCTTCGTCAAAAGTAACATCCCGAATAACCTCAATCTCATGTTGTCATGGAATGTAGATCCTGTAGGCCTTCAAAGTCTCGTTGTATCCCACAAAAGAACCCTTCTTCCTATTGCCGCCTGGTTCCACACATAGGAAAAGGCAGCAAAAGTCTTCAAGCTGCTGGTGTGGCCTTGGGGGCAAGTCAGAATCAAGTGCTGTCACTTGGGACTCGACTCCTCCGTCTAGGCTTTCCTAGCGAAGCCAAGGGGGGTGGACCCTAAAAATGAAAAGAAACTATGGTGTCTAATCTAGGAGTTAGAAAAAATATTTTTTGATAACCAAGATAAAAGCAGCATATACTTATAAAAAGAAAAATAATCATTCATCAATACATTCACTATTATCATCATTCATTCGCAACATTTGTCAATAACATGAAATAATATCAATATAGACCAGTGCCTTATAATGGAGTCAAAATAGATGCATGAGTAGAAAAGTAAATGTTGTGCAAGTGTTCTTGGTTTATTTTAGAATTAATGTGAAAGTGATCTTTTTATTATGGCTGGTGGGTTCCCAATATACGCAAAGGTACGGGGAACATGTCTGAAATTTTAATGTGTGGCTTCCCTCTCAGACTTGGGCTGAATCGAAGTCTCAAGGAGGTGTTCAGATGTTGTACCAATGAGGGCAAGCCTAACGGTTTCCAAGAGGTCACTACTCAGTTTTGTCCCAAGCCTTCTGAGAAATTTCCCCACAACAACAAAATACTCGCGATGTGTCGGATTTTCACATAAAGGTTTTTTTATTCGGGGCGGTGTTAGATCCTATTACTAGTCATCTCCCCCTTTCTGATGCGTACCAACTGGATCAGACTGAGCTGCAAGTTGGCCACAGAGCATACGAAAGAAGACCTTGGTATTTTTAGAAAATTTTATGAACCAAAATTTTAACTTTTAAAACCCCAAGAGTCTCTTTTCAGGCACGTACTCGGGCAAGCCCTTGTACAGAAACCCTACTTCGGGAAAGCAAGGGGAGCATTTGAGTTTGTAAAAAAAATGATAAAACTATGTTTTGAGTGAACTTGTGGCCCGCCAGTGGAACGGACAACAAGGTTAATTTTAAGCCTAGTTTGATTTTATTAAGTGCGGAAATGAAATCTAAACAAAAAAATTGCAAACCACGAAAATTGAGTCGACACAGTTTTCCCCCCTGGGGGATGGGGTGTGGGCAATTGATTAGCCCACTTGCTCTTGTTTGATACTTTAGTTACAATGCGAAAGAAATGCCCCAGTCTTAAATTGACTTAGTGGCTTACAAAATAGGAGAGAAAAAGTAACCGGTTCATAAAATTCAAAATCTAGGTGCTCCAGATGGCCTGGATCCTCGAAATTTGGCCAACATTTCTCTTTACCTGTTCGTCAAATGCTGCAAACCAGCAAGCAAACATCAGTAAAAGACGCCCAAAAACACTTTAAGAGTATATTTGGGACACCTGCTAAAAACCCAGAAAAATCTAAGTTAAAATTATAAGTTAAAATGACGGAAATTAACCAAGTAAGACAAGCAATGGGGCTTGTTTACTTGGGATCTTTGCTAGCTTTTAATGGCTGCAAATTATAAGCTCTAGGACAGCCAGATAACACTTTTAAAATCAGAACTAACACTACTCTTGAAAACTTTGAAAAATTTTGACGATTTAAACAATTTTCAAAAAGAAAGTGCTAGGTAAACAAGAAGCTTTGATCTAATGAAAATGAACTCTTTATAAAATGAAAGACTGAAACTTCTTGATAGCAGATTCTGATCTATTTAAAACATGCAACCCAGTATATAAATCAGAAATGTGAGTAACCAATTAACCAAAGAGAAATTTTAAAACTTATGAGAGAAAGAGATGGAGAGGAAATGACTCTTGGAGATTGAAAACTTTTGAGATTTGATTTTGTGTAGTACCGAGGGACTACACCTGCAAAACAAAGATTAGAAAAAAAAAAGAAGCAAACAAGATCACTCCCTTTTCCCGCTTAAGACCACCTGCACATTACAAACTTCACCAACACAGATCAAATGTAGATATACACTCACAAGAAATCAGTATTGCATTTTCATAAACAAATGAGAAATTCTATGATAATCTCTTAACGAGCATATACCAATAAACTATTTCAATAAACAAATTGGAATAGCTTATCTCACAAATCGGTACCGATCTTTCCAATGAGTACAAAAATCTATGAAAAATTGCAGCCTATGCACAAGTTACCTTGACATTACATAAGGTGGTACATCCACTCATCAATGGCACATCACAAATGACCTCCAAAGTCTTCTTTTATTAACTCCAAAATAGAGCAAAGTTACAATAGCATTCCTTCCTCCCAACTCGAACTAGAATCAAATGAGAGAGCACTTCAATTTATAGAGAATGGCCAAAGGAGGGGCGTGAATGCTTGAGGAGAGTGGGGAGTGATGGATGGAGAGAAATGGGGCTGCCATCGTCATGAATGGGGCTGCCCAACTCAGCACGAATAGTGCTTCAATAAATCAGCACTAACCATGCTGCTCCACCCTCAAATCGTGGCTGCCCACATGCTTAAATGCGCCCCCATGAAGGAAATGTGTCCATGCTTGAAGGGGGGAGTTATTCCCATCAAATGGGCTGCCCACCTATCATACCAATCAGCCCAATTTGCTCCACGAACCAAGCTGATCCAATTCTGACTTTTATTTACTCAAAAATCTTTTTTATTTTTTAAAGTCATTTTTCACTTTTTTTTATTTTTTAATGACTTTTTTGGGTTTTTGGGTTTTTTGGCCATAGGCAGAAAAATAATCACCCAAACCTTAGAAAAAGTGGGTTGAGGGGTTAAGGGGGCGCTCTGAGTTAGAAAACGAGCACCCCTAAGGCAAAAAAGACCTCCAGACGCCACTTCTAGGCCGATTACAAAAATTTTAATTGAACCATTAAAAAATGGCCCAATTTACGGAAAAAATAAACTTCGCCGAAAAATAAAAAACTACCTAGGGGGACTTAGCACATGCCCATATGACTCAAAAATAATATCTAGCATGTTCATATACATTGACCCATGGATTTTAACAATCCCCTAAGGCCCGTCAGCCTCCCCAAGCATTCCAGCTTTGGAGGAACAAGAGAAAAACCCAAAAATTATGTTATGCAGTAATGCAAGACATAATTAATAGGTAAAAAAAACTCCTTGGAATACCTAACATAGCCAAAAAGTCCTAGGGAACCAAGTCCTTTACAAAACACCATGCTAGTACATTTTATTACAAACCCCGCAGGGCCACGGACATGTGGAATAAAAAATTTAAAATGGGGCCTTTAACATGTTCAACTTTGCCCGCTCACTTGATAGTCCAACTAAGTACAACTTAGCTGGCAACATCTGGCTCCAACTGTGGGACGTGTGCTCGATCTGGTCTTCAGGCAAGGAGAGCATATGAGAATACCAGAATCTCTGGTTCCATGACCTGTAAAAACATCTCAACTTGACAAGAAACCTTTCAGTAGCACAAGTTTTATAAGAGGCAAATGAACCATAAGTTGCTTTATTCAAAAGAAAAATTAACTAAAAAAATTCTAAGTACAAAAAATGAAAGTACCTGAAAAAGAAATGTTGAAAGTAAATGCTCACTTGATAAGCTTATTTTCCTACTCTAAGCATATAATAAAATGCTAAGTAAAATGATAAATCCAATGCAACCATCTTAACATTTTATCAATATAAAAACTTTTCAACTTGTGTTTGGTTACCAGCCAAAACAAGGATACCTTATTTAGAAAATGCAAACCTACATGATAATTCTGGATTGGAGGATTGGCTTGGTGATCATAGGCATATGATAAATTTTTGAAGTGCTTCCCCCAATGGTAAGTCCTCATGCAGGCCTCTTCTACCCATGACTGGATAGGGTTGAGAAAAAACTCTGAATGATAAAGCAGACCAACTACCTCATCATATTGATCTGAAGGGCTCTTCTGATAGTTTATTTCTGTGAAAGTATGAGCCCTAAGCTGCTCCAAATCATAAGGAACCTCAGAATGTGCTAATGAAGGTTGAAACTGACATTCCACTAATTTCATCCTATCCAACTCTTCGTTATACTGCTGATCCAAGTCTTCATTACTAATACTTATGCATGGCTTTGATTTATCATAAGAAGTATCTGTATGCTCCTCTTTCATATCAAGTCTCAAGGTCTCAACACTCCCTTCACTAGCTATGTCATAAATGGAATTCTCAACAAGATTTCCAAAAATCTCATAGATTGGATTTTCAATAGAAGTCAAATAGTCATCATTCCCATCTATGTCAAATATGAGAGAGTCTTCATCGTTGTCACCGCATCTCTGGTTATACCCATCCTCCTCATCTTCAAAAAGAGTGCTTTCAAAGATATCACAAGGAAGCCAACTTTCACAATTTTCATGAGCATGATATTCATCCTCAGAAGGCTTGGTTTGAAAGATATTACAAGGTATAAAGTTGTCCAAGACTTCAACAGTATGTCAAGAAAAAAGGAAGAGTGTCATCATAAACCATACAAATTTCATCACAAGTTTCTTTAGAGGCTTCTGCAGTGGTTGCTTCCTGAGGAGAATCTGAAGTACAAATGTCACCATTTTCACTGAAGTAATCCTGAAATCCCAAATCTTCAATGGCAAATTGAGGAAGCTCTTCTGAAAAATCTTCAATTGAAGACCCTTCATGAATTTCTTTGTCAACTTCTATAATGGCTTCATCTTTAGGTAAATCAGGAATACATATGTGATCATCTTCATAGATTTGAGAACACTCCATATCTTCTATGTTTTCAGTGGTGACAAGGGGATGGTTTTCCACAAAATCTTCAACTGAAGGTGCTTCATGGAACTCTTCGATAGGGTCATGCTGAATCTCTTCTTTAAATCCATACTGTGCTACGGGGAGATCAACACGATTGATATAACTTAGAGGCACCTCCCAATATTTATCATTTTCTATCATGATGATACGAGGAAAGTTGGGGTCTTCCTTGTGATACTCAATCCAAGGTATGAACAAGAGAAAGTACCTTCTAAGGATCCTGTCCAAGTCTTCCATACTAGTTCCTCTATTATGCCATTGCCTTATAAATATTCTAAGGAGGCTCGAAAGAGAGTTAATACATTTATTTGGAAGCTCTTTAGAATACCATTGATAAACAGATCCTTGTAATGTACTAACAAACATCTCCATTATGTTATCTTCATATAAGACTTTGAAGTTAGCCACAACTTTAAGAAAAGACATGACATGTCGGGTTTCTACATCATCATCATCTCCCCAAAAGACCGGCAGATAATCAGATACATCTTCACCATTATGATAATTAGGGAAACCAAGGATGCCTGAGAAGTCAATGGGAGGATGAGCATCGGAAATTTGCCTACTAGACTCTTTATTATCCATTTTCAAAGATCAATAGCCTACATTTGAAATGACCATGTGATTTATTTGCTACTGAATCAGTGGAGTTGTCAAAAGGTGAGCTTTATAGATTTTATTGTAATGCATCAGGCTCATCTACACACAAACAGTCTCAACAAACTATATAAGAAACAAGGGTTTTATCCCTTCAATCGAGTCGCCATGCGAGAATAAAAATATGCATATGAAATAATCTCACAAATAATTCTATTTTTGCTTTTCTTTGAACTTTTATATAAGGAAAAAAAGGTTAGTGGAGTCGCCAGATGAAAAATTAAAAATCTAATCTAAAGATTCATCAAACAAAGCAAAAACAAAAAAGGAAAACTCAAAAGTCGTATTCCGGGAATAAAAAGACTCATCCCCGGCAACGGCACCAAAATGTTGCCGCCTGGTTCCACACCTGGGAAAACGCAGCAGAAGTCTTCAAGCTGCTAGTCTAGCCTTGGGGGCAAGTCAGAGTCAAGTGCTGTCACTTGAGACTCGACTCCTCTGTCTAGGCTTTCCTAGCGAAGCCAAGGGGGGTGGACCCTAAAAATGAAAAGAAACTATGGTGCCTAATCTAGGAGTTAGAAAAATATTTTTTGATAACCAAGATAAAAGCAACATATACTTATATAAAGCAAAACAATCATTCATCAATACATCATTTGCTCCCATTCACTATTAGCATCATTCATTCGCAACATTTGTCAATAACATGAAATAATATCAATATAGACTAGTGCCTTATAATGGAGTCGAAATAGATGCATGAGCAGAAAAGTAAATATTGTGCAAGTGCTCTTGGTTTATTTTAAAATTAATGTGAAAGTGATCTTTTTATTATGGCTGGTGGGTTCCCAATATACGCAAAGGTACGGAGAACATGTCCGAAATTTTGATGTGTGGCTTCCCTCTCAGACTTGGGCTGAATCGGAGTCTCAAGGAGGTGTTCAGATGCTGTACCAACGAGGGCAAGCCTAACGGTTTCCAAGATGTCACTACTCAATTTTGTCCCAAGCCTTCTGAGAAATTTCCCCACAACAACAAAATACTCGCGATGTGCCGGATTTTCACATAAAGGTTTTTTTATTCGGGGCGGTGTTAGATCCTATTACTAGTCATCTCCCCCTTTCTGATGCGTACCAACTGGATCAGACTAAGCTGCAAGTTGGCCACAGAGCATACGAGAGAAGACCTTGGTATTTTTAGAAAATTTTATGAACCAAAATTTTATCTTTTAAAACCCCAAGAGTCTCTTTTCAGGCACGTACTTGGGCAAGCCCTTGTACAGAAACCCTACTTCAAGAAAGCAAGGGGGGCGTTTGAGTTTGTAAAAAAAATGATAAAACTATGTTTTGAGTGAACTTGTGGCCCGCCAGTGGAACGGACAACAAGGTTAATTTTAAGCCTAGTTTGATTTTATTAAGTGTGGAAATGAAATCTAAACAAAAAAATTGCAAACCACGAAAATTGAGTCGACACAGTTTTCTCCCCTGGGGGGATGGGGTGTGGGCGCTTGATTAGCCCACTTGCTCTCGTTTGATACTTTAGTTACAATGCGAAAGAAATGCCCCAGTCTTAAATTGACTTAGTGGCTTACAAAATAGGAGAGAAAAAGTAACAGGTTCATAAAATTCAAAATCTAGGTGCTCCAGATGGCCTGGATCCTCGAAATTTGGCCAGCATTTCTCTCTACCTGTTCGTCAAATGCTGCAAACCAGCAAGCAAACATCAGTAAAAGACGCCCAAAAACACTTTAAGAGTGTATTTGGGACACCTGCTAAAAACCCAGAAAAATCTAAATTAAAATGACGGAAATTAACCAAGAAAGACAAGCAATGGGGCTTGTTTACTTGGGATCTTTGCTAGCTTTTAATGGCTGCAAATTATAAGCTCTAAGTAAGCCAGATAACACTTTTAAAATCAGAACTAACACTACTCATGAAAACTTTGAAAAATTTTGACAATTTAAACAATTTTCAAAAGGAAAGTGCTAGGTAAACAAGAAGCTTTGATCTAATGAAAATGAACTCTTTATAAAATGAAAGACTGAAACTTCTTGATAGCAGATTCTGATCTATTTAATATATGCAACCCAGTATATAAATCAGAAATGTGAGTAACCAATTAACCAGAGAGAAATTTTAAAACTTATGAGAGAAAGAGATGGAGAGGAAATGACTCCTGGAGACTGAAAACTTTGGAGATTTGATTTTGTGAAGTACCGAGGGACTACACCTGCAAAACAAAGATTAGAAAAAAGAGAGAAACAAACAAGATCACTCCCTTTTCACGCTTAAGACCACCTGCACATTACAAACTTCACCAACACATATCAAATATAGATATACACTCACAAGAAATCAGTATTGCATTTTCATAAACAAATGAGAAATACTACGATAATCTCTTAACAAGCATATACCAATAAACTATTTCAATAAACAAATTCGAATAGCTTATCTCACAAATCGGTACCGATTTTTCCAATAAGTACAAAAATCTATGAAAAATTGCAGCCTATGCACAAGTTACCTTGACATTACATAAGGTGGTACATCCACTCATCAATGGCACAACACAAATGACCTCCAAAGTCTTCTTTTATTAACTCCAAAATAGAACAAAGTTACAATAGCATTCCTTCCTCCCAACTCGAACTAGAATCAAATGAGAGAGCACTTCAATTTATAGAGAATGGCCAAAGGAGGGGCGTGAATGCTTGAGGAGAGTGGGGAGTGATGGATGGAGAGAAATGGGGCCGCCATCGTCATGAATGGGGCTGCCCAACTCAGCACGAATAGTGCTTCAATAAATCAGCACTAACCATGCTGCTCCACCCTCAAATCGTGGCTGCCCACATGCTTAAATGCGCCCCCATGAAGGAAATGAGCCCATGCTTGAAGGGAGGAGTTATACCCATCAAATGGGCTGCCCACCTGTCATACCAATCAGCCCAATTTGCTCCACGAACCAAGCTGATCCAATTCTGACTTTTATTTACTCAAAAATCTTTTTTATTTTTTAAAGTCATTTTTCACTTTTTTTTATTTTTTAACGACTTTTTTGGGTTTTGGGGGTTTTTTGGCCATAGGCGGAAAAATAATCACCCAAACCTTAGGAAAAGTGGGTTTAGCGGTTAAGGGGGCGCTCTGAGTTAGAAAACGAGCACCCCTAAGGCAAAAAAGACCTCCAGACGCCACTTCTAGGCCGATTACAAAAATTTTAATTGAACCATTAAAAAATGGCCCAATTTACGAAAAAAATAAACTTCGCCGAAAAATTAAAAACTATCTAAGGGGACTTAGCACATGTCCATATGACTCAAAAATAATGTCTAGCATGTTCATATACATTGACCCATGGATTTTAAGAATCCCCTAAGGCCCGTCAGCCTCCCCAGGCATTCCAACTTTGGAGGAACAAGAGAAAAACCCAAAAACTATGTTATGCACTAATGCAAGACATAATTAATAGATAAAAAAAAACTCCTTGGAATACCTGACTTAGCCAAAAAGTCCTAGGGAACCAAGTCCTTTACAAAACACCATGCTAGTACATTTTATTACAAACCCCGCAAGGCCATGGACACGTGGAAAAAAAAAATTAAAAAGGGGTCCTTTAAAAGGCCTGTTGGACATCAAATCATCGAAAACGAACATGTAATATGTTCAACTTTGCCCGCTCACTTGTTAGTCCAACTAAGTACAACTTAGCTGGCAACACTTCCCAGAAGGTATAACTTTGTCCTCTTCTCCTTGGGCACATGGGTGTATCCTGGACAACCAATGATCCTCAAATGATTGACTTCTGGCTTCACTCCTATGAATGGCTCCTAAGGAGTCATGTCCCCCAATATCCGGTGAGGAATCATGTTCTGAACATAAACTGATGTATTGGATGTCTCTGCCCATAAGAACATGGGTAAATTATGATCATGAATCATCGCCTTCACAGCCTCCACAATGGACATGTTCTTCCTTTCCGCAACCCTCATTCTGTTGGGGGTTGTAAGGAACTGTCAACTCCCTCTTGATCCCTACCTTCTTGCAGAAATCACTGAAATTCTTGGAGGTATTCTCTCCTCCATTATCTAACCTTAAGACCTTGATCTTCTTCCCTATCAAGTTCTCTGCTTGAACCCTTAACTCCTGGAACCTACTGAAGACTTCATCCTTGATCTTCATGAAGTAGATCCATGTCTTCCGAGAGAAATCATCAATGAATGTTACATAGTACAAGAAGCCACCCAAAAATGATACTATCATCGGTGCACATACATCTGAATGCACTAGATGAAATACTCTTTCTGAAGTTCATTTGTAAACTCATCAAGTTTAGATTCCTTTGTCTTCTTTTGTGGTGGATGTTCATCAACATCGGTTGTTGATACATGTTGCCTTCCCTTCCTTTTCTTCTGAGGACACTGAGAAGCATAGTGACCAAATGTATGACAATTGAAGCACTTGATTTTTGAAAGATCCTTCTTCTGTTCTTGAACTGGGGCTAATCCTCCACCTGTATTTTTCTTCTCAAAATTTATTCTTTTACTTTTCTTGCATGAGCTGCAAAAGCTTGCATTCCTTCATCCTAAGGTCTCTCCAAGTTGTTCTTGGACAATATTTTGGCCTCCTCTTGGACACAATCAGTCCATAGCCAATCAAATTTGGGCAACTCAACTCGTCCACAAATGCTCTAAATAAATGACTTCCATGAAGAAGGAAATCCATCAAGAATCATTGTAACAAGTTTTGCATCATCAATGGTGTCTCCAATGGCCTTAAGTTGATCTCTCAACTGAGAGACTCATAAAATAAGTAGCAATTGAATCTTAGTTGGTCATCATGATACAACAGAGTTGATTCCTCAAAGCTAATTTCCTGTTAGTGTTCTTACTCTCGAACAATCACACCAAGGCATCAAACATTTCTTTCGCAGTCTTCAACTCAACAATATGTGGGATCAAATGATCTTTTATGGAATCTATCAAGATCCTCTTAGCCTTTGCTTCATTCTTCTTGTGCTTGGCTTTCTCCTCAACACTTTTTGGTTCTGACACATCTTCTTTTACATAATTCTTAATCTCACTTCCATCCAAGATGAAGAGTATCCTGGTCTTCCAGGATCTGAAATTTGTAGCACCATCCAATCTGTCTTCTACTCTGAGACTAGATACCATCTTGAACAAAAGTAGGAAATCGGAAACAGAAACACTGGCACCAACAAAATATGTCCAAACTGAACTTTCACAAAACTGAGAAATGACTTCACCAATAGATGCGCCTTGCCAAGGAGACCTTGAGGATACAGGATTCAAGCTTAATGTTCAACCAGAAAGGGTCCAAGCCTGAAACCCTAAAATTTCAACCTAGACCAAATGAAAAACTGAAGGCACCAGTAAATGCGTTAGGGTAAGATGAGTTGATCTGTAGCAAAATTTTGCTCCAATGTTGTCCAATAAAATCCCAACGACCTTGGAGAAAGTTCATATATGAGACTGTGCAATGGCAAATTTCAACAGTGCTCTGATACCATGTTGAATTTTCTTATAGCAGTAGAAATACAATTTTCAAACCTGATAATTACTTCCTAATGATTTCAAACAGTAATTTCATCCCTCAGTTTTCATTGAATAATTACACACTGAAAATTTCAACTTTAAATGCAATGGAAACAAAAGATTATAGAATAATAGTCATGCACAGTAGACACAAAAATTTTACCCCGAGAAACCCAACCTTGCGAGAAAACCCAACAACTTTTCTTAGAAGAAATCAGTCCAATAAGTACAAGTACATTACCATCATTATGAAGAAAGCCTAGCACATAAGAAGTGTGCCCTTCATGAGGAAACCCTAGATCAAGATAGCGAACCCTAGGAAATGATAAGAACCTTCAACAAGATGCTCCTTCGCTAAGGCCTCCTTGGACTTATGATTTAGCTGAGCTAAGAAGAGATGTTGAGTTGTGTTGATGAAATGAAATGTTTAGTTGCTTATTTGTACACTTCAAGTTGCCTTTAATTTCTCTTTGGGGCTGACTTGTCCTTTTTTTCTAGGGCCAACTTGTCTTCTTGTCTTCAATATTTCCTGGGGCTTCTTCAATGTTTCATTTGGCTTGACTTGTCTTCTTGGTTATTTATTCTTTACTAGAAAAGTCATCCATGAGCCATGTTGATGTTATTCTCCTCCTCACATGCACGCCTATTCATATAGAGCTCTAATGTTGAATAGACCCACTAAGAAGCCTCGAACACTTCTTAGAGTTTACATCATTTCAACATTAGTCTAGACTTGTAAACAAGTAAAACATGCCCATATATAAAATAGATCACTCCGTCTTGGAGCAGGAAATGTGAGAGCATCTCGAGCCTATTCACTCTTAGCCAAATCAGCATGGCTAAGAAGGTTGCGCCCGATACATTCACCACTAGCCAAATTAGCATGGCCCCGTGATTGAATGTATCATCCTCTTGGTCAAATCAGCATGACCAATCTGGGAGAATATCTGCTTGATGTTGCTAACTGGAGAAACATCAACAGATGGTGGATGATTTCTTCATAAGGGTTGAGGTAATCTTGTTTAAACTTTGCTTATGCTTAGTAAGGTATTGGATGATTGTTGCAACCTTGTCCTTTATGTTTGAAGATTGTTTTTGTTTCATTAGATTGCTGCAACCTCTTTTGTTCATTTGCAACTTCAATCACTGGGTATTTACTAACATTTGTCGGATTCTTGTGTTTGAATGGATTGCTTTGCCTCTTTATAATCACAGGGTATTCACCAAGTGCTTGGAGTAGGAGATTGTTTGATTGCTTTGGCTAGCAAAGGAGAGGGATTGACTTCTCCTCCACTCTCCCTTGAAGATCTCTTTCATCCTGCTATCTTGTTGATTGACTCCATTTTGCCCAACAAGTGCTTCCCTCAAAGCACTAATCTAGGGTTTGATAATTTAGATTTTATTTCATTTCCATTTTATATAAGTTACTCATATTTCCTTCGACTTGTGAAGGTGCTTGGATTCAAAAAATTTAAGAGATCTCTAGGGTATTCAATCCCCCTCCTTGATGATTCAAATTGTTAATTACAAACCCTAAGTAAACTTATAAACACCATAACCTAATTCCAAAACCAGCAACAATTAATCAAGATCTTGTTGTGTTTTATTGCATTTCAAGTCTCTAGACCTTAACTAATCCAAGTGCTAAGCTAATAGGATGTCGTACTCTTGTTTTCATACTATGTCCTATTAGTTATGTGATGTTGTAATCATTAATTGCAGATGCAAATTCATCTTATTTAGCCTTAATATCCATTGCTAGTATTGTGGATCTAAGTTTTAAATCATTAGATTAAAGCCTTGGTTCATGTTCACTATTACTAATAACCTTATAAGCTAATTAGATTTCATCTTATTGCAGGGTTTTGTTACCGCCACATGACCTATCACAGATCTGAAAATTGCAGCAGTAGCTAGTGTACAAGAGCTTTTAAGGAGGTATACTAACCTTGTGCAATTTAGTTGCATGTTCACCATGGTTAGTAAATAGGACTAAGTGTTCAACATCAAATCTGCCCTTCTAAGCTTATTTCATAGCATTTGTTATTAACCTTGCCTTTTATCACATTGAATGTGGTTAATATTTGAAGATGCTATGACCCTAATGATCTACATAACCTAATCCAAATTCAATTACTTGTGAATGCTCTACAGATTGTGAAGTGAGGGTAATGCTTTATTCCTTGTGATAATTTGATCTATTAAACCAATTCGCTTTTTTGGACTATTCCCACTTACCATAATAAGCAAGTGATTGTTACATTTTTAAGTTTTATGTGGATGATCCAATTATTTGTTGATGGCAGTTTTGTTTTACTTATGGAACAAAATGTTATGTATAACTTCCATCTTAACCACATGCAATAGCTCTTTTAAACAACTTCTAGCAATGTTAATTATTTCATGCTTGGTTTAGTTCATCCATGATACATTGAATTCACTAAGTTATTTGTACCTTCTATAAGTTGTCGTTATCTCTTTTCATGTGGATGATAGCTTCATTGATGTATTGAATCACATTAACTATTGCCATGGTTTTATTTTAAATGCACATGATACATTGGTAAGACTTTAATTTGGAGCATCGTATTTAATCATATGGCAAAAAGATTGTTTATCAAGGGGATTCTTGGGTAGAAGAAGTGTTCCAGTGTCTATAAGTAACACTAGGAGCTTGTCCTTGAGTGGGTAAAATTGTTGTTGAACGGATCAATACTAGATAGTGACCATTGTTGGGACAATCTCCTTGCATCCTCGTTGGGTGCAAAATGTTGGACACCCCCTTGACTCCGATCTAGTACTCTTCTTCGAGTAGTAACACATTAGACAGCACTTAACACAGACTTGGACCCCACGTACCTTGCGTATATTGAGGACCCTTTTAGGATATGAAAGCATCCCATCGTTCATCCTATTACTGTAGTGCACCAAAAACAACATTCGAGAAGATTACTCTTCACATACCTGGAAAGTCGGGTGGTGTGTCCAAGGGTATGGTCTATCCTCCTTGGTTAGTGCTCTGAAAGATTGGGTAGAGCATCGTCATTGGACCGTGCAAGTAGATAGAAGGGCTGAAATAGCTTGACACACCTTGTGACTCAAAGCCATTTTGGGATTGGGGAGGTATTTTCTATTCAAAGATAATAATTGTTAAATTGTAATGCTCATGCTTCATTTCGTTTGCTGTATCATGTATTATATATTCATGGTTATTTTGTTTACATCATTGAAATATTGAATTAAAAGTGTCTTGTATCCAATTAATCATCCATAGCTAGGCACCTCTTCCTTAAAAAAGTATAGCTACGCAAGTATCTTAGGTTAGCTAGATCCTAATAATTGGCCTTGGAAAACACTTGGCTAGTGTCTCTCCTTTGGTTAGTCTAGGATCATTCATTGTTGGGCCTAGAAAACCTAAAAGAGGAACTCCTTCCAGTAGTGACACGTTGGAAAAGAGGTCCATAGTTATGCCAGGCTAGCAATCGATTTCCTTGCCAATCCTTTGACTACTAGGTTGTGCAACGACAAGTGTATATCTCTTTTGACAAAGTGGCCTTCTTCACACTAGAGACAAGCTTAGTGGGACCAAGCTTGTAGATCAAATAGCCAATTGTTCTTGACTTTCAATGACCACAATGTTGATATGGGTTTTATCCTTTCCCGTGATGAATTCAAGCCTGTAACAAAAACACCTCGCAAATTCTAGAGAATCAAATAAACCAGTAACAGCTTGGCAACGGTGCAAGTAGTAAAGAGACTTGCACAAGATGAAGAGGATGTTGTGTAAAAGGCCACCAAAGTAAGCCCCCTACCTTCTTGATGTAATTGTTGTTTCCTTTCCAAAAAGGATGCTTGCAATATTTCCCTGAGTTCATACAACACTTTGTATGATTCACTAAACCACTCCATAAGGCTATCACTTGCATCTTTTGGCTATTTTGGGAAGGACAAATACATTTTGTGTTGGTTCTTCAACTGCATTCACCTCCATCTGTTAGACACAGTGCTCACTGAGAGGAGGGGTGAATCAGTGAGCCTATACTTTATTCAATTTCAACTTCAATTACCAATCCTTATATCAGCATATCATATTCATCAATAAACTAACTATAAATCCATATGTCATTCATCAAATAAAACACATCATCATCAACACATTGCACAAGAGAGACACAATATAATTGTAATGTTTTTGTATGAGTCAACGGCTACAACCGTGAGGCAATTCAGCACCAACTGATACAATGAGCACCAACTCATCATCTAGGACCCAGCCTAGGTTTTCTTAGATCCTACTAAGAAAGAGATACAAGGCCCTGCTTGTATTCAAGTACAATTCATAACAAGACCCTACTTGTACTGCATGTACATATTACATCTCATATTCCATTCAGCCCTTACTCATTATCTCTGTCAGCATCATCACCAACATATCAAATACATCTTATCATTCTGTCCCTGTTTCATCACTGTCTTCTTTTTCATGAGATTATCATTTTGTCCATCAAGACTAGCTGCCCTAATCAGCCCAGAAACTCACGCCTCATATCACCATATCCAAATATTCAGCATTAAATCATATCATCATCAACTTCACCACTTTGTCCCTGATTTATCTTCTCATCAGCAACCAGCATCAGTATTTTCATCAAGCAGTCATATCAACATTCTGTCCAAGCATATCATAATCATGTCTTCATCTAGCATAACATATCAGCATACTGTTCAACTCAGCATACTGCTATCCTAACATATCAACATTCTGTTCTTCAGCATGCTGCCATCATCATGTCATCATAATATCAGCAAAAACCAAAAAATAAAAACCATTTCTCCTTGTTGCTCATGCTGATACAAAAACTCAGACCCGAAAATCAGAGATAAGCATGAAGTGTTTCTTGGACTGTTTGTCCTCCACCTGCTGCCCTAATCAACCCAGGAAGTCAAGCATCATGTCATCATAAAAATGTTCAGCATCAAATGTTCAACACTGTCCAGCATCTTCATGTCTCATACCATCAGCCATCAGCCATTCCAAAAATGTGAAGTAAACAAAAATAATTGCTGATGTAGCTACTGCTCACACCACCGAAATTTTCTGACTGTCCTCCTGAGCCAACCAAACTTCTCTACTGCACCATACGAACTCCTCCACAGCTCCCACGAATTCCTCAAATTGCACAGAGCTCTTTACTGCATCACTTTCATTAGCATTTGCTGCACTACTGTTCAAAATCAGAGCTGATATTTTGGTTACTATGGCTGCCTTTAAACTGTCCCTGCGTCTGCTGCTCCTGCTACTCCTGTGGCTGTCACAGACTGTCCACTGTCCAACCCGATTTTTCCCAGAGCTGTGCGAATTTCTTGTTGCTGAAATGAAGTTTTTGAAAGTGTATTTATACACATTTCTCCATCATAAATATTGTTGAGCCGACATGCTAGATTTTATATTTAATATTTTTTCTTTATATATATATATATATATTTTAAATCTTTTAGGGTATATTTTTATGGAGCCGACCTTGCTTCAATTTTTTTTTTTTTCCAAGGAAAAAGTCAGTAATTTTATTTCATAAATGATCAAAATTACATTCAGCACATGTAAAAGGATCACTAAGATCCCTACATTGTCATATATCACTGTTTTATATCAACATCATAAGAGATGTCCCAAAATCATATCGGTCTGTCCAAGACAGCACACTAAAACCTATTACAAATTGCAGTATTTGCTGTTCTATAAGTATCAATGTCGACTGTCTACAGCCCACTTATATCCAAAAAATTATATATATATCATAGAAGTCCATTGCTGGTTGTCTTCACAGCTATGGTCTCGATCTCAAACTTTGGCAGTCTTAACCACAAAATAATCCAGGTTTTCAGGAATACCATCACAACACATAACTAGTCAGCCTAATCACTACACGCTTTTATATCCATATTCACTGGTAGCCAACAGGATATCCACGAGTATGTAGCATGACTCGGCCACAAAGCCAGATCAGAAAGAATCCATGAAAACCTGGAAAACAGACTGTGTAGAGTAGCCATCACGGTCACAGGCTACAGGAATCCCCTCGTTTGTCTCCAGTATCTGTGTTAACAGACCACATATATCCAAAAAAAAATTGTATATGACTCTCTGATATCCCTCGCTGGTTCGTCTGCCTTTGTATCGCAGCTAACCCAGTCATGATAAGTCTGTCCATACAGCTAGTATGTAATTATAATCAGCCTGGTATTGTTCTAATCCTCCATACGGTTGTCCCCAAAGAATGGCCTGTGAGTATAGCTGTAGATACCTTCAGTGGAATGTATCTTGATCCTCCATGTGCCAAAAGGCATAGATTGGTTTGTCGATTCTTTAGATAGCAGGTCAGCCATCCCATTACGCTCCCTGTAGATATGTGAGAATGTTATACAGTTAAAAGCCTGTTTTAACCGTAATACCTCCTCCAAAATAGGTGAGAGAGCCATTACATTACATTGTGTAATCTCCTTGGCCCATTCAATAACAATCAGAGAATCGCCAAAAATCTGGAGAGTTAAGCAACCCTGTTCAAGTGCGAAAAGCATCAGTAATTTAAGAGACATCAGTTCAGCGTAGTTATTTGAGCCACTCCCCAAACCAGCCATTATATGAAAATAATGGGTCTCTGATTTGTGAAGAACTCCACCTCCGCCACATACCAATTGGTGGTTTATAGATGAGCCATCAAAATATGCCCATGGCATGGATTTATCAATTTTTTCCAAGGTCACAGGTCTTATGCGAGTCGCTTTTATAGATGGCTTGTAATGTAGCATAACAGCCACAGCTTGTGCCACGACCTGCTCCAAAGGGACCCGACAATCCTGGAATATGATCTTATTACGAGTGATCCATATGCCCCAGGCGAGTATACAGGGGGCAGCCCGTAGCGTTGAATGTTTATGATCTGTCCACCATAGTTGGAAGGCATCATGAAAGTCCACTCCCCGCCAACTCACGTTGAGTTCCAAATGTTTGCAGATGTCGGCCCACACAGCTTGTGTAAATCGACAGTGTACAAAAAGATGTGTGTTTGTCTCATCCGCTTCCTTACACAGAGGACAGAACCCCGGACCCTGGATGAAACGCTTCTGTAGAATGTCCCATGTTGGTGCCTTATTTTCCAATATAGCCCAAGAGAGTAGTTTTGCTTTCCCCGGGCACTTTAGTGTCCACAGATGTTTCCACCACCACTCCAAATCCCTGTTATGAATATTCACATTCAGCTGAATATAACCGTGTTTTGGGGTGTATCTACCAGATGGATGGTGTTCCCAGATGAGTTCATCAATCCGATTTGTTAGGCGAATATTTGTGTATCTTAAATTCCGAATATAATCCTCCCAAGCTCCAAGCATGTCATCTGGAATCTCAAGACGCTGTGCAGAGATCCACCCCTGTTGCCATAGAGTGGATGCTCCCGAATGTTCAATATCAGCCAGAAAGTGACAGCCTCTATCTGCCAGAAAATTCCGTAAGGCCACAGGTAAGACATGTCCACCTCTACAGCCCACCCAAGGATCCAGTCCAATACGTGTGTATCTCCCATTACCAATTCTCCACACTAATCCAGACCCAATCAGATGAAAATTCTGCACCACTGCTTTCCAGACCAACGAGCAATTTGCCCGCGTCTTATTTCCCTGCCTAATCCATTCATTAAGAGTTAATGGAGCAATGTATTTATGGTATACCACTCTGGTCCAGAGACTCTGTGTATGAATGATACGCCATGCCACCTTAGCCCCCAAGGCTTTAGCAAAAAGGAAGATATTCTTTAGGCCCCAGCCTCCCAGTGCTTTGGGGACTGCAATCATATCCCATCTGGCCCACACCAAAGCCCGGTTATCACCCTTGCCCTTCCAGAGAAAAGCAAAACACAGCCGCCGGATCTGCTCCAGGACTCCTTTGGGAATCCAAGCGAGGGACATCCAATACACTGGAATCGCTTCCAAAACTGATTTAACCAGAACCAGCCTCCCTGCCCGCGATAGCCATCTGTGACTCCAACCACGAAGTCGCTGTTCTAGTTTAGCAATTAGCCAGTGCCAATCAGCTTTCAAATATGCATTAGGTTTCAGGTGAAAGCCAAGATACTTTAACCCAGCTTCAAAATCAAGAATCCTGTAGGGTAGTCTCATAGCCATTCTGTTAATCTCCCCCTCGGTTAATTGCGAGCATGTGATCGTTGATTTATCAGTGTTTACTAACATACCCGCTGCCTCTTGCATCAAATTTAGGCCTTCAGCTACCTTATCAATTTCCTGTTTCGAGCCATCACAGAAAATCAGTATGTCATCAACGAACAGGAGATGTGTGATATACATTACCTGGGATATGGATATGCCACGAAATGAACCATCAGCTTTGGCTTTCAATATAAATCGACTGAGGCCTTCAGCAACAAGGAGAAATAGCAGCGGTGACAGTGGGCATCCCTGTCGTAGGCCCCGACCAGCATGAAAGAATGGACTCGCAGAACCATTTATCAGGACAGCAAAGCTCACGGTGGTGATGCAGGCCATAATCCATCGTATAAAATCATAACAGAAGCCCAGGTGTGTTAGAAGCATCCGGATATAAAGCCAACTAACCCGATCAAATGCTTTGGAGAGATCAATTTTTATCACAGCACCCTTCTGCTTCATCACCTTCATAGTGTGTATGCCTTCCTGTGCGACTCCAATTGCCTCGTGGATTTGACGGCCTTCCAAGAAACCAAACTGTTCACTGGATATATTCTGAGACAGAATAATCTTGAGTCTCCTCGCCATCACCTTAGATATTATCTTATATATGCAGTTGCAGAGTGAGATAGGTCTGAATTCATCAAAACTTTCAGGCTTGTCCGTTTTTGGAATGAGGGCTAAAAAGGTCGAATTGAAGGGTCCATGTATAAATCCAGCCTTTCTAGATTCTTCCACCACATTCAATAGATCTTCTCCGAGCAAATCAAAGAAACCCAAGAAAAATTCTATAGGCCACCCATCAGGCCCCGGACTCTTATCTTTCTGAAAGGAGTGCATAACCAGCGAGAGCTCATCCGGCAACACCTCCGCCATTAACATAGTGTTCTCCTCCTCTCCTACAAACCGAGGGAAGAGCTGAGCCATCCGAATAACCTCAGCGATAGTGGCCCCAGGTTGTGCAGTGAATAGATCTTCAAAGTGTCTTACCCCCATATCAGCCAAACCATCAAAGCTGGATACCTGTTCCCCATCAGTAGAGGATAATTCCCAGATAGAATTTGTGTCTTTTCTCCCCTTTGCATAGGCTTGAAAAAACTTTGTGTTCTCGTCCCCACATTGAAGCCAGAGCGCTCTGCTTTTCATTCTCCACATCTCTTCTCTCTCAGACAGAATCACATTTCTGCAGCATTCCCACTCCAACAGCTCACCTTTCTGCACATCATCCAGATATCCCATGCCCCTGCTATGTAGTAAGCGATCAATATTCAGCTCAGCATTCCTCAGTTTCAGATCATCATTCCTGCGTTTTTCAGAGGCCCAGAGAATAGTGACCTCTTTTATTCGCTTGAGGTTTTGTTGAAAGTGTACTCCCGCATGTTCCATGGACTCCCGTGGTCGATGAACCCACTGTGCCTGGACTAATTTAAGAAATTCCTCCTCCTTCAACCAGCTAGGATTGAATTTGAATGGACTGGGAGGTTTTTCTCGGCCACCTCTTAATTCCAGCAGAATTGGGCAGTGATCTGAAACCCCCCCGGTCCCAACCCATTGTTTGACCACATCAACTCCCATGGCCAGCACATCAGTCACCAGAAACCTATCTAGCCTCTTAGCCACCCTTTGATCGCCAGTTCTCTTATTCCTCCAAGTGGGGGATAACCTGTTAGGTAGAATGTCAAGTAGGTCCTTCCTTGCAAAGGCTTGTATAAAGTAATTTGCAAGTGTATCCGGAACAGCCCGAGGCCCCCAAACTTCAGAAGTCCCCAGTGTAAGGTTGAGATCCCCGCCCATTATCACATCCCTTCCAGCAAAGATGTCCATACTAAGCAAAGAGTCCCAGAATCCTACCCTATTTAAATAGGGCCCATAGACATTGAGAACAGTGATCCTCCTCCCCATCAATGCATCCCAGACTTCCAATCCAATACCAGAGGGAATGCCCCAAGAACATTCATACCTGCAGCTATTCATCTTCCAGCCTGTGGCCAGCCCTCCAGACCGTCCACGAGCATCCACAGCTATAAATTTCCAGCCAGGTAGCAGTAGTTCCAAAGCCCGAACAACCTCCTCACTGCCTCCCAAAGTTTCTTGTAACATTATAACATCCGGTTGATTTAAATCCACCAACCTCCGTAGTGACGATTTTTTAATGGGACTCGCCAACCCACGACAGTTGAATGATAATAATTTCATATGAAACCCCCTTCCTGGGTTTTTGCTGCTCTAAGTGCCCATTCGATAGTGGATTGTGTACCCATAACTAAATCAACTTTTGCCCTCTCTTGAGCAATAGACAAGTGAGATTTGCGGCCCCGCCCTTTCCCCCCAGCACTAAAAGCCACTTCAGAAAGTCCCATACCCCCCCAGCCATCAGCAGTGATCACCCTATTACGGAGAGCATATCGGATACTGCGTCCAGAGCTGGGAGAGTGTTGTGTAGAAACAATGGACGGTGTGTATACACTATCCGAAACACAAGCAGCTACAGTACCAATAGCAGTTCTGACCGGATGAATTGTCCCAAGACAATTTTCCCCCAAACCAATAGTGTCATTAAGTAAAGATACAGCAGAGGATAAGTGAGGAGACAAACCCGAATTGTGTGAAGTTGTGCCCCGACGGATAGTTAACAGCTCCTGTAGCTTGGAGGCAGCCCGCGTCAATGGAGTTGTGGTACACAAATTGGCCCCTGCTGCAGCCGATACCTTGTGCCCAAGTACATCCAAACCAGTGTTTGCCAAAACCGGGATTTCCACGGATCCCTGCTGCCCACACATTGCATCGGGTACCACCGGGGAATGTTCTACCCCTTTGCCAACTGGAGGTTCGACAGTAACATCTCCCATCGCCGATGTGCTCACCACCTTCTCATTGCATCCAGCATCTGCTGCCACCACCTTCTGTCTGCTGCCCCTATATGTTAATGGACAACAGGCAACCAAATGTCCATAAGTATGACATCGGTGGCACCTAAACGGTACACCCACATAGTCCAGAATTTGTACGAAAGCCCCATCCTTCGTTTGTACATTGATCTCAGCCGTTAACCCCAGTCGAAGATCGATGTTGACCAAGATCTTTGCCACAGTATAAATACCTGTTTCAATATGAGAGTAATCCGCGCATACATAGTCTCCAAGGTAGTTCCCAATCGCTGCAAACCTTTTTTCATTCCAGAGGTGCATGGGAAACCCAGGAAGCTTCACCCAGATCGGTTCTTTGTCGATTTTCTCCTGTTTGGAATCGAAGAAAGGAGACCAACGTTTCAGGATGATAGGGACGCCCAGCATTGACCAATGGCGACGTAAGACTGCTTCAACCTCCCCCATATTCGACAGTATGAAAGAGAACCATCCTTTCGTTAAGACCCGGACAATGGGTGCAGTAGCCACGATGTCTTTCCACTGTTCGGCTGCCCATTTCTGGAGGGTTCCTTGTCCCAGTCTCTTACCACGGGCATGTCCAACTATAGCAATGTGTGTGAAATCCTCAGCCTCCTCAATCGATACATCCACGCCCAGCACCAGCTTATCCTTCCTCATCCGTTCCTTGACCTTTTTAGCAGTCTTTTTGTGTGATTCTGCCTTCATAGTAACCCCTGCTCGAGGAGCTAGCAGGGCTGCATCACCAGGTAGAGTATCTCCACCACCAGTAGCTCCATGTCCACTGGAGGAGTAACCCAATCCTCCACTACCCTGTCCCCTGTCAGCAGAATCACAGAAATCCCCAGACCTAACCAAATTCCCATCTGATAGGGTGTCCAAACCGCCACCCTGGTCCATCCTCCGTCTGCCATTTCTATTCAGTGTATCAATCCCCTCCACACATGATGCTACCGAACAGGTTGGGAAGTTTGTGAATGTCCCCAATTGTGGTTGAAGTGTCCTCCCTAATAGATCTGCCAAATCTGGCCTGTCATCCGAAGGCCCAGGAAAGAACCCTGCCCCCCTACCTGTCAAGAGTGATCCCATTGATGTCCTCGACCCAGAGGTCGCAGTATTGTTTGTTCCAAGGTTGAAAATCCCTCTGGCACAATCTCCGTCCGATGTGTAGTCCAGCTCCTGCTCATAATTGCTCGCCATAATGCCCCAGATCAGCAGGGCTGAAAACCCCCAGATCCCAATCCCCAATCCTCCTTACAAAATGTCCACTATCTACACCACCCAGTCCACCAAAAATCCCAATCTACTCCAAAAAGCCACAGTCACAGCAAGGGCATCTGCTATCCCCGTCAATAATCCACCCAGCTCCAAGGTTCAGTCAAAGATCTGCATTGCCCCAAGACCATTGTATGCCATAACTCCCTGTAAGTCAAGCAACACCCTCATAGTCTGAAAGCCCAGCGTTCTTGTATTAGCAACGCTCATCCACCGTAATCATGGATTTTGCCAATTTATCAAGGGTCTGGGTGAATAAGAAGGAGATCATCTGCATATTCAGCTCTGCAGCATCCTCCTCCACAGTGGATAAAAGTTAGTAAGCAGGTCATCCAGCGCCAGTGTTCCTCCAAACTGTTCAGCAACGTACCTTCACTGCACAATCTTGGAGTTCAAATCGAGTCCCTTCCTCGAGAGCAAAACCAAGATCCAAACACAGAAAAAAAAGACCCTCAAAGAAGAAACCATTCGATAGCACAACTCCCACGCAGTGGAGAGCTGGTCACCAAGAATCAGAGGGCTCGTCTTCAGGATCAGCTTATATCCATGTCTAAACTCAGAACAGTCTGCACAGATTGCTCAGCTTGATCAATACTCCAAGAAACTATGAAATCTACTCCAGCGCACAGAAGTCCACGATCAGTCCTAGAAATGCTCCAGGGGGAAACACAAATCAGCCCTGCACACCACTATACGGCCAAGCACGATTCTGGTACAAATCTTGGAGCGATTTTTGCTCATCCAAAGATTTTCAGTACAGGATCTTGATGAAAGGCTTGGGAACCTTGATGAGAAGCTTGAGTTCCATGATGTAGAGCTCCAGAGGGAAGCACTGAACCTCAGAAAAACGCTGCACACCACTACACAATCAAGCTCGGCTCTGGTTCAATTCTTGGAGCGAAAAACCATCCAGGTTAAACAATGCACCAGATTGAAGTTGTGTTACTACCATTAGAAGTAGATTATTGACACCATTTATGAATTGGTGTCATAGTAGTGAATTTGGATAATTTTGTGGGAGAGATACCCTCAAGAAGTTGGAATTCTAGCGACCTTGCTTCAATTTATTCTTTATTTATTTTTTATTTTTTTTAATTTCATATGCATGTCCACATTGTCACAAGTTTGGGCTTCCACACCAAATTTCAAGGGTTTAAAGAAGGGATCCATGTCATCAAAATCAGTCATGTGCACCAAGCTACAATATGCAATGCCATCATTCAAGTTCTTTAAAGTTATAATGGATTTACCATAATGAGTTAGGGCTTATTCATGTTCATGGGCTTCTTCAAATCTATGGGCTTCAACAACATCATGACCACAATATGTGGCATGTAAAGGTTGCAAGACCACAAACACCACCAAATGTCTAAGGGCCCAATTTCACCAAGACAAAGACTTCATTAAAATCATGAGCATGTTTGAAGGCTTCTTCAAGATTTGTGTGGGCTTCATGACCCCATTAAGCCACAAATGACCACAAAATGGGTCATTTGGCCCATAGAAGAAAGAATCGCCGATTTTTCGCCGATGTCCCGAAAAATCGCGAGATTTTCGGGCCGGCGATTTTTTCCAGCGAAAATTGCGCGGGTTTTTGAAAAAATCGCACAGCGCAAAATTTGGAAAAAATCGGCGAGTTTTTAGAAAAAATCGCGCCACGATTGAAAGAATCGTCGAGGTGCCTTTCGGGTCCTGTTAAAGGCAAAATGGGGTTTTTTTCAGTTCATTTTTCACTTCGAGAACGAGCAGAGAGGGCACGATTTCACTTGGAGAACGAGCAGAGGGCACGATTTCGTTTCATTTCATTGCACTTGGGCAGATTTTAGGTTGAAATCTGCGGATTTTAGGGCGCGCAACACACCACCATCCCGGTCCACGTGACCACTGTCACGACTCACGCAGCACGCTCACCCTTCATCCACGAAAATCGTGCTCCGAAGACCTCGAACTGGGCATCGAGGGCCGACAGCAAAGACGCTTCATCCACGAAAATCGTGGTCCGAACTGGGCATACAGGGCCGACAGCAAAGACTCGAGGAGGTCGCGGATTTGGCAAAGAGGGCCAGTTCCACGAGTGACGATTCCAGGTTAGTGTTTAATTTTTTAATTTTTATTTTTTAATGATTTTAGTGTTAGTTTATTTTTTTACTGTTAGAACTTAGAACTTAGGGTTTTAAATTTTAACATTTGACAATTTGACAATGGACAGTGGGACACAGCCCTAGTTTTGGGACTGTGTTAAAATTTTAAATAATAAAAACTAAAAAACTTAAAGAAAATTTAAGTTTAAAATTTAAGAAAATACTGAATTGTTTAAATTTTTAAAAATTAGAACTTAAATGAGAGCTAAGCAGGACTGATTTTTAAAAATTTAACTTTTAAAGTTTTAAAATTTTTAAGTTTAAACCAGAATGTTGTTATTCTTTTCCTAATGTCTTTTTTTTTGTTTTTTTGTGCCTCAGGTTTGATTTGTGAGGCTGTCAATTTCCATTGCAAAAATGCCAAAGGCATTGGACCCATTTTGGCAATATGGGGAGGCTCAAGATGGAACAAACCGGCAGCGACTAAATTGCAAATTGTGTGGGCAATTTATGACGGGAGGCATTAGCAGGTTGAAGTACCACTTAGCAAAACTCCCGGGCAATGATGTGGGGATTTGTAGTGCAGTTATCCCCGAGATTATGAGAAGTGCCCATGATTCAATTCACGCAAAGGATAGAAAAAGGGAAGAGTCAGCTGCTAATAGAGCTGAACTTGCAGTTGGTGGAGTGGCTAGGAGTTCAGGGACACATGATCATCACACGGAGGGTGGTGGTGGGGACTCCACTGCCATGGATTCACCTAGCATGAGGGCTACCTCATCTTTCTTTGTTCCACGGACCGGAAGTGGTGCTCAACCTTCCATCAAGTCTGTGATTAAAAAAAAGGAGAAGGAAGAAGCAGATAGGCTTATGGGGAGGATGCTTTTCTGGAGCGACTTGCCTCTTACCATCACAAGAAACAATCCCTTTTTTCAGCCAATGTGTGATGCCATTGCTATTGTTGGCCCAGGGTACAAGTGCCCTCCATATGAGGAGATTCGGGGGCCTATTCTTCAAGCAAAGAAGAAGGACATCAACACTAGATTGGAGGAATTCAAAGAGTCATGGGAGATCTCAGGATGCACATTGATGTCCGATGGTTGGACAGATAAGAAGGGTAGGACCCTTATCAATTTCTTGGTACATTGCCCTAAAGGTACCATGTTTATCAAATCTGTTGATGCATCGGCACAGATAAAAGAAGCAGCATTGTTATGTGAATTGTTGAATGGGGTCCTCCAAGAGATCGGTGTGCACAATGTGGTGCAGATCATAACAGATAATGCAGCTAATTATGTGGCTGTTGGTAGATTGCTTATGGAGAGGCATCCCTCACTATTTTGGACTCCATGCGCAGCACATTGTATTGATTTGAGCTGGAGGATGTGGGGAAAATTACCTTCGTCAAGGAGGTCATTGATCAGGCTAGGAGTATCACCAAATTCATATATAACCATGCTTTTGTTCTTAGCCTCATAAGGAGATACACAAGAGATAGGGAGTTGTTGCGTCCTGGAATCACACGGTTTGCCACCAACTTCATTTCTCTTCAGTCTTTGCTTCGAGTTCAGTTTGAGCTGAAGCAAATGTTTGTTTGTGATGAGTGGCGTGATTGCAGATATAGCAGGAGAGAGGATGGGAAGGCCATTGCCAGATTGGTGTACACTGACTCCTTTTGGGAAGGAGTGGAGGAAGTGTACTCAGTTAGTGAACCTTTGGTAAAGGTTCTAAGATTAGTTGACAGTGATAAGCCCATTATGGGCTATTTGTATGAGGCCATGGATAGGGCCAAAGAGGCTATTCGGTCTTATTATGTGGGGAAGGGTACCCCTGGATTCAATAGACACATGATGCTATGGGATTTGATTGATACCCGTTGGACCGGGATGCTCCATCGACCTATTCATGCAGCTACACTTTACCTCAATCCCGCCTTTTCCTACCAGAGTAAATTTGATTTTGATGGCAAGGTGATGGAAGGGCTCATCGAATGTATTAACAGGATGGTACTTGATGTTGAGACTCGCATGAATATTAACCACGAGATGGAGATGTATCGGGATGCTATTGGGCTATTGGCTTTGCTGATGCTACCCATGCAAGGAACATTTTGAATCCAAGTAAGTGGTTAGAAATTAGAATTTATTTAGAAATTTAAATTTTTAAATTTTATTTGTGCTTTATCATTTCATTTGAAATTTGAAATTTGAATTATGTAATCAAATTCTCTTTCTTTCTTATTTGTTGTAGCTGTTTGGTGGAGAACATATGGTGGAAGGGCACCAAATTTAAAAAAAATTGCCATCCGAGTCCTCAGCCAAACCTATAGCTCTTCTAGATGTGAGCGTAATTGGAGTGTATTTGATAAAATACACTCAAAGAAACGCACCAGGTAAGAACTTGAACAAAGCAATTAAATTCATTGTAATTTATTATCCTCTATCATATTGTTTCCCTCAGGCCTCAAGTGTCAATACTCATTAAATTTTTTGTATCGCCCTCTTACAAGTTGGATTTCCCACGCCTGAATGACTTGGTGTATGTCCATTACAATCTCCGACTGTGGATGAAGCAGGTAAAGAGAACACCCAAGGTGGGTGTCGTTTCCTTGGACAATATTGATGTATTGTCCAAGTGGAGGGTGGAGATTGAGTTTCCTATCATGGAGGAGGCACCTGCATGGTTAGAGGAGGAGCAGCAGCAATAGGGGCAAGAGGAAGAGGAGCAGGAGGGGGAGGAGGAGCAGGACGTGGAGCAGGACGACCAGTTTGACCCTAAGGACTTCATGGAGGGTGGTTCATCAGCACCACCTTCTACAGTCGTTGATGCATCTAGTCCCTCATTGACACCCATGGCCATTACTCACCCTCCGACATCTAGTGCAGGGCCAGGACCTTCTACTGCTAGGGGCAGGCCTGGCAAGCAGCCCATGATCTTTTCCCGTAAAAGGGGAAGAGGACATTGATATCAGAGACAGATAGCTAGCTGCTAGTTTTGTCACTTGTGATTTTTGTGACGTCGTTTTGTATTGGACCATTGGTTGTCCACTTTTGAGTACTATGTAACTATTGGGCAGCTTTCACTATCAGAATTCAAACTTTCACTATCGGCTTTGATGTACCATTTTATATTTGGCATGACTACATGATATATATTAGTGTTTTCTCCATATTTATGTGCCAATGTATTTATCTGATGTTGATGTTGCTTTATATGTTTAAAATTATGAAAAAATGAATATATTTTGTGTTTTTTAATGTTTGTCGCGGTTTGCCGATTTTTGCCGATTTTTTTGCCGATGTTGCCGAGAAGTTGTATTCGGGACCCTCGCCGATTTTTTGCCGATGCCGATGTTTTCCACTATGATTTGGCCCATTAGGTGTTCGAATGGCTCCAATGCCCACAAATGTGCCTTGTAGTTGTCATCAATGCTGGCTTATCATGCTTTCTTGTCTTTAAGTCCCCCATGCTTGCTTGTGTTCCATCTCATTAGTCTTGTCCACTTCATCTTTGCACATTTGTCATTAATGTCGTCATCAATGACAATCATAGACAACTATATTCATCACCATCCTCACCAAGGATAGTTCGTTGATCACGTCAACATTCAACAACAAATCTGCAAGCACAAGGCAACTCAATCAAATTAATCGAAGGCACAACTCAAATCAAGGTACTCATACATCAATTCAACTTCAGGATCAACTCAACATTTAATTATAACTTGGAAACAATGATTTTGGTACGAGAAGTCGAGTGATGTGGCTTGTTGCCGTCGGATTGCGCACCTGGTTAACGCAACAAAAATCTCATTGTTGATCGGTGCGCCCTTGGGGGCAAGTCTCAAGTCAAGGTTGTCACATGATCCTGACTCCTCCATTTAAGCCAACTCCTAACCAAAGCCAAGGGGGGTAGTCCCTAGGGAATGTTTCTAAGGATGTTAAAATGTTTTAGAAAGTTAATTATGGATGTGTTCGGAGTTTAAAGGATATGATCAACTAAATCAAGATTGTTGCAAGGATTTAAAAGATACTTTCAACAACATAAAAGACAATCACCAGCATGTAAAGATTTAGCAACAACAATTGATTGAACTGATATTAAGAAAATATAAAGTGCTTGTTGTTAACGGAGACTAGTGCCAATGGAGTCAAGATAAAAAGTAATGTTGCAGAAAGGGAAATGTTTTGCAAGTGTATCTTGGTCAATTTTAAATTTATTAGTAATGGAATTTATTACTGGGGAAAATGGAAGCTCCAGATATACCGAGAGGTACAAGGAGTAATGTCCAGAAATTTAGTAAAGGTGGCTCCTCACGAAGACGTGTGGGCTGGAGCAGAGTCTTGAGGGCATGTTCAACACTACACCAACAAGGATGTAGTCTAACAATGCCTTGAGGTCGCTCTCTAGTTGTTCTCGCTTCTTCTAAGGAATTTCCCCACGCAAAACTCAAAATTTGAGTGTCGGATTTTCACTATGTTTGGGGTTGTTAATTTTATTATTGTGAGTTTTAAATTAAATGTTGAGAATTAATAAGTTGCTATAACTCTTTCTGATTTCCCTAGGACCAGGCAAATGCCCACAAAGGGAAAGAGCATACTTTGGGCGATAGCAAATTGTTCGTTCCAAATTAAAGCTTAAAAATGAAATGCCTAAAAAAAATGAATTGCAGAAAGATATAAATCACTGGATCTATGTGTCACTTTCTTATCAACCACCACTAATCGGCAATGCCTTTATGTGGTGGTGAGAGCATACTCCGTGGCAACGAGATCGATGTTATTTGTAACTACTTACAAAATGTAAATAAAATAATTTATTAGACAATTAAAGTATACAATCTTGCAGTAAATGTGGTTTGTGTGCTTATGTTTGTTAGAAAAATTTATGTCACAAAAAATGAGACTGCAAATCCCCCTAGGGTGGATGGGATCTCCACCCTCTAATAAGATGACACCAAATTTGACCTCCAAAGTCTTCAAATCTTATTACTCAAAACAAGATTACACATTACAGAAGCAGAGGTTCTATGCTTTCCATCATTGAGAAATGAGGAAGCAAGACCTCGCTTATATAGCACTCAAGAGAGAGGGATGGGCGCATTCTTCATGAAGGAGGGAGGGCGCATCATGTGAGAGATACGAGGGAGTGAATGCCAATGAATTAGGATGAAGTGGGAGTTAGATTAAATGAGGGAGACGCCACCTTACAAGAGGTGCACCCCCCTCTACATTGGAATCTCCACCCTCTAATAAGATGACACCACCTCGTGATTTGCTTTTCACATGAGATATGCGCTCCACAAACTTTAGCTTATTCGCTCCACATGAGATGACTTTTGAACACATGCTTTATTAGCTTACTCAAGTCGCCTTCCATAAGGAATGATTTGCCACCTCATTCATCACATGCCAATTTCCCTTTTTAATATTTTTTTTTTGATATTATGGTGCATTTTGTCCCATCATTAGCATTTACTTGCCATTTTGTCACCTCATTAGGAAAAAATGCTCTGAGCGATGATTTAATCACTCGAAACATAAGAGAAGAGGGTCCTGGGGTAAAGAGGATGTCCTGAGTGTGAAAACGATCCCCATGCCACATTCCGCCTCTAGATCATACTTTTATTGCAATTTCAAATTTTCCAATTAAACCATTAAAAAAAGGTTTAATTTACGGAAAAAAAATTTATTTTTTCCAGAATGAACTCAAACTCCTAAGGGACCTAATGCATGTCCATACGACTTATTATTGATGGATAGCATGTTAAAAATACATAGACACCTAGGCTTTAATAACCTCATAAGATTCAACCACCATGGAAAATACTCCAGCTTTGGAGGTGTGAGTGAACAACTCGGGAATTATACGCCACTGAAGCGCAACGCATAATTCCTAAGGAAAAAACACTCTAGAGTATCCCCTTGATAGCTAAACCTAAGGTAGGCCAAGCTTTTTACAAAAAAATCATGCTTAGACCAACTTATTACAATTCCCTCAAGGGGGTCTGGACATGCAAATTTTACAAAGGGCCAAAAAATTGGCCTGATGAACTTCTGAACTCTGGCAATGAACAAGGTGAGTTGTTCAAGTCTCCTGAGGTTCACAAGGAGTCCACCTAAGTACAACTTTAGGTGGTAACATACCGTTAGACTACATCCTTGTTGGTGTAATGTTGAACACACCCTCCAGACTTCGCTCCAACCCACACATCTTCATGAGGAACCACCTTTACTAAATTTTCGGACATTACTCCTCGTACCTCGTAGTATATCTGGAGCTTCCATTTTTCCCATTAATAAATTCAATTACTGATAAATTTAAAACTGACCAAGATACATTTGCAAAACATTTCCCTTTCTGCAGCATTACTTTTTATCTTGGCTCCATTGGCACTAGTCTCCGTTAACAACAAGCACTTTATATTTGCTTAATATCAGTTCAATCAATTGTTGCTGCTAAATCTTTACATGCTGGTGATTGTCTATTATGTTGTTGAAAGTATCTCTTAAATCCTTGCAACAATCTTGATTCAGTTGATCATATCTTTTAAACTCCTAAAACATCCATAATTAACTTTCTAAAACATTTTAACACCCTTAGAAACATTCCGTAGGGACTACCCCCTTGGCTTTCGGTTAGGAGTTCGCCTAAACGGAGGAGTCAGGATCATGTGACAGCCCTGACTCGAGACTCGCCCCCAAGGGCGCACCGAGCAGTAGTGATATTTTTGTTGTGTTAACCAGGTGCACAATTCGGCGGCAACATGGTTAAGGGTACGATCTATCCTCCTTGGTTAGTGCTCTGAAAGATTGGGTCGAGCATCATCTTTGGACCATGCAGGTAGATAGAAGGGCTACAATAGCTTGACACAACTTGTGACTCAAAGTCATTTTTGCGATTGGGGAGGGGGTATTTGCTATTCAAGGATAACCATTGTTAAATTGTAATGCTCATGCTTCATTTCATTTGTTGTATCATGTATTGTATATTCATGGTTATTTTATTTACATCATTGAAATATTGAATTAAGAGTGTGTCTTGTATCCAATTAATCATCCATAGCTAGGCACCTCTTCCTTAAAAAAGTATAGCTAGGCAAGTATCTTAAGTTAGCTAGATCCTAATAGTTGGCCTTGGAAAACACTTGGCTAGTGTCCCTCCCTTGATTAGTCTAGGCTCATTCACTGTTGGGGCCTAGAAAACCTAAAAGAGGAACTCCTTCCAGTAGTGTCATGTTAGAAAAGAGGTCCATAGTTGTGCCAAGTTAGCAATCGATATCTTTGCCAATCCTTTGACTGCTAGGTTGTACAACAATGGGTGTGTATCTCTTTTGACATAGTGGCCTTCTTCACACTAGAGACAGGCCTGGTGGGACACAAACCCAAGCATATTTGAATGATCTCTTGTTCATCTCAGCATCACTCCATATTGTATTTATGTGTAAATTCTTAATGGAAGTGTGCTTTCACGCCTAATTTTGCTATCCTATTCTCGGAGGATTTCAATAGTATACAAAGACAATATACTACAATATATACTCCGCAGCAAAATAGGGTAGTGGAGACAAAATAGCACTATTATTGAGATGGCAAGGTGCCTGTTACAAAGCAAATGTGTTCCTAACAAATATTGGGCAGAGGCAGTTCTTACTACTTTATACTCACTAAATAGATCTCTTATAAAGTCAGTGCAAACTATGCTCTAGAAAAGGCTTGGTCTAGTACAAAGCCTTAGAAAAGTCATCTCAAGGTTTTTGGTTCGGTTGCTTATGTATGAATTCTTGATTAGGAGCGCAGTGAGTTTGATTCAAAATGCAAGAACTTTATGTTTATAGGGTGTAGTGACCATCATAAAGCTTATAGATTGTTTAATATTGAAGCTAACAAATGTGCTCTCAGTAAGGATACCAAAATCATCCTCCTATGCCACGCTACCAGTCCAAAAGTGCACTCTAAGCAACGACAAACCTATAGAGCATTGCCAAGAGCATGCCCCTTGCCCCTGTCGGGAGCATCACACTCCCATACACGCTCTTGGCCACTCCCTATGCTCCCATCATAGTCCCCAAGCCCACCTGCGTGCTCCTATAAAAAAGAGAAAAAAACACGATCTTTTCAATTTTCTCTTAAAGATGGGGCCTAGGGTAGGTTAGGGTTTTTGGGTAAACTCAAGGGGGAAACAAAAGCAATTCTTTCTCATTATTTTCTTCATTACATTCATCTCTATGTGCTTGACCTTAGAGTGGGCAACTTGATCTTCTTACTAGTTTTTGAGGAAGGCAAATTTGTGAAAGCTTGGAGGAGAGAATGAAGGCTACCATAGTCACATTCTACAACTGCAAATAGTTAGAGAGATAAAGAGATAAGCCAAAAGTCCATTCTTTGTAGTTTTTTGTATATTTTAGTGTTGTTTGTTTGTGGATTTTTCATCTTCTCCTACTCTTTCCCATTATTTCTTAGTAGGTTGTTCATCTAATACTTAAGGAAATGTTCTTTTTGTGGTTTATGCTTCTGCTTTTGATTCCCGTGGTGTTGGTGGCCGAGAATAACAGGAGAGGGAAGAAGAGGACTCTAATCCTACTCACAGTGACCCATTATATGAACATGAGGAAAGTTTGGAAGGGGATGAAGATGAAGGTGGCAATGAAAGTAGAAGCAAAACTTCATTAATGTAGGGGGTGGAACCACTAAATTTTTATGTAGGCATGATTGTCATCAAAGAAAATCTTACACCAATTCATATACTCATGTGAGAAGGCATCTTTGTGGTGTGTTGAAGAGTGATGATGATAAGTGGGCGATTGCGATCTCAATTTGCACTAAGGTATCAAAGGAAGAGAGAGAAAAATACATCAAGATATAGGAAGTTGCACAAAGAATGCACAGTAAAAAACACAAGGTTCAATCTGACACGTCATCTAAATTTGGTGGCACCACATTTGCATCCCCTTGTGCTAGTGGAACCTTGGGGAATACAAGGGGCAGATCTAAAAGAACAATAGTAATTTTCCTTGACAGTAGTGGTAGGGATGAAGTGGATGCAAAAGTGGTGTGGTTTCTTTAAGCATGTGGTATACCATTCAATGTTCTTTGCTCACCCTATTGGCATGATATGGTTCAAACCATTAACAAAACCATCCAAGAATACAAAAGCCCCAAGTATGAGAGCTAGAATTGTGTAACTAGACAGGAAAGAGAAAAAATCCAAAGGGCTCTATCATGATTCACAAATGAGTGGGTGGATAGTGGGATATCCATTATATATGATAGTGGGGTGGATATTCTTGGTGTTTCAACTAGTGGTGCAGTAAAAACCATTAATGATGTTGGTCCTCCTAATGTTATTCCAGTAACCGCTGATAATGCGGTAGGATTTGAAACTTACATGTTGATGCTCACAATTTTGATAGCCATATCAATGGTTTCAAAGAGAATTGTAACGGAGAAGGAAAAATCATTGAATGGGTGCATCCTCACATCTTTTGGTCTAATTGTTTAGTGCACACTTTAAACCTTTTGATGCATGATATTGTCAAGCATAGAGACTGTGAATGGATTAATGACTTGTACAAGAGAGGGAAGAAAGTTGAAACTCATCAAATTTGTTGCCAAGCATACAAGCACCTATTTCATTTATGGCACTTACTCTAGGTTGCAGCTACTTAAGATTGCAAAGATTAGATTTGGTAGCTATTTCACCTTCAAACGCTTATTGAGGACAAGACAGGCTTTGGGTACTACAGTAATGTGTGATGAGTGGGATGACTTGAGAACTAATAGAGATGGCGCTAATGCAGTGATGGAAATTGTTCTTGATAGTCATTTTTGGTCACACATTAGGTGTGTTTTGCAGTTCTCCAAGCCAATTCATAGCATGGTTTAGTTTGCAAATTCAAATTGCCAAATGATTAGGTGGTGTATGAGCAGATGGACGCCATGCTAGGCCAGATTAAGGACATTGTTTAGCCTAAAGATGTGAACTTGTATGATCATATTCACATAGAGGTGGAAAAACACTGGGAAAAGCTAAATGTTCCACTACGTGCCTTGGCATATGTGCTTACACCAAATACTATCATGCATCATGGCTACAAGCATACTTGGTGGAGAATGAAGAGAAAACCACACTAGGATCCAAAGGTTTAGGCTGGTTATATGCAAGCATTTGACAAATTAGTCCCTGATGAGGAGTGTGGTACCATACAAAAACAATTGGACCACTACATCAGAAGCAACCATGTCTTTGGGACCAACCATGCAATTATAGATTGAGGGAATTTGTCTTCTCTTGAGTGGTGGAACATGCATGGCAGTTCTACCCCATAGCTACAACGTTCAGCAAAATGAGTGCTTTCACAAGTGGTGAACAATTCTTCTGTAGAGAGGTGTTGGAGAACCTACAATTTCATCCACAATTCAAGAAGAAAAAAAAGTTGAATGTAAACAAGCCAAAGAGCTTGGTCATGTGCATTACAACTTACAATTGTGGTCCCAATACTATGAGGAGTCAAAGATGGATAAATCATATCAAAGTTGGGACAACAATCCAGAGGAGTATTATTTGGAGGATGGAGCATTGGTTTTGGAGCAACTGGAGAATGGTCTTTTTAGTGATCATCATCATGGCGAGATGCCACTCCTATCTACTTCCATGGTTGACTTGAACAAGACTCCAACAGCAAGGGCTTCATATTCAATTCCACTTCCATGTACACAGTTGCCTCTGACTTCAACTTCAACTTTAGCTCTAGCTCCACCACCACATGGAATCTCATGGGGAAATCATGGTGGTGCAAAAAGGAAGGAAAAGTAGATAAAATTAGAATAATTTTCTCTACTTATTCACTACTTTATATGTAATACACTTTAGCCCAATTTGGTGTTTTCGACCTTTCAGTGTTCATACTTCTATTAAATTATCATTTTAAAACTTATGATTTATGGCCTATTTTGTAAACATAACAATTTGGTCATGTTGACCATGGGTAGATAACATATTTCATTCCATAAGTTAACGGTATACTTCCTATTATATGGCTTAAAAAATTGGTTGTTTGTAATTGCTAATTGATTAATCAATCCCAGTTCCATGCACATAGTTGCCTCTGACTTTGACTTCAACTTTAGTTCTAACTCCACCACCACATGGAGGCTCACAAGCAAATCATGGTGGTGCAAAAAGGAAGAAAAAGTAGATAAATTAGAATATTTTTTCTACTTATTCACTACTTTATATGTCATACACTTTAGCTTAGTTTAGTGTTTTGGATATAGTCTTCGTACTTCAGTTAAATTATCATCTTAAACTTATGATCTATGGCCTATTTTTTAAACATAACTCTTTGGTCATCACGAAAGTGGATAGATAACCTATTTCATACCATAAGTTAATGGTCTACTTCCTATTATATGCTTAGTCACCATGTTCGGTGAATTTCAACCTTGAAATTCGAAATTCGCCAAACTTCAACCAAATTTGAACTTGAAGCCGAACTTGAAGCCGAATTTCAAAGTCGAACTTCAAGTCGAACTTCAAGTTGAACTTCAAGGCAAATTTCAAGGTGAATTTAATCAAATTTATTAGATAAAATTTTGAAAAGGTAAAAAAAAGACAAAAAAACCTAACCTAGATTCCTAAATTTTTAAAAAGAGATCATCCTTTTGAAATATAATTATATGTGTTGATGTTGGCATGCAATTTTCATTTTATCATATATGTTTAACTTATGGTAACAGTGTTATGTTTCACACCTGGACTCTGATATTATTTGTTTTTTTAGAAGAAAAATCTGGAAATTGAAAATGATAACAACAACAACAATAACGATTGTACCAACTACCAATTACCAACAACCATAGATTTAGTACTAACAACCAACTATCCCAGCAATCTACCACAGGAAATTCGATTTTTTTTCAGAGAAAAAAAGACCAACTTTTATTAAGCAAAAGCTGTATCCAAATAAGTACAGAAGGCGAGGTGCCTATAAAAACTTCGACTCACAGTTATAAACCAAATCCAAGTCTAAAAAGCCATAAACTGACAAACCGCTACAGTTTACATAAGAAGCTCCAAAATGCTATATCCAGCAGTCAACACAAACTACTATTAAAGAAATAGCCCGGCATTATACAAAGGGCACCGAAAATGATCCACAGCAATGGTTATCCAGAAATTCAAGTACATGGATGTGACCATTGATATCTCCCAAACCCAGCTTGGAAGCTTCATCCGCTGCCGAGTTAAATTCACGATAGATGTGTCATGGTCTCAAACCCAGCGATGAGCCTATGGACACGACGAAACCAGCCGGTAAGCAGTGAAGAAGTGAGACTCTGCTGCCCATTGGCCCAGGCTATGATAACCATAGAATCACCACAAATGCTCAGAGAGGACAGGCCAAGATAATTAGCAAAAACAGCAAACCACACAGCGCCAGCAACTCGGCTCTGGTGTTGGTTCCATGACTGGCACCCATCTGCAATTGAAAAAAATGATCACTTGACAATTTTAATATCATACCTACCCCGCAGGTACCATCCTGAGCGGCCCCGTCAAAGTAGCCGATCGACATGCACAAAGTGGATTCTTTGAAAGGGGTGATAATCCTAGACCGCTTAATCACCAATGGAGAGTGCTGCTGAAGGTATCCCAATATCCGAGTGCAAATGAGCGAAGGAGGTACAATCGAATCCTGAAAAATGGCCCGATTCCGGGCTTTCCAAAACTCCCACAACGTAAAGTGAACCAATGCAGGACTAGGATGCCGCAATACAGACCGTCGTTGGAAATTCTAGGCAAATGAAACATCCCACCAGTCAAAACAAAAATGTAAAGAGCATTCCAACAAATACCACACCCGTTTGAATACCTCACATTGGCCAAAAAGATGGTGTACATCTTCACCCACCCTTCGGCACATGAAACAAAGGTCTGGTCCAACGAAACCACGTTTGCATAGGTTGCCCCAGGTAAGTATTTTATTGTGCAAGACCAGCCACGTAAAGCAAAGGATTTTTAAGGGACAATCGACAGTCCAATTCAAGGAAACCGGGCCTACGTTAGCTTCACCGGCAGTTTCATCCATTGACAGAGAATATGCTAATTTAGCAGTGACCTGTCCATCAGAGGTGTTATGGTTCTAGCATAAGACATCCTCACCCTGTCCAAAGGCGATACCCGCATGAACAAGGTTTCTGATAAAGAGATTCCAGGCTACAGAGTACTCAGGGGACAAATCCAAATCAGTCGCCGTAAGCCATGTGAGGGAATTCAAAACAGTGGTGTGACCAACCTGCTGAAGTACATGCAAATTCCGAGCATGGAGAGAATGAATGAGCTCTACAGGGAGGCGAAAGTCCACGCCAAGACCATTAATTGGATCCAGCCCAACGAAGATCTGCGAACCTCTACCCACCGACCAGGAGATGCCCAAGTTAATGACAGGAAAAACCTTCAAGAAACTTCGCCAAATATATGAACCCTGTGGATACAACTTTCCACGCCGGAGCCAGATCGAAAGTGGAAGTCTGCCCAGGTATTTTGCCTTAATCACCCTTCCCCACAGTCCAGTATCATGCAGAGCCCTCCAGAAAGATTTGGCACATAATGCCATATTAAACATACGTAGATTCTTAATGCCCCAACCACCCGAGGATTTAGGACAAGCAATAAGATCCCATGACACCAGATGCCACTTCTGAACATCGCCAACACCATTCCACAAGAAACGAGCAAATAATTTACGCAGCTCATTTAAAATCTTCGGCGGAGCAATGAACAAGGAGAACCAGAAAACCGGAATGCTCTGTAGCACTGAGCAGAGTATAGTAAGTCTCCCACCCAGGGATAGATACCGAAAAGCCCATCCATTGATTCTCCTCAAACTTTCTTAAGAAGCCAACCCCAATCCGACAGAGAGTAACCCCTCGGCTTCAAGTAGTAGCCCAGGTATTTGAATCCTGAACCAATCTCAAACATCTGAAAAGGAAAAAGAGAGTTAATATGCTCCAACACCGCAGAATTCCTACACTGAAATAAAAATGAGGACTTCGTAGAGGTGATATCCAGACCAGCAACTCTACAAAAGACAGAGGTGATATCCCTGAAAGAGCAAGTGGGAAATGAACATGGCTGGAGCGATTTTAATACCAGCAATGAAACCATTACTGCAAGCATCATGAATTAAGAGACTCGGTCCTTCCACTGCCAAAATAAAGAGATAGGGCGATAGGGGACAACCCTGCCTAAGACCACGCTCCCCAAAAAAAGAACCAGAGGGAGATCCATTCACCAAAATTGAAAAACTAGCGGACGTGACACATGACATAATCCAAGTCACAATCTCAAAGGGCATCCCAATTTGGATTAAGATGAACCGAAGATAAGTCCAGTCAAGCCTATCATAGGCCTTCACCAGATCAAGCTTAAGAATAAAGGCTTCAAGTTTCTTCTGTTTGATAGAGTGGATACCTTCTTGGGCCAAACCAACCGTGTCCAACAATTGGTGGTTATGGAGGAACCCAAATTGTTCCGCCGAGATGCCCTTCGCCAAATACGGCTTGATCCTTTCTGCAATAATCTTCGTGACCACTTTATATAAGAGGTTACATAAAGAAATCGGGCGGAAGTCTCCAAATTGTAACGGTTTATCAACCTTAGGAATGAGCGTAATGTGTGTAGTGTTAAGGGAAGCCAGGATGCTTGCCTTGAGTCTCGAATCCTCAACAACACGAGTGATATCAAACCCCAACAACTAGAAATAATGCAGGAAAAACTCAACCGTCCATCCATCAGGGCCCGACGATTTATCCTTCGAAAATAATTTAAGTCTATTTACTATTTAAGTACCTCAGCCTCGGATACCGATTTCCCTATAACCGAAGAAGATACTCGTCAAAAATATGTTGATGTATATGTAACTTCGGAATGTATTCCATCTATGTATTTTATTATACTCCTATAGAGATGTATTATTCCTCTATACGGAAGTGTCGTCATTTGTATTGACAAATGTCGAAAGTGTCGTAACTTGCCGATGGGTTATTAGACCACCATGTGTGGGGTCGGCCCTGATTAAGTTAACTTGGGGTTATTAGGTTGAGTTAGACAAGTCAACCCCATAGGTTTACTAGGCTGCTCAAAACAAGTATAAATAGAGAGCGGGATCTCTCTATTTGATCACTTCATTACTCACTCATCCATCACTCGAAAAGTGGCACACATGTGAGGAGGAGGATCAGCTGCTAGGAGGAGACTATCTCTGTGTACTTGGGTTGTACTTTGGTTGTATCATTGCTCTATCTATCTCTGAGGAAGTTGTGGGTTTTTTCACCTTAGGGTTTTCCCCACGGAAACTCTGTGTGTCTATTGTCTCTTATGTTTGCATCTTGTGATGTTTGATATGCTTGACATGATTGATATGCATTGATATACTGTACATGTTATTCTCTCAGTAAAGATCCTAGAGTATATTGAATTAATGCTCGAAAATTAACATGGTATCAAAGCTAACCTGAGAAGAAGACACTATGCAGTTGCGGAAGCTAGGGTTTCTTGTTTTTGGGTTTCTCTCCACAGATTTTGGAAAAACAATATGATAGATTGACTCTCCTCGGCAAGGTGAATCTTTCTGTCCAATCTGAATTCAGTTCTGAGCACTTTCAGTTTTGGCCCTAAAAATTAGGGTTTCCACAAAAATAGGAATTTCTAAAATCTGAAGACATAGCTGGAAGCTCCTTGGAAAAATCGAAATTTAGAGCTTTGGATCGATATTTTTGGCTAGGTAAATCTCCGGGAAACTCAAACCCTAATTCATGTTCGATGTTACGAATGTAATGAAATGGGACACTTTGCTTCAAATTGTCCCAAGAAGAAGAAAGACAACAACTTCAACAAGAAGAAGAAGAATAACAAAAGAAGATATCATGCTCATGCTGCTGAGGATGATGAACCTCCCAGGAAGAAAGCTAGAACAGAAAGTGATGATGATGACTCATCAAGCGAAGAAGAGTATGTTCTAATCTCTGCTCTCACAGGTACTATTTCTCATGGTTGTAATGATTGGTTAATTGACAGTGGGGCTTCTAAACACATAACTAGGTTTAAAGAATCTTTTGTAAATCTGTCTAAACATGAATCACCCCATAAAGTGAAACTTGGGGATGATTATCAATACCCTATCAAAGGAAGTGGGGAAGCCTCCTACAACCTAGAATCTGGAAAGTCCTTGAAGATGAAAGATGTGTTATTTGTACCTAGGCTCAAGAAGAACCTACTCTCCATCTCTGCATTGGATGCAAAAGGCATGAGGGTTGCATTTGTAGATGGCCAAGTCCTAATGTGGCCAAAGGGTAAAACTATTAATGATGCAGTGGTGATTGGAGAGCAAGAGAGAGGATTGTACAAATTGAAGGGACAACCTGAACATGCCATGGTACATGAATCCATGGAGCCAAATGAACTTTGGCATCGAAGGCTTGCACGTGTGCACTACAGAGCACTACCAATTGCAAGCAAAGCTGTAGAAGGTCTTCCTGAAATCAAGACCAAGCATGAAGGTGTTTGCAAAGGCTGTGCAAAAGGAAAGAACATAAAGAAGGCATTTCCAAGCAGTGAAAGCAAATCAAAAGGAATCTTGGAAATTATCCACTCCGATGTATGCAGTCCGATGTCATCCAGTTCTCTGAGTGGGTATGTTTACTATGTCTCTTTCATTGATGACTTCTCCAAGAAGACTTGGGTTTATTTCTTGAAAAACAAAGATGAAGTGCTTGACAAGTTCAAGGAATTCAAAGCCTTGATGGAAAATCAAACTGATAAGAAATTAAAGACATTCAGATCAGACACTGGCGGAGAATTCACTTCAGGTGACTTCAAGAAGCTATGCAGTGATTCAGGGATTAAGAGGGAGTTGACTGCTCCCTACAATCCACAACAGAATGGAGTTGCAGAAAGGAAGAATAGAACAATCATGGAACAGCACGGGCAATGTTGCATGACCAGGATCTACCTATGCATCTATGGGAAAAAGCAGCTAGGACAGATGTATATGTGCAGAACAGAACTCCCCACAAGATATTGAACAACAAGACACCGAAAGAGGTCTTCTCTGGTAAGAAACCTAAAGTCAGCCATCTCAGAATATTTGGTTGTCCAGTATACACTCATGTCCCAAAGGAAAAGAGGACTAAGTAGATCCTTCAGGAAAGATGGGTATTTTTGTGGGTTACAGTGAAAGCTCGAAGGCTTACAGGCTAACAGAATATACTTTGCAGGGTTCAAGAAGATTGATGTCAGCAGGGATGTAACATTTGATGAAAACTCAGCATTCATCAAATCAAGGAAGACACCTGTTGAAGATCATGAAGAACCAAAGGAAACCAGATTTCAAGACACTACCATGACCGAAGCAATTCCAGATGCTGATCGTGAAATTGAAGATCCGAAAGAACCTGTAGATCCACCTCGTGAGAAGGACTCTCACAAGAGGAAACCTGCATGGGCTAGAGAGCTCATTCAAGATGCAGAAAGGTATGGCATTCCAGAAGAAGAACACAGAGCAAAGAAGAGGACCAGATCACATACCAGCTATGTTGCTTTACTCTGTGATATCATGAACAAAGAACCTTCCAGTTATGAAGAGGCAGCGGAAAAGAAAGAATGGAAGGATGCCATGGTCGAGGAATACCAATCAATAATGAAGAATGATGTTTGGGATGTTGTCCCAAGACCTGAAGGGAAGTCTGTTGTGACTTCCAAATGGATCTACAAGATCAAGCATGCTGCAGATGGCAGCATAGAGAAATACAAAGCGAGATTTGTAGCTCGTGGCTTCTCTCATAAAGAGGGAATAGACTATGAAGAGACTTTTGTTCCTGTAGCCAGGTACACTTCCATCAGATCAGTACTTGCCCTAGCTGTAGTGATGAAATGGAAGATACACCAAATGGATGTCAAGACAGCTTTCTTGAATGGTGTAGTTGAGGAGGAAGTGTATATGGAGCAGCCACTTGGTTTTGAGACACATGACAGGATGTCATATGTGTGCAGGTTGAAGAAAGCCTTGTATGGCTTGAAGCAAGCTCCTAGGACTTGGTATGGTAGAATGGACGGCTTTCTATCCAGTTTGGGCTTTACCAAGAGTAAAGCAGATTCCAACCTTTACTACAAGGTTGAGAAAGGCAATCCAGTGATACTACTTCTGTATGTGGATGACTTGTTTGTTACAGGAGAAGATAGTTTGATTGCGGATACCAAGAGGAAGTTTGCTATCGAGTTTGAGATGAAGGACTTGGGGATGATGCACTATTTTCTAGGCATGGAGGTGTGGCAGAGTGCAGATGGAATCTTCCTTGGACAAGGGAAGTATGCAGTAGAGATCCTGAAGAGGTTCAGGATGATGGACTACAAGGCCATGGCCACACCTATGGCATCGAACCTGAATCTTCTGTGTGATGCTTCATCTGATCCGATTGATGTCACAATGTATCGTCAGATGATTGGATCCTTGATGTACCTGACGAACACGAGACCAGATATTTGCTTTGCCGTGAACACATTGAGCCAGATCCTGACAGATCCCAGAGGTGTTCACCTGGTTGCTGTAAAGCATATTCTGAGGTACCTGAAGGGTACAATTGACTATGGGCTCAAGTATGATGCGAATCAAAAGTTTAACCTGCAGGGTTATGTTGATTCAGATTGGGCAAGCAGTGCTGCAGATAGGAAGAGCACATCTGGGTGCTGCTTCAGTATGGGATCAGGTGTGATCTCTTGGTTTAGCAGGAAGCAATCCTACGTAGCACTGAGTACAACCGAGGCAGAGTATGTTGCAGCATGTTCGGCTAGTTGTGAGGCAGTATGGCTCCGGAAGCTACTGTCTGAGTTATTTGATCTCCCGTTGGCGGCTACTGGTATCTTTTGTGACAACCAAAGTTGGCTGAAGCTGTCTGAGAACCCGATGTTCCACGACAGGTCCAAGCACATCGAGATCAAATATCACTATATCAAGGATATGGTGCAGAGAGGAGCAGTGAAGCTCCTATACGTTGCGACGGATGAGCATATTGCAGATGCACTGACAAAACCACTAGCTAGAGTGAAGTTCGAGTACTTCAGAGAGAGGCTTGGTGTTCTTCCTATCGACGACACTTCGAGGAAGAAGTGATGGACACATCTGCTGGAGCCATTCCAAGCATGGTGAGAGGAGGATCCTTCCCATGGCTGTGGATGTAAGCGCTGGATGATGAGCATCAGCACGATGCTCCAGTTACTGCTTTGTATATGCATCAGTTGGATGCTCTAGTCAGTTTGATCGTGTATTTGTATATGCATCATGTTGGATGCTCTGATCAGTTGGATCATGTATATGTATATGCATCAGGTTGGATGCGGGATATGATCAGGTAGATCATGTATTTGTATATGTATCAGGTGGATACTTGTATGATCAGGTAGATCATGTATTTGTATATGTATCAAGTGGATACTTGTATGATCAGGTAGATCATGTACTTATGTATGTATCAGGTGGATGCATTATGTATATCAAATGGATGCATTTGTATGATCAGGTAGATCATGTATGATGATATGTATCAGGTAGATACTTTGTATGCATCAGATGGATATACTGTTTGATCAGGATGATCACAGATGACGAGCTTCAGGATGTTGCTCCAGATGATATGCATCAGGTTGATGCTATGATGATGATCAGGATGATCACAGATGACGAGCTTCAGAATGTTGCTCTAGATGATATGCATCAGGATGATGCTATGATGATGATCAAGATGATCACAAATGACGAGCTTCAGGATGTTGCTCCAGATGATATGCATCGGGATGATGCTATGATGATGATCAGGTTGATCATGTGATGATGTACATTAGGATGATGTATGGTGAGTATCGGCTTGATACTCTGTGGCCGTGGATAGGTTGTTCAAGTAGCATAGAAAAGATCCTTTAAAATCCGGACAGGTAGAGCGGTGTGCTTATAACAGCCTAGGATGCTCTATCGAGATCCAGCTAGGTAGAGCGGTTTGCTCGTAACAACCTGGGATGCTTTGAGTAGGTTTTGCTACAGTTTCGCATAGAAAAAATCCTTTAAAATCCGGACAGGAGAGCGGTGTGCTCGAAACAGCCTGGGATGCTCTATCGAGATCTAGACAGGTAGAGCGGTTTGCTCGTAACATCCTGGGATGCTCTGAGTAGGTTTTGCAAAAGTTCACATAGAAAAGATCCTTTAAAATCCGGACAGGTAGAGCGGTGTGCTCGTAACAGCCTGGGATGCTCTATCAAGATCCAGACAGGTAGAGCGGTTTGCTCGTAACATCCTGGGATGCTCTAAGTAGGTTTTGTGAAGGTCAACATGTAAAAGATCCTGGGAGATCCGATAGGTTGAGCAGTGTGCTCGTAATCAGTCCTGGGATGCTCTTTCGAGGTTTTGTTGAGGCACGTAATCAGTCCTGAGTATTCCACAGTATGGCCAATGATGATGAAGACCTATAGGTGGTGGGCCTAAATCTAGTATGAAAAAGGACCGACTCTGTAGAACTTCCTATGACGAGTAGATCAGAGATTGATTGAGATAGCAGCAGCAGTGATGATAATGATGATTCGTTGATGATGATCCAGAGAAGAAGACTTGTGTTAGCAAATCTGTGTCGAGAAATACCTTCCTAGTTAAGAGGGAGTGTTGATGTATATGTAACTTCGGAATGTATTTCATCTATGTATTTTATTATACTCCTATAAAGATGTATTATTCCTCTATACGGAAGTGTCGTCATTTGTATTGACAAGTGTCGTAACTTGCCGATGGGTTATTAGACCACCATGTGTGGGGTCGGCCCTAATTAAGTTAACCTGGGGTTATTAGGCTGAGTTAGACAAGTCGGCCCCATAGGTTTATTAGGCTGCTCAGAACAAGTATAAATAGAGAGCGGGATCTCTCTATTTGATCACTTCATTACTCACTCATCCATCACTTGGAAAGTGGCGCACATGTGAGGAGGATCAGCTGCTAGGAGGAGACTATCTCTATGTACTTGGGTTGTACTTGGGTTGTATCATTGCTCTATCTATCTCTGAGGAAGTTGGGGGGTTTTCCACCTTAGGGTTTTCCCCACGGAAACTCTGTGTCTATTATCTCTTATGTTTGCATCTTGTGATGTTTGATATGCTTGCCATGATTGATATGCATTGATATACTGTACATGTTATTCTCCCAGTAAAGATCCTAGAGTATATTGAATTAATGCTCGAAAATTAACAAAATCCTGGGAAATAACCTGATAATCTTCAACTGGTCTTCTAAATGGTTAGAATTAGCTTTCTGATATATCTTTTTAAAATGACACACAGTCGCTTGACAGAGAGGAGCATGTTCGTGGATTAACTCTCTTTGGTCACCCGATATTTCCCAAATAGAGTCATTAAGTCGACGTTGGCTAGCAAATCTGTGAAAAAACTTTGTATTGGCGTCTCCAGCCTTGACCCAAATAGCACGGCTTTTTTGTCGCCAAGTTTCTTCCAGCAGCATCAATAACCTGCTTTTCTCCATCTCCAACAATTTCAGCTCATCCAATCTAGTGACATCAAACAGTACCCCATCCACCGGGAAAGACAGCAATTGTAGTTCACGGTCAATTTCTTCTAAATGTTTGGCATTGTCCAATTTTTTGTCCTTCTCCCACTTACGCACAGCCGATTTAAGCCTATCAAGCCTTCCCGAAAGCAAATGCAAAGAAGGGCCATGTGGTGTGAGAGCACTATCCACCCAAACCTGTCGAACCAGATCATCAAATGATGGATCAGCAAGCCAAATGGGATTGAATTTAAAGGGGTAACCGCCGAAGTGAGAATTGAAGTCCAACTACAGAGCCACAGCCTTATCGTCAGAAAACCCAGTAGCATGAGTCCAAGACCGGTACCTCCCAAAAGAGTCACAGAGGTCATCAACCAGTAGAAAACAGTCAAGTCTCTTCGCAATGCCAGAAACACCCGCCCAGCCATTAGACCAAGTGGGAACCAACCTGGATGGGGCAACGTCCCTAAGATTGGCATTGTCAAAAAATTTAAGAAGAACTCAGCAAGGGGATCAAGAGACCTGCCCGAACCCCACACCTCAGCTTTTGAGAGTGTGAGGTTTAAGTCGCCCCGGACCATTAAGCAGGCCATCAGAAACAACCCGCTCCCAAAAACACTTGCGATTCTGATAAGGAGCATAGATATTTAAAACATGCACCACCCTGTCGAAACCCTTGAGGTTTCCTACAGCCAAGATACCAGCAAAAGTATGAAAAGGCATAAGATTGGCCAACTCCGAATTCCAAGCAGTTAAGGTGCCCCCTGACAATCCCACCACACTAGCCTGCTAGTCAGGTTTGGTACGCAAGAAGAATTGGAGGACGTCCGAGGCAGAAAGCATAGTTTCTTGTAAAAGCAAAATAGCAGGTTTACAACGGTCAATAAATAGTTTCAACGCAACTCGCTTAGGACCGCTGCATAGTCCACGAATGTTGAAGGAGGTAATAATCATTGAGGAAACAAATCGATGTCCTCACTTGCTCTAAGGGCCAAAAAGTTTGATGTGGAAGGAGATGAAATGGATCCATCCAGTCCTTTAGTGAAAAGAGAGGAGACGGTCGGATTAACCAGAACAGATGTAGTCTTCCCCTGCGGGGCAAGGCCTTTTTTGGAACGACGAGGTTTTATGATCGTAGCATTACCCCTCATAATAGAGGAGATGGGGATGACCGACGGGTCCCCCGTATCCTTAGCCGAAAAAACGTGCAGCGCCACCTTGGCACCATCCACCTTAGCACCCTGTGCCAAGAGGGGAAAAAAAGTATCGGTAACAAGGTCCTCATCTGGTGCAGGAGGTAATGAAGGAGACACTCCCAGAGGACGTAGAAGGTTAGAGACAGGAGGAAGGTGGGAATCCGAGGGAGGTGTGACAACAGAAGCGCTGGCTCCCGACAGGGGAGAGTGCGGAAAACGAGTGCCAGGACCGGGATTAGTAGAGGATTGAGGAGCTTCCAAAGGGACGGGAGTAAGGTCAATAATAGAGTCAGGCAAGAAATCCAACGAACCAGGAGAGTGCAAATTAGCCACATCAAAGGACAAAGAACCCATAATGTCCTTCGCTGGAATGAACTTTGCTAAAGTGGGAATGAGACCATTAAACTTACCAATGACCTCTCGGGCTGAAGAGGCGTCCAGCGGCAATTGACTGTGGAGCAAATCAACTCGACCGTCAGGCTCCACACAAAGGTGGGAAGAAAAACCCCCCGAAGAATGAGCACGCACCATAGTACAATGGTCTCTGGTATGACCCAAACCTTTGCACCGGAAGCAGCGGAATGGCACTTGCCAATAATCTAGCAGCTAGATAAAAGAGCCACCGTCCCACACAAATTCAATATCCGCAGGCAACCCTTCCGAACAATCGATATCAACCAGCATCCTGGGGGAGTTACGCTCAGACCCACTAAGGGTTTCCTCCTCAATGAGAATGAGGCGGCCAATGGTCTTGGCAACTTCCAGAAACCCCTTAAATTTCCAACACTAGATTGGTAAATCCAAGAGGACGACCCAAAGGTGCCTGCGAGTAAGAAGTTCTTTCCTGGGGTTAAAGGCAAAATGCCACCGGTCTAGAACCAGTGAACCGATACCCAGGACCCAGTATCGAGTCGCCGCCGCCATACGATCATCCTCCGAAAGGAACAGGAAGAGTAACCAACCGTTCGCAAGCAACAAAATACAAGGGACATTTTTCATAAGGCCGAGCCACTTAGATCGAACCCATGCCAGAATCTCAGACCGTGTGGGTTTGATGTACTCAAATTTGTCGATAAGTGCTCGATTACTTAGGGCCGCCACCATGTTGAAAGTTACGTCCTTCCCCAAAACGCATAAAGGGCGGTCGTTTTTTGCCTTTTCAAACTGAACAAAAGTCGGGCTCTTATCCAGAGAATAGTGAACTGCAGGCGCTGGGGAAGTCTTCTTCGGACCCGGAGAAAACCTAACCCAATCACGTTGGATGCACGAGACCGACTCCACCGGCCAGGAATCCAAAACCACAGTCACCGCCGGGTTTGTCCTAAACGAGGGCTGACGAGCCCCACCAGATGAGCCAACCCGGCCCGGCATAGTCACCGTACCCAAAATCCCCATCAACGAAAAAGACCGGGAACACGAAAAACCTTGATTCAATAGCACTAACTGAAAGAAATTTGTCCTCTAATGCACAGTTACAGATTTCACTAACAAAATCAGACTTCAAACTTTGTCTAAATCACCTAACAAAACTCTGATATCATTCTTTAGACAGTCAAAGATGTTACCACATTTCTTTATCTTACTGTAAGCTTATATACATTATTAGGTGCACATTATCAGCGAAATTAAATAATAAACAACAGGCTATAACAAAACTTTAACACAGATTTTGGTCTAAACTTGACCCTAGAAAAACCCCACCCCTTGGGGAAAACCAGCTAGAGAGAGTTTTATTATGGAGTAGCAGTAACGCTCAGGACATTACAGCGGTAAGTATAGTTATAAAATCAACAGTACAGGCAAAAAAAACTTCTTGAAATCTGAGCCTAAATATCACCTCAAGAACTATACACTAGCAGCCTTGGAAAACGTGCCCTACAGGCATTCCAAACTGTACAGAACAGTACAGACACAGGTACAGCAGTCTTCTCTCGACTTTTGTGCCTAACCTCTTCAACAATATGCCCTCCACTCAGCTGCCATGAAGATGCCTCGAAAAACATGCCACATGCTCCTCGTTTTGCATGCAGCTAAACTCAACAGTTCAAACTGCCCTTTTTAATGGTTGTACGATGCCTTGGGATTCGTGCCTCACCTTGAGATTCAAGCCTCCACTTCTGCTGCTGCCTTGCTTCCCTGTCAACTGCTTACAAAAACCCTCTACTAAGGATTCAAGCTACTCCCTCTTCCCTCCAAGACTCCCTCTTGAAATTCGTGCCTCCAACTTCTTTTGGAATATGTACCAATGAAGTCTCAATGTGTCTTTTTATCATCCTCAATAGGGTAACTCCTGTTGGAATTTGTGCAACCTTGGAAGTTATTATTATTGTATTTTATTGTACCTCCTAAGGGAGTTGAACTTAATGTAATCAATCATGTAAACCCTAGAAAGATCAATGTAAACCTTGGGGTGAAAAGCAAACAAAAGAAAAGATTAAAATTAAATTATTTATTGTCCCCCAAGAGAAGTCGTCCCAGTCAACTAGACAAGTCGACCCAGTTAGGGAAATAGCCAGTTTGGCCATTGTATAAATAGAGGGAAAATTCACTTCATTATTCACTCATCCACTCAAGTGAAGTTCGCATCACCCAGAGAGAGATTTGAACCTACAGCAAGGAGAAGACAATTTTTAGGGTTTCTACTTGGAAAGTATTTCTATCATTTCTTCTTTTATTATTGTACTTTGTTCTCAAAATTATCATCTTTATACGAAGGTTGTTGGGTTTTCTCCCGTTTGGGTTTCCCAGGATAAAACTCTTATGCTATTGTTTTTGTGCTTTGTCTTTCTTCTAGTGATCCTATTGAATTTATGCAAGTAAATTATTATGCTATGAATGTATGAAAAACTAACATGGTATCAGAGCGGTACTAGAAGAAGCCATTGTCGGAACTAGGGTTTCATCTTTCAAGGCCTTCACTCAACTTTTGGTGGAAAAAGAGCCTTGGGAATTTCGATCTAAGGAGGGCGCATCTTTTGGTGAAGGCAGAATTCAATTCTGAGAATTTTCAATTTTCGACCTAATTCTACAGCTGCAACAAAAATTAGGGTTTCAACTTTTGACCTATTTTCTCCACAGTTTTGGCTCAGCCCTACCTCTTCTCAACTCGCCTTGCTAGGGCGCATCTACCTGTGGAGTCAGTTTTCCAAAATTTCAACTTTCAATTTTTACCTACCTCCTACTAGGGTTTCCAGTCCAGATCTGCAATCAAGATGATTGGTATGAAGGTTGAAGATTGCTTGGAAGGGGCTTCCAACTTCATACCTTGGAAGTCTAGGGTTCTTCTTCTACTAGAAGAAAATGACCTTTTGTAGTTCGTTGATGAAAAGGTCCCAAAACCAGAAGCCAAAGAAGACAAATCTCATTGGAGGAAGAATGATGCTAGAGCAAGGAGGACTTTGGTGGACTCAGTTAGAGACCATTTAGTTCCTCAAATCTCAAGTAAGAAGACTGCTAGAAAGATGTTCAAAACCATAAAGAAGTTGTTTGAACATAGTAGTATCAATGTATCCATTACATTGAGAAATCAGCTATCAAACATGAAGATGTCCAAGTCAAAATCCATTGCCTCATATTTCATGAGAATCACAGAGCTAAGGGACAAGCTTAGTACCAATGGAGATCCCATTGATGATAAGGAACTTGTCATCACTACTCTAAATGGTCTCCCACCATCTTAGCAGTCTTTCATCCAAAGTATAAGCGGTATATCCAAGCTACCCAAATTTGACAAGCTATGGGCAGATTGCACTCAGGAAGAAACAAGAATAGCAGCAAGACAAAGACTTCATGGCACTCAACCTGAGGAGAATCAAGCATTCGTATCCCATGCCAAGAAAGGCAAGGGAAGGGGAAGAAAGTTTTACAAACACAAGCACCAAGGTAGGAGATCAAGTCCACCCCCGGATCAGAAGAAGAAGGACTTATCTCAGATACAATGTTATAGGTGCAAAGCATATGGTCATTACGCCAGTAATTGTCGAAGTTCAAACAAAAGGAAGCATGAAGCTTCAACTACTGATGTAGAAGAAGACCATCATCACAAGAAGCAAAGGAATGAAGATCGTACAGAATTCTTCTTCATATCAGCTTTATCATGTATTATTCCCACCACTAGTCATACTTGGCTCATAGATAGTGGTGCTTCTAGACACATGACAGGATATAAAGAAAATCATTCAAAACTAGTTGAGAAAGATTCTCATCTCCGATTTGTACATAGAGACGATGCTAACTACATTGTGAAGGGATCTAGGGCCACCTCCCTTCAACTAGAATCTAGTGATACACTACACTTGAGTGATGTGCTCTATGTACCTGGTATGAAAAGAAATCTTGTCTCCATCTCAACTTTGGAGGACAAGGGATATAAAGTAGCATTTCCAGATGGGAAAGTGCTTGCTTGGCACAAGAACTCAAGCATGGGTACAGCTAAGGTAATTGGTGTGAGAGAGGAGAGCTTGTACCGACTGAACACTCCACCAGCTCAAGCCGTAGTCCATGACTCTACAAGTATGGGTGAGCTATGGCACAGAATACTAGCTCATCTAAATTATAGAGCTCTCCCAGCATTGAAGAATATGGTGACAGGTTTACCAATGCTTCAAGTAGACCATGATGGAACATGTGGAGGATGTGCACTTGGCAAGAATGCCAAGAGATCTTTCCCAGATAGTGAGAGCAGATCTAAAGGAATTTTGGATCTAGTGCACTCTGACTTGTGTGGACCCATGACAGTTGCTTCATTGGGCAGATATCATTACTATGTAACATTCATTGATGACTACTCACGAAAGACTTGGATATACTTTCTCAAGACCAAGGAATCTGAAGAAGTACTAAGCAAATTCAAAGAATTCAAAGCACAATTCGAGAATTTGTCAAGAAAGAGGATCAAGATCCTGAGATCAAATAATGGTGGAGAATACACCTCTACAGAATTCAATGATTTTTGCAAGGAAGCAGGAATTAAGAGGGCGCTCACGGATTCCCTACAACCCTCAACAAAATGGGGTTGCTGAAAGAAAGAACAAAACAATTGTGGAGGTAGCCAAAGCCATGATACATGACCAGAGTCTACCAATGTTCTTATGGGCAGAAGCTTCCAGAACAGCTATATATGTACAAAATAGATGTCCACATAAGATACTAAAAAACATGACTCCGGAAGAAGCTTTCACAGGAGTGAAACCAGAAGTAGGCCACCTCTGTATCTTTGGTTGTCCAGTCTATATACATGTGCCCAAGGAGAAGAGAACGAAGTTAGAACCTTCAAGAAAGAAGGGAACTTTCGTGGGATACAGTGAGTCTTCAAAGGCATACAGAATCTACATCCCAGGATCCAGACAGATTGACGTCAGTAGGGATGTGACCTTTGAAGAAGAGATGGTTGTCAGGAAAGGCAGAGGATCAAACATGGAGATCGATGATGAGGAGATGCTAGGATTAAAGGAGATGAGATCATCTCCCCCTCCAGTTCAGAGGGAGTTAGCAGAGAAGGATGAACCCATCGATCCCATTAACCCAGTTGAGCCAATTGATGTTCCCAGAGATATTGCAGTAGGCCAGAAAAGGCCTAAATGGGCACAACAGACTTTGCAGGATGCAAAGGGGCATGAAGCTCCACATGGTACTTTCCTAGAAAGTAAAAGACCTCAGAGGTTCTCTAGTTATGTAGCATTGATGAGTCACATCACTAACTCAGAACCTACCACTTATGAAGAAGCATCCAAACACCAAGTTTGGGAAGATGCCGTGGTGGAAGAATACCAATCCATCATGAAGAATGATGTGTGGGAGGTTGTGCCGAGACCTGAAGGGAAGTCAGTAGTGACTTCCAAGTGGTTATACAAAATCAAGCATGGAGCAGATGGGAGTGTGGAAAAATACAAGGCTAGTTTTGTTGCCAGAGGATTCTCTCAGAAAGAGGGAGTCGATTATGATGAGACATTTGCTCCTGTGGTTAGATAAACTTCCATTAGATCGATCATTGCTATTTCTTCAGCTATGGGATGGAAGTTGCATCAGATGGATGTCAAGACTGTTGGAATATTCTCCCCATCATTTTTCAGTTTTGCATGCATCCAGTCATCATCATGGTGGTCCTCCCAGCACCTAGAGCTTGTTTCTAGCTCTCCATAGCCTGTCTACAGCCCCCAAGGGGCCTCCCACCTACCTAATGCGCCTTCCTTCAGTCTTCTGCATGGCAAGTGTGCCTTTGCTCACCTACCAGTCAGTTATCTCCCAGTTAGAGCACCTTATCTCACCTACCAGCAGTTATCATTCAGTTAGAGTCTTGATTGATCAGTTCTTCCACTGATTACTCAGCCTACCTACCTACAACTCCTAGTTAGCCAGTTTTGGAGTTCCACTGACCTTTTTGACAGCCTCATGCGCCTCCCTTGGAGTCTCCCTTCCCCGATTTATGCCTAGATGGTTCTGTTAGACTCAGTTAGACACACTTGACTGACCTTTACCATTTATGACTGATACTACTAACTGGATGATGACTCCACTATTATCCAAGCCAGACTCTGAGATAGGAATTCGAATGCCCTACTTGGCCTATTCGAATCCTATATTATGCACCTTGTAGTTCTATTGTACTCATTCACTTACATTCTTATTCATTGTATGATACTGAGATATTGTCTATTATTCTGTGTTTATGAGTGATCATTGAGTGTCTCCTTCTCTTATTCTTTACAACATACTTGATAGTTTGATTGTGAGTTGCTACAGTTGCTAGATCTCTTGCAGATTCTTACAAAGACAACCCTTCTCAATGGTGTTATTGAGGAAGAAGTATATATTGAGCAACCAGAAGGGTTTAATGTCCATGGACAGGAGTCTCACATATGCAGATTGAAAAAGGCCCTGTATGGACTCAAGCAAGCACCCTGTGCTTGGTATGGATGCATAGACGGATTCCTAGTGAGTTTGGGATTCACCAAGAGTGATGCAGACCCCAACCTTTACTACAAGGTTGTGGATGATGAGCCACTGGTTTTGGTACTATATGTTGATGACCTGTTTCTCACTGGAAATGAGAAACTTATCATATGGTGTAAGAAGAAACTCGCCTCTAAGTTCGAAATGAAGGATCTTGGATTGATGCATTACTTCTTGGGATTAGAAGTATGGCAGAGGCAGAAGGAGATTTTCCTAGGTCAAGGAAAATACACCATAGATATTATGAAGAGATTCGGAATGTTGGACTGCAAGTCCATGGCTACTCCGATGGATGCAAATTTGAAGAAGCTGAGAGATTTTGCTTCAGACTCAAGTTTGATTGATCCCATTATATATCGCCAACTAATTGGGTCCTTGATGTATCTGACCAACACCAGACCAAATATATGTTTTGTTGAGAATGCTCTCAACCAATTTTTGTGTGAGTCGAGGCAAATTCACTGGATTGCTGCAAAACATGTACTCAGATACTTGCGTGGCACTATGGGATATGGTATGAGATATGCTTCAGAATGTGACCTAAGATTGCAAGGGATTACAAACTCAGATTAGGTCGGATGCGCTACAGATAGGAAGAGTACTTCTGGATGTTGCTTCAGTTTTGGTTTGCAATGATTTCCTGGTGCAGCAGGAAGCAGAACTCAGTAGAACTCAATACTGCAGAGGCCGAGTATATGGCTACTAGTACAGCAGCTCGAGAAGCAGTATGGCTTTGTAAACTCCTTGAAGCAGATTGTTGATTTGCTTGCCGAATTGATGCCCTAGCCCACAAGTGCGACCTCCTCTACCTGTCAAACCAAGGAACAACGATTCAATCAGTAAGATCAAGTATGGAGGAAATACAAGAGAAATGCAATAGTAACATGAAATAGAAGGTCCTGGGACAGTAATACTCCTTGTTACCAACGAAGAGCTCCAAAGAAGAAGTAGGGAGAGTCTTCCCCTACCAATACCTCCTCCTCCAAGCAAATCGGCCTCCACCTGTAGATGCAAAATCGTGGTACAAAGATATGGCAAACAAGATCTCCAATAACTCAGTGCAAAGGAAGAACCAACGAACGAACACCAAAAACATTCACCACAACACTGGAGATAGATGCAATAATAATTTTCTATTCCAATAATCCAGAGCCAAAAGTCCCCTTACAATGAGAGGCTCTCTCCTTTAAATAGGAAGGAGAGGCACCAAAACCCTAACCACTTTTTGAATGAGTGGCTAAGATTAAAAGATACAAATGTCTAATCAATGGTTGAGATGAGCTCAACAATAAAATACATGGATCACAAATAAAATATAATGTAAGTGGACAAAATCGCCCTAAAAGAGGGGAATCCCACCAAATCATGATGACATAATATCATAGGAGGCTTATGGTGGGTCCAAGGGGTAATTTTATCCCTCCTTGGTCAATCCCCATAGCACAATAACCAATAAATAATCATGAATGTACCAAATCGTGCCTCCATAGTCAAGTCGTGGTCCTCAAAAGACCTCAGAAATCCACAGAAAGTGCCATAAGTGATGGATGCGGGCCCCGATGAAGCTGAAACTGCTGGAGAAGGTGTGGAGGACCCCGATCTATCATCACTGATCATCCCATGCCATAACATTGCCTCAGTAGCCCAAATCGATTTCCTCAATAGCCATTTCTACCAATCCTAAAATGCCTCGGGAAGCGTGAAACTGCCCCAAACAGCCTCCTGGAGTGCCTGCGCTGCCAAGGTGAGGGCACCAGTGTGTTCGGGAGGGGGGTAATATGGTAAAAACAAGTGGCTGGACCACCCCCTCCATCATCAGCGCCCTAGCTCAACCGGATAAAAATCACATCTGCTCCGATAGGGCCTCCGACATACCAAAACTGCACTGGGACAGCCTACTGAGGCTCAATCATCACTGTAAGTGCCCGGAACTGAAAACAAACTGTCCCATTGGACTCAGAAGGTCCAAATTCATCCAAGATGTGTACTCATACACCATATGAGTCTCTGCATGATCAAAATAAATATCCAATATACCGGAACAGGGCCAATAATAATAATCTGTAAATGTCCAAACACTGCTGTAAACCAAGAATCATCATCATAACCCTGTAGCTGCTGCATAGAATCATGATGTATGTGTACATAGACCATATATCATCTATCCATATCATCATAAGGTCCAACATCTCATGTCCCATGGTCCTCCATGGTCAAACTAGGTCTAACCAAGACCAAATATAACTCAGGCCATCATCCAAGGCTGCTGCAAAGTGTCAAAGTTAATACATGCTCTACAACTTATTCAAATAACAATTATAACACATAGTAATCATAACTGGCGATCTAAAACCAAATGTATAGTGTCGTTAATTATTATTATTACTCAGACTAGACTTTCAGGATCATACTCACTTCATAGTTGTGATCAATTTGCCAGTGAAGGGTAAAGGCTAAATTAACTGGCTAGGCTAAGGGATGACTTGACTTTGTGACACTTTGGCAAGGGAAAGGGAATACACCATAGTATATACTGAATGAGCAATAACACAGGGAATGGCGGTGTCTCACAAATGGATGAGTTGTTTAAAGAGGGTTTATTCACCTTCACAGATGCGCACAATCCATAATACAAATAAGGCCAGCAATTGTTTAGATATAGCATTTAAGTTCCATTGCTTTTTGGGCCTGAAGTTTCCATAGCCTTGATCTATGTGTGTTTATAAACACATTGCATATTACATTTATTTTAGGCTTCCTGCTGCAGGTGTGTTTTTAAGGCACTTGTTTACCTGAGCACTTCTAGGTGTGTCATGGACAGCGTGTTTACCTAGGTATTTATTTTTCCAAAAGATATAACATTTTATTTTCATAGCCATTTTCATTTGGCATGCCTTTCATTCATGTGTGTTTAGAAACACATTGCATGAATGGGCTTTTCATACAAGATATAGCATTTCATTTTTCCAGATTTTGTATTCATGGCAGCACCAAAAGTTTCAGGTTTAGCCAACACAACTTTAGTGACTAGGGGGAATTCACAAGGAACTCCAACTCACCATAGGTAAGTTTTGTCACCAACTCAGAGCCGAGACACAATAAACAGGGAAGCTCATCCAATACAGAGGCTACAGTGGGGGAAAGATCCTCCATGTCACTAGTCAAGTAGTAAGTCAGGGTGATAAACTAAAAGGTAGGCCATGGATGGATGGAGACAATGAATGGTGGAATCGACACTAGCAAGCCAAGGTATGGTTGAATGATCACCTCTATTCTCCCTAGGGAGGGTAAAACCAATGAGTATGAATAGTGAACTTCTAAGTCTGAGTAGGGACAATATAATATATATAATAGATCAACCAGGTCCAAATATCTATATGATCGCCAGATCATGACACTAAGTGCTAAGACATGCTATAAGAATAAGTATAAAAGCAATCTAACCATAACACCACGATATACCTGCTGAGTCATATACCTATACCTGAAAGCTCATCAACCTGTACCATCATCTGTCCTCTGAAACTGCTGCTGCAACTCTGGGCACTACTGACTGCTCTGTACCAATGGTATAATGGCTACATCGGTCATCTCTCTGAGTGTCCTGAGACTCAGTCATTGCATGGGGAATACAACTGTTGTCCACAATCTGATAGTGATCCAATATAGATGCTCATCTCAGCATCTCAAATGTAAGGGAACTGGCTGAATAGTGTACTGGAATCAGAAAAATAATATATGGTAGCCCTCTGCTCGTACAGGTTCTCAACTAGGTATGGGAGGATCCCATCGGCCGATGAGACGGACAGGTAGCAGATGGTAAAGCAGATGGTAAAAGCCTATTTCTCAGACATCCAGGTAGGATGGAGAGACTCTCTTAGACTTGCCGAAGGACTGGTGAAGTTGATGCATGAAGACACTTCTCGAAGGACTGAGACTGTGCTGACAACCTTCAGTATGTATAGAGATGATGGAGACAGTATAGATGTACAGATGAAACCCAGATGATCGTGATGCTGATGAAGACGAAAGAATACCTTCCTTGTTGAGAGGGAGTGTTGGAATTTGTGCAACCTCGGAAGATATTATTATTGTATTTTATTGTACCTCCTAAGGGAGTTGAACTTAATGTAATCAATCATGTAAACCCTAGAAAGATCAATGTAAACCTTGGGGTGAAAAGCAAACAAAAGAAAAGATTAAAATTAAATTATTTATTATCCCCCAAGAGAAGTCGACCCAGTCAACTAGACAAGTCAGCCTAGTTAGGGAAATAGCCAGTTTGTCACTTGTATAAATAGAGGGAAAGTTCACCTCATTATTCACTCATCCACTCAAGTGAAGTTCGCATCACCCAGAGAGATTCGCACCTGCAGCATGGAGAAGACAATTTTTGGGGTTTCTACTTGGAAAGTATTTCTATCATTTCTTCTTTTATTATTGTACTCTGTTCTCATCATTATCATCTCTATATGAAGATTGCTAGGTTTTCTCCTGTTTGGGTTTCCCGGGATAAAACTCTTGTGTTATTGTTTATGTGCTTTGTCTTTCTTCTAGTGATCCGATTGAATTTATGCAAGTAAATCATTATGCTATGAATGTATGAAAAACTAACAACTCCTTTTGTCTCTTCGTCTTCTACGGCTGAGATTAGATCTTGGCCACAAGATCCACAGATGAGATTTATTATCAAGTTCACTAAAATCACTTAAGTGAACTATACAAATCACATTACATTTCGAAAAGACACTTTTCCCTAAATAAAATGAAAAGTGCATTTTATAATCTAAAGTCACTTTATAAAGTACAAGTGACTTTAATAAAGTACATCTCACTTTAAAATTATGAAGTCACATCATAAAGTACTTTAATAAATTCACTTAATAAAGTCACTTTATGTCAATACATGAGACTACATCATTTCGGACCCCTGCACCTAGGCACCAGATGCAGGAGTACCTCTAAGCTACAAAAACTAACACTCCCTCTTAGCAAGGGAGGTACTACATGCATCTCCTCTGCCTGGATCTGTCTCCAACCTCTGCTCTCCAACAGCTGAAGCTCCCTCTGAAACTAAAGGTCCCTGCTCTGGATCATATGCTGGAGATTTGCACCTGACTACTCTAAACTGAGAGTTCTGCTCATTCTCTTGCTCATCCTCAAGAGTCATCTCGTACCAACTCAGTCTCCTCACAGAGCTGGACAATCCTCTCCACTAGCTGCTACCACTGCTGCCACTGAGTCTGACCTCCCACCAGACTCACCATCCACAGGATGACCCAATACTCGATAAGTCATATCGTCTCTGATGCCTAGCAATCTCGCTGCACTCATGCCCTCTCTCACCAGATACATGATAACATGTCCTTCCAAGTGAAGGATCACATACCTATCATCTTCCAGAGCTGACATTAAGAGCAAGTTCTTTTTTAGCTCTAGAACAAGCAGCACTCCGTCAACCTCCAGATAACCTCTAGACTCGAGTTGGAACAGAACACTTCCAACTCCTACTACATGGGTGTTGGCATACCCATCCTCTATAAGTATAACTATGTCTATATCTGTTAACTCTAGGAACATGGCTCTTGTTCCCGTCATATGGCAAGCTACTCTTCCATCTATGTACCATGCTCCAGTGTCCACGCTCTTGGCAACACTACTCCCCAAGACAGTACTCACCAAGGAAAATTCCTTCTTGAATTTCCTCGCATACTCTTCCACCTCAGCTGAAGTGGCAGTCTCGGTCACTTCTTTCTTCTTGTTCTTCTTTTGGTTAGGACACTACTCAGCATAGTGTCCATAACCCTAGAAAGCAAAGCATCTCAATTTGCTCATATCCTTCTCGGACTTGGCTCCACTGCTCGAGCCCTTTTTCTTCTTACCAATTGCTGAAAGGGCTACATTCTCCTCATCCACTCCTTTCTGTCCACCTGTGTGCGTGGAGCTAGATCTCAGCACCTCCTGTGTGAAGTCGTCCCAAAGTCTAGTCCACGTCGGCATGTTCTCTCTGGCGAGAATTGCACGCACAAAATCCTGCCATGGTTGTGAGAATCCATTCAAGGCAACTCTCACCAACTCTGCCTCATCCACTTTCTCGCCAACAGCCCCCAACTCATCATGCACCTGTGTAATGTGGGTCAGGTATGATGTAAACTTCCTTGGTTATCTTCCATAGACCAAGGTCCTCTAACAACAAGCAAACCCTCTCCTTCCATGCAATGAAGTTCTCTACACCCACAAGTCTATCCTCATACCGCAATCCAAGCGTCAAAGACATGTTCTCAGACCAACCAACAACACTGTCAACTCTCAGCAATTCACTTGCTTCCCACTGTGTCAAAAATCAACTCTCAACTGTACTTCTCAACAGTACTCTTGCATCTACAGCTGTCACAAACAGTCCACTGTCAAACTGGCTCTGATACCATGAAAGAAATCTATCCTCTAATGCATAGTTACAGATTTCACTAACAAAATCAGACTTCAAACTCTGTCTAAATCACCTAACAAAACTCTGATATCAATCTTTAGACAGTCAATGATTAAAATTCTCATGCACATTTCTTTATCTTACTGTAAGCTGATATACATTATTAGGTGCACATTATCAGCGGAATTAAATAATAAACAGCAAGTTGTAACAGCATTTTAACACCGAGATTTTGGTCTAAACTTGACCCTGGAAAAACCCCACCCCTTGGGTAAAACCAGCTAGAGAGAGTTTTATTATGGAGCAGCAGTAACACTCAGGACATTACAGCAGTAAAGTACAGTTATAAAATCAACAGTACAGGCAAAAAAACTTCTTGAAATCTGAGTCTAAATATCACCTCGAGAACTGTGCACTAGCAGCCTTGGAAAACATTTCCTACAAGCATTCCAAACTGTACAGAACAGTACAGACACAGCTACAGCAGTCTTCTCTCAATTTCTGTGCCCAGCCTCTTCAACAGTATGGCCTCCACTCAGCTGCCATGAAGCTGCCTCGAAAAACGTGCCACATGCTCCTCATTTTGCATGTAGCTAAACTCAGCAGTATGGCCCCACCAATTCTGCTGTTTGAACTGCCCTTTTTAATGGTTTTACAGTGCCTTGGGATTCGTGCCCCACCTTAAGATTCGAGCCTCCACTTCTGCTGCTGCCTTGCTTCCCTTCTGCTGCTCGCAAAAACCCTCCCCTAGGGATTCGAGTTGCTCCCTATTCACTCCAAGACTCCCTCTTGAAATTCATGCCTCTCCAACTCATTGGCACAAAGTCTCAATGTGTCTTTTTACCATCATCATTAGGGTAACTCCTTTTGTCTCTTCGTCTTCTACAGCTGAGATTAGATCTTGGCCACAAGACCCACGGATGAGATTTATTCTCAAGTTCACCTAAATCACTTAAGTGAACTATACAAATCACATTACATTTCGAAAAGACACTTTTCCCTAAATAAAATGAAAGTGCACTTTATAATCTAAAGTCACTTAAAGTACAAGTCACTTTATATAGTACAAGTCACTTTAATAAAGTACATCTCACTTTAAAATTATAAAGTCACATCATAAAGTACTTTAATAAATTCACTTAATAAAGTCACTATATGTCAATATATGAGACTACATCATCTCGAAACCCTGCACCTAGGCACCAGATGCAGGAGTACCTCTGAGCTACAAAAACTAACTCTAACAACAAAGAAAAAATGACAATCGAGATGAGTAACAACATGTGATTGCTCGTAAACCCTCAACACATAAACCTAGAACTATCCTAAGAAGGTTTGGAATCTTGGATGCTAACACAAGCCAAATCCAAGGTAGTATGGATGCCACTCTTTGCCCCAAATGTCTCTTCCAGTGTACTTATAATAGCACACCCCCCCAAAAATAACTCTACTCTAATGCCCACAAGTTATAACAAAATGTCAAACTTCTCAGTGGCATAATTAAACTAGTTTACATAATTAGTCTAACTTACAGACTGATTGACTTTTTTGTAACTGTCATTTGCTGTTAATTACACTATGTGGCATAACTAAACTATTTGGCATAATTAGTCTGCCTATATGGCTAACTGATGGCCTGACTGAGTTTTTATGACTGAGTGATTTACTCACTGATTTTTTTTTGTGTACCCGTAATTAGTTCTGAAACTGATTATCCTCAAGTATTGTAACATGCTTGATAACCAACTAGAGGCATTGTAATCTTTATCATATCTATGGGCCTAGGAACTCTCTTTCTTCATTAAAAGGGGTTGTTTGGAGATGGGGATGGTCTTCATGTGAAATTGCACTGCACATTCAATGTTGATTTATGGAGACAATAGAATGCTTGTTGGTGTGAAGATATAATATTCTCCATTCCTCGACAGATGCAACTTGCCGAGTTATCTTTGAATGCTTGCAGGTCACAAAGAGGCTAGATACAATCCCCTAAATTTTATGTACAAGCATGGAGTATGAGTTTCATCTATAAATTCAAGAAACACCTGTTGAAAAATGGTACAGAGGTACATCCAACCCGTGTGCAATTTGATTTGATTTTGTTTGTAAATAAAGTGGATTTTGGCATTCCATGGGAAACTGAATATTTCAGCTATCCCACAGTTGTATATATATGATTTTAATATGAGCAATAAAGCAGAGCTACAAGTTTATTTTGTTTCTATCTATCTATATATAGGTGTGTGTGTGTGTCTTTATATCTCACTCTCTTTGCTGTAGCTGCAATATTTCCCATTCTTTAACATAATATCAAAGCCAGACCAGGGGGAGAGCCTGCAATATAAAATTTAAATGTGCAGACTCGCTAGCATGGGTGAGAATTTTGAAAACTTGATGGAGAATGAAGACCCTGTGATCAAGAAAAGGCTGCTTTGCTATTAAATTATAAGCTCTGACGAGTTGAATGGAAAGAAAGAGTTTGCTGCTGTGTTGAAGAAAGAAGAGTTTAAATGAAATGATTTATTGTTTGAAATGTATTGCCATGGTTTGATTATCTATTGAATAATAATAAAAGATGAAGATGTGAGAGGTTTAGGTGATGTACATTTGGAAAGGTGACTGATCTGACTCCAAGTATCAAGAACCATTTTTGATCCCTAAAGCTTTTGCGTAGGTGAATTTTGTAGTTGTGGACAAACTGCAAACCTTTTCTTCCACCAGTTGAAGAGATGGTGAGCCTATTGCAGACATATTTGGGAGATCTGGCTAGAGGAGGAGGTGCATGCAATGTTGGTAGGTTGAGAGTTTTCACCGGTGATTAAATGCATTGATAGTCTTTTATTGTGAGGAGGTGGTTAGATACATTGGTAGTGTGATAATTCTGAGGGAGATTTGTTGTGAGGGAACTTTTACTAGTTGAATGATTGTGTTGAAAATTGTTATAGCTGGACGTCCAACAAGTTGACAATTTGAGTTTATTTTGCTTGTAAATAAAGTGGCTTTTGGTATTCCATGGGACACTGAATGTTTCAGCTATACCACAGCTATATATATATCCTCAGTCTCTGTCTCTATTTGCTGTAGCTGCAATTGTCCTCATTCTTTAACAGTGTCCTTGAATGACAAACGTTGATCATAAAACACATTAATTATCAATACTCTGTTATAATTATGGTTTGATGTTGCACAGCTAGTTTATACTTTTCTACTCCCAATTGATATGCATCTACATGTTTCTTCTTGCAACCATCATTAAGTAGATACTTTATGCATAAAGTGGACTTGAATACTGTTTCAGTTGTCAAACAACATTTTTGCTTTATTAGTAAGAAATAGTTTCTATTCTTCTCAAGCTATCATGGACAAGAAACTTTCTTGCATTGTTTGGATTTTTGACCTGATTTATGACAGGGAATAGAAATTGTTGCAATGTTGACCTATACTGCACAAGGCATTGGTGTGACATCAATCCCTTTTCTCTTCTTCATTTGGACTTCTTGAAACAGGAATGTAATGTTGCCTTCATGTGACCTTGGAGTTGAAATGAAAGGAGATCAGCTCTAAGACAAGAACGACTATAATTCATATGGATCACTTGTAGTTGACCTCTAAAATTTCATTGAAATTATCAGGTTTCAACCACATAATTTTTGCCAAAGGATTACTAAATTTTGAGTAGTGTTCTGTATTCATTTCTAAGCCAAATTGCTCTGCTTTACTGAGAAATGCTTGGTAAGTTACCAGACAAATATTGTAGTTTGTACTTACTACATGCATAATGCCTTGTAGAGAGGAAATGGAGTGAAATGCCTCGTGTATTTAAAAACTAGGAAAAATAAATACATTGATGGTTCCAAGGAAAACCTCACAGAATCCCTCCCACTTTCTCAAAATATTGGAATGGAGAGTGTCTCAACCGCCAACCACAATAGTTGCTGGTAGGGCTGGTAGAGAAGCTCAGCCACCAACCACAATGGTTGCTGGTAGGGTTGGTCGAGAAACTGAACCACCAGCCACAATAGCCACTGGTAACCCCAAGGAATTCAGCCAGATTTGAAACTGTGACCTATAGCCTCCCCGGCAGCAACATGCCTCAAGCAAATGATTTATATATACATGTACGTTATGGAAGAGTATATTCATGGGTAAATTGTGTTGTAATCATGTTTTGTATAATAATCTAGGTCAAGTTGAAACTATATTGCTGATGGAATTATGCTCATCAAGTAATAGCCAAGAAAATTGATTACATTAATCCTAAAAGTGTTGGGTAAATTGTGTCATAGGCTTTAATGAGTGCCAAGAATTATATGTGTATATATATGTAATAAAATTTTGAAATATATAGTCTCTCGAACTTAATATCGAATTTTATCACCAATTTTTTCATCGCCAAATTTTTGTCTAACTTCAAAGTCACCAAATTCGAACACGAACTCGAACCAGGTGACTTAAATTATATGGTTTAAAAATGTGTTTGTTTGTAATTGCTAATTGAATTGATGCTCGAATGATTAATCATTAATGTACTATGGATGACATTTTTAACTTCATAATAATGTACTATTCATTTACAATAGCACAAATATGCATGTTTTCATGTATTCTACAGCTAATAGGCATTTTGCATTTTTTTCAATATAAATGCATTATCACATATAAAAAGATATATTATATAGAAAAAGCTCCTGGGGCTTTTTTGGAAATAACACTCTCAGCGCTCCCACCCCCACAATCTAGCAACCTTGGTTTTTAGTCGAGATGATGTGATTGATGAACATGCCAGCATGTTTCCGGGTAATTCAGACCATAAGTCAGGTCTGAAATTTCTTCCAGATGGTTGTAATATTGCCGAAAATTGGTCAGCCAAACATGAGGTAGTGCTCTTTGAGTAATATGGCTGCTGAAATCAGTACAAATCTGCATGATATTAGCACTGAGATCAGTCCAAATGAACATGATATCAACACTAATTTGAAGATTAAAAAAGTCATGAGATGTCCCAAGTGGTTCTATCAAACATTTGATCATAATAACTTGGATGAGATTCCTAAACCAGGGGAGGAAGGATAGTTATTGCAAAATAGAGGTAAAAAAACTTGAATTATGCAATTATGCTTTACTTGCTAACATTCAGCATTCTTTTTAACCAGAGTTATGAAAATGCCAAAGGACAACTAGAATGTAAGAGAGAGCTATGCAATCCGAATGCGATGCTTTGATGAAAAATCAGACTTGGGTGTTGAGGATCTATCACTGATAAAAACCCAATGTTGCAAATGGGTATACAAAGTCAAATACAAAGCAGATGGTGCACTTGGCAACCACCAAGCAAGGCTTGTTGCAAAGGGTTTTGCTCGGCAGAAAGGAATAGGCTATGAGGAGACATTCACTCCCACTGTCAAGTTGGTTACAATCAGGTTAGTTCTAGCTTTTATTGATAATTTTGGTTGGACTATTTATCGAATGGATGTTATGAGTGCCTTACTCAATAGTCATTTGGAGGAAGAGGTTTATATGTATCAACCTCAAGGTTTGCAACTTCTTGGAAAGGAACATAGGGTATGCAGATTGGTTAAGGCTCTTTATTGCCTCACAAGCACCGGGAGGCAGGAGCTTGGTACATCAAAATTGACAAAGAATTGCAAGATAGTGGATTCAAAAGAATTTTTTCTAATTCCAATCTCTACATCAAAAGCAAGGATGGTAATGTGGTAATATTGGTGATATATGTAGATGACATCATCATCACTTTAGTGAGGATGAAGCAATTAACAAGGTAAAATCTGAATTATGTCTCATTTCGGGCATGACAAACCCAGGCCTCCTACATTATTGTCTACGTATAGAAGTTGGGCAAACTAACAAATGTGTTTTTGCTTCACAAACCAAGTATGTCAAATTTCAATTAGACAAACACATGATTGCTAATTGTAAAAATTCATCTACACCTCTGGGAAAAAGGCCAAAAGTTTCAGCCAAAGTCAACTCAAAATCAGTGAATGAGTCTATTATCACAAAAACCAACATCTTGAGATTGAAAGCCCTAAAACCAATGATGGTTTATGGATAACTAAGAGGGAGGCCAATGTCAGCACACGTCCTTATGCTCTTTAGGCTAGCTCTTCTCTAGCTCAAGGGAGGAATCCCTAAAAAGCATTACTAGGATTTAGCAATGAAGCACAAGGTGAACTTGAAGAGTAACCTAGCAAAACAATATGTTTTTATGAAAAGGAAAATATAAAGGTGATGAAGGAATTGGAAACCAATGTCTTATCGAATGGGCAAATGGGATCAATCAAGGATAGTAATGAAGAGTTGACTAACATCCAAGGATAGCTAGGGCATGAGAGCCAATTCCTACCATATCCAAGAAAGGCCAGATTTATCCTAGGATCTACAAGGGAATTACCATAGTGGTATCTTCAACACTAACTTGGGCATAATATTCATCAAGCATGGAATTCTAGGGCACAAAATCAAGAGTTGAAAATACACCACCTATTCAACCATAATCCCAAATAAATTTAACCTTGCAAAGTAAAGAGCTCACTTGCAAATCATCCCAAGCGAGAAACCATTGTTGATCCAAAAATACACCATAGCATTAGCAAGTTTTCCTCATCATAGCACTAGCATCAACCATCCATAAGCACCAAGAGATATTTCATTGAGTCTTTGTAGGATTTTCCCCCCAAGCCAAACATGAGAAATGAATGAGAGAGCCAACCCTTAAATAGGTTGTAACTCTTTCTCATTTTACAATAAAATATGAATAAACTAGGCTAAAACCCTATATCTAACCTAGGATGGAGTAAACAAACAAAATACTCCAACAAAATCTAACAGCATCCATGAAATATGGTGGTCAAAACCAAAAGTACAATATCCAAGAGAAAAAAGATCCAAGAAAGGGGTGTATCCATCAAATGAGTGTGAATGATGACAAGAAGAAGTCAAACCAAGCCTCCAAAGGTAACGCTTCAAGAAAAAGGCGTCAAAAGGTGGAGTGCTTCCTCAAATACAGTGAATGTTCTCCATGAAAAGGCTCCAAAAAAAACGTGTGGCGAAAATACAATGCGGCTCTTTAAATGGTAATTCTAGAAATGCTAACTTCCTCAATATTTATCTAATTTTCTATTATAACCACTTTTTAGAAATCTCATGGCCACTTTGCATTTAATGCCAATGAGATGGCACCGTTATGGGCACTCCATCAAAAGATAACTACTCCTGAAGCTAGGACGCCCCTCGAAATTCTCTCTATGCAATTATGTATCTATGCATAGAGAGAATCGAGGTGCTCTTACAACCCAGGGTAGAAGAGATCTCTATGTCATGTGTGTGGATAATTCACTAATAAAATAAAGGGACAAAATGGCTTCTAACATATAATATTTTTAACTACCCTAATGTCAAAAAAAGGGGAAAATATGGCCTTTATTTTTAATTAATAGTTATTAAAACATAAAAAAATAGCATAGATCTATCTTAACCCTAGATCTTTTAAGTAAGGAAGGTTTACAACTAGGTCTTTTTTTATCCATCTTGTTAAAGGATCCAAGGTTAAGATGGATCTATGCTAGTATAATATACTATATATATATGTGTATAGTTGTGACAATCTCCTCTGTAATTACATTTCTCCTCGTATTATGTGAGTATATTCATTGTTTTTAATTGTGCTTATAACAACTGGTATCAACACCAAAAGATTCGGCATTTTTTGGAGTTTTACAATTCTTGCCTCCTTTGAAATCATCCTCCCTAAAATTCCCCTTGATCTCTCAACTCCAAGTTGTTCAAGTGATTTATTGGGACACTATCACATTTATTTCAGCAACTTCTACAATTTTATTGTAACTTCTTTATTTGTTCCACAAGTTCCAGTGTACATGTTCCACGAGCTGATGGGCAAGCATTTGTTGTGCTAATCAAAAAACTCAATGGTACCTATTACTTATCAAACTGGCACTTCAGCTACAAAGTGTTAAAATCTGAACTGTACTCAGCCATAGATTTCCTCAAACACTTAATAGTACTCTGGTCTCAGTCTTCTACATTCATGGAAAAATTCAAAGCATAACTCGTGCACACATTTCCAAATAACAGTAAGCTGAGACACACATGTTAAGAAGACATTTGCAGTGGAAAAATAACTCCAGAACAGCAGACTGTAAATCACATTTTGACACAGTATATTTTGGTCCTAAGACCCTGGAAAAACCCCATAGGGGAAAACCAGTCCACAAGAGAGATTTTATTAGCTCATGAAGGAAAAATTCTCAGAATTTACAGCAGTCATTTTCAGCAGTAAAACGTCACTGTACTTATCTACCAGTCCTTCCAAACACCTCCTCGAAATTTGTGCCAACAGGCTGCCACTATCTCAGCAGTTGTATGGCCCAGTCCAGCAGTAAACACAGCTCTGTATCGCCTCAATTTGTGTGCTGGATATGCTGCAAGTACAGTATGGCCCAGTACAAAATTTACTCCAGCATTTAATGCACCCAATCTGCCTCGACATGCATGCACTAACTCCTGCTGTATGGCCCTGCTAAATGCTCACTGTATGGCCCTGCTAAATGCTCACTGTATGGCCCAGTTAACACTGCTGAAGATGCTCCTTGATTTGTGTGCCACCCTCTCCTTGGGAAGTACACCCCTTTAAGCTGTCTGTTTCTCCTCTTCTCCTTCAAGCTCTATCTCTCACTCTCTCTTGCAGGTGTGCTTCTCACACTCCTCACCAAGCTCCTTCTTGGAATTCGAGCCACTCCAAAAATGCTCTTTTTGGAATGTGGCTAAATTCTCCTACTTCTCTTTTTATTAATTGTGAGAATGACTTTGTCTCTTCACACCCCAAGTGACTTTGTCTCTTCACTCCCCAAGTGACTCTTCACTTTCCATTGGTGAGGCATGTTGCCAACTAAGTTGTACTTGGTTGGATTATCAAGCGAGCAGGCGGAGTTGAGCATATCAATGTTCATTTTTTGATGATTTGATGTCCAGCAGGCCTTTTAAAGGGCCACCTTTTAAAAAAAATTCCACGTGTCCATGGCCTTGCGGGGTTTGTAATAAAATGTACTAGCATGGTGTTTTGTAAAAGACTTGGTTCCCTAGGACTTTTTGGCTAAGTCAGGTATTCCAAGGAGTTTTTTCACCTATTTATTATGTCTTGCATTAGTGCATAACATAATTTTTGGGTTTTTCTCCTGCTCCTCCAAAGCTGGAATGCCTGGGGAGTCTGACGGGCCTTAGGGGATTGTTAAAGTCTATGGGTCAATGTATATGAACATGCTAGACATTGTTTTTGAGTCATATGGACATGTGCTAAGTCCCCCTAGGTAGTTTTTTTATTTTTTGGTGAAGTTTATTTTTTCCGTAAATTGGGCCATTTTTTAATGGTTCAATTAAAAAATTTGTAATTGGCCTAGAAGTGGCGTCTGGAGGTCTTTTCTGCCTTAGGGGTGCTCGTTTTCTAACTCAGAGCACCCCCTTAACCCCTACACCCACTTTTCCTAATGTTTGGGTGCTTAAATTTTCACCTATGGCCAAAAAACCCAAAAAAGTCATGAAATAATCAAAAAATTGGAAAAATGACTTAATGTTTTTGGAATGTTTTTGGAATGTTTTAATGACTGGATTGGACCAGCATTGTTTAAGGAGCAACATGGGCTGAAAATAATGACTAGTGGGCAGCCCAAATAGTGGGAGTAACTCCCCACTATTTACTTGGGCACATTTCCTTCAACATGGGCGCATTTGCTAGTATGGAGTGCCCACGATTTGGGCTGCCTTGCAGCTAGTTTAGTGCTGGCTGCGTGGGCACCATTTGGGCTGCATATGGGCAGCTAGGAAAGAGGAGTGGGCAGCCCTATCTCCTCCACCATTCATGCCACCAATTCGCCCATCCATCTCTCCTCTCTAGTGTGTCCTTCCTCATGGATTTCTATATATTGAGGTTGCTCTCTCCATTCTAGTTAGTGAGAATTGGAGCAAGAGACCTATGATTGTAATATTTTTTCTAGTTTGAATAAAAGAAGACTTTGGAGGTCAGCTTGTGGTGTTTTTGTCATATGTGGTTGTACTATCTTGTGTCTTTTTCCAAGATGACCTGTGCATAAGCTTCATTCTTCAAGGGTGTGGTGTGCTCATTGGAAAGATTGTTACGAATCTATGAGATAAGTTGTTTCGATTTGTTTATTGCAGCAGCTTAGTGATGTGTGCTTGGTAAGAGATTATTTTTGTATTTTTCATTTGTTTATGGACATGCAATAGTAGTTTCTTGTGAGTGTATATCTACACTAAAATTTTTGTTGGTGAAGTCTGTGATGTGCAGGTGTTTTCTTGAGTTGGCAAGAAGGAGGATCTTGTTTGTTTTCCCTTTTTCTAATCATTGTTTGCAGATATAGTCCCTTCAAATATCCCTAAACCATCTTCAAAGCTTCAGATTTCAACAAAGGATTTGTTCCATCTCTCTCTCTCTTATTCAAAAAATCAAATTTTTTAGTTACTAGTTACTAATCGAAAAGTGGTTCTGATTAATATACTGTTGTCAACATTTTAAATAGATCAGGATTTACTTCAGAAAAATCTAGTCCAGTTGTTTGTTAAAGCTCTTATCTTTGACTAATTAGATCTTTCTTACATCTAGCATCATACTTTTCCAAGACTTGCAAAGAATTGTTAAATTTTCAAAGTTTTGTTGAGTAGTGTTAGTTCTGATTTTTAAGTATATCTGGCTGTCCTAGAGCTTGTAATTTGCAGCCCTTAAAAGCTAGCAAAGATCCCAAGTAAACAAGCCTCATTGCTTGTTTTACTTGGTTAAATTCCGTCATTTTAACTAGTTTTTACACTTAGTTTTTTCTGGGTTTTTTAGGAGGTGTTCCAAAAACACTCTTAGAGTGTTTTTGGGCATCTTATACTGACGTTTGCTTGCTGGTTTGCAGCAAAAGACGAATAGGTAGGAGGAGCTGCTGCCAAATTTTCAAGGATCCAAGCAGTCCAGAGAACCATTTTTTGAAATTTTGCAAACCGGATACCTTCTTCTCTCCAATTTTTGTAAGCCACTGAGTCAATTAAGATCGAGGCATTCCTATTGCATTGTAACTAAAATATTAAACGAGAGCAAGTGGGCTAAACAAGCGCCCACACCCCATCCCCCCAGGGGGCAAAACTGTGTCGACTCAATTTTCGTGGTTTGCATTTTTTTTGGTTTAGATTTCATTTTCGCACTTAATAAAATCAAACTAGGCTTAAAATTAACCTTGTTGGTCCGTTCCACTGGTAGGCCACAAGTTCACTCAAGACATAGTTTTATCATTTTTTTTTTACAAACTCAAACGCCCCCCTTGCTTTTCCGAAGTAGGGTTTCAGTACAAGGGCTTGCCCAAGTATTGGCCTGAAAAGAGACTCTTGGGGTTTTAAAAGATAAAATTTTGGTTCATAAAATTTTTCTAAAAATACCAAAGTCTTCTCCCGTATGCTCTATGGCCAACTTGCAGCTCAGTCTGATCCAGTTGGTACGCATCAGAAAGGAGGAGATGACTAGTAATAGGATCTAACACCACCCCAATAAAAAAACCTTTTGTGAAAATCCGGCACAATGCTTATTTTGTTGTCGTGGGGAAATTTTTCAAAGGGCTTAGGACAAAACTGAATAGCGACCTCTTGGAAACCGTTAGGCTTGCCCTCGTTGGTACAGCATCTGAAAACCTCCTCGAGACTCCAATTCAACCCAAGTCTAAGTGGGAAGCCACGCATCAAAATTCCGGACATGTTCCCCATACCTTTGTGTATATTGGGAACCCACCAGCCATAATAAAAAAGATCATTACCACATTTAAACTTAAAATAAACCAAGAACACTTGCACAACATTTACTTTTTTGCTCATGCATCTATTTCGACTCCATTATAAGGCACTGGTCTATATTGATATTATTTCATGTTATTGACAAATGTTGCAAATGAATGATGATAATAGTGAATGGGAGCAAATGATGTATTGATGAATGATTGTTTTGCGTCATATAAGTATATGCTGGTTTTATCTTGGTTATCAAAAAATATTTTTTCTAACTCCTAGATTAGACACCTTAGTTTTTTTTTATTTTTAGGGTCCACCCCCCTTGGCTTTACTAGGAAAGCCTAGACGGAGGAGTAGAGTCCCAAGTGACAGCACTTGACTCTGACTTGCCCCCAAGGCCACACCAGCAGCTTGAAGACTTCTGTTGTGTTTTCCCAGGTGTGGAACCAGGCAGCAACAAGGCAAATTACACTTTATGAAATAAAAATCATTTTTCACTTGCAACTTTAATAAAAACTCACATTAACTTTATAACTCTAAAGTTAATGACTAAAAAAGTCACTAAATCATTTCTACATGCCTAGACACCAAGCAGTGTAAAAGACCTTCCTAGCTATAAATTTCAACACAAAGTCCTAAAGTGATGCTAGCTTAAGGGTAACTTAAGAGGGATCCCATTGTCACCTTAATGAACCCTCTTCTCACTTAAGACCGACTCTCCTCCAATACAAGGGGGGTATCCCTAAGATCAAGATTTCTAAAGTGTGTCCTAATTAGGCTCAAGGTGAGGAGAAGAGGTACTTTAGCAAAATCAAAAAATACTTGATTGATTAAGTTTATTTTGTAGGGCCCCTGAGGTGTAGACCAATTGGCGATAGGGCGCACTGTTAAGGCACTCCTTGTAACGTCGTGAGTTCAAACCTTGACCAAGCCCTGTGTGTCGTGCGTGCGGCAGCGTTGGTATGCCTAGGGGTATAGTGGTAGCGGGCCGGAATTGACCCCATGTCACCCGAGTACAAGCCTAGCCCTAGTTGTTGATTCCCCTAGTTACAAAAAAAAATTGTAGATGGTTGGAGATGTATGACTAGTGCCAAAGACCTACTTGGGTAAATGGAGTCAAAAGATACCTAGAGGGTTGGAAATGGATTGGGTATGGGTTGGTAAAGGTGTTGTTATAAACATGCAAAATTTACCTATGGTTGCTGATTTAATTTCTAGAAATTATATGTTTGTAGGCCCTTTCAAATGTTCTCTACTCATGAACTTGCCAATACAATAAAATGTGATCCTATTCCAAGCTAAAATTCACCACGAATGCTTTCAATGAAATGTAATGAAATAAAATTATAAATGTTCCAACCTAAAAATAAAAACAGCAAGAGAAATACCAGATAGCACCTTGTTTAAATTCCTTTCATCAATGACCATGTTGACATGTTTGAAGACCTTATTGCAGAAGATTTGAAATATAGTTTCCAGCACATATAATCAGCAAAGTGAGAGGTATGGACAGCCACATATAATAGCAAATCCCTTGAAATCACATAACCTTCAAACATAAATCAAGCACATGAGCTCTCTCTCCAATTCTCCAACCATCATTAGAATAGGAGGAGCTCATCTTATATAGATGTGGAGCTCAAAACCTCCAATAATATTATATATCCGAGGGTCAAATCCCAAATCTCTCCTAGGGGGAAATAAACAACTAATGTCTATTAACTAACTCATGACAAGTCAAAAACCCTAGAGCAATGAAATACTAAACAAATGAACTAGATAGAAGGAATGCCACTTGTCTTCCTCATATGACAAATGCCCTTCTTGGTCTTGGGCATTTGACCTCATAAAATAATCCATAGGACCACTTGGCATAACCTCCACAAGTATGGCTTCCAAGGAATCTCCAAAGATCTTATAAAATAGTCGATCAAATGGAGCACTCCGCTAGATCCATTATCAAACATGCTAAAGATAGAAAAAGGGCTAGGGTTTGAGACAAGTGAAAGAACCCCTTGCCCCAACATGTGTGCAAAAACAATATAATAGTGGAGCGCTCTTTTTGAATAAGGGGTTAATAGCTCATCCCACATCCATAATAGTGACGTGCATGCCCAACATCCATGTATGGGAGAGCACACCCTCAAACAAGGAATCAAGATCCATATAATGCTAATGAATGCCCAAAATAGAAAGAAGTTGCAAGGGTGTTTCCTCCAATGAGATGCCAAGTCGTCCCTCTAGGAGACTGTTACCAATTATTTTGTACCATAGTTGGACTTCTTGTGAGCCACCAATTTCATGAACATGTCAAGTGTTCATCATCAGTGTTCAAAAATTCAGAAGACTTTTTCAAGGCCAATTTTGGCCCCTTTTGTAATAATTGCATGTCCAGACCCCCATGGGGGAATTGTAATAAGTTGGTCTAAGCATGGTCGTTTTGTAAAAGGTTTGGCTTACCTTAGGTTTAGTTATCAAGGGGATACTCTAGAGTGTTTTTTCCTTAGGAATTATGCGTTGCGCTTTAGTGACGTATAATTCCTGAGTTTTTCACTCACACCTCCAAAGCTGGAGTATTTTCCATGGTAGTTGAACCTAAAGAGGTTATTAAATCCTAAGTCTCTATGTATTTTTACATGGTAGCCATCAATAATAAGTCATATGGACATGCACTAGGTCCCCTAGGAGTTTGAGTCGATTCTGATAAAATAATTTTTTCCGTAAAATTAGACCATTTTTAATGGTTTAAATGGAAAATTTCAAAGTGTAATAAAAGCATGGTCTGGAGGCGGAATTTTGCATGGGGATGCTCGTTTTCATGCTCAAAGCATCCTCTTTAACCTAGGACCCACTTTTCCTAGGTTTCGGGTGATTAAATTGTCATTTGTGGCATTTTTTCTTAAAGGCAACAAAATGGCATTTAAATGCTAAATATGCTACAAATTGCACAAAATGACAAACTTAGAAAATCCAAAAAAATGATTAAAAAAGTATGGAAAAAGGCGTCTAATTAATTTCTTATGGAGGGCGACCATATTAGGCAAATTAGTCACATGACGTAAAGTCAAATCATAAAGGTGATGTCATGATTGGAGATGCGCCTTCCTTCACGTGATGGGCGACTTACTCATTCGTTGGTCTCTTATTCGTTGGAGGAGATAACAATGTGAAAAGGGGCGCCCCTCTTGTGAGGTGGCAGCCACCTCATATCACACCAACCAAAGCTCTAAGTTAGAGTATACTTCAACACTCAAATCACTCCTTTGATGAAGGGATGCGCCCTCCGTGACCTAGATCTACCTCATGTGCCCCCTCTCTTCTTGTAACTCTATAAAAGCGAGGCTTGCTCCCTCATCCAGGATGGGATGCAAGGAACCTCTGCTCAATTGTAAATGCTCTTTTATTTTGTTATCACTATTGAATAAAGTTGAGACTTTGGAGGTCCCTATGGTGCAAGAACTCTCATGATTGTGAATGCTTGGCTTAAAATCGAGGTGATATTAGCTTAGTTGTATTTCTTCTTATGCAAGTTTGTAGATTTATCATCTAGCTTAGAAGGTTATATTCTAATCCATAGAGTAGGCATTTGAAGTCTTCAATTTGCTTGCTTGTGTTAGGTTCTCTAAGATTTGAAAGTAACAAGTTGTAGTCGGTTATACTAATGTTCTTTCAATCTTAGTTTATTTATCACACTAGATTTGATCTCTTTTTGTTTGAAGTTTTGTAGCTTTGCAGAATCACCAAAGTTGAAGGCGATCTTGAGCTCGATTGCGTCTTTTTTACCTTCAATACAATATTTTGGATCTAACGTTTCTTGTCCCACAGGAGCTTCCACATCTCAACAATATTCAAGCTTGAGCTTGAGGCCTTTCTTCCTTCTCTTGAAAACTTTCAATCTACTCTTTGGTTACCTTTCATACAAGCTTAGATTTCATTAAAAGTTTTTCATACAATCTTTGCTTGTTTACATGCTAGATCTAAAGTGCCTTTAAATTACCATCTCGTGCTTAGATCTAACAATATTGCTTTAGTACTTGAAGTAGTAAAATATTTTCCATCTTTAGCAAGTACTAGGGAGTGTATTTTTATGTGATTTTAGCTAACATACTAACTTTTGTTCAAGTTTTATGTTGGTTGGTTTTTTCCTTTTGTCACAGGAAAGCGGAAGATTTGAAGGAATTTGGGAGATTTGGGCTTTCAAAGAAGACTGGTTTCAAGTCCCTCTATTTTCTAGCTTTCTCAAAGCTTTCTATAAGCCTTTTTGAATCCCATTTCAAGGAATCAAAAGCATCTCTCTCATAGAGTTATATTGTAATAATTTAATAAAAAAGCAAGTGGGATTACGACTCCCACACCCCTCTTCCCCCATTTGGGGGAAGCCTGTATCTGTCCTCTCTCTTGCTTACTATTTTGCATACGCGTAGGATAAAAGACAACCAAAACGCCCCACTTTTCCAGTGATTTTGGGATAAAAACTGGTTAAAATTCTTGTTGGAAATTGCTATTTTCGCATTTTTGGGAGTTTAGCAATTGAGATTGCCTATACTAGACTAATTGCCCAATTTTAAAACTACCTAGATCGCCGAAATTGCGATCTGAGCACTCCAAATTGAGATTTGGGCAAGAATTACTCTGTCGGATTCCGGCGAGTCGGGGGCGTTTTAGTTAGCCCTTATACAACTCCTTTTGCATAGTTAGATAAAATAGCATGCTAGATTAGTTTCATGTCTGCTTGAAGTTCAAAAGGTTTAAAGTTGCTAAAAAGTTTACTTTTCGCAAGTGTAATTAGTTTCAAGTTTTAAATCTTTTAAGTCTTTACATATTCTTGCTTTTTGTTAAGTTATTAAAGTCATCAAAATCTCTTGAATCTCGCCATTTGCGGATCAAGAGTGCTCTCTGTCGAAGAGTCTTTTTCTCTTTTACTTAAAATCTCTTGAATCTCGCTCTTTGCGGATCAAGAGTGCTCTCTGTCAGAGAGTCTTTTTCTTTTTTGCTTAAAATCTCTTGAATCTCGCTCTTAGCGGATCAAGAGTGCTCTCTATTGGAGAGTCTAACTTAAAACTTTAAAAATCTCTTGAATCTCGCTCTTAGCGGATCAAGAGTGCTCTCTGTCAGAGAGTCCAAATTGGAATTAACATTTTATAAACACCGTGTATGCTCTACCCATCATAGGTTAGTCTGAGCTTTGGGATATCAAAAACGGTTGTTTTCACTTTCATAAATTTTCACATTTAATTAATCCACTCATTAATAAAATCAAGTCCCCTAAACCAACGAATATACGGCGTTGCCTCGAAAGTAATCGAAAGTGGGCAAATTTCGAGTAAGGAAGCGGGAACAACTGGGAGGCGACCTCAGAGCACAGTTAGGCTACACCCTTGTTGGTGTAGTGTTGAACACCACTCTCGAGACTCCATTCTAGCCCACACGTCCTTGTACGAAGCCACCTAGATCACATTCCAAACATATTCCCTGTACCGCAAGGTATATCAGGAATCCCCTCATCCCACAATTAATCAACTTCATCTCCCAAACTACATAATAAAATAAACCAAGAACATTCGCACAATAACCTTTCAGCACTACAACACAGATAGTGACTCCATTAGCACTAGTCTTTCATTAGCAACAATAATTTTTTCATCTTTTTTGTTTATCTATCATACAAAAGTTGTTGTTTATGTTGTTTATTTTATATGTTGTGGATGTATCTCAATTAAATTGGTGAAAGACTTGGTTTAAATTTTGCATCAAATTCAAAAACTCCTAAAAAACTACATCCCTTCCAATCACTCAAATTTAACTAAAAGCCTTAGAAACATTTTCTTTTAATAGGGTCTACCCCCCTTGGCTTCATTAGGAGTTTGCTTAAATGGAGGAGTCGAGATCAGGTGACAGCACCTGACTCTTTGCTTGCCCCCAAGGCCACACCGAGCAGCTTAGAAAGATTTATGTTGCGCTTCCCCCCAGGTGTGCATCTCAGCGGCAATAGAGACCACATAGGAATGTGGCAAATAGGTCCATATAGTTGTTACAACCACCTCTAGTAGTGGAGAGACATCAAAGGATGTGCCAAAGTAGTTACATGCACATGAAATTGTAGCACATCCTCCCAAATAAATCATAATATGAGCAATACCACGAGATAAGAGAAAAAAACACCAACAAAAACCATTAGCTCCTCTCAAATCCATGAGCGAAAAGATGAGTGTGCCCTAGTATAGTGTAAATAGAGGTTAGACACATATGCACAAATAGATCTCCTCCACGAAATATACAACTCGTCCTAGGAGAATGTGCAATGGGGCGACCTCCAATACAAATATAATGAAGCTCCCAAAAACCACGCATGAACATATAAAACCATGAGCAATGCCACAAACCACTATCCCAAAGCATGTGTCCATATGAAGCAACCTAGGAGAATGTGTAAGCAAGGTCCCCATGCCTCCAAATATGTGAATAAATACCAAACAAGGAGAGCACTCCATCACCAAGTAAATGTATCATAAACCATACACAAATACAACCCTTTTGAAGGTTAGATCACCATAACAGTGTGCATGAATGACACGCTCCACAAGAGTAGCCATGAACCAAGATGAATGAGCAAGTAATGAAAATAATACACATCTTATAACCAAAGTACACCAATAATAAATTACTACATGTAATCTCAAATGTAAAAATACTCTAGGGAGAGAGATTAGCAAATCAACACTCCTACTCAAGACACCTTAGCACCCACCCAAAGTTGGTTGATTGAGCCACAAGGGAAGTGTCAAGGAAAGTGTCTGCACAAAATAAAATAATTCCCCCCTTAATACACCAAAATACTCCATCAAAAGATCGTGAATCTGTATTCCATGTGTGAGGATAATCCAACAGAACAATAATAATAATCATTGAAATCTGTGCAATCAAATGAGAAGATGGAAAAGAGCCATAATACTCTTTGTTGCACAGCAGCTGATTTCGGCTTTTCAGAAACTAGTTCTCGACGTTCCTGTGTTCCAGGGAACTTGGGAACTGGTAGGAAATGTTCCAAATCAGATGGGAACGTACAGACTCAGAAACCAGGAGCTTGGGAACAGTTTTTTGGGCGTTTCCTTGGGTGGGAGCATGTACACGCTTGATTTTTCATTTTCAAAACCTTTAAAAGGTTTCGTGTCCCTTTCTATATCTTTTCTGAAATAGTTGGCACCGTCAAATGCACATTTCTGTTAACCTCTGTCTGCTGCTCTCAGCCACTAACTTAATACCCTCAGCTGCCCATTGACTTTGTTCTCAATGGCGACATTTTGCATTGGTAAATGGTGATGCCAAAGTGATCTCGGAGGTAAATTGCAATGATAGAAATGTGAGATTGCTTCAACCCCTCAAGTGCCGAGCTAGGTGCATAAATGGTGTCTGGAAGTCTCGAACTCAGAGATTTTGAATCTCTAATTTCAAAATTTCCAGTAATTGAGTATGGAAAACCATGAAACCCACGCCGAGGGTCCACCATTTTAATTTAAATGCTCTCACGATGATGTTCACTATACCTACTCCATTGATGAGAGTATGGAGAAAACCAAGGAAATTTCAAATGATGTGAAACAATGCACAGAATACTTATTTTGACAGGTTATCTAAGCATATCATATTCGTGAGTACTGATAGATAGATTTATTAGAGTTTTGGATCTATTTTAATAATATATATATATTTTTTTTAATGTTTCTAGGTAGTTTTGAATCTATTTTGATAAAGAGTAGTCCAAAGGTTAAGGGTTTTGACCTGTGTCCTTTATAAAGGTTCAGAGGTACTAACTCAGTGGCTGAGAGTAGCAGAATGGGTATTTGATGATGCCCAATATCGTTACAGAGGTTAACTGAAATGTGCATTTGAGGCTGCCAACTATTTCAGAAAAGATATAAAAAGGACATTAAACTTTTATAAAGCTTATTTTATTTAGGACACAAGGTCAATTATAAAGGACACGAAACCTTTATAGAGATTATTTTATTTCTTTTTTTTATAATATATATTATTGCCGTTCCCAACCCACTGTTTCCTGTAAATTTGGGAGAAGCTTCTAGCCGTATCGGATAATGGTAGCTTCTAGTCGTATCGGATAATGGTACCTGCATTCCGGAAACTTGTGCAACATAGATAATACTCCATGCACAGCCTGTCCTAGCAGGGTCTTCAAACTGGGATATAATCCTCATGATATATGAGGGGTAACAATGTACCAACAATAAAACTCACGGTATGATTGTCGCTTGTGCTTTTTAATTGTAGGACCCACGCCACCACTACTACTCGCAAGTTGCTAGTTTTTGTTTCCAAACCCACATCAGTTGTCTTTTTGTTCTGCATCATGGCTCCTCGTAACTCTTCCAAAGATTTCGAAGGTTCTCAAGACTCCACCTTGCTCAATTCCTGGCAAAATAGATGCAAGAGCAACAATGTCAAAGCCAACTATTGATGGAGACATTTGCTATCTAGCGATAGCAACAGAAAAAATAACTTGCCACCCAGCAATAGCAACAACAAGAATTTCAAACTAAACTAATGCAGGATATGTTTGCCATGTTCTAGTAGTTGGTCACTTCACATTAGCAGAACCTGCAACAACAACCACCCCTGAAACAACTCAATCCCAATTATCTAACAGTACTTCAAGTTGGACACAAAGTTTTATAACCTCAAATTTAACAAAGCCCAGAATGGTGACAAACTCGACATTCAGGTCCACGACCTAAAAGATTACTTAAAGAACCAATCAAATGTGACAGACACTCAGAAGTTTCTAATAGTTCAGGTGCATATGGATGAGTAGGCCCTCACATGGTGTTAGACAAAAACCCAATGCCTTGCAACACCAACCGACCTCCAATTGAGAATTAGATGGACTTCAAGGCAGTCATCCACAAGTAATTCTACCCCTTAGGATACAAGTGGTTGCAACTTGGGCAAATCCCTGAATAGACAGTCTAGCGGCTCATTGATTTCTTCAACAACTTGTCCATTGAACTTGGGGTAAGGGATCCTAAAGATACCATTTTCATTAAGTTCATCCCTGGTTTGCTTCTCCAGGATTTTATTTACACTAGATCAATAGAAAGAATTCGTGAGGAATTTAACAATATTCTCATGTCTGTATGTCTAAAATTAAATGTATATTAAAGATTGAATAATGAGAGAAAAGAAAAGGAATCAAAAGTTTTGTTTCTAAGAAGGCAACTCTAGAAAAACTACCAATATGTAAATACTACATTATTTTGCATGCATATTAAATGTAAAAAATGCAAAAGCAAGAATTCTTTTTTTTTTGTTTTTTGCTAATTGGTTACCATAGGACTCACCTTGCATATGCCATAAGACAATGAAGAATCAGTTGGGTTCTGTCAATCACTCACACTGTCATATAGTAGAATTCAATCCTTGTATTGTTTCATAGCACCGCCCACCGTTCAGCTACTTAGCTTATCAGTCCAGATGGGACTCGTGTAATCCTTTCAAAAATAGAACACTAGTAAGCATCATTTCATGACTGCCATGAAGCAGCTTACTCCTAACAACTTATTCAATGTTTCTATAAAAGAACCCTCACCCTTGATCTCAATATGCTCAATATTTTCCTGCAAAATGTCAAACACTAGACTGTGGCACTTCACAGTTTCTAGAGCACACGCTGCTTTCCTCAATGGCATGTCCTCACCTTGCAAGTCGGAATGCAACAACTTCATGGATGCAAGATTGCACAATTAAAATATGATCCCAAATTGGCAGTGAAACATTAGAAAGTCATTTTCGCATCATAATTAAGTAGGAATACAAGCATCATTAACTGTTGCATGCTTTGCACATTTAAAAAACTGTTGCTACAGAATTTCAATCGGTAAACCTTTTCCCACGATGCGGTTTGAACCTTAAAGCATAAAACTGTTGGAACTAGACCTTTCCAACATCAAACCATAGCATTCCCATTGCAGAAATATTTCATGAATATCACTACTTGATCTTGTCGTCTATTTCACTTTGTTTATTAAGCAGCACGTTGCCAGTCACATATTTTGAAATCAATCGCCCCTCAAGCATCTCTTCTATGAGCTCACTTCCTTCTTTTGTCATGCCTTTCCTGAGAAAACCATTAATAAGCACAGTATATGTAACCTCGTTAGGTAAAATACCCCTTTCCATCATTTCATCACGAAGCTTGCATGCCCCTTGCATATCCCCTTTGCTGCATAGCCCTTGGATTAGTATTGTGTAAGTAACAACATTAGGAAGAGGGCCCTTTTTAACCATTTCATCTAGTAGCTTAAAAGCTCTCTGCATGTTGCCTTGCTTGCATTGTGTATTGATCAACATGGTATTAGTAAATTCATCAAACTCTATATGCTTCCCTCTCATTTCATTCAAAATGTTGTCTGCTTCCTCCATCTGACCACCTTTTAAGAGTCCATCAATGAGCGTATTGTATGTTACAACATCTGGTGCAATATTATTTTTAATCATTTCATCACGTAAGAGGAAAGCATCTACCATGTTGCCTTCCTTGCAATATCCATTAATTAAGGTGTTGTATGTAGTACAGTTAGGAACCAACTTTTTGTGTGTGATTTCCTTGAATAGCTCTCTTGCTTCTTGCATTTTACCTTGTGTAGTAAGTCCGCTAATGAGAGAATTGTACGTAACAATATTTGGTGCAAAACCTTTTTGAACCATTTCATCAAGGAACCTATAAGCCCCATCCATTTTGAGATTCTTTCCATGCCCATCAATCAATATGTTATAAGTGATCTCATTAGGACTCACACCACTTTCCACCATTTCACTGAAGAGATCAACTGCTTGCTGCATCTTACCTTCATCACAAAGACCCTTGATGAGAGAACTATACATTAGAGTGTTAGGGACGATACCTTTTTCCAACATTTCCTCACGTAGCTTAAAAGCTTCTCGTAAATTTCCCTGTTTACAGTATCCATGTATCAGCAAAGCATGAGAAGTCACATTTGGATTCAGACCCCTTTCGAGCATTTCTTTTATCAGTTTGTCTGCCTCTTGCATCTTACCTGTTTTTGCAAGTCCATAGAGAAGTGAGTTGTATGTTGAAATATTTGGCATATAGCCTTCTGCCAGAATTTTGTCAAAAATCTTATAGGCCATCTCCACATTTCCTGCCTTGCAATACCCATCAACAAATATATTATAACTAACTTCATTGGGGGCAACATGATTCTCCAGCATTTCCTGAAGTAGTTCATTTGCCTCATTTATCTTGCCTACATTGCAAAGTCCAAGAAGTGCTGCATTATAGGTAAAAATGTTACGTGAAAGCCCCCTTTGTAGCATTTCATCTTGCAATTTAAAAGCATCCTGCACATTTCCTTCCTTACAGAGTGCATCCATCACAGTATTGTAAGTTACTGTGTCTGGAACTAAACCCCATTCTCCCAAATTTTCTTCCCAAACCTTTTGTGCTTCTGCCACCTTGCCTTCCATACAAAGTCTCCTGATAGAAGCATTGTAGGTGTGCATATTGGGAGCATAACCCTTTTCCAGCATTTCATCAAATACCTTGGATGCAGCCTCCATATTTCCTGCCAAGTAGTATCCCGAAATCAAGCTGTTATAAACAACAGAATCAGGGACTATATTCTTCTCCAACATTCTATGAAACAAGCTGACAGCCTCCCCCATCTTAGCTTGTTTACAGAGGCTGGTAATAAGTGTTGTGTAAGTAACCAGATCAGCTTCAAAACCCTTTTGCATCATTTCATCATAAAGACAGAAAGCCTCTTCTATTGCACCTTTCTGACAATGCCCACGCATTAGTGTGCTGTATGTGATGCAATCAGGAACCAGACATTTCTCCAACATTTCCTTTAAAAGTCCAGCAGCTTCATCCATGTTTCCTGTTCTGCAAATGCCATCTATGAGAATATTATAAGTAATAACATTTGGTGTGATTCCTTCTTTCACCATTTCATCATGTAACCGGCATGCCTGCTGCACATTGCCTGCTTTGCAATGCCCATCAATCAACGTGTTGTATAAAACTGCATCTGCAGCCAAACCCTTCTCACGCATTTCATTCAAAAGCTGATTTGCTGAATCAATCTCACCCTTCTTAATAGTCCCCTTGATGAGGGAAGCATAAGTAATGACATCAAGTGCAATGCCCCTTTCACACATTTTTTCACGTAGACACAATGCCTCATGTATATTCCCTTGATTGCTGTACCCATCAATCAAAATGTTATAAGTAGAAATGTCAGGAGCCAACCCACTATCTAGCATTTTTTGTAGATAGTTGATTGCCTTCTCCATCTTACCTTCTTTGCAAAATTTCCTAATAAATAGATTATAAGTAAAAACACTAGGCCTGACCCCTCTTTCGACCATTAACATTTGTAACTTCTCAGCTTCCTCTACACTACCTGCTCTGCAATATCCGTCAATAAGATTATTGTATGTAAAATTGTCAGGAACCAAACCATTTTCCATCATTTCTTGGAAAACTTTGTTCGCATCCTCTATCCTGCCTTGCTTAGAAAACCCGCCTAATATTGCATTATAAGTTCTAATATCAGGTAACAGACCCCTCAGAACCATTTCATCTGTCAGTTTTAAAGCCTCCTCGACATTACCTTCCTTGCAAAATCCGCCAATCAGAGTGTTGTAATTAACATGGTCAGGAAACAACCCTTTTTCCAACATTTCATCCAATAGCTGTCTAGCCTTACCCATTCTACCAATCTGACAAAACCCACTAATGAGAGCAGCGTAGGAAAAGGCATCGGGCTGAACACCATTTTTTACCACTTTATTAAATAAGTCTAAGGCTTCCTGCACATTACCTGCTTTGCAGTACCCATCAATAACAGGACTGTAAGTAATACAATCAGCTTTCAATCCCATTTTCTCAATTTTTTCCAACAACTTTACTACATGATCCATCTTCCCCTCCTTGCTGAGACCGCTGATGAGAATGCTGTAGGACTTCAAGTTTGGCTTCAGTCCCTTTTGAACCATCTCATCTACTCTCTGGAAAGCACCATCCATATCCTTCGATGCACAGTGTCCATGAATTAATACATTATAAGTAGCTGCATCTGGTTCGAAACCTTGCTCGGTCATTTCTCGCAAAGCCTCACTCGCTTCTTTCAATCCACCATGCCTACAAAGTCCATTGATGAGTGAAGTGTAAGTGAACTTATCAGGAAAAACACCGTTTTCAATCATTTCTGTTTTCAGCTTCCGCCCCTCCTCCAAATCCCCTTTTTTGCAATACCCATCAATCAAAGTATTATAAGTCACCACATTTGGCGCGCAGTTGTGCTTTACCATTTCTATTCTCACCTCGTTTGCTTTCTCTAAACTCCCTTCCTTGCACAGAGAATTAATCATCATACTATAGACATAGACATTGGAAAAGGGACCTGAACTAATCATCTCTCTATACACTTTCCAAGCCATATCTTTGCAATTTGATTTCAATAACAGAACAATAAGCCTACTACATGACCTTGAATCAGGCATCAGTCCGTGCCTCCCCATCCTATGAAATATTTCATATGATTCATGGACCATTCTGGCCTTAGTATAGATACTAATCAATATATCAAAAACAACAGAACTGCTGGAGCCAAATGCACTATAAGTGGAAATAATCATCTCAAAGATCTCAGAGGCGGAATAATTGTTCAGTAACCGATCAAGCAAATCATGGGCACAACCATAGACTCTCAAACTACAGAATTTATGAGCGAAAATGCAGCATACTTGAGGGCTAAAAACAAGGTTTTTCCACATCAATCTAAAAAACCTTAAGGCCGATCTGCGATCAATATCTCTGTGTTTCAATACATGTATTATATGATCTGGTTTCAATAATTTTAATACGGGACGGATTTCACTCAACGATCCTTGCGATAGTTTAAGACAAACACTATTAACCAGCTCAGATTCTTGCAGTGTAAGGGGCTTTTGTAGGGTTTTAGGAATTTTAAGAACCTTGGGACAGTCGTGCGTTGTAGAAAAATATGCTGGCGATGCGGAAAAACCTTCAGTTGGGTCGCTTCTGCTGCTAACTTGGCGAGCGACAAACAATTTAAAATGTAGTGGGTGCACGTCTCTGGCTGATTTCGGTGGTCTTTGGCGGAGCCGGGGTGGAAAAAATAGCGATTTTGGGCAGAACACAGATGCGCGCAGTGCCCCAGAGTATGCATTTGCCATCTGGAAGGTTTTCCGGTGAGATTTCTGTATTTGGTAAGCTTGGCTCACATATTGAAGCATTGGTACAATAACAATAGTCTGAGTTGCAAAAGCTATAAGAAAATTTCATCCCTTCGAAGCTACCAAGCACTTTAAGATCGGTAATGTGAGAGATTTGGTGTCTTGTTTGCAATCGTTCATCTACGAAAAACATTCGACGAGTTCAGGCTCTGTTATATGTTTTCTTACCTAGAAGCAAAAAAAAATTTCAAATATTGATTGTTTCTTTTAATAAAAAGAGGATAACTCACTTACCGGAATTAAGTTGTCTTGTAACCGTAATCTTAGGATATATGCATCAGCCTCCAAATTACACATATCATAAATTTATGACCTAACCTAGGTCAAGACTTCCATATAAATACAAATACAAACAACGCTAGATACTTTGCAAACAAAAACACTTTTCTTAAATTTCATAAGAAAATTAGTGAAAACTCAACAAAAGCTTATTGTAGTCTTCAAATGAGGCTTTAGTTGTTACTCTTAAGATAGATGATTGAATGGTATCTTGTACTTGGTTCCAGTCCTTTGGGTTTCTATTAGACACATTAGTTCGGGAAGTGGGTCTACTAGGTGTACAAATCCTTACATGTAATGGAACCACTTTCACAATGGTTCGTTAACATATTAATAAATTGATCATGGATGCATATACATTCAATGTGGCCTCCTCTCCTTAAATGATTTTTTGCTTTTATGTGGTTGTATGTGTGTGAATAAAAGTTATATACACCCATGGTGTGCATCTTGAAATTGGTTTTACAACTATAAAATCAAATCTTCCCTTTTTCGCTATTCCCTCTCTCGGTCATCTTAAGGGAAGTCAATGTCAATGTGCTTGTTGTCCTCCAATGCATCCCTTAACCATTTTCTTAATGAATGGAATCTTCGTCCATCAAGACATCTTCTACATGCGGGGTGTGGTTTTGGCTAGGGATCGATTTCTCATAACAAAATTGAATTTCCATATTTCTTTCTAGCTATGTCAATGAAACCTCAACCTCCATGGACTATTAGTTATTCTCTTCAAAATGGAGCCCAAGGACCCAAAAAATTTCTCTATTTTCATTTAGTCAAAGGTTCCTTGAAAGAACCTCATGAAAAACATAGTCCAGTCTAGAGTTAACAACTCTTAAACCTTTTATGCATGACCATGCAAAGTCTTTTTAACCTCCTAGAGGATGTTCATGGACTCTTCTTCCTTTTTAGCATGTCTTCCATAAATATAAGAGTGTCATTTCACTTGAAGAGGTGAGTATGAAGTCTCCTGAATTTTTCTCCCTCCCAATTAGAAGAATGTACAAATTGGTTATGGATAACTATAATGTTAATTGAGACAAAGAGAGATTTGGTCTGTAATACCCCCAATTCGACCCTTAGGATATATTAGCCTTTAATGTAAATACGTGTACATGTGATGTATGTTTTCCTAGCGTGGAGCTCAAGGCCAAGGCCCCGCTAGTGAAAGCCGAATTTTATTTAAAGGGCAAGTAGTTGATATTTGATACCATGTGCTCTTAAGCCATGGAAATTGTAATAGGATGTAAATAAACATCAGGCAATATAAAAATCCAAGACTGGCTATGGAGGCAACGAATGAGAAGGGGCCACGTGTATCCACTAGGGAGTGGTGAGGGGGTTATGGGAGTAAACCATAGGTTGCCATATGTCTTTATGAGAACCCATTTGACCTTTCTAGATGACATTTATTCCTGTTGTAAGAGAATGGTTGAAGAATTAAGTCAATGACTTTGATGGAGCATGGACAGCCCTGAAATTCGTATGGGAAGGTATGGGCTCTTTTGACTTGTCCCACAAGTCACTCTACACCTTGGGGGTTGCTCCATCCTTATCCCCATTTCCATTGTGGAAGTATGGGACATCTTTGCCCAACCAAAAACGAGCTCCCAGCAATGAGAAAACCAGAAATCGCGACTTGAAGGAAACCCACGTTTTGGGAAGCCAAAAACGTTCCGATTTGGTATTGGACAGAGAAATCCAATGGGGGATCCATTGGTAGGAACCTTGGGGCGAATTTGGGAGCAATAGCTACCCCAAAAGCCATGGGAAAACCCAGTTTTAATGGCCCAGAAAATCAGTGACGGATTTGGGTTGTTTGTGACAGAGTTGTGAGAAATCCAGTTGTGGATGTATGAGCAGAGGATGGGATTGCTGAGTCTAGCTTGAAGAGTATGTGGCTCTGCGATTGAGCTTAGTGGACTAGCATCCTCCTCCATCTCCTATTACATGCTTGAGAAACCCAACCGTGTGTTGGCTTAGCATGGTTGTTTGAGTGAAACCCTGACTGTGAGTGAGCCATCTAGTTCCTCCTTAGTGGATACACAGGCCAGCTCGGGGGTGATCTCTCAGCTGAAAGAATACAGGCTGGACAGAGATCTATGGTTGGGTGGAACGTTGCTCTCACGTAGCCAGTCGTTGGACATCATCCTCTCAAGATAAGTGTTCTGTGGATTATAAATTATTCCTTTTTGCATTCTGCAATATGTTAAATTGCCCATGTTTTAATGAAATGAGTTAATATGGATTCTATGCATGGCATACGAATGAGAATGGGTCTCTTTATGATGAATCAATCTCTGCTGTGGTAAATATGAGTGCAATTACTGTCTGTTTGAGTACTTGTTAGCATGTTCATTCCGCTGTGTTTTATATGGAAACGAATTTGCATATAGAAGTTTAAAATGTTAGTGATTTATGTGCAAAAATATTGGGGCTAAGTTTGCCATAAGCCCGGTATGTTGTTAATGTTTCCTTCCCTGTTGTTCTATGGAGAAGGGGACGTTACATGGTCTTAGAAATGGAAAATATTTTAGACTAGTAATGAATGAGAACATCTAGAGTTAAGAGCATGCTTATAAAGGGGTTCATCTCATCAATCACATTTAGTTTAAGGGGGGGCATATTAATGATAAAACATTTCTCCCTTGTGTTTGAGATTATCGACATACATGGTGAGAGAGGGCATGAAGAGTGTGAAGGGACAAGGGTTAGGGAGCCTCCAACATATATCTCTATTATATGTTGAAAATATATGTAATGTCCCCATTCAAATAATTGCATAGTAAGACAATCCCATCAATCCTACTAGTTTCCTAGGTTGGATGGGCACATTTGGAATTGCAATAAGGAAGCTAATAAATGATGTTTAGACATTAGAAGGGTTCAAGTATTTAATAAATAAGTTGAATAAAGAAATTCAGGAGAAATTCTAGGTGGCAAGTGGTTTTGAAGACATATGGAGGATGTGGGACCCACACTAGCTTGATTTTTCAAGGACACATGGCATCTCTCTCTTGCCAATTCGAATTCATGAGAAGGTGATCATTCTTGAGTGAGTTGGTAAGTCATACACATGGCATTGAGCATCTTAGGTCGAATTGGGATGGATTGGTAACCTCCATGGAAAAGGAAGAGTCAAATTGGAAGCTTGTGGACACTTGGGCTAGATTCCCTAGCCCCTATGACAACAATGATGGAGCATTTATGACATCTATAACAAATTGCAGATATGACCTCTGACATCTGACCATTATGACATGTCAACCCCAAAAATAGGCTCCAAGAGGGCACTCATGGGAGTTGGAGAAGCCAAAGAGACCCCCACTCGAATTAGTGGAAGGTGGAAGGCTAGGAAAGGTGAGACACGTGGTAAATCTTCATCCCTTAACTAATTCAAATTGGATTGAGTTTATGGATGGATTGGGAACCTTAGAAGGCTAAGGATGTTTATAAAATACAGGGATAAACCAAGAGACGGGCTTTTGATCATTTGAGAAAAATTGCATTTGTGAAGAGAGAGCTAGTGGATGACTAGTTTCTTGCCTTAGCCAATTTCGAGGGTGAAAGATTCCCATCCAAGTTGGTGTTTGGAGAGGCCACTCAAGTCTTTCATGGAGATTTAATGGAGTTTTTATTTGCAGGTATCAGCTATAGGGAAGCACGTGGTTTTGTTTAGTGCAACACTTTCTCTCAACCATTTCCAGTTTTGAAGGCATTTTCTTGCTCCTTGAGGGAGGGTGTTTTTGGTGAGCTATTGTACTCCTTGGGAGAGCTTCTCATGATGTATTTCTGATTGTAATAAGCTTAATATAATATGTTCTTCATCTTCAGTAAGTTTCAGGTCGAAATACCAAGTGGTTGTATGTAAAAAAGTTGATTAATGAGCAAACAATGACCATTTCCCCACTACATTGATGTATACCATTGTAATGTTGATGATTTCGAATGAAAGAATGTTTCTCTAATATATTTATGATGAATGGACATCCATTAATGAGTATTACAAGTTTCATTTTCAGCACGTAAGCATTTGAAGTCATTTTACTCAGTTTATTTGCATTTGGAAGAGATTTGGTGCCATTTCCCCAAGGGTCGAATTAGTGGTTTTTGTTGTTGTTGGGGAGGAGATTAGAACAGACCTAATAATTGATTAATGGTGCATATGAGACCTTATTAATGTCCCTCAGACATCCCATACCTCTGTTCTGAATTTTGGAGGCATTTGGAGAGCCATTTTTAGTACCTACCTTGGGGGGATTTGACCCACAAATTACTAGTTAAATTCCATACACTGACCAGAATATTAAACAAGTTTGAAAAAGTCTTTGGAGGGTTATAAATCATCCCTTAACCTCATATTCAAGTCCCAATATCATTCATATTCCCTTACAGAAGATTTGGGAGCATTTGGGTTAATTTGGAGACCTAGACATCAAAACTGTCAAAGGTCGAAATTGGGGAAAAGGTGGAAAATTGGGCATTTTAATAAAAAATTAAAAAATGGACATTACAAGTGGTATCAGAGCATGTTCTTGGCACCTGATGGTCTTAACAAGAAGTCAAAAGAATAAACCACCACCCTTTGAACCAGTAGTTGAAGAGGTTTTTGTTGAAGAAGAGGTAGTAGAAGAAGAAGAGTCTTTTGTTAAAACTATGGGTAGAGAGGAGGATGAAAACTTAAGACATAAGGAGGAACTTGTTGCAGCCTTAAAACCATGTTTTGATAAACTTTCCATGGGTATGCAAGACATGAGTAGATAGTTGATGAAAGGATTGGAATTGTTGGGTAGCCAACTTGCAAGCAAAGGGATGGTAGGAGATAACAGTGGTTCACACTCAGAAGGGAAGAAGAACATGGGTGAGCATATTTTCTCAAGCACCGGACCTCATAATAGACCTGATGAATCTCAAAGCACACAAAGGCATACTGCACCTAAATTTCTCATACCTAGAGAAGAGCCTGATATTCAGGTGGATTTTAGTAAACTAGCAATCGAATGGAATGAGTTGAGTGAGGATTTCAAAAGAGGTTTACCATTTAGTCAATACATTGATGTTGTACATAAAATGAAAAGGAAGGAGGACAATAGGAGTCCATTCCAAAACAAAGAATTAAATGGTGTTATTAGTAAAATGTCACTTCCTAGTTTTGATGGTTCCTCTCAAAATTTTGTTAACACTTGGGTGCAAAAATTAGATGTGTATTTTCAGCTGAATCCTATGTTGGAAGAGGATGCATTAAAAATGGCCATTTTGCACTTGGAAGGAGATGCCAATGAATGGTGGTTTCATGGCCTGAAAACTTTGGGTCATGATCAGGTTAACACATATGGAGAATTTATTGACAGGGTACTAGAGAGATTTGAACACAAAGATCCAAAATTGCCTTTCAAGGAACTAGCTCAATTAAAGCAAACTGGGACCCCTACTTAGTATATGTTGGACTTTCAAAAATTATTAGTCAAGGTGGTTGATGTATCTATGGGAAGGTTGGTATTGTTGTTCACTGAAGGTTTGGTTGAACCCTTAAAAGGTTTGGTCAAAGCCCACAAGCCAACTACATTAAAAGATGCAATGAGCTTGACTAGGTATCTCCAAAATGTGCTTCCCAGAACGAGATTTCCTCCCAAGCCTGACTTCAGAATTGAAAAGAAACCTTGGAAAACAGATGCATCTGATAAGAAGCCATGTCATGAAGATAAATATGGAAAGGACAAGAAAGAGGAACTAAGCAGGGAAGAGCTCAGAAGGAAGAAATTGTGTTACTCATGCTTCCAACCGTGGGCACCAGGACATAAATGTGCTAAGGGAAAGGCCCAATTCATTGAATTATTTTGTGATGATGGGTATGAAGGGGGCATGGAGGAAGAAGGACATACTTCATCCCAAGAAGAGGTATATACTATAGCAGAAGAAGGGAAACAAGAGGTGAAGCATCCCTCACCCACCAAAGTAAGAATCGTAGTACTTTCAGCAGTACCTCGATATCACACTATTCGATGCAAGGGTGTGGTACTAGGACAAGAACTTCAGTTTTGGTAGATGGAAGAGCCACACATAACTTCATTGATGTAGACATGGTGGAGAGGAGGAAGATACCTATTGAAACATTCGATGGCTTCACACTTGTCATTCCCAGTCACAACACAATGGAGTGCAAAACATGGATTCCACGGCTGCAAGTCATCGTAGGTAACTATACTTTTGTTGATAGTTTTTATGTGGTTGATGTTGCTAATACTAATGCGATTTTGGGAGTGAAATGGTTGTATTCAATAGGAGAGCATACAGTAAATTATCAAATTCCTGAAATGAAATTCCAAGATTCAAAAGGAGTACTAAGGGTTGTGAGAGGGCAACACACCTATCTGAATCAGGTAGTTTCTTCCCACATCATGAAGCACCGAAATAGAAAGGTTTTGGGAGACATTCCTTGTAGAAGGCCACCTGATAGAGGAGGAACAAGTTTGCAGCATGGTAAATTGAGATTTCTTGAGGGCAAGCAATCTTGGGTGGGGAGGACTGTAATGTCCCCATTCAAATAATTGCATAGTAAGACAATCCCATCAATCCTACTAGTTTCCTAGGTTGGATGGGCACATTTGGAATTGCAATAAGGAAGCTAATAAATGATGTTTAGACATTAGAAGGGTTCAAGTATTTAATAAATAAGTTGAATAAATAAATTCAAGAGAAATTCTAGGTGGCAAGTGGTTTTGAAGACATATGGAGGATGTGGGACCCACACTAGCTTGATTTTTCAAGGACAAATGGCATCTCTCTCTTGCCAATTCGAATTCATGAGAAGGTGAACATTCTTGGGTGAGTTGGTAAGTCATACACATGGCATTGAGCATCTTAGGTCGAATTGGGATGGATTGGTAACCTCCATGGAAGAGGAAGTCTCAAATTGGAAGCTTGTGGACACTTGGGCTAGATTCCCTAGCCCCTATGACAACAATGATGGAGCATCTATAACATCTATGAAAAATTGCAGATCTGACCTCTGACATCTGACCATTATGACATGTCAGCCCCAAAAATAGGCTCCAAGAGGGCGCTCATGGGAGTTGGAGAAGCCAAAGAGACCCCCACTCGAATTGGTGGAAGGTGGAAGGCTAGGAAAGGTGAGACACATGGCAAATATTCATCCCTTACCCTAATTCGAATTGGATTGAGTTTATGGATGGATTGGGAACCTTAGAAGGCTAAGGATGTTTATAAAATATAGGTATAAACCAAGAGAAGGGCTTTTGATCATTTGAGAAAAATTGCATTTGTGAAGAGAGAGCTAGTGGATGACTAGTTTCTTGCCTTAACCAATTTCGAGGGTGAAAGATTCCCATCCAAGTTGGTGTTTGGAGAGGCCACTTAGGTCTTTCATGGAGCTTTAATGGAGTTTGTATTTGCAGGTATCGGCTACAGGGCAGCTCGTGGTTTTGTTTAGTGCAACACTTTCTCTCAACCATTTCGAGTTTTGAAGGCATATTCTTGCTCCTTGAAGGAGGGCGTTTTTAGTGAGCTATTGTACTCCTTGGGAGAGATTCTAATGTTTTATTTCTGATTGTAATAAGCTTAATATACTATGTTCTTCATCTTCAGAAAGTTTCAGGTTGAAATACCAAGTGGTTGTATGTAAAAATGTTGATTAATGAGCAAACAATGACCATTTGCCCACTACATTGATGTATACCATTGTAATGTTGATGATTTAAAATGAAAGAATGTTTCTCTGATATATTTATGATGAATGGACATCCATTAATGAGTATTACAAGTTTCATGTTCAGCGCTTAAGCATTTGAAGTCATTTTACTCAGTTTATTTGCATTTGGAAGAGATTTGGTGCCATTTCCCCAAGGGTCGAATTAGTTGTTTTTGTTGTTGTTGGGGAGGAGATTAGATCATACCTAATAATTGATTAATGGTGCATATGAGATCTTATTAATGTCCCTCAGACATCCCCTACCTCTGTTCTGAATTTCGAATGGGTTTGGAGGCATTTGGAGAGCCATTTTTAGTACCTACCTTGGAGGGATTTGACCCACAAATTGCTAGTTAAATTCCATACATTGACCAGAATATTAAACAAGTTTGCAGAAGTCTTTGGAGGGTTATAAATCATCCCTGAACCTCATATTCAAGTCCCAATATCAGTCATATACCCTTACAGAATATTTGGGGGCATTTGGGTTAATTTGGAGACCTAGACATCAAAACTAGTCAAAGGTTGAAATTGGGAAAAAAGTGGAAAATTGGGCATTTTAATAAAAATTTAAAAAAGGGACATTACAATATCCTTCGGACCTGAGTGCCATAATCTCACATGCATTAGAGATCTAACAATGGCACCTTCTGGTCCCAAGTTTTCAAGAAAGGAGGTAGCAATGGCACCTTCTGTCTCTTACCTTTCCATAAATGGATTTATGATATATTGAGTTATTAATCTACTAGTTGATGTTTACCTAATAATACATATTGTGAGGAAGAATAAAGGAATCTAAGGAGTCCCTCCCTCCCCATTCCTTAATCCCTTGACTAACTTCTTTTGGATTCAACTATTGTGGAGGCATAGTCCGTGATTAATGGCTCAGAGAAGTAACCTTGGTGATGATGTGAGGACTCTCTCTAGATGTTTGACCCCAATTGGAAACAAAGGGCTTTGACTATGAAAATTGGGAAACCTATATCAACTATAGGCAAGGGTGTGACGGGGTTTGGGCTCTATTGGATCAATCCTATGGTCCCCGGGAGGATATATCATTTTCAAGCAAGCTTCGCCCCATGGATGTGGGGTGGATGTGACGAGTTTGGATCCCCTTCTAATTCAAACTATGATCTCTTTGGGTCACTCGATGGATTTGCCTCCTTATTCATTGTTCAAGCTAAATGTGTCCCATTTAGAGGTGATTTAGAGTTAAAGGTTTTATGTACCCTGGTTTAAAGAGTTTGGACCCTCTCCCTTGTGCCAATGCACGCTTAAGGGTTGATCCTTCAGTGGGAAGCTGCATTTTATTACAGTATTAATGAGAGGTTGTGGTTGGATGATGGCCCATAGGTGGAGAAACGAGTTATGGGTGGCATGATTTAGGCCTAAGGAGATTTGCATATTTCTCGAAGAGGATCTTCATAATGTGACTCTTTTGAAGGAGGTTTTGAAGTTGGAATGCTTGTTCACACAGGTGAGGACTATATTGCCAAGGATGCTTGAGTCTATTCCTATCTTTAGTGGATTTGTGAAGGGGATGAAGGCTCCAATTTTTATTTTTATTTCCTTTAGAGGAAAGTGGTTATTGACAATGTGCTTAGTTTGTTTAGGGCAAATGGTTATCTTACAAAGGACCCTTATGAGGTGAGAGGTATGTTTTGTTCTTAATTTCAAAATGCTTTTGCTCCTATGCTCTGATAAATGGGTTGGTTGCTTCTATAGATGTTTAATGCAGGGTTGTCCCCTACAATATTTCTAATGGTGATCGAGATAGGTTGGATAGGGATTTTTTCAAGGGAGGAGCTTCATGCTGCTTTGGCTTCCATGAAAAATGGCAAGCCATGCGGGTTTAGATGGCCTTCCTTGTGAGTTCTACAAGGCCAAGTGAGACACCATGGGTGATTATTTTTGTTGTTTGGATTTTCAAATATTTGCTTGAGTAGACTTTCAGAATTTCTTAATCAAGGTCTAGTCAAACTTATTCCCCAAGAATGTAGCTAGAAATTCTTGTAATATCCCGATTTTGGCTCCATTGCATTAAAATGTAAATGATGTAATATCGTTATAAAATCGTGGTGAGGAGCTCAAGGCCAAGGCCCCACCATCAATTTAGTGTTAAAATTTGTGCATATGGTTCGTGTGTTATCCAGGCACAATAGAAACCATAAATATGCATTTTAATAAAATACCCACAACTAGTTATGCAATGCAATGCAACAAGAGATGGGGGCATGATTTTTACAAGGTATTGGGAGGGAAATATTCAAACCCTTGGATCCAATCAAGTCAAGCCAAGTGTCAATGAGAGAACTCATAAACCTTCGACTACCCATGTTGACTTTTGTACCCAATCATTTATTTCTTCCAAGAGTTGGTTGAGGTAGTTAATGCCTTGGGGGATGGAGAGGTATGGCTGTCCAAATTCGAGTATGGGCAAGCTACCATTGATGGAAATTTGTGTTTGGCTTCCTGGGCAAGAAAGGAGCCACAAATTTGCTCCCCAAGCCATCATTCACCATTGCCTTTGCTCCCTCACACAGTCTGAGCTTCCTGGGTGTTTTCCCTCACGTTTTCCCTCATTTTCCCTCATTCTTCCACAACTGGAAAGTCGTTTTTATGTTGCAGAACTGTGGGAAGGAAGGGGGAATCAATTTGGGGTCCATAGAGGCTGTTTTGGCCCACTAAATGCTCATATATCCGTGGGAGAAATCATTTTCTACCCTGTGGTCGATTTTCCCTCTCACAATCTTTTTTTTGGTGTGCCCACGATTTTGGGAAAACCCATGGCCATCTTGTTCTAAATCCCATTTTTTAAAATGTGTATCCATGCCCAATGGTTGTTTTTGATGTGTGTAGAAAGAGTATGTTGGGGTATGGGTAATGGGTATCCATTGTTTTGGCTTGAACTTGAGTGCAAGCATCTAGAAATGAAGAGGGTTCAGATTTAACCTGATAAACCCAACTGTGGACTGGCTTGGCTTAGATGTGATGTTTGCTTGGGCTATGCTGAGCTTGAGAGTCCCCTTTTCCTTGTAGAAATCATGCCCAGCTCGGGGGTGGCAACTATGCTGAGAGATTAATGAGCATAGTTGGCATATGGTTGGTTGGAACGCAGCGACATAGCGAGTTGCTTGGGACAATTTCACATTGAATATGAGTATTCTATCTCTATGTATTCAATTTTGTAATGTATTGATTGTTCTAATTTTACTGAATGTATGCATGAGAAATGTGTGTGGACAGTTTAATTCCGTTGTGCATGTTATTTTGATTTGCATCTACACACATTTGTTTTATTTGTATGAATCTAATGAATCGAGCTGATTTTTTGGTAAAAAGCCCAAGATTTGCAGTCATGTTCCCTTCCTTGTGTTGGATCGATGGGAGGGGACGTGACAATTCTTTTGGGGGGTAGTGACATGTCATTTTGCTCACGGTTGCATATAAAATCATGGCAAAGGCATTGACTTAGAGGATCTACTTGGTTGAATGGTATGTGGTGCACCAAGAGCATATTGGTTTTGTTCAGGGGAGGCTTTGGAGTGGGATTGGGAAACTGGCCAACAGTCTCATTTTAAAAAAATGACTTTGACAAGGCTTATGATTGATTCAATTGGCCTTTCATTTTGGAGATGTAGGCTTGTTTGAGTTTAATTCCATGTTGTCTCACTAGTTCTTTAGTCTTTGTTTCAATCAATAATGTCTTGTCACCACATATTTTCTTGCAATGATCCATATGTTAGGGGTTCCCTCTAACTCTTAATTCGTATGTGTTGACAACCAATGCTATGGGCTACTCATTAGAAACAACCTCTATCATGGGGCAAGTTTGAGGCATCGTGTTCTTGTCCAATGGTTTATAGAGGGTTAATAACCACTTTGTAGATTATTCACTCCTCTTTATGAGTGTTGAGTGGGGTTTAATTGATGGATCCATATCATTCTTAAATACAATTTTCTCCACTTCAGGTTCCATGGTCAATGATCACAACATAAATTTTTGGTTAGCCAGGTTGGATACATTGTTGAATTGCATTCTGACAACTTGGACATATATTCAACTTGGGATCATTGTGAGGTATCTGAGGTATGTATGGTTGGTGTGTTTAGAGGCTTCGGAGCAACCTTATCATTTTCCATGATAAGGACCTCCTATTTGCTAGGAAACTTGCAATTGTTGGATGCATTCTTCAGGCTTCGCATGTCTACTATGTTCCTTCTTGAATCCCTAGCATGACCTACTTTTGATGGCTTGAGTAGATATGCACTCGTACCTATGGTCCTAGTATGGTGGATAGAGGGGCCTTCCTTTGGTTCCATAGGACGTGTGTACCATGCTTAAGGACGAGGGGGGCCTTAGTTTCATTGATGTTTCCACCTATGGTAGTGTTTTGCAGTCAAATGGATGGTGCAATGTTTAGAGGGTTCAACCCCTTCGAAGGTTTTCTTTTGGTATTGGGTGATGTCTACTCAACATACATGTGGAGTCAAAGAGGTTTTCAGTTTATGTGATATCATCTCTTCACCCCATTTCTTTCAAGTATTGGGATCATTCATATCTAGGAGCACATGGCCAGCTTGGTAAATTAGTACACGTTTGGTTCATTAGCTTTGGGAGAGCAATAGAGCAATATGGGATTTAACTTGTCTTCCCATTTATAGTTGAGAGGCTGAAGGTATTTGTGTTGCAGATATGCCTCATTATTAGACACATGAGTCGAGAAAGAAGGGCATTTTCTTATGGGGAGATTTGAGGGATGTTGTCACTTGTTTTTGGAAGGGTTGGTATTCTATTTCTTAGGAGTATAATCTAATTTCCTTCGACCATCATTTAATTATGGAGTCGAGAGACAATATAATGGAGTCTGAGCAGTTATTTAAACTGAATTCATTGGGATGCTTGAGCCATTTTGGAGGGATTAAGGGTGGAGTTATGGTCAACAACTTCACAAGCACGACTCTTGTCTATTGTCTTCAATGTTTCATTAGATACATCCATTATCCTCATTCCTCAATGTGAGGTGAGTGTCCATTGATCCAGAGGATAGTTGGGTCTGCATGCTTCATAGTGTTTGGCTTGTTTGGATTTCTTATAAGCTAAGGGTGTTTGCTTGGTTAGTGACCTATCAAAGGATCCCATCCAGGGTTCGGTTGGCCAAGACTGGGTATTATAATGGCCTATGTCTTGTCTATCATCACTTGGAAACTATGAAGCACATTTTTGGGAGTGTTATTTTTTCCAATTGTTGTTGAAGATATTTAAAGGATTACAATTCAGTTTTGATTCAGGGCATGTTTCAATTGGAATTCTACATTGTTTGGAGGTTGTTGTTCTCTACTATTTACTACCTTCTACGGGATATGATTGTTTTTGCAGATTTCAACATTACTCATCATGCCAGATATTAGGTGTATGTTTTTGCACATAAGGTTACCTCATTGTTTTCTTTTTTTCCTATGTTGTTGGATGCAGTAGGACATCAGATCTTGTCTAAAGACAACATGTCAATCAGAGATGCCCAATATCTAGATCCCATAACCTATTTTGATTTCATCTTAGCTTTAATAGCATTATGAAAGAGGCTCAAATGGGTTGGATCCATCGGTGAAGAGTGAGGAGTTTTTCATTAGTGGACAAGGTTCAATTCCCGTGAGGGCCTAGCTTTAAGCCACGGGGTCACCTCGAGATAGTGGTCGAACGTGTGGTTGCACCTGGAGAGATTGTATTAAATGATCTCATGACCCATGCACACATAAGTGGATCAAAGTCCACCCCCATGTATTTCGAAATTATAGTCAAATCCCGCTAGCATGGTTGGTTTCAATAGGCCTTGTTCTACATGACTACCCAAGTTCAAACCCCATGAGGTAATGGGAGGAGACACTTAAAAATAAACGCTTGTTAAGGGTTGGTGTGGCCCAAGATGGGTGCAATCCCTGGGTGATTTTGATGGCTTAGATTCCCCTAGGTCATGGTTTCTTAGACCACAAGCTAGTCCTACAAGTCATGGACAAACTAGTAAAAAAAATTGCGAAAGAGGTTATGATATCCATTGTATATACCTTTCACTTTTTACTTTGTTGTTTGCAAATATTTTTCCTTTGTAAATATAATATGTATTAAAAAACTATCATGGAGGGAAGGAAGTAGATATTTCTGCCACTCATCTATGTATTTTAGCTTGATAGTATTCTCTTTATGTTGAATTCCTTTGTTTGCATGACAATCAACATTGGTGTTATATTTCTTGCTTGGTCGTTGTAGTTAGATGTCTTCAAAGTCCTCGAGGAAGAGTCTAGCCCTATCACATAACCTTATTATTATAAAATTTTAAGGATTTCTTCTTCATTAGAGAAACAACATGACAAACTTTAAGTCTTTAATGCAAGATATGGAACCCCTGGAAAATTCCTAAATATGTCAACCAAAACTTTTGTAATTTTTTGTGTCAATGTTTCCAATATTCCCAATAAAGTTTGGAGGTCGTTAATCATGTCACTGTCGTTGGATTTACCTCAAACCATTTTGGAGGATCCATAAAAATGGAAAGGGTGAAGGTGCGGGGTAGATCTTGATGGTTAATGCATTCCCTCAAAGAGTTCAAGAGAATGTTTTCTCACGAGTTCCACATGCATTGTGAATCTTGTGGTATTCTATAGCTCTTGAATCCTTGAGCCAATCCCAAGGTTTTAAGGATGCCAACTTGTTGACCATAATTAACTTGAGCATATTTGTATTTATTTTCCTTTTAAAATTAAATGTCATGGTTTCCCTTAACAAAAAATAGGCCCATACAGTGATAATTTGGTGGGGGGGGGGGTTATTTAGAATATAGATCGATTTCTAGCTCCTCAATAAGCATACAAAGTGTCAAATGCCATAATTTTGTAATAATACTTTTTTTATATAACTTCGGTCGTTAAATGAGAATGACAAGACCAAAAGGTGGTGTACCCCAAGGCCAAGCACCCAAATGTACTTTGACACTCTATTTATTTAGTGCTTCCTTCTAAATTGTAATAGTGTAGTTGCACTCGAAGAAACAAATGCTAGCTAGAATTCCCTTCTTGTATGTAGAGGGGACAAATTAAGGAACCCTAAATTTGTCTTTTTAAAGATTTTGTTCTCAAAAGTTACCTTTGAGCCAAGAGCCAAATAAACGAGTTTACTTTTAGAATATACTTTTATGCCTATATTATATTTGATTGGTAATACTTTGGGGCATTTGGAGGGCTCTCTACCATCATGAAAAAGTAACCTTCTTTCACGAGACAATCATTGGAAGCTCCATCCCAAAAAATTGCATCTAAAGTATCCACACCTAATAGGGATCTATCTTTAATACATAACAAAAGTTGGCCATAGTCTTCCCAATGGTTATATGGAAGATTTATCTCTTAAGTTGATCTCCATTTTCTCCATCTAGAAGTTCCTATCCAATTTAGAAATTCATACAAGGTTAGACAAGCAATTTGTTGAACACTACTTTGAAAGTATTAGATAGGGAAATATTGTCTTTTAGGGGTTGTCCACCCAGGATCTTGTCCTTCCATATATTTATAAACCTTCCATCCATGGGAAGCCATGTTTTTTTTTTAGTAGCATGGAGTGCTTGCTTGATTTGCTTCCAAATGTAGTGCGACCGTTAGAGTGAAGCACCACGTTACCATAATAATGGCCCAACCACCACCGAAAGGAGGGGTGAAAGGGGATGAAGTCACCATTGAACCATTGATGATAATAAATAACCTAAAGAAAATAGAGAAAAGATGGCAAAGGAGCCAGAAGGTTACTTAGATAAATACGAGTTAATGTGAACGTAGGGCTATGATTGGTTAAATGTCATGTACACATCTTGACAATTAATTTCATACCCAATTTGTCTTTTCTTAGCTAGTTATAAATTTAATAGCAAAAGCACAACTACAACAACCCAAATATTTAGATTCCCATCAAAAGACATATATGTATCCCTACCATGAATTAATCCATAATTACGATAATTAGATCCATAAACATATAATTCCATAAATTGTAAAATAAATAAATGGAGAACACAAACATAAAACATGGCATTTCATAACACATTTAAAACACTTATCTTTATGATAAATAATCCCCCAACTGGGTATCAACGAAGGACATTCCTCCCAGCGTTAGGATCTCTATCACACATAATCTCAATATGGCAGAGACCGCCCTTGAGTTGAGGCTATTATTTCACAAGGATGAAGTCCCAAAGGTTTGGCTTTATGAATTCCTACTCAACCCATAACCCATAAAACTCTCGTGCCAAAAATTTCCTCTACAACTATCCTAATCAACCAACACTCTCCCCCCCTGCCTGCACAACACCAAGAATGGTATTCCATTAAGATATCCCAATTCCTTTCTAATGCTCCAACATAGGTTGGCCAAGGAATCTCATTGTTGGGACTCTAGGGACTCTCGGTTGTAGGCTAGATTTCCTCTCACAACAACATAATTATCATTAGCATCGATTCCATTGGGAATAGCATGAGCTTCCATAAAAGTGTAGTCCTTAGTTCTTAGGAAAATGGTTGTCCTTTCTGCTCCCTTCTTCACATTTTGTACAGGAAAGCATCATGAATGAATGATTGAATGTACAATTTCCAAACATTATATTTGCATGATCATAACTCTCCATGTGGCTCTCATGAGGAGCCCACATTTTCCCCTTTAATCCCAGCTTAAGATAATAATAAAAAAAAATATTAAACATATCAACCCTCATAATCATGGGTTTAGGGACCTTGGGATATATCATTAGATAAGGCTTATAATCAATGCATAAGAGTTTAGGTTAATAACTCAATAAGGCCATCTTGCCTTAGCCCCCTTTCACTTCCCCCACTTGTGCATCATAGCACCCCCATCTATTTTTCATCTCTCTTCATTTGTAACAATCAAGGTTTTAATATTATAGGTAAATGTACATAATTGCAATATCTCTGGTCATCCTAGACCATATATGTTCGACTTATAGCCACTTTGTAATTACAAACATGTTTACGTTATGGGGTCAAAAATGGGGTGTTACATCCTAGGTACTTCAATTGGGAATTTTAGTGATATTTAACTATGAAGACAATATAGGAACTAGGAAGCAGATGTGGTTTATCCCCTATTAACAATGTGTTCTAGCTATTGAAATTAAGATAAACTAAAGTGAAGTGAAACTGGGAAAGATGAAGGTTTCTACAAGAGCTTAAGAATATTTGAATCAATTATGTGAAAAGACAAAAGATTTAAGCCTCTCACAACACTCCAAACTAATGGATATCTCTACATAACATTTAGAAAGCAACCTCTAAATCAAAGCAATATCTACAACACTATATCAACTTTACAAATGACATAAAGAACATTACACAACATCGAAGATCAAGTGTGCCCTCAACTGTGAGGTGCTCTCGCTATAACTAGTGTGTTGGTAATCTTCCTTGATGTGTGGTTGAATATAATCGAAGGAAACACTAGGAATATAGACAATAATCCATATAAAAAATAAATTGATACACCGAGGGAGGAAAATGAAATCAACGGAGAGAGTATACCTACGATAAAAGTCCTCCAATTAGTAAAGGTTTGAAGGAGACTATTGGTCCATGCATCCCAAGAGCTTGAGAAGGATATTAGAGATCTTTTATATGTGAATTCGATAGAGTTTAATCAATGCTCATGAGATATCGAAAGAAGGTCCATATTAAATTAAAATTAAGTGTACAACAAACTAATAATTGGGAATATTCCTTGCATTATGGGTAAATCCACAACTTTAACCATAGAAATACTACTTTGATCAACAAAGTATGGTTTTTTCACCAGTGTTCAGGTCTCTACTCTGTGGGTTAAATTGATACGCGTAAGACAGTTGTGGATTGATCTATACAACCCATGTATCAGACACAATAGAAAAACCAAGGAAGGGGGAGATTGGCTTGGACCAAACAAATCCTTTGTGTTCATATGCACCCTCAAATAGATACAAGAACATTGGAGAATTTCCAAGGCATCTATAACTAACCAACATATCAAATCTAAGCACACATGCCAATGGAATATCCAAAAAATTCCCAATAAGAACAAATAATGATATAAACTAAAGGAATAAGGACCTTACCTTGGTATTTAACATCAAAAAGGGAGAAACCACACTCATACATTTAGAATCATGCAACTTGGGGATAGAAAAGGAAGGCTAACCAATGCATATAAATCATCACAAAAAATGGGAGCCCTCATCTCATCCATGGGAAATGGGTGTATGGAAGTGTATTAGAAACATCATGCATTGTTTTACTTGACAATAGGTGAGTGTATGGTGAGAACCAAGTGTGAAGTCCATACACTATATATTGCCCTCATGGAGGGATTTGTTATCCATGCAGACAATAGCAGTGATGTTCCATGTATAATATCGAATGCCCAACAAATAAAAGAAAGAAAAATAAATAAAGCATTCAACAATAGAAGATGTAATGATGCATAAAGGGGAAAGTTCCATCGACAAGTCAAGATAGAAAATGTGCCTCAACCCTAGGAGGGAAATATCTTATGTGAAAGCTCTAGTCTCGAGGCCATTATGGAGGTCCTTATATGAAAACACCATGAGTCATGACATAAGTTGTAGAACCACAAGTGTTTCACTTGGACTTTTGATGACAAGCAACAAGATAAATAAAAGCAAATGTGACAAATTAATAGATGCATGACACATAAAAGAAAGTTGGGAATGGTAACAAACAAGTCTAACTACTACGTATGAAAGAGTAATTAACTATGAAAGTAAGACAAGTATAACTATTGCAAAGAAATAACTAAACAATGAAATTGATAAAGGTCTAAATTCCATTATAAGGAGACAACTAAACTCAACAATGGAAGCAAAAGGTAAATTTACATGCACAAGTCACAGGGAAATAGGTATGATACATGTATTCACCCATACATGTTGTGACTAATGGGTGTACCTACAAAAATGTAACTATCAATTAAGCATAAAGGGTGATGCTTACCCTAAGTGAACAAGGGAGGGAAAAAAGTTGGCATCTATTCTCACTACAATGAAAAGGCCCTCTAGCGGAGGTTATAGCGGAAGCCCCCAAAAAAAGAGGTCGGAAATCCATTTATAGCGGAGGTGAGCGGGCAGAGGTTTTAGTGGATTTTTTTTTTCAGTGCATTTACCACACAAACACAATGGTGCGTTTATCAACATAATGCACCGATGCATCATGAAATTATACCACACCACGATAGAGAAAAACTATAGATAAAAAAATATTAATTAAAAAACTCGCATTATTTTAATACCCGTTTTGCGGTGCGTTAATTGTTACTACATGCACCGGGGCGTTATACGATAAACTCCCCAGTGCGTTTAATTGATTATAACGCACTGCATTATCAATATATATTTTTAATAGCAAATCTAATAAACGGTGCGCTAATAACCATAAATGCACCAGTGCGTGTTTAATCCACAAACGCGCATGTGCCTATAAAGAAATTCATTGCAAAATACGTTAATTTTTTATTAAAAAACCCTACTTTACGGTGCATCCGGTTAATATGAGCACCGGTGCACTTTATTGTAGTCTGCACCGCGACATAAATCTCATAAACAGTGCGCTAGATAACAATAACGCACTGATGCTTTTCATTTTAACAAATACACCAGTTGTTATTATAAAAAAAAATCAATGCAAAACTCGTACCCGATAATTAAAAAAAAAAACCCTATTATTCGGTGCATCGTGTTTATTGTGCACACTGGTGCGCTTTACTGTCGGGTGCACCGGAACAAGGTTTAATAATAAAAAAAAACTCTGTGGTAAAAATCATTTTTACCCCTTCTCAGTGTGTTTTTGCCCAAGTGCACCGGTGCGAAACCTTACCCACTTGGATGCCCTGACATCCATGGTCCATGTGGACACATTCTTCATACATGTTGGTTACTGCTGCTAGTTTGAATTTTGACAAACAATGGTCAAAATTCAAATTTTCCATACATCACCAGGATGCCTCCCCCATAGGTCGTTCAATAGGTAAATTGATTCTTACTTCATAATTTAATTTTTTAATGGATTAATTTTTAAAATTAAGCCTTAATTTGTTTTATTTTTTATTTTTTTAAAAATTTATGCGGGGTGCGTCCGAGCCGTTCGGCTCGCATCGGCGTGTGGTGCACCCTGTAAATTGTTACAGGCCGCACTGCCCACAGTGCGAGCCAAATGGCTTGAGCGCACCGGTCCACATAAAATCTATAAAAAAACATAAAATTTGTAAACTATGCGTTCGATATTTTGGAGCATTGGTCATCCGGTGCACTTATATTTATCGAATGCACTGGTAAACAATTCCTAATAAAAACAATTAATTTATACGGTGCGCCTAGGGCATGTCATGGAACCGGTATCGGTGCTCTGACGTGACATAGGTGCACCGGGAAGAAAAGCACTGCTACACATTAAATTCATATAGAGCGTAAAAATGGCGATGGGTGCGTTCAATATTTTAGGGCACCGGTTATCCAGTGCGCTAAAATATAACCAATGCACCGATTAGTAAACCCTTATAAAAAACAATTAAATTGTATGGTGCGCCCAGGGAATGTAACATTACCGGCACTGGTGCTATTACATGACATAGGCGCACCGAAAATATATTTTAATTTCATAATGACAATTGTTAATAATTGGTGCATTTGGTTGACATAAACGCACCATTAACGTTGCGCTTACTTGAACTGAACACACTGACAATGCTTGATTTAATGATTTTGGAAAAATCTAATGACAGTGCGCCCATGTCACGTTAGTACACTGATGGCGGTGCTCTGAAGTGACATGGGCACACGTAATTAGATTTTTCCAAAATCGTTAACGGTGCGTTTAGGTCATTAGAAGCATCGGTGCGCTAACATAATTTAGGCTCACCGTTAAGTACATTTTATAATTTGTTCTGGTGCATCATATACTTGGCACACCATTTAAATAAATTTTAAATATATTAAAATATAGTAATGGTGCGGTAGGATTATTGTAACGCACCGCTAGCAGTGCAATTGGACAACTTAAGCACCATGTGCGGTGCATGTATGTAATTTAGGCGCATTGGTAGTAACAATTTTTTTTTTGTAGAAAAAATTATTATTGATGTTATTAAATATTATTTTAATTGTATGAAATATGTGAAACAAAGACGTGACAGGCGACACGCTGCTTAATAGGAGCGTTCACAATTGGACTAGTAAAACATGGTCAAACAGTGGGAGGCTAGGGAGAGGGAGAGGGATTTGTACCCTCACCCCATTACTGCTCAGACTAGAGAGCTCTTGAGCACTGTTGGCCTCCTGAAGTTCTATCAGGAGGCTACATCCCTTAAGGGTAACTCTGCATTATTATGTTAGTTCATCCGACGTTGGGATCATCATAGGTAGGCATTTCGTGTTGGTTCCGGTTAGTGGTTCCAACCCATTGAGGAGGATATTTATTTCATCACTAGGCTATCTAGGAGAGGGGAGGATTTACCCCACATGGGCATATTTGAACCCCAATTCCGACAACATATTTGTTTGAACTTCGACAACACTCCGTCTAACATCCGACAATTTTTTTTTTTTAAACGTCAGTAAACTTTCGTCAAATATCCGACATACACAATAGTCTGTCGGATATCCAATATTAGTTCATCGAATAACCTACGCATTATTTTTTACAATTTAGTTTGCAAACTGTCGAATATCCAACAGAAAAAACGTCGAATATCCGACTTAATGGACATCGAATAACCTACGTTTTAATTTTACCAATTGATCTGCCATGTGTCGAATATCTGATAGAAAAGTTGTCGAATATCTGACTTAAAGGACGTCTGATAACCTAGTTTTTAATTTTACCAATTAATATGCCACGCGTCGAATAACCGACAATATAGACTCCGACATTGTGGAGGTAAAGATATGACAGTCGGGCACAAATAGACATCGAAAATCCGACAACTATAAGCTAGAATCTGACACCAATATCCATCCTACCGCGTTGGATGGCTGACGACTTCTACTGTCGGAGGTACAACAAAGCCGTCGAAACACTATTTATATTCTTCGGAAATTCGACGGATATGGAGGATTTAAAATATATATATATATATACACACACACACACACACACACACACACACACACACACACACACACACACACACACACACACAAATACCGATTGGACCCAAAACTTATGAAGCACCCCAAAACATGCAAACATTTTCAGGGTAACCCCAAAGCAAACATTTAATAACATCTTGGGCCAATAGAAATACCATTGCAAATTCGCGAGTTCTTTCTTTATTCCAAAGTGTATAGTTGAAGTCTTTTTCGTCTTCATGGCACATACAATAAATTAGACTTGTATAATAAGTCCTCAGAAAGATGAAGGTCTTTGTGAGCTTCTTTTTGCAATTTGCATGGCCTCTTGAAATTTAAAACACCTAAAAAAAGTATTTTTCAATTTCATACTGTTATTTAAATTATTGTAACCAAAAGATTCTACCTTGAGCAAAGTTCTCAACGCATAAATTGGAGACCTTGAAAGGAAGTTAGTGATCAGTTTTTTTAATATTCCCTTGTTATAACAGATTACTAAGGTGAACTGCTGCAAGTAGGATATCCACTTTAAATATGCTATTTTGTAGCTTGGATTGAGTCTAGAAGCACTGTAATGATTTGTGTTCTATATGCATCATCTAGAAAGTGGGAAAAGATAATGTGAAGATCCTTGGAAGAGATAGAAAGAATTGGTCAAAGTGTTATCTTGCTAGATTTACAACAAAAACATTGTTTCTTCTACTCTTCATCCAAACTATTAAGCACAATTGTATCAAGTACATACTTTTCAAACTTCAACTCCATAGACGAACTCTCCAACTTTGCATAAAATTGTTATGTTTGCATATGCAACTTGTCCCCTTATTATGACAATATAGATTTGTTTGTTGGTTTCAATCTAATTGCATCTAGGAATGTTTTTAACACACATGTCCTGTATCATTTTCCAGACACTGTTCATCCTTGAAATGATGGTAACCAACAAGATCCTTGGTGTTGAACTTAGTGGAATATTGGAAATTCCTCCATGCTCAAAGGATCTTACTAACCTAAATATTGCACAACCACCTTCTCACAATAGAAGAAAATAATTAGTTCCTTTATTCTTTCTCTATATCACTAACCACAATTGTATCAAGTACATACTTGTAGACTTCATCTCCATAGAAAAACTCTCCAACTTTGCATGCATTTTTTGTGTTTCATATGTGACATGTCTCTTAATGTGAAAGTATGGTTTTGTTTGTTGATTTCAATCCAACTACATCCACGAATTATTTTAACACACCCATCTTGCATCATTTTCCATACCTTCTCAATGCCATTCCACCTGAAAAATACGATAGAGATGTTTGACAACAACACATAAGGAGCATAATTTTGGAGATTTAGCTCCAAAATATATTCTTCCACAAGTTCTTCAAGATATAGGTTGTTAGGTAGTCTATAGGTAGAAAGAAAACACACCCACACAATAGTAGTAGGCTTCATTTTCATTTTGTTGATAAAATCTTATTCCTTATCAAAGTTCCCACCACGATCAAGAAGGTGAACCATGCAACCATAGTATTCCATTATAGGTATTACATGATAGGATTTGTTGATTCAATCAAAGTATTGTTGACCCTCATCTACTAGACCTACATGGAAACATGCAGTCAAAGACCAAAGTAATGTGACACGGTATGGGTTTATGTTAGAGTGTTGCATTTATTCAAAGAGTTTGAGGGCTTCCCTACCAAAACCATGCATAAGATATGCTACAATCATGGATGTCCAGGAGATGTCATTTCGTGAATTTATTCTATCACAAAGCATGTTCCTTGTCTATGTTTCAACATTTTCCATACACATCTACAAGGGCACTCCCCACAGGAACATCAATCTGAAATCTACTTCTAATTATTTCTCCATGGATCTCCAGACCTTGTTCTAAATATGAAACGCTAACACAAGTAGGGAGGAAACTAGAAAACGTCTTTAAGTATGACTTCACACCAACAACTTGCAAATGTCCAAAAATCTTGAGACTCCAAATCATGCCCATTTTGTGCATATTGTGTAATCGCAACTGGACATGGTATTGTATTTAAGAGATGTATTTTGTCAAATATGAGGCATGCCTTCTCTACGCTGCCACATTTTGCATACATGACTACAACGACAATCCCTAAAAAAACATTATATTGGAATCCACCTCTAACTATTTCTTCATGGATCACCATACCCTATTGTAGAGTTATCAAGCTCGCACATGCAAGTAGCTGATCACTAACAAAGGTTATGGAGTTTGGTACTACGTAGACTAGTTGCATTTTCTGGAAGAGATTCAAGGCCTCATCAAAATGTTCATTATGTTTGGACCCTACAATCACTGCATTCTATGATGACATAGCTTGTGAATGCATTTTTAGAAAAAAATCATATGACTACTATTGGATTGCTCATTTCACCTACATGTCTATGAGAATAGTGCCCACAATAACACCCTAATGAAATCCTCTCCTAATTATTTCTTTATTGATGTTCAATTAACCTAGATCCAGAGCCACTTCTTTGACACATGATAGAATAATCTGCAGCATGGGGGTATTGAATGAAGAATCAAGTCAATTTTTTATAAGGATACATAGACAATATCGTTGCAAAAAGTTTGTCCTCACAAATACCAAAATTCAATATGTTTCAATAAAAGGATTATCAATGCCACAAGTTGTTATGATCCCCTTGGTTATATAGATTTTTATACCACTAGCATAGATTGATGTTCCAATGCCACCTAAATTTTTAACTAAGTTGCATATGACTGTTTTACTAGTATCTTCTGATGAGGACAATATCACCAATAATGTTGTTTGAGATGAATGATGTTTTATAGGAAATTACAATTGATCGAGCTCTAAAAATGATTTAATTTTGACTAATTTAATTCCATGACCATTAGTGACCTTCTACTCTATTTCTAGAGTTTTCATATCAACAATTTCATTGATCTACATAACACATTATGCTTCCTAAAAATTAGCTTGAAATATGTCTGGGCTAGTGGCAGCTATGTCTTTATTTTTTATGGAAAAGATTACTTCTAGTTCTTTAAGCTAAGCCAGGGTTTCTTTGGAAGGGATACATTTAACTTAGATGAACATTTAGAGGAATGTTACGCATCTTCACTTGTGTTCCACTATTATCTATGAAATAAATTAGCAGCCTCCTTTCTCATTTCCTTTTTGACATGCAAATCATTACTACCCTATCTCCCTATTGGGGTAATGTGTGAAATGCAATATGTATTATTTTTCATCACAACTAATTTATGAAAACATTTTTTTGTGTCTCTTCCTCCACCATAACATCAATGGTAGAGTCAAAAGAGCGGTCATAAAAGGAGGTTTAAGTGCCCATATTTCCCTATGTATATAAATAGGATATGTGAAACTGTCATGTGATCATATACTTTATCATTATTTTATGCAATTTCTTCAGAGAAAGTTTTAGAAAATTTATGTTTTCTTTAAACATTAGGATCACGGATCATTCCAAGGAGTTTGCTAGGGTTTCTTTCTTCATTTTTTGGAGGACAGTCTTAGATTTTATTTGACCATTTAAGAGCATAATGCATCTCTTTTTGCTGTATTTTTGGGCTCATTTGAACATGGAATAATTATTTTGTAACTTTTGAAGGCATAATATTTTTTAGTTGGGATAAAGGACCCTGTTTATCAAAGGATTGAATAGTATACATTTTTGTGAGTACAATCTCGTTGATCATTGGCATATTTGATTATGAAAGCATATTAAATATTTTCATCTTTGGGTATTAGCTAGGTAAAATGCATGAAAACATGTTACAAGCTGTAGGTCATTATCCCATGGGGTGGTTTGTAATTCAATTGGATGCTATTGTAGAAATTAGTTGTGGCCAACTTGCATTTGGTTGACCTATTGATTCATTAATTATTTAATTAAATCTACTTCACTAATATAGTGGGAGTACCTCAAGAGGGCATATGCCCTCTTATTAGATCCCAATACCAACCTCAAGAGGGCTATCTGAAATCAAATACTGATATTATATAATTCCATTGTGTGTAAGGCATCACAAGAAAGTTGTGAATAGGATAGAGTGTGCTTGTCATCCTCACCCATAAGATGTCACAAGGACTTATGGATGAAATGATATTTCTACTTGAATATTATTCTGTGTAAGAAAAGGCATATACAATTTGTTGAAGGGGGTTTTGTCAGTACAAAGGGCATGAAAGTTGAAATGGACCCACCCACCTTGTACTCTTTACTGAATTGAGAAGAGTGAACTTTAGTTGGAGCTTACTTGATAAATGACTAGCCTATTGTCAGTAGTAAAGGATTAGATACTAATAGTCGTACATGTGCCATCACAATTATAAGCATTTAGGCTGATGTCCAAGAGTGGAAATTGGAATCACGTATCATGGTCCATTCTGAATCGCCACACATGAATGTTGACTTATATTTGTGTATGAAAGTGGTAATTTTTTAAGTGTTTATTGCACTATGTGGATGTCTATTAATGCTTAAAAGTCGCACACATGCAACATTTAGGCGATTCATCCAGTAAAGCGTCATCAACATAAAGAATGCATTTCACCACATGCATCCTCAATAGATCCAAAACACAACATGAGTCCATAAGTGCCAAGAAATAGTCAAAACAAAGGGGTAGCTTGGGTATTACACAGTTAACCCGCGCTATAGCATAGGTTACCTAAACAATGTCCGCGCTACACCCACGCAGATTTTCCTTCGATAGCTGCGCTACTATCAAAATGGCAGGACCACTCACTCCCAACAATGCATTGAAGACTCAATCCTCCCGAAGGATTAGAATTAGGCTCCTCACACACTTGTGGGCATTAATCAACCCCCCTTGTGTACCTTAGAACTAGTTCATGAAGGAGGAGAGTTCACATTTGGATCTATTTGTTTGATGGCCACCTCTTGGACTATAAAAGGAAACCATTGGCATGCATTTTGTGGAGAGAAATTAGAGCAAGGTTATGCTGCTGGATTTGAGTTGGAGCTTCCTCATAGCCCACCATTTCCTACCATTGTGAGCATTCCCAAACTTGCTTGCCACCTACCATCAAGGGGCAAGTGTTTCTCTCCATTGTTCTTCCATCTACTTAGCATTTATTTTGGACAAGAAAGGCCTCCATAAGGGAGATTGTTGTCTTCCCTTGAAGCCTTCACCTCCTAGTTGTTGTACAACTATTCCATTGGGAAACACAAGAGTGGTTTAGCATATCTTTGGTTGTTGTTGGAGTTTTCATCTTTCCCCCATCTCTTTCATTTTATTTTCATCAACATTTTCATGTTTAGATGTGAACTACACTAACAATCTCTTGCAGGATCACTTGGAGGAATACCAACCACCCAAAAAGTGGCTCCAAGGACTGAGGCCTTGCAACAACCTACAAGTCTTATCCCCTCACCAAGTGGAAGAGTGCACTTGTCCAATTCTTTCTACAATAGTTCTAATGGTGACCATACTTATTTTTGTTCATTTATTTTTAAACTAGGTTGTTTTATGCTAAGTATCTAATTCTGGGTGTTTGTCACTTGTAGGAGAGCAGGTATTCCACCTCTTGCTTCCAAAATTTGGCCCCATCATGGCCATAAGTTATTTTTTCACACAGTTGCACGATTCCCGGTATCTCTGCCCCATTGACAGTGTGAAATCGACTCTGACAGTTGCGTGTATGCGCAGGTTACCAGTTCACAACCCGCGCTACACCGCCCATTGCATACGCGCAGGAGGTCAGTTCATTACCCGCACTACAGGCACATCTGTTTTGTATTTATTCGCGCGGAAGAGTGTGGTTTAGCCACACTACTATTGTTTATTTGATTTTTATCCGCATAGTTCAGATTGGCAACCCAATGGTTGCTTACTAGTGAACTTAAATTAAGGCTAATTCACCCAATTATTTAAGTTTTTAGTAATTAGTGCACCTAGACCAATATTAGGAGGTAAAGAGTACATCTCTCTTGGAACTTAACTAGGTAACCAACTTTGAGGCTTTCAACGAGCCTCATTGTTGTCACTAGTATTCAACACCATTTCTTGTTTATGCATCAATCGACATGTTGTTTTTAGTAGTATTGCTAATGTAGAAAACACTTTTTGCACAGAAGCAAGGACCTAAAGACACTTGTTTCCTGAAGTATGCTCTTCACCCCGCACTTCATGTGAGCTCGGTGAATCAGAAAAAGGGTGAGAAGTGTAAAATAACTCCATTGCACACTTGTCTATTAGTTAGAATATTTGATTTTGCAAAGCGCCACTAGCATCTCTTAGAGTTTAAAAAAAATTTGCTTGATATACTCTTTTAGTTAATTTGCCAGTAAAATCATTTTTCGATTTCATCACATGTGTTTACTCCCCTAGCACAAAATAAGAGGCCTAAAGACTCTTCCAATCCAAGTATTCTCTTCACCTCGCACTTCATGTGAGCTTGGTGAATCATAAAGGTAGGTATTGTGAAATACCCCTCTTACACTCCATAAGTGAAACATACAAACCCCTTAAAAATCAACATTGTAATTGTCCTAGCCAACTAAAATCCCCCACAAGAGGTCACAAAACAACATTTTAGTTAGGTTGGATTGATTGGGATAGGCATCCATTAACGCCCACCAATCTAGTTTCATTAGGAATATTTTGAAACATAGCATTGTTGTCGTTCAGGGTACTTACAAAATCCTGATATAAGCAAGTGTTGAAAGAAAACCCAGATCAAAAGTGCGTGTGACCAAGGAGGTGAAATCCGAGGTATATCTGCCCTTCTCTCCCCTACAAGCCACTTAACTTTTTGTAGGGAGATGACACTACACCGTGCAGGTCGAACCACTGATCCACACTTGATGCAAGGTATCTTAGTGGCCCAACTTAGGATATCACCAAGGAGAAATTGTGAGTGCAATTGACTCTTGAAGTTAGCTATTAACGTTGGGAGGTGTTGCCAAGTCTTCTTGATTGGATTATTGGCCCCATCACCGGTATAACTATCTCTTTGTCACCTCCACTAGTCGATTGGTGAGTGGATACCATTTTCACCATCAATTGTACTTTTGGGAGGACCAGTTACATTTGAGAGGAAGGACGTTAGGTCTTCTAGAGAATTTACATCTATTTTCTTTTTAACTACAAGTTCACTAAACTCGTAATAAAAGAACCTACATGTGGGAACTCATGCACTAAAACCAATATTGCACATATCACTAACTTATTGCACCATTTTGCATATGTTGTGGTTAGCATAGTTTTTGCAATTGTTCAATTGTGTTTATTCCACTATCACTCTCATATTGACACAAATCCTTCACCATTGAGGAACAAAACAACATCCCAAGACAATCTCGTAGACTGCAAGGCCTATCCCCTCTCTCGAGGGGTGTTTTTACACCTTCCCCCCGTATTACACGCGGAGAGAATTCAAGCCAGGATCGTTCCCAAGAAGCATTGATAGGATCATCTGGTCGAGGCCACGCCTTGCTAGGTACATTTTATCCCCTTGGAGAATCTATTAATTACACCACTTCTTCCCCATCGGAAGTAGTACCCCGCTGGCTTCTCCCCAAGGAGATCCCTTAGATCCCTTTGACCCATCCTCTCTCATAGGAGGTCATCCCTTGTTTACAACACCACTTGGGTCTCCCCCTTGTGGAAATCACATCCCAAACAGATTGGAAAGACCCGTCGTCCCTACCTTACCATTTATGGCTAGTTTAAATCTACCTGATTTGACCAAACTGACAAATGACCCTATTGCTCATGATGCGACATGGCCGACTCTGCTAGACAAGCTTCCTTCTGATATTCCCAAATTCGAAGGAAAACAGTGAGACGATCCTGCCAACCACGTTATGTCTTTCCACTTATGGTGTTCATCTAACAACATAGTGGACGACCCCATGAGGCTTCGCCTATTCTAGCGTACCCTCACCGGAACAATAACAAAATGGTACATAAACCTAGAAAGTGGCACCTATTCCACAATTACGACATTGGCCACCGCATTTATTACGTACTCTCAACTTCCAATCCGACATGATCTAGGCCTCAAAATTCTCATTGAGTTTCATCAAAATACTTCCATCCACATTGCAGACCACATCCATGAGTGGTGTAGATGTCGCACACTATGCAAGATCGAAATAGAACATCCCTTTTCATTGGATTGGTTTATCAAATCTCTCCAACCCACCATAGCTAAAGATGTCGCCACCTCCATGCCACAGAGTGAGGAAGAGTCTATTCTGAAAGCACAACATTTCGGCCTCATATATGCACAGTCTGGATACCTTTACACAATCCTCCCTGATGCCCCGCGACATCGGTCATTGGATCCTACACCTTCGACTCGTCACATTCGGCGGATGGGCTTATTGGGTCCATTTCCCATTTAGGAAAGGTTCCTCCCACCACATCGGTTCCATTCAACATGGTTCTGCATTACCCATCCATGCCACCCGCGTTGGTACTCCCTACATCGGTACCAACACCATCAGTTGGTCAATTACAATATGGACCATACAGTCCTGCATACCCAAACATCAGCCAAACAATGATGGTTCCTACACCGCTAATGGTGCAAGTCACTCCTACATCCACCTCTTATGGAGCGCAAATGGCATTCATCCCACTGCTAGGATATAATCCATATTACCATTTCCCATACCCAATTGGTCAGCAACCTCCCCCCCCACATGGGGGTTAACCTAGTTCAAAAAACTCAACAATTCGAGTAGTTGAACGCCGCAAACCCCTAGAATCCACAGAATCAAGGGAAAAAGAAAGGTAAGAACAAAAAAAATCAACAGTCGGGGCAAGGGGGCAATCCCCCCCTTAGAAAAACCAGAACACGGGTGATCCAAATGCAGGGACTAGAGATCCCCCCAAAAAGGGAAGAATCCTCCCCTGAGAACCAATTATTGATGCTCCATTTCCAGCGATTATGGTCATTACACACATCATTGTCCTCTTATCCATGACTGCCAACAATTAGTCAAAGCTAAAAAGAATATGGTGACGAACCCTCCTTAGGTAACGAATCCTCCCCAACCACAAACAATAGTGTTACAGCAACCCTTTGCCAATCAAGGGGCAGTTACACAAGAGCAAGTTCCTCGTCCACCTAGCGATGGCTCTTTCCAAAATATCTATACGTTGGATATAAACCTTCAGACACGAGCTAAGGGTTATGATGGGCCTTCCACCCCCCAAGTGGAATACGTGTCTATCCCCTCGGTGGGCCCTCTGCAAATACCATGCCCAAATACCGAACAAATCCCACAGATTTCGAAAGATCCACTCAAGCGTACCCCTAGTAACCCCCACATGAAAGCCACCCACAATTACACTATTGTGGATGACTTGGCTCAGTCCCCCGCGGTGATGTCCACATTAGAAGTGCTACAATATTTCCCAACACAGAGAAATGTGTTACTCAATGCACTCTGTGATATCGACCCTTTTGAATCACACCTCATGAACTTTGATGTTGACAAAGGTGATCCACGACTACCATCATCAGTTGCATTTCAAGTTCCAGTCACGGTTTAAAACATCATGATCCATCATTGTATCATCGATGAAGGTACATCCACTTGCGTTATGCCTGTAAAAGTATGGAAACGATTAGGATCCCTTGAGCTGGTCCCCTCATCTATTGCTCTTCGCGCATATGATGGGAGACCATCCCAACTAAGAAGATTGTACCAAAATGTCCCCATAGAGATGGGAGGCAAGATGGTTATGATTGATATCGAAGTAATCGATGTTGAGCTCGACTACAACATCCTCTTGGGGCGTAGTTACATGTACGACATGAAGGCGGTACCCTCCTCAGTCTTCCGTATCATGATGTTTCCCTTAAATGGGAATATAGTTACCCTTGACGATATTAACTACTATGACCCTAATACCACAAGCAATCACGACAATGTCCTACCCATTATATTTGGAGATGATCAACCGTATGTTGACATTTCCCTTGGTATGTACAAGGACTCCAATTTTTTAGGAGCATATTTGAGACCACCACCAAAGATCCCTACATCTACCGACGGCCTAATGTGCAAAATTGTGCAAAATTTTCACCATTGAAGATGGAGCCACCTCCACCTCAACATCGTTATCAGCAGCACTGTTGAGTCATGGCATTGAACAAACGTTGAGTCCATCAGTACCATCGATTTTTCAAATCCCATTCTTGTATCCTCCCATGGATGTACAAGGGATGCCGATTATGGCTCAGTTAACTCTACCTGGGCTAACTTTGGGGATCCCGGTGTGGTACCTTACGCCACCCTTCCCAGAAATGGCTTCCAAGCTAGTCGCCCATTATGAGTTTGTCCTTGTTTCGGCTACTACATCCGCAAATCTCATAACATGTTAAGTTACGACATCCCAACCTATGACATCCGCAACTACACCACAATCAGTTGTCACTAAGACCACCAATGGGGGCACCCAACAACCGAAGTTGAAAGGTCCCCTATTACCAACCCCGACATCTGATTCAATAGAAACCGTGAAACCTAAAGCAGGGGGAATCAACCATCGGGAGTTGAAAGCCCCAGTAATGATCAATATTCCCAATCAAAGGGTCACACCACCGTGTTCTCTTTGCAGGGAGAAAGGCCACGTAACAAATCTATGTCCCACTCTACCAGAGCTAAGGAATTTGCTTAACACCCCTGCTAGCATCACCCACACTCCATCAGCGATAAAAGGGGGAACACCTCCCTCTTCCACAACTAAGTCCAAAACATTGTGTACGAATCAATCATGTTCCATATGTGCTCAACATGGGAACTAGACGCACCATTGCCTCAAACTCCCTCGATACCGAGAGGTGTTAGCAACAGTTCGTCTCACTCAAGTAAAAATTGAGGAACCCCCCTTCTTATACCAAGAAGTAGCATCCATTAATGTGATCACCACATCAGCAGCATCATCAGTCACCCCTATCACAGAAGTTGTGCCAACTGTAGAAAACGTGGTAGATCCTATAATGTTGCAAGACCCAGCTAAACTTATGACAACGCCATCACACAATGAATTCTCATCATGTGGGCACTCGACCCATATGCTCCCTCCCAATGCCATCACATGCATAATGGATAAAATCAACACTCAAGAAGACCAAGAACGCTTCCGTCCACACGTACTAAGACCTTGCTGATCTTGTGGAGAGACCACCCATTACTCCTTTCAGTGCCCCATTTTGCGTGTTGAATGACAAACTCATCTTGAACTGATGAGAATGCAAGATCAATTACAAACACCCGGTGTAGCCTCGCAAGCGTCACTAACCGCGGAGGTAGTATCGACCTTCCCAGACACTATTGAGGGTGAATATCCTTTAGCCGGTGTCCTCACTTACAGTGATTCCTCATCTTCTGACGAAGATGCGGACCACTTACTAGCATTCCTAAAAAATTAACAACCAAAATAGGGGGTTTGTACCCCCTTGACAGAAACAAGGCATCCAACACCAACCGTTGACATTCTTATTTTGTGCCCAAAATTTTACTTTCATTTCACACTATCTCGAATTAAGAAAGTAAACTACCTCTCTTCTTCAAATCCAGATGGTCTCCCCAACGGACATTTACATAGGATATGCAGACGGTGCCAGTCGATGGTCCCAACATCTAGCATCTGTTGCTTGGGTTATATATTCCTCCTCCCATACACTCCACCACACCGTCTGGGTGTGCTTGGGGGCACTAACAAACAACCAAGCATAATACAATGTCGTAATAGGTCTATTAAGCGATGCCCTACACCTAGGCATTCACCATCTACAACTGCACCTTGACTCACAACTGGTCATATCGCAGTTGAATAATGTATTCTGTGTCCGCAACTCGCTCCTCTTCTGAAAGTTCCTATGCATGCGCCTTCTCATTCAATAGTTTGAAACCATAACTTTCACACATATACTGAGAAATGCCAATAGATTCGTCAACTCCATCGCCAATGAGGTATTGAATTGGCACCTAGTACATCACCCAGCTGCATAACCCTGCATAACAATCATACATAAAAACGTATGTGTTTCACCTACGACTACAAATACATATATCTCATCATCATAAATCCTACAGTCGATAAAACATGCCCAAAAGAATTATGCAAGTATCAACTACTACATATACATCACAACAACACATAGGCAACATAAAGCAAAATACACATACATCACATACATAAAGAGATGCATACATCATGTGCCGCCAAAATGGTGTATATATATATATCGTAAAAAAATATGTGTGTCGTGTACAAAAAATGGCCCTCCTAGAGCATATACATAGTATCCTTATGGGGGATACATAAAACACTGCCTCCCATAGGTTCATAAAAAAATGACGCGTGTGTATCTACAAACTAGGGCTCATAGCCCTACAAAAGAATCAAGCCGCCACGCCGGCTAGTGGATCTCGGCGTCCCAAAATGGCCAGTGGCCGCACATACACTCCTCGCATCGGCTCTGGTCCCCGCTGTGGTCACTGTCATGGAGAAGGGGTTGATCCTCCCTGCACATCCCGTGCCACATGGTATGCAACTGCGACCCGCTGCATGATCCTCTACCAAGTTGTCCCACACTTAGCTGCTAGGTGAAGCGTCAAATCCACCTCATCATCCACGAGGACGACCCAATCCCACTCATCAACTCCAACTGTCAGCCCGTCAAACCTTCGCTCCAAGTCAAATACAAAATACGCTCCGGTGGGACCACCCTCAGTTGCACCTACTCCAACAGCAGGCCCAACCTCGACGACTGGTTGATCTCTCCTCGGTATCGGCCTTCGAGGCAGCCTAACAGGACCTACATTTGCATCACAGACGATGAAACCATCATCAATACCTAATAAGCATTTATATCATGAATGTACATAAATAAAAGTATGTACAAATATATATGCGAAAAGTACACAAACATAAAAACATACCAGTAGCGTTGAAACCACCAGTAGGAATGGGCAACTACAGATCCCCTCGAAAATCCATACTGCTCCAAGGTTACCTCTCCACCCGGCCTATGCGGCCCTCCAAAAAATCCATCACCTGGGGCATATAATAGGCCCCCACAAGCCCACCCCCAACAGGAGGCATAGTACGCCCCCAAAACTCCATCTGCGGCTCCTGTGGCCCCTCGGGGGAACCACTACCTGTGGCCTCAAGGAAGAATATCGCTAAAAGAAATAGGAGCATAGTACATTGTCGAAGCAAATGGTGTGCCTCCCCACAACCCGCCGTAAATCTGACATCTACTACATAATGGAATGCAACATCAAAGAACCCCGTGCCACAAGCTACCCAGCCATCACCCTCTCCACCAGCTGGAGCTGGCCTCCTATAATCCGAATGGGGGACGTGGCCCCCAACACAAGCACAACAACTGTCGCCACAGCCTCCACTAGTAGAGCCCTCAGATTGCTCACTAGCACGCCAGCATAGTTCACCGAACTCTGCTCACCACCACAGTACCGATCCACTAAGGTATGGATCCTCTCCCCCACCAACTGTGGAGGAAGAGGCTCCCTCAACCATTGGGGAGTCAACCCCATAAAAAAATAGAAATCCCGAGTAGCGATACTCAGGCCCTCACCACCGACATGAAACACTTCGTGTTCAGGATCCCACATGTCCAGTAGCCACCACAAGAGGTAGTCGACCGACCGCATTAGAGGGCTCTTGAAAAACTTCAAGAGCCCAACATCTCGTAACACCTCGATTTCTGCCTATTCAGCCAACAAAATGGCTTGGAGGTCATCAAACTTTCTCTCCCTCCTCTCAACATCTTGAATGCACACCATCACTGATAAGAAACCACCTGCAGAAGGAAATAATCACCCATTAGCCATATAAAATCTTTAGCATAGACTTCCCTAAGAAGATCCACGCGTAGCGCAACATTTTACAATATTTCCATGCATAGCACGGCCGAAACACTCTTCAGTCACGCGGAATCGACGCACGGGAGATATGCATCTTGGTCGTGTGGATAGCATAACTGTTAGAGGAATACCCACGCTACAACCAGTGTGCGCCAAAACATTTATATCCTGCGCTAGGTGTGGTACAGTCCATTTCTTTCGCGCTAGTGAGCACGCTACATCGTGCACAATTTTAAGAAAATATCACGCTAGGGCAGCGATATTTTCCCAAAATATCGTGCGACAACCCTAAAAACATCAAAAAGACCCCTAGACACCCAGGGGACCGCCCACCCTAAACCTATCCAGATGAAATTCACAAAGACTAGGTTTAGGCTTACTTGGAACTCGTGGATCGATCAATGGTGCACCAGATCTCCCAGAAATGCTTGAAATGCACTCTAGGAGGTCGGCGACACAAAGTACAAAAGATTTTGAAAAGTGGGCCCCACCCCTCTTTTATACTCATTTGACCCAAACTTCCAACTAATGCCACATACAAGCTGTAACTCCGTTTCCAAAATCGTTCACACCACGATGACCAGCACTTCGAGCTCTTCGACATGGAACCGACCAATCTTGATTCCCATCAATGTCACTGGGACATGATTTTCCTATCCAAGTACCCCACAAGTACAAGATGTTTTGGTTATCTAATTTTATGCATTGCCAATACCTTGGTTATGTCCTTTACTACACTTGGGTATGTACGTTGCATGTGCAGAACTGCGATCAGGAAAAAATGGAGCTTCTTGTTTTTCCATTATAAAAATAAGACTCCAAGCTCTCACAATGGGGGTCACGCACCCTACCACATGTGTCATTATGAAATTGGCATATAAACACTATTTACCATCCGTTTACAATTCATATCCCAATATTCCCGCTGATAACCATAGTGTCCCCATTCATGGCCTTGATGTACCATCAACATCATTTCCGTGAATAGCATGTTCCCCCATGGGTGTGTGCACCGTTTCCATTCCCGTCATCAATTGACACGCATGATGTCGACCCCCCACAAATTCGACGAATTTGACCAAACTTGAAAATACCCTCCCTCTGAGTATCATTTTTGCATTTGGGCATTTACCCCTCCAAGTAGACCTCATCAGATTCCTTGACACATGTTACAAGAACGATTCACATATCCCCTTCATACCTCCATGAGCACTTTACCCTCCGTAATCTTCCTCGTATTATCACCCCCACAAAGACACTCATGCCCCCCCCCCACCCTATGAAGTAACCAATTGTTTCATGGGGCACCCATCTTTACGTCTGCAAATTAACCCTCACTTCACCATTGGAAAGTGTTCTCTATCCACTCAAAACCGTGGGGATTCCACCCATCATCAAATTGGTTCCCCGATACACTTAAAACTGTGGGGACCCCACTGATATTCTTTATGTACAAACAGTTTCCTCATCACCTCACATTGCGGGAACACCATATTATTTTGGCAACAACCCATGGTCTCCTTTGATCAATGTATTTGAGTCTCCATATGTTTAACAACATCTGTTTTTCGGGTTACCATTACCATTTGTTTTGCGTCTCCATCAAATCCCTTTCACTTGCAGTTTGTTTCCACCAGTTTCAATCTGTATTGTCCTGAAAGAAAATATATTGTCCCCACTCCCCATTTTCACATCGATCAAAGAAAGTTATGAGCCCCACACTTATCAACCAATCTTGTGTCAGGTATGTTCGTCCACCAGTTGGTTACAATATGATCCTAGTTCTGAGGATATGACTCTTGTCCTATCATGTAATTAATCTCTCGTCGACTTCAAAACACTATATTCCGAGAGTTCCAGTAGTTGTAGTTGTACCTTGGGATCCCTTTCAATCACTATAAGTGATCACCTCGAACTTAGTAGGGAGAGCCATTAGTGCTCCCTAACTAGGTAGTTTCCCCTATCCTCGATGAATACACATCACCGCATCAGGGGAGACGTACTTTTGAAGGTAGCAGTGTTCACATTTGGAAATCACGATAGCAGTCTATTCGGTACAGTGAATCCCTCAGGTAGATTTACATACCAAGTTTAGTCCTCCACCTCAGTGGGTTCATCATGGTAACCGGCAGTTCCACTTCTTCAATATTTTTCATCATCTCCGGGGGCATTTACTCTGACCTAGATTGAATCCGCCTTCATCCATGTACCAACAATATAGTAGAGTCGACACTTTTTTCCTCTCTCATTGTAATCACTTTGACAACATTTCACGAGCATGGGTATTCCCACCTAGTTTGTATAAAAAAATATTCTTTATTACAACTCCAATGGTTGTCACCAACACTCTTCCCCCATGGGAGAACCTTATTTTGTCCACATATGATTCGTCCTACAAAACATGAGAGAAACATCAGAAAACATGATACATTATCAGCTCTATAGTACCCTCTGAACCTCATACATCAGGGGGCATCTGTTAATGCCTAAAAGTTGCACACATGCAACATTTCAGTGATTCATCCAGTAAAGCATCACAACATAAAGAATGCATCTCCCCACAAGCATCCTCAACAGATCCAAAACACAACATGAGTCCATAAGTGCTAAGAAACAATCAAAACAAAGGGGTAGCACAGGTATTACACAGTTGACCCACATTATAGCATAGGTTACCTGAACAATGTCTGTGCTACACTCGCGTGACTTTTCCTTCGATAGCCGTGCTATTATCAAAATGGTGGGACCAGTCACTCCCAGTGGCACATTAAAGACTCAATCCTCCTGAAGGATCAGAGTTCATCTCCTCACACACTTGGGGCATTAATCAGCCCCCCTTGTGTACCTTGGAACTAGTTCATGAAGGAGGAGAGTTCACATTTGGATCTAGTTGTTTGATGGCCACCTCCTGGCCTATAAAAGGAAGCCATAGGCATGCATTTTGTAGAGAGAAATTAGAGCAAGGTTATGCTGCTGGATTTGAGTTGGAGCTTCCTCATAGCCCACCATTTCCTACCATTGTGAGCATTCCCAAGATTGCTTTCCACCTACCATCAAGGGCCAAGTGTTTCTCTCCATTGTTCTTCCATCTACTTTGCATTTAGATTGGACAATAAAGGTCTCCCTAAGGGATATTGTTGGCTTCCCTTGAAGCCTTCACCTCCTAGGTGTTGTATAGTTATTCCATTGGGAAATACAAGAGTGGTTTAGCATATCTTTCGTTGCTGTTGGATTTTGCAGCTTTCCCCCATCTCTTTCATTTTATTTTCATCAATATTTTCATGTTTAGATGTGAACTACACTAACAATCTCTTGCAAGATCACTTGGAGGAATAACAACCACCAAAAAATGGGCTCCAAGGACTAAGGCCTTGCAACAACCTACAAGGCTTAGCGCCTCACCAAGTGGAAGAGTGCACTTGTGCAATTTTTTCCACAACAATGTCCTACTGATGTTGGTCATATGGACGCCTGTATATCAAACATGGTCTGCCAAATTCTAACATTCCTCCACTTCATTTTCTTGATTTGCTTCTAGAGAATAGTATGTACACTTCTCAACACAAACACAGTTACTCATACAAAAGTGATAGACGAATGGATTTTCTTTAGAACACATCACCAACAACATACATAACATTTACAATTACATAAAAGAAGTCCCTGCTCAGGTCTGCTAAGGCTAAAACTACCTCCAATTGCAAAATTCGTACAAACACAAAACCCATAGATCATGTCACCATTTTTATAGGATTTAAATCTCATATCGAAACATGTTAGAAGGATAAATTAAAACTAAATTTTTGTTTAGACAAACAAAATCGTGATGTACATTGTAAACAGTTCTACAAATTTCAAAATTTTGTTGAGTTAGAAGTAAGGTTGTCATCAAAATATGTTGCATGAAGTTCTTCTCCTAGATATTTCAATCCAGCCATCTTGTTTAAATTGAACCTATTTATGACTCAATCACCTAGAGAAAACATAAGGTAGGTTATAGTGCCATTCCAAAGAGATTGTACTAGCTTATGGTCAAGGATGATCTCATAGTAGCTCCATATTGTTATATAACCTTTATCATGAAGGTAGGTGGGTATGATAAAACTAGTTTGGTAAAAATGGAATAAATATGTGGTTAACTCTATTCCACCTAATGGTCTTCTTTTAATGCTATTTATCGAAGCCCCTTGTGGCTTCTCTTGTCTATCACATAAATCACTTCACAAAGAACAAGGAAAATGAGATGTATGAAATTGATGAAGGCTATAAATTCATTGCATATGTGGGTAAATAGCACATAAAAGGTAGATAGCACATTAAAGGTAAATAACTAAAAAGACAAATTCATGAGTATTATGTACCTTTGAATACAATTGATGCAGCCTCTCCACATAGGCTACTGATCAGTCTGAATTCATAGTGCGAAGTCCTGTAGAAATCAAATAACCATGAAATGTTTTATTCATGATAAAGAATTTAAGAAATATACATGTATTTCAAAATTCATAGGAGTATATGATACATAAGAATAAATACCTCATTGAGCTCCTCTTTGTTTCAAGTATAATTTAATATTCTCTACTGAACAGGGAAAACCACGTGAAAGTGGAAGCTCTTATGGCCCCTCCCCCCCTCACATCACTCTCAATTCCCCATACCCAATGCATGTACTTGAAAAAAATTAAATTTATGTGCAAACATGTGGATTTCGTCATAAAGAAACATTTAGCATTCATTCATTAAAATATAACATTCATTAATTCACTAATTCATTCATTAGGCAAAAAATAATGCATGACATTATATTATCAAAAATAAGTTTTCATAGTGTTTTCTTCAGTCACTTCTTTCTAGTTTTTTTTGTTTTTTGTTTTTTGACAAAATCAACAATCAACTCATCTTCCACAACTTCTTGTTTAGTTCTTGTGGCATCTACAACTTGTCGTATTGTCTTCCTAGTAGTGTACTCGTGACGTGGACGCTGCTGCAAGGGGTCGAGATTTGCTGCAATAATGTAAAAATGTTACATTGATATCTTTTGTTATTATAATGACAAGTATTTCATTAATAAAAAAACATTAGATAGGTGTTGTTTACTTGATGTGGCCACATCATGTACTTCATCTTCCTGTCTAGGCGCATCTTGTATAGGATGACCCTCTACATGCTCTGCAGTTGAAACATGAAAATGTATAATTAATACACCATTTGCAATGCAATATTTTAAACTGTAGCATACGAATACATTCATTACCAGTATTCGAAGCATGATCTTCAATGGGTTGTTCTCCATCCTCGACATTAAGTGCATCGTTGCTTTCCTGTTCAAAACAGACTCAATATTTTATGGCCAAAATTCATAATGAATAGATTTCACAAGTAATCAATCTTAAATAAACTTCATGGATTTTATTTACCTGCGCGCAAGATGCATCACCAGAAGATTGTGTTTACCCAGACAAGATTTTTTGGTGTTCAACAACGGCTCCAAAGTCGAAGCTGTGTTGGGAGCCAAGCTTCAAATCTTCCTCTGTGGGCACTTCCTTGAATCGATCAGCCTGCAAATTTGCATAAGATCATGAATTTATCTTTTATGGTGCAATAAAACAAAAATTATTTCCAATTTATTATTTGGATGCAATATTGGTTTTGTTGATACTTACAATTTGTGCCGCCAAATTCGAATAACCACCAGGCCCAAGCTTGTGTTGTCCAATTTTTTCTCGTCTTGCCTTTGTGGCCTTTGATATGTCTGATAGCCTATGAAAATGTTGAAATACGTTAGATTTTGCAAATTTGATCTAAAAATAAATAGTAATAAGGTTTATAATTACATTGTTGAAAGTATTGCATACCATCTTTGGCTCGGTGGTAACTTTCTTTATTTTCTCAAAGCCCTCTCATTTCCATCTTCCACTAGGGAATTCCACTCTCTTCTTGGAATCATTGGAGGGCACTCATACCTAGGGTTCCTTTCTATATGAACCCTATATTGGTCCCTCATAATCTTCATATGTTGGCCAGATTTCTTGAGGATCTCCTCTCGGTTGAAGGTCTCACTGACGGATAGGCCAACCAAGCGATTAGTGAGCTCATCATTTAAATTTTTACTTTGTTTATCCCACCTTGTGCGAATGGTGGTCTAAATACTTCTAATGACAAATCATTTTGATTTTTATAAAAAACATCATTCTTGCAAGTCGATCATGTCATCATTAATTGAAAAAGAATGTTTTATGAATATATTTCAATCAGATTATAAACAATAACTTAATCATTGTACCCTTACTTGGGATCTTATCTATCTTTACGGGAACAAGATCTTCGTCCACAAAAAATGTGGTATGTAGTGTACTTGTTCTAGTGACACGGGAAAATCCAGGAAATGTTGCTTGAGCAATATTGATACTAGGCTCTGCACCAACCCCATGTTCTGCATGATCTGGTGTGCACCAGCCAGTAGAGGGAGCACTCATATCTGGCCTCGGGGTTGTCTCAATATGTGTTGACAAATGTCCAGTCGACAATAATGGGACATGAGATGCAAATGGGGTCATATACTCATGTGACGACTCTCCAAGAGCATCACTAGTACCAACACCCCCTTGACCACTAGTATGTGGACGCAAAAACTCTTGTAAATACAAACCATATTTTAGTTCACGATCATATATAAGTACAAATTTTAAAATCCTAAATGAATTTATCTTCTAATTCAAGATCCCACAACTTAATTTCAAGGCCTGAGATCTCTTGACCAAAACATCAACCTTTCCTCTAATCTCATTTGTCTGCGACAAAATGAATAACAGACGAAGGATATCCTCATTAAATTTTTTGAATGTCTTCTCTATCATCTTAATTGGGTCTAGCAAAGATGCAATGTCAGCATCGCGCATGAGATCATCCACATCAATATCTATTGATTGCTCTGATTCTAGATCAAATTCTGAATCAATAGCCTGCAATAAAAATATATAAAACATTACTGAAATGAAAGCAATAGACCGAGGAAAAAAACATAATAAAAAAACATATTGCTCATATTGTATTTGTACAATTACAATGAGGTATACTTGCTGCCTCGACGATGGTGCACTCCTCTGATCAACTACCGGGGAAATGCCTTGATCACTACCCTACGACAAAAATATAGAATTCATTATAGAAATGAAACCAATATACTCACGAAAAAAAATAATAATAAAAACATATTGCGCATATTATAGTAGTACAATTATAATGAGGTATACCTGCTACCTCGAGGTTGGTCTTGTCTTTTCTACTGCTAGGGAGTTGCTGCGATCAACACCCTGCAACAAAAATATAGAAAATATAACCGAAATGAAACCAATATACTCATGAAAAAAACATAATAAGAAAACATATTGCTCGTATTTAATTTGTACAATTACAATGAGGTATACCTGCTACCTCGAGGCTGCTCTTGTGCGATCAACAGCCGGGTAGTTGCCCCGATTAGCACCTTGCAACAAAAATATAGAAAACATTATCTAAATGAAACCAATATACTCACGAAAAACCATAACAAAAAAACATTTTGTTCATATTATATTTATACAATTACAATGATGTATACATGTTGCCTCGATGGTGTACTCCTCTGATCAACTGCCGGGGTCTTGGCCCAATCACTACCCTATGAAAAAAATATAGAAAATTTTAATGAAATTATATCAACAGACTCACGAAAAATACATAAGATATTAGATTCATTAATTAAAGGTTGGGTAAAATGTTAGATGTACCACTCCCATAGTAACAATGTTTGTATCTATTCGATTCAAATTGTAATTGATCAACAACTCTTCCTTTGCAACTTTTGATTTAATGGCGCATAAGAAAATATGGTTTCCTTCACACCCCTTAAATATGAAATGAGTTGCTTAATTGTAGACCCCGGTTGTGTACTGTTTATAAACCTTGCAATATTCCCTGTAGCTTTTGGCTTTCCGTCAATGTACATAGTCGCTCCTTTATTTTGATCCTTGTCTTCCAGCTGTAAATAATTTGCAAATAGTCTGTATCTGCACATACGTTGTGTACATTGGACCAGTCGCCTCCAATATTTGTAATTGTAACATGGTCCAACATACTCCATCAATTTAGTACACCTACCGTAACCGACCTTTATGTCATCCATGCAAAACAACCCCAAACCTTGTAATGACGATGGTGCAATCCAATATATCCTCTTGTTCACACAAAAATCTGTGTTTAGTTGAGGAAGATCCTTGGGTACCCATTGTTTCACTAGATGTTTGTACCTCAAGGGCACCTCGATGTCTTATATGGTCTCATCATCATAAGAACATGACCCCCCTTCAGTGAGCAAAATTTCCATGCATTTATGGAATTTTCTTCTGATCTTTTGAAATCTAGTTGATCTACCTCTTGTAGACCTACTAGATGTCTCACTTTACTTTAGTCTTCCTAAACTTCCCTCGCTCGAGGAATATATATTTGACAAATACTTGTTTGGTTCTACCTACACCATGGGAAAAAAAATTCTCCAATAAATAAAGCACTTGGGCACATTGACCTATGTAACTTGGGTTCCCCAACATTTCCATGTAAAACATCCAATTACAAAAGGGTATCTATCATGTACCCCATTTTTTCAACACCATGAAAATAAATTATAAGAATCAACATCAAGCTACTATATGGTTACCCTCATTATGGAGCCATCATGATCAATTCAAGAATTATGAAAGATATCAGATATGGGTAGCACTATGGCACTATGGCCATCAAAACATCATCAAATAGCCTAACAATCAAATATGGGCACATATGGGGAAGCATCAACTCTAGAAAACCAAATGTTATGTGCATTAAACGATCCTTGTGCATGAGAGAACAATAGTAATCCGATTCTGGGTGGACTTATGGGTAAAAAACAATAGTTTTGGGTGCATTTTGGGCAATATTTTGGAGACAATGACCTAGACATGAGGCTGGAAAACCCTCTTCATCTTTAGCCAATCTTGGATAATGGTTCAAAAAGTGTTGCATTGTGCTTCGTCGTGCATCCTATCCCTTCTCAAAGAAATTATCTTATTTGGATTTTGTTTATTCACAGGTCTACATGGACTTTGTCCTACCAGTGCCAAAGCTTAGTGTTCATGGGATGGTCTCTATAGTTAAGGGTATTTTATAACTATGCCCACTAAACAAGGTGATGTTTAGCATAAATGGATATGCATTTCCTAAAACATATTATCTTGGTGCAAAATGGGTATCCAAAGTAATTGTATATGTTCTTTTTTATGCTTGTGATGGTGGAGGCCTCTCTATTCCATAAGCTATTGAAGCCACACAAAATATCATGGACCAATAACATTTAAATTACTTGTTAATTATGTTTGGGTTCATTTTATTTTGATCATATAATATATCATTTTATTGCAGCTAGTTTCTTTGAATTGCTATGTCTTTCTAAGAGTGTAGTTTTACCATGTTCTCATGTATAGAGCATTACAAGGTTTTATAACAATGAGATTTATAACAATGAGCTTTATAACAACGGGCTTTACCATCCCCTTTGTTACGGATGTCGCGGCCTGTTTGTTTCCTATTAGGGCAGCCACTCCACCTCTTTAAGCTGCTACTATTTGGTTGAGGTTTGTTTTGAGGGTTTTAAGGCTGCCATTGCTTGTTGTGAAGGTGTTGTCCTGTATTTTGGGGTTACAGTCCACTGCTGAGACTTATGTGAAGGTTGATGTCCATTATGAGGGTTGTTTGAGAGTGTCGTTCTCTGTTGGGCATGTGTTGACTGTCCTAATTAATGTTTTGGGACTGATCTTGGTTATTGTATGTATTACTGTAGTTGTTAATTTTCTGTTTCAAACCCTAACACAATGAATTTTTGTTTTAATTTTGCAAAAGTTGAAAGAGATGAAAATTATATAAAAATTCAACAATGCAAGGCAATGTTTATAAATGTGATTTATAGGGTTGTAATAAACTAGGTTTAACTAGTTGATGACACCTTACATACATGAAACTCATCTTTATGTCCCATAACTTGAGTAAAATATATTGTTCGATAAGATTGTTTTCATACATCCTCCACAAAGGAAGGTTAAATCCACGGATGGTGTTCTATAGGTTGAAAGAGTGAAAAGCAACTTGGTCTAGTGAATGGATGGAAATACAGACTAATTATATAGCATCCTTAATAATGAATTCCACCATGAAAAATTATCAACAAGATTCTTTGGTTTGGTATGCTAACAAAACATGTGGCCTTTGCAATGTAAGCTTGTATATAACTTTTTATCTTTCCTATAAAGGGGAGGCTTTGGAAGAGTGGAAGTTGCACTTAATTTGTAAGCTCAAAGCACCTTTATTTTAAAAGGCCCGAATATTTCATGGCTTATCCTAGCCAATAGATTCCTCACCTTGGATAATTAACATATAAGGTCTTGGCAGGGTCGAGGGTACTATATACTATGAAAAGGACAAGCTAAGAGTTTTACACATTTGTTGCAACCTTAAATAGAGATACAAAGGAATCAAGGAACTTCCTTGGTATCACAATAGTCACCTCCAAAACCTTAGTCGCAACCCACGGGTCTACCTCATACAACCCTTGTTCTTCAATACTTAGAACAATTCTTCCATACCCAAAAAATTCCCAAGTCTTCCCTAGTTCTTAGACTCTTCCTAGGTCGTGCCATCTTTCATAGGAGCCCAAATTATTATGGAAGCTATCTTGAATTTCATGCTCCCTAACACTAGGATTTAAAATTTAGGAGCTCCTAAGCTACCTCAACCCACAAATTCAGAGGCCTCAAATGTAGTATTAAAAGTCACTTGGTGCCTTTACTTGGAACAATGCATACAATGTAGAAGACCCAACTACTTTGGGACCACTCCATAAAATGGGCTCAACATTTAGGTGTGATAACCTCCTTATCCATCACGTATGTAGAGACATGACCATGCCTGACTTATATATGTAGAGACATGCAATCCATTCAATTATTCTTTCAAACATCAATAAATTTATATGTCCTCTAAGGTACACATTATCCTATTTGTAATCTATAGACTAAAACACACTATTCCTAGAACCAACACTACAAGTCCACTTGCTTAAACATAGTGTTAACCCATGAAATGAAAAGGAAGTTTGAGGATTAATAGAAACATGATAGTATCTATTTTTAAGGCATCTGCAGCACAACTTTAGCTAGATTAACTTCTTTTTGGTTTTCACACCTCTACTAGGCAAAGAAATGGAGTAAAGTAAGGTATTATCCTAAAAATTTGAAGGAAAATTACATTTTGGAGCTTAGACATCATTTTGAGGCAAAGAAAACGGTGTATTTATGTCCTTGTTATTCTCTCACGATGAGATAGTTGACATATAAATGATAGGGGATCTTACCAATGTCAACAAAGATGTCAACAAGCCATAAGATTCCTACTTATATATTAGAAAGAAGGGTCATGCTAGAATATTTTTGTGGCTAATACTGTAGTCCTATGTTTTGGTTTAGACTCAACTACAAGACGCTGCCATACTATTGTTATGGGCCACAATTTAAATGATACCTTGGGACATAAGGCTGCCACTAAAGCAATGTTCAACCAACTTGTCCTCAACATCCCAAGTGGTAGGAATCAATCATCATGACGGTGATAGAGTTTTTGACATTTGTCATGATGTTTCCCTATAGGGATAATGTTTTTCCCAATCTTGTTTATGATATTGGACAGAGGAACATTGCATAACCCTTCAAGGACCAGTATAGGAGATATAGAAACAAGGAGCTTCATAACATTTTGATCTTACTACATGCATTGTAATTGTTTCTTTTGCTTATATTTCTCTGAATGGTCTTCTTGCTCCGCATGTATATTTATGTGATGTATGCCAAAAACTAATGGATGTCAACAATTTGAATTTGTAAATGACATTGGATATCATTTACCAATATTCCAACATAAGTTTTCTCCTTTGTACAATCCATGAATGGATGGATATCACCCTTCCCACACCTTTTACAGTCGCAGTTGGACATTGATTCAACACTCAATGTAGATAGTATTTTTTTTGTTATTAGTTTCAACATCTAGGCTCTCATTATGAACAAGTACCTTAGCTAGAGAACCAATATTGGTTGTTTCATCTAGATATTCCTTTAGCAAAAGTTATTATGCTAGGGTTAAAAGATTTGGGAATACCTACATCCTCTTTCAATAGCATTTAGTTTAGAAACAATGATCCACCATATTTAATTCTTATTTAATGCCTCAAAATGGTTCATGTGTCAAAGTATTTATGCTAACTGATTTAAACAATTATGTTGTATGGATGTTATCATTCATTATGCTAGTATGATATTAGCTTTGACAACAATTGAAGGAGTGTTCTAAGTCCCATAAATAGTTTGAAAAGGGGCACTGACGCCAGCAATTGAACCCTTAATCACAACAACCATCACCCATGTGAATATCTGATTTATGTACATTTTCCATACAGAAAAGAAGAGGATATGGTATCAAAGATGTAGCATTCTTACCCAACAATTGCAACATCAATGTTATGTACAAGCTTGGGGTCAACTGGAGGGCATTTGGATGGTCTTATAATTATTTCTTAGCATTGTACAACCTATAAATTATAGAAGCCACAATTAAGGGAATGTTCTTTATCAAAGGATGTATATAATGCATATTAAAAGATATAGTAAAAGAAGTAGAACATCCATTTTTGAAGGGAATTTCTCACTCAAACTATGGATCTGAACCACTTAATATTGTTTAATTGGAGAAGTTGTTGGAACAATCCCTTTTCTTAGAGTTAGTTACACATGAGATCCACTTATCAAGTTGGGTTGTTAGCCTCCCTTAGAACATGCCCACCTATAGAGGCCACATGCCTTTTGAGGATCTTTTATTTGGTTCATTGCACGCCCTTTTATGCATGATCGAAGGGATGCCTTACTTTAGAGGCCACATGTGTGTTATTTTCATAGGGTAATTTTCTCTAAGGGGAACTTCGAGGAGTTAGTTGGAGGAGGTGCCCTGCCTTTCTTGTGCTAGTTTTTAGGATTATTGCATAACCAACTCCACTCTTTTACTATTATTGACTTGAGCTGGTTATGATCTAGCACTATTTTATTGATTTATTTGGATAGAAAAGTGGATACAAACCGTTTTGTGCTATATTTGGGGAGTTTGTTGAGAATATAGTGGATCGAGGAGAGGAAACTATTATTTTATTGTAAATTATGTTGAGCGACACTCTCCATCAAGAGTATCCCTTCCTAATTCATTTTCATGGAAAATATTTTTGGGTTTCCAATTGTTGTTGGTGTATGCTAGATTAGTTGCAAAGAACATGCTTGAGAAGCCAAGCTTCAATGGTAAATATACCATGTTGAAAGGGTTTAATGTGAGGGATTAGTGTAAATACACTTGTAACCAACACTTCACCTTACACTCCACACTAAGATGTCTAGCACCATACCTACAACAAGTCTGCAACTAACACTGCCTACTTGCTGAAATCTAAACCCTACAACTTCGTCTCAACTTGCTCTATGCTACTTAGGAGTTAGGTCATCTTCTTTTCATTTTCAGCATGCCTTAGTCTTTATTAGGGAACCATCTCAACATCATTCCAAACCCTAAGAGGTATGTTTTCCTCGACAACAACCTTCCACCTGCACAATATGTTCCACTTTATGATAACACTTCGTATCCATGCATCAAGATTCATCCAAAAGAGGTGCCTATTGGGAAGTGCTAAAATAAGGGATCCATGTGTTCCGGTTTGTCGTCATCTTCAAAGAGTTTGGTGCCCATATTTCCAAAGATAAAAAATAAAAAGACTAAATGGACCATGGGTGCATTTATGACTTTTAAATACAGAATTCCCTTCATCCAACCTATTTAAAAAAAAACATCGAGAGTTACCTATACATTTGTCACAAAAGTTCCATGATATGCAACCATCATTTTCAATTTTGAAGTTAAATGCAAACCGATCCTATTCAACTACAATTCCAAGGCCAAAGCGCATCACATGGGTGGTTGGAATTTATTGAACCCATGTGAATGGAAGGTGCTTGGGGCATCCAACCGAGGTTCATTAGGGTTCATTGGCGTGGATGGTCAATGTGAAAAAAATGCCAATGGATGGTTATGTTCTTGATTTTGAAACATGGGTTCATTGGGGTTTTGGTGGTTCATTTGCACATTGTAGGAGAGGGAAGCTTGGGATCTTTCCCTGCTCTAGGTGAAACCCTTGGCAACAAAATCATGAAATAAAATCACTCAATCATTCATGCATTCAATCAATCAAAAGGTAAATGAAATGGGTACTGGCCGATTTGGGAGGCATTATGTCCTCTGTGGCTTCTCGACCTCCTTGACGACCTACTTCACCTCCTCAACCTCTTCGACCTTTGATGCGACCTCCTCGACCTCCTCTGTGAATTCCTCGACCTCCTCTACGACCTTCGTGGTGACCTATGCAACCATCTCCACCTCTTATGCGAACTGTGTGACCTCCAGTGACCTTTGTGAGCTCTGGCAGGAGAGTAGAAAGGTGAGAACGTGACTATGGCGGGAGGGAGCGAAATGCCAATGGATGATAGTGAACAGAGTTACATTTGATACGGACGTAAGTGATGGATCCTTACTATGGTGGAGCCTTATCGAATGAGTCCCTAATTTGAGAGGAGAGAAATAACATGGAAGAAAACAAAAGGTGTAGTGAATTCAAACAATTCATATTACCCCTTTTTATCTAAATATATATAATATAATATAATTGAGTAACATTATTAGGATGTACATAGGAGATAAGAAAAACATTTTCAATAAAAAATTAGAATATGATTCAATAAATTTTCATGTTATTGGTTGTGCAAGTTAGGGTTTTCATTTAGTCCTCAAACTACATGTAAACATCTAGTTTTAGTAAAATAGTTATATATAAATATTTCTAGCCCAAAATATAGTGTCATTGGTGTAATTATAAAATAATACAAACCATAGTGTTTTTAGCCTACATTTCAAACATGTGAAGGAAATATTGGCACCATGGTAGTTGCAGAAGTTTTATCTCTTGAAAAGGCTTTTTTTGGGGGGGGTGTGGGGGGATGGGACCAATGGGTTCTTATAATTCCACCATAATATTTTCTTGGATGGTCAAAATTGAATGGGGTTAGTGGGATAATGATATAATTTCATATAACATCTTGTATATATTTCATCAATAGAGGAATGAAATTGCTATATTTGTAATAATTGTAAATATAGCTAGTAGAGTAGTCCCCAAAATCATGGATTTACTAGGGTTTTGAGGAGACCTAAATTCACTCTCTCTCTGTTTTGAAACAATTAGGTTGATTAGGATAAAGACATGTACCAACACACTTAAACAATTATATTTTTTCATTTATCAAGTTTAAATCCAACTAAGAAGTATGCACACAAAAAATACACGTGGGGTCATATTTGGATGCCCTTGGATTCCTTTGCTAGTACCCCAAGAGTAGTACTGAATTAGAAAGGATATATATATAAGGTTTTATCTTCCATGTACCCTAGAGTATATCAAAATCTATAGAGGTATACTTGACACAATACTTAGGTATCATTCTAATAGTTTGTATCTATAGTACAATCAACTCATCACTTTTGGAGATCACTCTCAAGTACTTCAGATTTGGGTAGTACAACTAAGGACATGGTCCATTTCTCTTAGTTAGAGCTATGAAAGACTATTCAAGTACCAATTTTGGTAACCAGATGGTGGATCAAATATTTATACATCCTAACACTTTGTTAACCATAAGACCTTACAAAGTCCTATGACCATCATTTCTAAATTTAATAAGTAAAATAAAATCCTAGAAATGTTCATGAAAGCTCATCCTCAACACAAGAATAGAATGAAGAGGTGAATTTTAGATTTTCAAGTTGGAAGAGGTAATAAAGAGTCTGGATTCTATAATGGTAAATAAGATTAACATTCTAAAAATGGTAACTAAAACAAAATTCTAGACTTTCAAAGATGATCTTAAAAAATGGTCTCAAATGTAATATGAAAGAGAATCTCAAAGGCATCATGGAAATTTTTAAAAAATAATTAATATGCCTCCTTACTCTAAATAAACCTTGTCAAAAAGAGGATAAGGAAAATAATATTTTCCAGTCATAGACACCTAATCCTTCATCACTCTAAGGTCCATATCATTGTGTGTTCAACTTAGATAAAGGAACTACTTCAATCATAATATTCATATGAGTAAGTTTGAAATTGTAAATGATCCAATAACATGAACATTACATATGGATAAGTTCTTTGGTCTACACAAAGTGCAAACTTTATAAAAGGTAACTATTGCATCCATTTTTTTAGAACCTAATCAATTTGTGTGTTACTAATGGATCATTGATGTAAAAAAGGACTCTGCTTTTATTGGTCCATTTTTACAAATAAATTAATAACAAACTATGAGTATATTAAGAGAAAAATATTCAAACTAATAAATATCAAGAAAAGAGGTCAAGTCACAAAGCACATTTAACCATTTCAAAACTTGAGTGTTAGGAGTGAATAAATTTTTGGAGGATAGATTTGTTATTCTACATAGGTTTTGAAGTGGAAGAAGAATAAGAACTAGGATCTTCTGAAGATATAGAAATAGAAGGGACTACTCCAACCATATATTGTCATGATTTGGTAGGAATGATCACTCCTCAAACTGTAAATGTCAAAGGATATATTAAAAATACAAAATAGTGTTGATTCATTATGGTTGTGCCCATAACCTCATTAATTATAACTTAGCAAAATTTCTCAATTGATTTATATATATATATAGCACTAGAGTTTGAAGTAATTATTGTATCTAGAGGTACAAAACATTGTTCAAGGAAGTGACATAATATTAAGTTCACTATGGGGGATTATTTCTTAGATAACCAAATGGGTGGTTTGGATTATGATTAAAAGTATAAGGTTTTTCTTGGTATATTAGGGGAAAACTAGGGGAAAAAGAGGACGATGTCAAAATAAAGGGCGATGAAATGACCAAGGATCAGTTTGGGCGTACCTAGAGAAGGAGACGAAAATAACCATGAACTATTTTATGTTATATTCTAAAAAAGAACTCAATCGAGGGTTTCTTTAACCCAAGTAATCCCTCGATTGACGTCTTAATCAAGTGCTCACTGTATGTCTTAATAGCTCAATTGAGGGATTAAAAGTACCTCAATCAAGGGTTGGGAATACTCGATCTCCTCCACTCACCTTGCAACAAAGTGTTACATAATGTCAAGATTAACTCATATTTGAATCATTGGTGGAACAATTAAAGGAAAGGACTTCAATGCTTATGGGTTCATAATCCTTGTGATTATCTCAAGGTAGGATTTGCTTATATTTATTATGTGCAATGATTGATATGTTGAATTCATGTATAGTGGGTTTGATAGTAAAATGTGCAATTTCCATCCATTGTAAGTGCAATGAAGGGTCCAATACTCTAGTAATTGGCACAAATGCATCACATCTAAATTCATGTTCCACACCTTTAAAATAATTTTCATATAGAGGTTGGTACATGAAATTAAAGAATTGTCAACCCATTAAAAAAAATTAGGTTGAGCATGATTAATCATATAGTCACTTATTTCCATCTAAATTAAATTCAAGACTTCATTTTTAACGAGCTACACAAATGCATAAATATCAATGATTCATGGTAGTTGTTTAGGAGATATTATTGTTGTGAATTTTCATACAATATGTACTATTTAACCCCAACCCCTATTAGGAAATTGATATGTTAGTGACTAACATCAACAAAAAATGTCTCACTCTACATACATTATTGACATCAACTCATTGTGTATTGTGTAAAAACAAAGAACTCACAACTTCTACAACAAATTTAAAGAATATTTAGGATCATTTCAAATTTTATTTCACATGTACATGGCTATTTCATTAAGACTAAAATCTAGAGGTGTTTAAGTCCTAGTAGCATATTAGTAGTGGAATTGAAAAACTCTTTAAATACTTCTATCCAAATAGTGGTAACTCAAACATGATTAAGAATGAATCATAATTTTAGGGTTGGACAGTGTTGAGCCTATATTAGCATTCAACCTGAAATATCATAGAAATCCTTCAATGTTATTGTTTATTATAATGAGTAGTTATTTGAGATCATCTCTTGGACCTAGAACTTTGAGATGTTTCAACATCATGCATCCTTAGACTCGGGATGAGATTATCCCCTACATTAAGCATGAATATAATTAGGTCATTTATATCTCTAACTCTAAACCCCAATTTGAGACATGTTTGGGGTTTTTGGCTTGAACACCCTTTGACATTTCATTTTCCCAAGCTACTAAAGATAATTTGATGAGCCACGAAAATGAATAGGAAAAAACCATAAAAGTTATAGAGAAAATTCAATGAGTTCACGGGAATATGGGAGATAACTTGTATAGTGAAAAAAAAATAACAAGATGAATGCTCATCATATAGTGTCTCGTCAATTTAACTCTATAGGAGGCATAGTTTGGATAAATCTCAACAAGAAGTGACTAGAAAGTATAAGAAAAATGTTTAAAACCGTTCTATATATTTGTGGCCATGTCACAATACTATATGATAAGTGTTTGAAGTCTTTAAGGGGTGATATCCTATGATCTCTTAGTTTGATCAATGGTGACATCACATAAAGTTCAAACATAAAAGTTTCAAACATAAAAGTTTCAAACACATGTGATGAAATACCTAAAGGTGGCCTTCCAAACCTTATATTCTAAGGTGCTTGCAATCCATCACAAGAGATGAAAAGTATAAACCAATGAAAAGTTTCAATTTCTCAAGAGATGTGGTCAATTATGAGTCTGGAAACCCTCCCACACCGTCAATACATGTGTCTAGTCTAACCATGCCAAATTTCAGTCCATACAAGCACAAATTGACAAACTTTCGACGTTGGCCCTCTTCAGTACATTAATTATTCTATAGGTTTGTTTTTTGATTGTCGAATTGTTTGTGTGAGTCATGTTTGAGTCTAGAAACCCTCCCACACCATAAATGCATGCGTCTAGTCTAAGCATGCCAATTTTCAGTCCATAGAAGCACAAATTGAAAAACTTTCAACATTGGCCCCGTTCAGTACATTAAATATTCTATAGGTTTGTTGTTTGATTGTCGAAGTATTTGTGTGAGTCATGTTTGAGTCTGGAAACCCTCCCACACCGTCAATGCATGCATCTAGTCTAACCATGCCAAATTTCAGTCCATACAAGCACAAATTGAAAAAATTTCAACGTTGGCCCCGTTCAGTACATTAATTATTCTATAGGTTTGTTGTTGGATTGTCGAATTGTTTGTGCGAGTCATGTTTGAGTCTGGAAACCCTCTCACACCTTCAATGCATGAATCTATTCTAACCATGCCAAATTTCGGTCCATACAAGCACAAATTGAAAACTCTCAACGTTGGCCCCGTTTAGTACATTAATTTTTCTATAGGTTTGTTGTTTGATTGTCGAATTGTTTGTGTGAGTCATGTTTGATTCTGGAAACCCTCCCATATCGTCAATGCATGAATCTATTCTAACCATGCCAAATTTTAGTCCATACAAGCACAAATTGAAAAACTTTCAACGTCGGCCCCATTCACATGACAGTTATAATATGCGGGGTCAAGTACATGAGCAGGCATGCCTTATTTTCGGGTTATGAAATATCATATAAAAATGAATGTGAAATAATTAGCATAATAATTGTGCATTACCTTACCGAGCTTCTCTTTGTTTTGAGAATAGTTTAATATTCTCTACTAAACAGGGCCAACCACGTGAAGGTGGAAGCTCATGTGCCCTCCCCCCTCACGTCACTCTGAATACCCCATAACCCGACAAAATCTATGTACTATAAAATAAATTATTGTGTTTTTTGTCATAATTAAGAAACAATGTCTCTTACAACGTATGCTAACATACTAGAAAATGGCAAAAAAAACTTAAAAACAATTAATTTATACGTACCAATACAAGTCAATAATTCTATCAATATTAATTCAATATATATAGAATAGATATACTTCAATGCAATTCATCATCTTATTCATCCAAGTACACATCTGTATCATCTGATCCGGATTCAACATTGTAAGGATTGTCCATATCATCATCGTCATCGATGTCAATTTCGATAATCATGTCATCGTCGATATCATCTTCATGAACATTGTCTGCTACATCATCTGATTCAACCAATTCTTCGACATATTCCTTTGGAACGCGATCATCTGACTCATGTTGATCCTCTACATCAACTTCTTCTTGAAGACCCTCTTCATTATCTTCCTCTACATTATACTTTACCGACCTTCCCCTTGTATCGTGTCTCACAACAATGACCAACCCCCTCTACCTGGAACCTCCGAGAAAAAAACTTGTTCACATTGGCTTGGAAGAATATAGGGCTTTGTTCCTGGCTCAAACAACCTTGTATTAACCATGGTAAATCCATTAGCATGTTTAATAATAGTTCTATTGAGATCACATTGATTCAATCGTAACCTGTACCATTTGACAATAAACATAACTAATTTGAAGGATTTTAAGTCACACTGGATAATATCTTCCAAATACCCATAGTATCGATTTTCTGAGAGTTTTGGATGTCTGCCACTTCTAGAGGAAGCATTGGTCACCTCAAAGACTGTCGTTATCACAAAATCATATGTTTTCTTCGTTTCATCCAACTTTTTGATGCGAAATTTACAACCATTGCACCACATAGCCTTATGGTGTTTTACCTACAATATGCCATACACATAAATATTACATCATGAATTGATGATTAAGTGCATGTTTATGATTGCAATGTATGCAAGGAAAAAAATCAACGTGTACATCAATATAATTGAAAATAAATAAATAGTATGGCTGATTAATATGCTTGCCTGTTTATCTTTTAAACCATATCCTAAATCGATTTCCCTTTGTGTAAGATCAGTATCTCCATTGCGATGAGCTGCTTTAACCAATGAAGCCACACCTTCCCATGATATTCCATGAACAAATTGTTTACATCGTTCAATCCATACCTTCATCCAATCAATATTGTTTGCGACGTATAAATGAAGTGCATCCCACTCTCGACCAACTGCATGATGAAAATAAAATTACAATTCACAAATGTATATTGACTTAACACAATATACACTTTTGATTGATGCATATTGAATATTAAAAATGAAATAAGTATGATATATACACAAAAAACAACAGTCAAATGTATTATAATTAATCTCCACTAGCTAACAATTATCTTTCACCTTCCTCGATCTACCTTTCCTGTCACATACCCCAATTTTATTAAAATAATGTAATTATTTTTAATATTCCTGAGAACATTATGTTAAATTAAATGCTAAGTAGGAAGGGATGACTCAGCAGAGTCTCCAGAAATGGAATGTAAAATCTGAATAATTATTATTAATAAATAAATTATGGAGACAACAGCATGGGAGAGCTGTTAAAAGAGGTTACTGGTCTAACTGGTGGATGGAATTAGGTGGAAGGACAAAAGACAAGTGGCAGCATCCTCAAACACTTCCTGAGTTGCAGGTGGCAACTTCCCTATATTTTGGGGTCATGATTCCCCAAGAAAGTGGAATCTGAGCAGGTGGCTCATTAATGACAGTTAGCCCAACTAAGACCTAGGCAATCTTTTAAATACTACTCAATGAACTGAGCTGGGGGTTCAGCAGTTGTTCTATAGGGAGAATACATTCAGGTGAATGCTATTCAGGAGTCCCATTGAGGAAGTGGGAAAATAGTAAGGAAGTGTTTTGAGCAGGAAGTTGCAGTAACTTGGTTCCAGTATAGCTGTTTTGGCTGAGGGAATTATTGACCGTACTTAGATTCCGGCCAGTTAGACCAGAGCAAGCTCGGGGGTCCTGAGAAGTGCTGTCTGGGCACTCTCCAGGAATTGGTAGGGAGGAACAGCCTCCCATTGCTGTTATTGTCTACCATAGCTACAGGTTCTGCCACTCTTCCTGTTGTTGATTTAATTTATTTTCATATGAGATAGACTAGTACAACTATGTTTTTGACTGTATTCAACTTCAGTAAATCAGTCTCTGTACTCCCTTTTGTTATAAATTTCAGAAACGCAGATGTTATAGAGATTTCCTATTTTTATTTAAATAGAGTATTTATCTTATACAGAACCTAATTGTTACTGTTATAGTTAACAATTACCATGTTTAGGCATATTCTAGAATTCCTGTTAATGGTTCAATAATAGACAGAAATATTAAACAATAGATATTCCAGTAATATACCTGCATATATATATGTATAGCATATTTCAGTCAACTTTAGTTTTAGGTCATTCTTATATCTAGTTAACAGATAAACAAAACTCATTTTAATATATTGTTTATACTCAGAACATGTTTGACAGCTATCGATTAACTAAAGAGGTGACTGTAACAATATTTCATTTTTACAAGCTTCCACATAATCTTAATCATCTACACAGTAGTCAAACACAAACACTTAGCAACTGTATAGTATTATTCTCCTTCAACCTAGTATTATAATACATTAGCCATGCTTATTATAATAGAATTAACAAAGTTGTTTTAAACAAAAACAAACATATTACACAACAGAGAAACTGTCGATGAACGCAACCATCATTGGCTGTTACAAACCATCTTAAGTTTACACAGTAATAATATTTATTCAATACAAATGTTCTTCCTTAGGTAGTCCACAAACCCTACACGGCCGTAGCCTTATATTATTCCTTCGACAGACTGAAAAACAATTGAAAAGAATGCTTTTTATGACAGACAGAACCTACAGCATCTTAACACATAGTTCTATGTATATATTATTCTATTCATAGTTTTATTTAATAATTATATAGATTCAAAATAAATTGTTACAACTCGTACCCAGTCACCACCGAGTTAACAATATCATACTTATGCATTGAACACAAAACAAAACCCCCAATTCGCCAGAATAACCCTATGCTATTAACTATTACAGTCATAGTGGATAAACTTCCACAATCTTTTATTTATTACTCCAAAACGAAGAAAAACGCAGAGAGACAATTATAGGGTTTCATTTATAACAGAGTTAACATCCATTGCAGGTACCGAAGAATTCATCTATCCTTACAGTTCAAATACATTCGAATAATTTAACGAAACACAAAATGAACACGGCCATGATAGGCCCAGTAATATATTAAGTATAAATTTTATGCAGCGAGGATGGAACCCTACGCTTAGCAATTACAAAGTACAATAACAGAAACCCTGGCCTCATACAGTCTGAGCCGTGAAGGGCTCTCCAATAAACATAACAAGGTTTCAACCCTTTCATTCAAACAAAATAACTTATACAGATGATTGCAACCATGAACATCAAGTCGTCAAACAACCTCACTACACAGGAGTTTTCCTCCATGACACAACCCTAATCACAAAACCAGCAAAGGAAGAGACAGCCGTGGATAACCAGGCTTACCCGGATGAGCCAGCGTTGGAGAAAGAACCCTGTACACCTTCAGAGCCGCGTGACCTGCACATTCAATGCTGAAAGATGTTAATACACTGTTTATGCCGAGAGTTTTAAATAATTGTATATCTACACTGCTTGCAAAACAGAAATTGCGAAAATAAGGTTATTTATTACCTGAGCAATGTAGCCGTGGATATTCTGGAAGCCACCGGTGGGAGCAGACACTGAAACCCCATCACCCTCGTCGGTTGAAAGAGCAAGGAACACCCTCAAACTCTTCCAATGACGGCCACGACAGACAAACCTTGCAGACGGAAACCTCAAACTGGAGCTGAATCAGTCGAGAAGCAAACCCAAAGCCCAATGGCATCAACCCTCTCATAACCTAAAAGACATTACTGAAACCCTATCTCATACCCACACCAGCACAGTGACGAACTGTAAATAGCTGGGACTTAAACTTATAAAGAGCAACGAGACCACGAAGCAATAAAACTATAGCAGACGCTATCCCCAGAGCCGAGGACATACCCTATTGCCGAATGGAACCTCAAGGCCATAAACACCACACTCTGCACATTGTTACAGTGCCTTCATTACAAAACTCAGACAGGGAGGGTTTCATCCTTAGGACCCGAGCCCGAAGGCAACTACAATAACCTGTAGGGTTTCAATAGCAGCTTATATATCGCCTATCGCATGGAGGAGATGCAACCACGTAGCACACAAATACATCAACGTAATATGGGTCGAGATTATATAGTTCAAATTGCAATCCCAATCATTATACACCGATTCCAAATCATGTCATATATAAGTCAAACGTATAAGATAACAAATGTTATATAATCATTTGGCATATAGTGCATGCCTTGAAATTGAATCGTCGAGAATCCCGAGCACTGGGAATGTATAATCACTACAATGATATAAATAAGAGTTAGTCAACATCACATATGGATTATTCCATAACTTAATAGGGTGGATAATACTTTAACATATTTTAGTTATAAATCTTATCCATGGTAAGGGAAAGACATTAGGACTATGACAAAATCAAGTTAATGCACATTTACAATGAAACCAGGGCATAGGTTAATGTCATTAGCATATCACTTTACACAAGATGTTGGTCAACTTCAACCCTAGAGTTTTCGCTATGGCCTAGTATGATAAATACAACCATAACACTATATAGAATATAAAGTTTGCCAATGTATGGAATATTATGATTATTGCCCAATCAATATATATATAAATTAATACCAAGCCATAGATTAATGCCATGTGCATATTACATTTCTATGTTCATATAAGAACCAAGGTAGTCAACCTTCAAAGGAAAATGCCTCATCATTTAATACTTGAAATGTTACCAAGTCTTTAAGACAATAAATATATTGCCATTATATACTATCATCAGAATTGCCATCAATTATATTGTTAACAGTAACAATATGAAAAATAAACCTCTATTATTAAGATGTTGAAATAGAGCTTCATCTACAGGTGTACATCGTAAAGATAGTTAAAATCAAGGCACCGTCCAGTAACATAAGTTAAACTCTAAGTGAACATTGGACTTCGACGCATAGGATCATATTGAAACAACGCTAGAGGCGCCCCCTTCTCAACTCACATTATCAATGTATGAACAAAACAGTAATCACCGGTATTTAATTAACAACATGTCACAGGATGCTAAAACGCTATATGCAGATAATAATTATGATACAAACAAATTGTTCCAGTGATAGTTACAGCAGTAATATAGAGTCATATTCATAAAACAATAATTATAACTGAAACAATGTAATCTTCGCAAAAACCTGATGATACTATCTGAATAAGAAATATCATGTCGATCTTTTAAGTTCAAAGTACAGGGAGCATTGATGCTTACCAAGTTTAATATACAGCAATCCTTATTTCACCAGCGTACCTGGGACACGGAAGACAACTTATGCATTAGCTCATAAGCTAAGTAAGCCAGTCAACTACGACTAGCTCTTCCCTTGCGGTTCGAAACAAAACAGTCATTAATTACAATCATCGAAATCAAAGTTTTTAATTAAGACAGAGTCTTTAAAACAGATTATGTTAGTTATTTAAATTAAAACAAAATCAGAAATACTATCTAGTTAACATTTATTGTTATGAATAAAAATTTTAAATTTTTCAGAAATATCGGGGTTTGACATGTGGTATCAGAGCCAGGTTCAGACACTAGGCCTGGATGTGACTCCACTAAACTTCCGCAAACAGCGATCATAAAAGAAGATTTTGTTTTATTTATAAAATACTAACATATATTTCGGTTTAATGTACAGTACCGAAAAATTCTCTTTTCTGAATATTTCAGACAGATATGGAAAAACTGGGAGAATATGCTGAGGAAGAATCTCCCAATGCTGGGACAAGACAGATGTCAAAAGAACTAGAGGCAGAAGAAGAAATTGCTCACACCACTGAGCTGATGCAGACTATAAGAGGATTAAAGACAGAAATGGAAACGGTTAAGAAGGATAATGAAAGAATTCTAAAGACTCAGGAACAGCTAAATCAGCTATTGATAGAAAAATTTCAAACTGACGGAAGGAGCAAACCAGCTGACTCAGAAGAAGTTAATCATCCAAGAGGGTCAAAAAGGACAAAACCAACTAAATCTGATAGCAGTTCCTCATCTGAAGAAAGAAAGGGACAACCCAGTTATCACACTAGCAGTGATAGCAGTGAAGCTGAGATGCACAACCGAAGGAAAAAGTACAGGCCTTATGAAGAGATTTCTGGGGAGTTTAAGAAGATAAAGCCCCCAACTTTCAATGGAGAAACTGAAACTGGAGAAGAGGCAGAATCTTGGTTATCCGGGATGAGAAAATATTTTCAGATCTATAACTACTCAAATCAGCTAAAGGCAAGAATGGCCATCTACAACCTCTCGGGAAAGGCGGACATATGGTGGCAAGACCTGAAAAGGGTCAAAGGGATCAAAGAAAGAGAAGTTAATTGGAGTACCTTTAAAAGGTATTTCAAGAAGAAATTCCTGTCCGAGCAGTATTATGAAGAAAGGGCTAAAGAATTTTATGAACTAAAACTCGGATCTATGACGATGAAGGACTTAAACAGTAAATTTTTAAGTCTGTTGCGTTATGTACCATATTTTGTCGAAGAGAAACCAAAAATACAGCGGTTTCTTAGTTGCCTGCCTTATCATATCAAGGACAGAATTGAATATGACAACCCCAAAACACTGGAAGAAGCTATGCGCAAGGCAAACTTCTGTTACGAACAGAATAAAAAGAAAGAAGGGATAGCCAGTTGGAAAGCCAAAAAGAACAGCAATCTGATCGAGTACAAGAAAAAGGAATTTGTTCCCCATAAAAATTTCAGGAATGGCAAAAACGGGAACCACTTTAATAGTAAAAGTTTCCAAGGAAACAAAAATGGAGCTGTCAGCCATTCAAACAATTACAAAAACAACAAAGAGACTCCTAATAACCATGGAAACTACATCAAAAATTTTGAGCGAAAAGAACCTGTCAAGTGCTGGGAATGTAATGGGCCACATTATGCTTCAGTCTGCCCAAACAGAAAGAAACAAGTCAGCAATATTCATACTGTTCAAGACGAAATGACAGTTGGAGATTTTGCAGGAACTATGCCCCGAATCAATGCAGCGTTGGAAAACCGCCAGGCTGACTACCAAACTTCCATGGTGGAAGTAGGAGGTATGATTAACAAAACCCCAGTTACTATATTAATAGATCCTGGTGCTAGTCTTAGTTATATTTCACCTCAGCTGGTAGAAAAATGTAATTTGACTGTTGAAAGGTTTGATAATTCTTGGTCTGTACAATTAGCTACTGGGGCTAAGAAGAAAGTAAACTGCTATGTAAAAGAATGCATCTTAAACATGACTGATTTTAGAACTACAGTTAAACTGAACGTTTTACCACTTGGCTCATATGACATACTTATCGGAATGGACTGGTTGGAACAACATAGGGTCGTTTTAAACTGTTTTGACAAAACTTTTAGGTGTATAAACAGTAATGGACAGCCTGTAACTGTTAGGGGTATTCCTAGGAAAACAGTAGTTAGGCAAATTTCTGCATTACAACTTAAAAGAGCAGTCAGGAAAGGATGCAAGACCTATGCTGTAACTATTACAGACGAGACAGATAAATTTGAAAACAACCAGAAAACAGTAGAGAACATTCCTGTCGTCAATGAATTTATTGACGTTTTTCCTGAGGAAATTCCAGAATTGCCTCCCAAGAGAGAGCTTGACTTTACCATTGAGCTGGTACCAGGTGCTGTTCCCAGTTCAAAAGCCCCGTATCGTATGAATATCTTGGAGCTTAACGAGTTGAAAACTCAGTTGAAGGAGTTAATAGATAAGAACTATATCCGACCCAGTGTATCCCCTTGGGGAGCACCAGTGATTTTCGTTAAAAAGAAGGACGGAACTATGCGACTTTGCATAGATTATCGTCAACTAAACAAGATGACGATCAAAAACAGGTATCCGTTACCTCGTATTGATGATCTGTTTGATCAACTACGTGGCGCTACGGTATTCTCTAAGATCGATCTAAGATCGGGTTATCATCAGGTAAGAATTAAAGAAGAAGACATTTTCAAAACAGCCTTTAGAACCAGGTATGGACATTACGAATTTGTCGTAATGCCATTTGGACTTACTAATGCCCCAGCGGTTTTCATGTGCTTAATGAACAACATAATGCACAAGTACTTAGATAAATTTGTGGTTGTATTTATCGACGACATTTTAGTCTATTCTAAGAGCGAGGAGGAGCACAAGGAACACTTACGTATCGTTTTACAAGAACTAAGAGAACAACAACTTTTTGCGAAATTTAGCAAATGTGACTTCTTCAAAGATGAAATCCAGTACTTAGGACATGTAGTCACTAAGGAAGGGATTTCAGTGGATCCCGAAAAGATTCGGGCGATTGAAGAATGGCCAGTACCTAAAGATGTGACGGACGTTAGATCTTTCATGGGAATTACCGGTTACTACCGGAGGTTTATTGAAGGCTTTTCAAAAATAGCCAACCCAATCACTTCTTTGCAGAAGAAAGGCAAGAAGTTTGATTGGAATGCGAAATGTGAAGAAAGTTTCAAGAAACTTAAGACTTTATTGACAACTGCACCTATTCTTAGAATAGCGGACCCAAATAAAGATTTCATAGTTTGTACCGACGCTTGTAATGATGGCTTAGGCGGAGTGCTGACTCAAGAAGGACATGTCATTGCTTACGAATCTAGGAAGCTGAAAATCCATGAAAAGAATTATGCCACTTATGACCTAGAATTAGCTGCGGTAATTCATGCTTTAAAGATGTGGCGACACCACCTAATAGGAAGAAAATTTACCTTACTAACAGATAATAAAGGTCTGAAATACCTTTTAGACCAGCCAAATCTAAATGCAAGACAAGCCAGGTGGCTGGCATTCCTAAGTGAATACGATTTTGAAATCCAACACATAAAAGGGAAGGAGAATAAGGTGGCTGATGCCTTGAGTAGGAATGCAAAACTGAATTTTATATCAGCTAGCAGCACTTACACCTCTGATTTAAATGAACAGCTGGCTGAAGGGATAAAATTAGACGAAATTTATCAACATTTACAAATTACAGCCCAAGAACAGCCCACAGAAAGTTTGCTAAAAGGGTATAGTTTAAATGAAAACGGATTTTTGCTGTTTAAAGACAGGCTGTATATCCCTAATGCACCTACAGTTAAGCTGTTAATTTTAGACGAAATACATAAAACCCCTTACTCCGGGCACCCTGGCTATCAAAAGACTATCACTATGTTGAGAAAAGAATATTTTTGGCCTAACATGAAATCTGAAACTGCTGAATATTTAGCGAAGTGTTTGGACTGCCAACAAGTAAAAACAGAACATCAACATCCAGCTGGATTGCTGCAACCTTTACCTATTCCTAGCTGGAAATGGGAAATAATTAGCCTGGATTTCATTACGGGTTTACCCAAAAACCAACATCAGAATGATTCAATTATGGTAGTGGTAGACAAATTAAGTAAATCAGCACATTTTATTCCTGTTAAAACCACATACAAGGCTGCAAACATAGCAGATATCTTTCTAAAACAGATTTTTCGGTTACACGGTATTCCAAAGGTTATTATATCAGACAGGGATCCTAAATTTACAGGAAATTTTTGGAGATCCTTGTTCAAAGGATTAAACACCACTTTAAATTTCAGCACCTCTTTCCATCCTCAGACTGACGGACAAACGGAAAGAGTTAATCAAATATTAGAAGATCTGTTAAGGATGTATGTTAAAGATCAACCAGGTAAGTGGGAGGATTATTTACACTTAGCTGAATTTGCATACAATAACAGCTATCAATCATCAGCTAAGTTTAGTCCTTTTGAGGTTTTGTATGGACGAAAATGCAACACTCCTATCTCTTGGAGTAATCCAGTAGATAGATTAGTGTTAGGACCTGATTTATTGAAAGAAATGGAACAGATTGTGAAACAAGTGCAGGAAAACTTGAAGATTGCCCAGGATCGGCAAAAGAGTCAAGCGGATTTGAAAAGAACTCCTAAAGAGTTCCAGGTAGGTGAACATGTGTTCATCAAGGTAAGACCAAAGAAAAGCTCCCTAAGATTAGGAAGTTGTGCAAAATTAGCACCACGTTACTGTGGTCCATTTGAAATTTTAGCCAGAATTGGTCAAGTTGCTTATCAGTTAGCATTACCGCCAAATTTAAAAGTAAACAATGTTTTTCATATCTCTGTTTTGAAAAAGTATATTCATGATGCTACTCATGTTATTGATTGGAACATTGTACAGGTAGAACCAGAAGGGGAAGTTCTGGTAGAACCGGATTGTATCCTCGGGAGGAGGGAAATTACTCTACGGAACCGGATAATTGGACAAGTGAAGGTGCAATGGAAGCACCTTAGTCCTGAAGAATCTACCTGGGAGCTGGAGAGTAAGATGCGGGAAGCATATCCCCATCTATTCCAGCAGGTAGCTGAAGAAGAAGAATAAGTAACATCGAGGACGATGTTACATTTTAAGGGGGTGTGTATGTCACATACCCCAATTTTATTAAAATAATGTAATTATTTTTAATATTCCTGAGAACATTATGTTAAATTAAATGCTAAGTAGGAAGGGATGACTCAGCAGAGTCTCCAGAAATGGAATGTAAAATCTGAATAATTATTATTAATAAATAAATTATGGAGACAACAGCATGGGAGAGCTGTTAAAAGAGGTTACTGGTCTAACTGGTGGATGGAATTAGGTGGAAGGACAAAAGACAAGTGGCAGCATCCTCAAACACTTCCTGAGTTGCAGGTGGCAACTTCCCTATATTTTGGGGTCATGATTCCCCAAGAAAGTGGAATCTGAGCAGGTGGCTCATTAATGACAGTTAGCCCAACTAAGACCTAGGCAATCTTTTAAATACTACTCAATGAACTGAGCTGGGGGTTCAGCAGTTGTTCTATAGGGAGAATACATTCAGGTGAATGCTATTCAGGAGTCCCATTGAGGAAGTGGGAAAATAGTAAGGAAGTGTTTTGAGCAGGAAGTTGCAGTAACTTGGTTCCAGTATAGCTGTTTTGGCTGAGGGAATTATTGACCGTACTTAGATTCCGGCCAGTTAGACCAGAGCAAGCTCGGGGGTCCTGAGAAGTGCTGTCTGGGCACTCTCCAGGAATTGGTAGGGAGGAACAGCCTCCCATTGCTGTTATTGTCTACCATAGCTACAGGTTCTGCCACTCTTCCTGTTGTTGATTTAATTTATTTTCATATGAGATAGACTAGTACAACTATGTTTTTGACTGTATTCAACTTCAGTAAATCAGTCTCTGTACTCCCTTTTGTTATAAATTTCAGAAACGCAGATGTTATAGAGATTTCCTATTTTTATTTAAATAGAGTATTTATCTTATACAGAACCTAATTGTTACTGTTATAGTTAACAATTACCATGTTTAGGCATATTCTAGAATTCCTGTTAATGGTTCAATAATAGACAGAAATATTAAACAATAGATATTCCAGTAATATACCTGCATATATATATGTATAGCATATTTCAGTCAACTTTAGTTTTAGGTCATTCTTATATCTAGTTAACAGATAAACAAAACTCATTTTAATATATTGTTTATACTCAGAACATGTTTGACAGCTATCGATTAACTAAAGAGGTGACTGTAACAATATTTCATTTTTACAAGCTTCCACATAATCTTAATCATCTACACAGTAGTCAAACACAAACACTTAGCAACTGTATAGTATTATTCTCCTTCAACCTAGTATTATAATACATTAGCCATGCTTATTATAATAGAATTAACAAAGTTGTTTTAAACAAAAACAAACATATTACACAACAGAGAAACTGTCGATGAACGCAACCATCATTGGCTGTTACAAACCATCTTAAGTTTACACAGTAATAATATTTATTCAATACAAATGTTCTTCCTTAGGTAGTCCACAAACCCTACACGGCCGTAGCCTTATATTATTCCTTCGACAGACTGAAAAACAATTGAAAAGAATGCTTTTTATGACAGACAGAACCTACAGCATCTTAACACATAGTTCTATGTATATATTATTCTATTCATAGTTTTATTTAATAATTATATAGATTCAAAATAAATTGTTACAACTCGTACCCAGTCACCACCGAGTTAACAATATCATACTTATGCATTGAACACAAAACAAAACCCCCAATTCGCCAGAATAACCCTATGCTATTAACTATTACAGTCATAGTGGATAAACTTCCACAATCTTTTATTTATTACTCCAAAACGAAGAAAAACGCAGAGAGACAATTATAGGGTTTCATTTATAACAGAGTTAACATCCATTGCAGGTACCGAAGAATTCATCTATCCTTACAGTTCAAATACATTCGAATAATTTAACGAAACACAAAATGAACACGGCCATGATAGGCCCAGTAATATATTAAGTATAAATTTTATGCAGCGAGGATGGAACCCTACGCTTAGCAATTACAAAGTACAATAACAGAAACCCTGGCCTCATACAGTCTGAGCCGTGAAGGGCTCTCCAATAAACATAACAAGGTTTCAACCCTTTCATTCAAACAAAATAACTTATACAGATGATTGCAACCATGAACATCAAGTCGTCAAACAACCTCACTACACAGGAGTTTTCCTCCATGACACAACCCTAATCACAAAACCAGCAAAGGAAGAGACAGCCGTGGATAACCAGGCTTACCCGGATGAGCCAGCGTTGGAGAAAGAACCCTGTACACCTTCAGAGCCGCGTGACCTGCACATTCAATGCTGAAAGATGTTAATACACTGTTTATGCCGAGAGTTTTAAATAATTGTATATCTACACTGCTTGCAAAACAGAAATTGCGAAAATAAGGTTATTTATTACCTGAGCAATGTAGCCGTGGATATTCTGGAAGCCACCGGTGGGAGCAGACACTGAAACCCCATCACCCTCGTCGGTTGAAAGAGCAAGGAACACCCTCAAACTCTTCCAATGACGGCCACGACAGACAAACCTTGCAGACGGAAACCTCAAACTGGAGCTGAATCAGTCGAGAAGCAAACCCAAAGCCCAATGGCATCAACCCTCTCATAACCTAAAAGACATTACTGAAACCCTATCTCATACCCACACCAGCACAGTGACGAACTGTAAATAGCTGGGACTTAAACTTATAAAGAGCAACGAGACCACGAAGCAATAAAACTATAGCAGACGCTATCCCCAGAGCCGAGGACATACCCTATTGCCGAATGGAACCTCAAGGCCATAAACACCACACTCTGCACATTGTTACAGTGCCTTCATTACAAAACTCAGACAGGGAGGGTTTCATCCTTAGGACCCGAGCCCGAAGGCAACTACAATAACCTGTAGGGTTTCAATAGCAGCTTATATATCGCCTATCGCATGGAGGAGATGCAACCACGTAGCACACAAATACATCAACGTAATATGGGTCGAGATTATATAGTTCAAATTGCAATCCCAATCATTATACACCGATTCCAAATCATGTCATATATAAGTCAAACGTATAAGATAACAAATGTTATATAATCATTTGGCATATAGTGCATGCCTTGAAATTGAATCGTCGAGAATCCCGAGCACTGGGAATGTATAATCACTACAATGATATAAATAAGAGTTAGTCAACATCACATATGGATTATTCCATAACTTAATAGGGTGGATAATACTTTAACATATTTTAGTTATAAATCTTATCCATGGTAAGGGAAAGACATTAGGACTATGACAAAATCAAGTTAATGCACATTTACAATGAAACCAGGGCATAGGTTAATGTCATTAGCATATCACTTTACACAAGATGTTGGTCAACTTCAACCCTAGAGTTTTCGCTATGGCCTAGTATGATAAATACAACCATAACACTATATAGAATATAAAGTTTGCCAATGTATGGAATATTATGATTATTGCCCAATCAATATATATATAAATTAATACCAAGCCATAGATTAATGCCATGTGCATATTACATTTCTATGTTCATATAAGAACCAAGGTAGTCAACCTTCAAAGGAAAATGCCTCATCATTTAATACTTGAAATGTTACCAAGTCTTTAAGACAATAAATATATTGCCATTATATACTATCATCAGAATTGCCATCAATTATATTGTTAACAGTAACAATATGAAAAATAAACCTCTATTATTAAGATGTTGAAATAGAGCTTCATCTACAGGTGTACATCGTAAAGATAGTTAAAATCAAGGCACCGTCCAGTAACATAAGTTAAACTCTAAGTGAACATTGGACTTCGACGCATAGGATCATATTGAAACAACGCTAGAGGCGCCCCCTTCTCAACTCACATTATCAATGTATGAACAAAACAGTAATCACCGGTATTTAATTAACAACATGTCACAGGATGCTAAAACGCTATATGCAGATAATAATTATGATACAAACAAATTGTTCCAGTGATAGTTACAGCAGTAATATAGAGTCATATTCATAAAACAATAATTATAACTGAAACAATGTAATCTTCGCAAAAACCTGATGATACTATCTGAATAAGAAATATCATGTCGATCTTTTAAGTTCAAAGTACAGGGAGCATTGATGCTTACCAAGTTTAATATACAGCAATCCTTATTTCACCAGCGTACCTGGGACACGGAAGACAACTTATGCATTAGCTCATAAGCTAAGTAAGCCAGTCAACTACGACTAGCTCTTCCCTTGCGGTTCGAAACAAAACAGTCATTAATTACAATCACCGAAATCAAAGTTTTTAATTAAGACAGAGTCTTTAAAACAGATTATGTTAGTTATTTAAATTAAAACAAAATCAGAAATACTATCTAGTTAACATTTATTGTTATGAATAAAAATTTTAAATTTTTCAGAAATATCGGGGTTTGACATTTCCCCTTCAGGTACTCCCCTTAGAATTTGTTAATGGAGTTTGGATCACAAATGCGACCTAAATCGAGCTTTGATGCTAATTCAGGAAGATATTCACTAATATACACCATGTTTTGGTATACCATATATCCCTCCACCATAGAACCCTCAGGACGTGCTTGTTGTTGTTACACAGAATTTTTGTCACTCATACAAAACACTGTGATCTTGACTTTCCGCAATCCCTGAAGTGACTTTCATAGTGAATGAGCTTTGATTGGTTTTCCCTGCAACTTAACCTTTTTTGTGGCTTCGACACACTTTGCTTCACTAGCAACACCCATCGATGGAGTATTATTCACTGTCAACCCGAATCGATGGCGCATATTGCATTCATGTCAACCACGTCGAGATCATTTGGTGCATGTTGCTCAATACCCAGGTTGCGTCGATGTCCCCACGGGAAAAAATAGGTTTTTGAGAAGCTTCTAGAGCGAAAACTTGAGTCTTAGCCTTTCCCTCCTATTGTTATGGATCTGGATCGACTTCCACCATTGAGGGAGATCATATCTCATCCACTCCGCTCATTTATCTCAACCTCTCATTATCCACATTGTCCTATAAATTGATGCTTTGTGACATGGGTGAGGGAGGAGGAAGATTGGCAGTAAGGAAATCCTGGAGGAATTTTTCTAGACTTCTAGACTCTTGATATTTTTTATTCAATGTGAAAGTGACTCGTTGGAGCAAGAAGAACTCATTGGAAGGAAGCTGCAACACCAAGGCCTAAATGGTTTTAATTTCTTTCTGTCTTTGTGTTATCTCTAGGGTTGTATTCTAGATTTACTTTAGAATTTTGATTTTACATAGTTACCTTTCCTAATTTCACCCTAGATTTCCTTTGAAATTCTGATTTTGCTTTTCCAAGTTTTACCTTAGTTCTTATGCATTTTATCATTTGTTCATTTATTAAACTAAAATAGGGCTCATTTTTATTTGATTTTCAAAGTGTTTTATTTCTTGATTGAAACAATGCAAATGTTATCATGATTAATGATTTTACATTTGGAACATTAGGAGTTTTATGTCATATATGATTTTCAAATGTATACTAGAAGCATGTGGAGAAATGTGAAAGATAATAATGCTGCCAGTTTCGAATTCTGTAATGGAAACAAGTGGCAAAGTTTTGGTACAAATATTTTAATTGATACAATTGTTTCATTAAGAGAAGAACAACAACCCCGAGGTCGTGTCATGCAATGAGTGTTAGTCACTCACCTCGAAGATGTACCTACATCAGTGCGCCATTATCACAAAATATGGACAGGGATTTTTGGTTTTCAAGCTAACCTTGTAGCATTCATTCCTTTGTTTTTTTTTTTTACAGAAACAGCTAAAGAGTATTATATATTAAATAAGAGTGTCTTACAAAAAGCTTGGGGAGATTGTACCCAACAAAAGGAGGGCCTGAAGCACCTCATAACCAGTCTTTTAAGTTTGAACAAAGCTGGATTACAAAAGAAATTACTTCTTAACATGGAAGATTAACAGACAGCTCTAATGCCGAAATATTTAAGAAAAACATCATAATTAAGTTCACTTATTGTTTATCTATCGAGCCTTGTTCTTGCTTCCTTCTCCAGCATATTCAGTATCCATTCCCAAAATTGTTGTAGGGCTGTTGCTTTTACTGGACCTGACGCAGTCCACCTTTGCTTCCACTATCCTGAAGCAGCGGTGTACTGCTTCAACCTTGCCAACCAGACCTTCATAATAATCCTTCATCTTGGAGCAGTTGTTCCTAGTATCTGAGTTTGAGATTTGAACGAAGGTGGCCAAGTGGGAAATTGACTTCTTCATTTCCCCAAATTCCCCTCTCAGCCAATTCACCTGCGATTCGATGTCCTACAGATGGGAAAGCACACCTGGTGAGGGGTTGTCAAGTTCCTGAGGAGAATCCAGGTTCACTACTCCCCCGGCTTCCCCATTTTGATTCCAAAATTTCCCAAAGTTTAAGTCACTAGGGCTTCCATGATTTTGCTGCAGGGCGCCATTCTAAACGAGACCAACACCTACTTCCACAGGTCTCCAAGTCCTGCTGTGGTCTTGCTCAGAGCCGAGATGGACGTTGTTTATCGCCGACTTGAATTTTTGACCCTTCCCTCCATCCAACAGCACCCAATTCTTTCCCATCTCCAGATTTCTTGGGCGTCCACGCCTAACTTGCTTGGCTAGGTAATTGCTCATCCCGTATGCCTCTTTGTCAGTGTTTTCAATACCCTGCACCACCTCTAGAGCTGAGAGGTAGTGTTTCAATCCATTCTCCCTGGCGTTAAGTTGTATGCAAACCTTGCAATGCTTGCATTGCAGAGCCGGTACGCACAAATTCCTGTTACCATAGGCCATTCTCAGATAAACAAACGCAGAGTCGTTGAAGTGCTGAAGCTGCAGGTGGAGAATGAGGCTCTGATTGCCTTCCTTGTCAAAGAAGTAGGGATTGAATTCCCATGCACCTACCAGCATTGAAGTCTCGCATGCGAGACAGGTGGGGAATGTTGGAGGATGCCGCCGAGAATGACTTGGTAATTCGGGCGAGGATCTTTGATAGATCATGTGGCAGTGTTGGAGTTTGTCAGATGCGCCGGTGGCCCAATCCAAGCGGAGGGGTGAGTTAAGAGGACGTAGTGGATCGAGCCGGCCTCTAAGGGACCCAAACATTTTCATATATCTTTTCATTTTTAACTAAAATCCCACAATTTAAACCAGCTCCCACGTTTGCCATTTCATCTGCTTGTTGGTTGTTTGCTCTGAGAACATGAAGGAGAGTAATGGATTTTATTCCTTTGACGTTGTGTGCGAAATGGAAGTGAAATTTTGAGATAGGCTTACAAGAGCTTTCCATTAAATCCGTAGCTTCTTTGATCACCAGCATAGAGTCACCAATTGCGATCAACTCTTGCACATTATTTTCTTTGGCTATTTCAATGCCTTTGATAAGGGCGAGCCACTCCGTGTCGTTGTTGGTTCTCCTCCCAATTCCCGGAGCATATCCAGTCATCCTGCTTCCATCGGAGTCTAGGAGGACTCCCCCCGCACCTGCCAACCTAGGCGTTCATTCCTTTGTTGTGGCTTGTGTTTTGTGGAATTTGACAGGGTAAACAACCGGTGGGAAATTCATCACACCATGACTAAAGCTAAGAAGTCGGGTGGAGTAATTTGCAGAATCGAGCCTGATAATCTCTAGTGGGCCGATCAGTGTCCCAGATCTAGAGATGATGAGAAAAGCGAGATGGTTCCCCTTTTGTGAAAGAATGTAGGGTCACAATGTGCAAGTAACAAGGGATTTTGTTAAAAAATGCAAGGATTCAATGGTATAGTTTGAAACCATAGAGATTGGGGTGGATGAAGACACCATTTCAGAAGCCATTGGAGTACCATCACAGGTTGAGAAATGGTTCAAGCAACAATAGTTTGAAGTTGATTACAATAAATTCTTGCTGCCAGGGTTTGAAGAATTAAGTTGGAAAAATGGCATTCATGTAAGTAAACTCAAGCTAGTGTGGAGAACTCCGTTGAACATGGTTCAGAGTTATATAACTCGTGAAAGTCGCTATGATAGGGTTCTTAGGTGTCATCTGCGATTTTTAATGCATTTCAATGGAGATTTAATGTTAGATTTTCCATTTTATTTGTGTAAAAGTATGCAAAAGATGATTGCTAGGGTTCAGAGTCACCAGGATCACACATCTCGTTCTCTTTTTCATCAAGGATTGATCAAGTTACTGATAGTTTCTCAACTAAATAAAAGGGGACAAACTTGGGACCATTTCCTCTTTTGGTCAGGATTTGCAGCTGAAAGACAGAAACAACGTGAGGATAAGGGAAAAAGGAACAAGCTCAAAAGTTCAAGTCAATAGATAAAAGAAGTAATGGAGTCAGTAGATGAACAATCAGCAAAGGAGTTTGATGTTGTAAATAACGAAGTTTCAGAAATGTCTGTTACAAACACTCCCAAGATTCTTGTAGAGAGTGCAGGTTTGAAAGAGGTTTCAAAGATAGGACAAGGTGAAACCCTAATGGCAAAAAACATGGAAGCTAGTTTAAGGCCAAGAAACCGAGCAAGAAGTAAATTGGAATTAAATGTAAAGGTTGTACCTGATCCAAAACCGAAAAGGAGTGAGGTGACTGTCATACAGGATTCCTTTGGTGAGGAAGACGTGTGTGTTGCAGATCAGGAGTATCTCAGAACAGAGAAGACTTTGATGGAAATTCAAAAAGACAAATCAGGGCAAATACTAGAAGAATTATGTTGGGATAAATAGAGCGTTGCTGAGTATGAAATTAGTGTAAATTCAAAAGTCTCAAAGACTTATGAAACCCATGTACAGATGGAGCGAATAAAATCAATTTTGGAGCTAGATGAAGACAAAAGATCTTTTCAATTTCTTAAAGAACAAAACCAATGCCTCCAAAAGTCAAATGAAGATTTAATGATGGCAAATAAGAGACTCTGAGAAGATTTATAGGAAAAAGATGGAAAATATCAAGAACTTGTTACAATTTACAAGCAAATCTTGAAAAAGAAAAGGGCAATACAACAACAATATGAAGAACTTCAAGCTTTGGAAGCAGAACGATCTTCAGCTAGTGGAAAGGATGTGAGAACTATTATGAAGAAGCCAGGTCATCTTTTAGATAGGCTTGATTGATTTTTTTTTTTATAGATACACAGTTGTTAATTAGATTAGGATAATTAAATCATACAGCTGTCAGTTCTTTAGTTGACCCTGTTGTTTGAAGATATTTGAACTAGTTTGATGTAATCAAAATTGTCTATTTTTGGTTATTCTGGTCCATAGAAAGTGGATCGTAAAACTGTTTCAAGTTTGAAGACTTTTGTATATAAGAAAGAGTAAGGAGTCATGTAAAGGGGTTGGATAGAGCTATGGAGATCAGATTGATAACATGATGCTCATGCATGTATTTTGTTTATCTTAATATGAAGAGACACTTTGAAATGATTATAATCGAATGAGCCCATTTTTGTTTAATATATGAATTGATAAAGCTTGCATGTGTTTATGATTTGGTCTTTGTATAGTCTTATTCTTTATACCAGAACTCTTATAAATGACATGTATGTTTTTATTGATTTGAATTCATTCTTTTTATAAATTCATGCTCGTAGACCTTCGTATTACAGTATGTTACATCATATACCTGCTGCAGTCATACCTTACACTACATTATGATCTCTGTCCTATTTTTACATGTTTATATACAATCATCCCTAAGCTATCCTTTACCTACTGTTAAGATTTCTCTAGGCTTGAACCTTAGTAGTCTAGGTCCAACTCTAGTGATAACACTTTGATTAATACAATTGTATTTTCCTTCGCATATATCTGATGTTCTTGATGGTGTATTGTGATATTCCTTGGTCACTCGAATATGTCAAATGTATTGTTTTTACTGCACTTGTTGTTGTCTTGTTACGACCTTTGGCAGGTTCCTTTGCGTGTGAAGCTAGATCGCAATTGCTCTTGTATCGTTACAATGACCATTATATTAGTGGTATTTATCTCCTATACTTGTCCATTGTTATCATTTGATTGACTTAGGTGGAGGTTTGTATGATTTGTTCCCTTTTGTTCTAGATTTGAATCATTCAGACTAGGGACCTTGATCTTTGTCCGCATCGATTGAGAAATCCTATAACAAAATTGGAGACCATACTGGGGATCGAACCACCATGACGATCAAATAACTCAGTCCACCACTTCATGGGTGGCTCCCGCGGATAGGGGATAACTATCTCTATATGCTGAGGGTGGAAGTGAGGAACCCGTCCCTAAAGAAGGATACCAAGATAGACCCATAACTGAACTGTTTGGTTCTACCTGTCCGTCACTTGGTTAGTTGGTATTTCATAATGCTCAGGAGGCTCTCACACTAGTTAAACAAAGTAGGTTCCATACAGGCTATGGCACATAACATCTGAGACCTGGTTTCCTGATGTTGAGACTTAGTCCTTGCTACTTTGACCACTATGAAGAACATAGTCCTCAATCGTATATTACGGACTTGTGCGATTGGGATATTCTCGGTGACTTTCCTCATCCCAAGATCACAATACTGGATGATCAACTAATCCGTGTTTCTGTCACCCCCGCTCTGCCCGTTGATCATGGCTCGATCCCCTCTCCTTGAAAGCCCGGTAAAAAAATAAATGTCATCTACCGAGGATCCCACAAATCCACTAAATACCCCAACAAATGCACTTGGGATCTCATATTTGGAGTAAGGAAGAATTTCTTTAAGCCACATTCTTGGAGTGTCAGCATTGTATTGGCATCATGCAACCCTTCCGAATCCTCCAATTCGTGGTCTCATTCCTTCCATTCTAGCACCATTTTATTTGCTTGAAGACTTGCAATACCAAATACAAAGGTTAAAAACCCTTCATATCCAAGAAAATCCCCAAAAATGCATGTTTTTTCTTCTTTTGGGTCACCTTTCACGGCCGACGCGACCCAGTTTTTCCCACAGTGTGCCATCAACGCGCCTGGCCTTTTCAAGAGTCCCGTTGATCGTCTGCTACGCGGTTCCCGAAAAGGCAGGTCGCGTCGACTGGGGCACGCAATTTAGGCCCAAAAAATGACCACAAATCTATTAAAAAACATGAAATTTGCAGTATTCTAACTTAGGAAATGAGAGAGGAAGGTGAAGATGATTACCTTGAGTCGACGGAGCTCGAATCTACAGCCTGGAGTACCCACAATATTCGACACCAATTTGCTACTACAAAGCATTTTTTACCCTCCTTGGTAAAAAGAACAAAGGTAGAATGGTAAAATGAGTCATTTCCACTCCCTTTTATAGAATTGAGGGTGAATATTTTAATGTTTTACTTTGCAATTTTTTATTATTTTTTACCATTTCAATTTAAGACTCTTTGTTGATAAATTTCTATAGTTCTATTATTAACAACTTGTTGTTGAAGTTACAGGTCAAACATAATAAATGAGTTATGGCTCAAATAGTCTTTTATACTCAAAGGTATTATTGGAGTTCTCTTTAAGCTCTTTTTAGACTCTTGAAATATGAAAAGATCGTTGAGAAAACTTGCTTCCTTTCATGCTCATAAAAGGATTTGAAAGGGCATCTATTCAGTTTTAGTTTACCCCTTTTTCAGGATGAGCAATATTAATTATGAAAAAGGAATACCTTAGTCAATCATCGATTAGGAGAGTTCTTCTAGGCATTATTTTACACTTTTTCAGGCCTAGGGACTAACTTCATGAAAAAGTTCATCATGGAGTCTGCTTTATACTGTTTCAAACTCTCTAAATGTGAAACGTCACCGAGTTTTCCTTCTTTGGACTCATTAAAATTTAACATTGAAGGGCCCTTATAAGGTCGAACCCCCCTTTCTCAGGTTCGTAAAACATATGAGATCGGACTCGTCTAAAGAACGAGTTATATCGAGCATCTGTTATCCTCCTCAAGCTCGTTAATAAACAAAGAGGTACTTGTCAATCATGATGGGGAATAAGGGAAGGGAAATGCATTTGTATTCACATATATGGCAGTCTCTTGTTTCCTTTGAACATGACACCTGTTTATATTTCATCCGAACAGTTGGGTAATTGGCTTGTCCTTGAGTCGTGTCAAGTCTATGAGTCTCTGTATTCATTTGGGTCATCCAAGGAATACTCTACTCTTTTTGCATCGTGTCTTGATCTCTGTTTTACCAAGTCCATGCTGCCAAGTTGTTAGTCATGCCGTAAAATGTTTAAAGGAAGTCCTTTGTTTAATTCAAACTTTGTAGTCATTACGCTTAATTTCATTCGATTCTGAAACAATTTCTCAACAACGCTTATCCATACACCTTGTGTCAGTCCACACTCATTTGATTTTCCACTTGAAATCTTCTTCCTATATTGGTTTCATGTCGATGATGTGGGATACATCATGTCCCTCCTTCAATGAATCTATCCCCGTCGATGCCAATACGTCATCAAAGGATTGGATTTATAAAATACCCAGTGCCTTGAAACCTGCATGCCTTAATGGTAGGTTTTCTCATTTTCAATAGTGTGTTTACATCATTGACCTCTGATAGAATAATTCCATGAATGTTCGAATCCAACTCATTTATTCGCATTCGTTGGGATTTACTGCAATACCTTCGAGACCATTCTCATCATTGGTGATTTTCTCCACACTTGTTAACGGTTCACGTCATTGACTGGTAATCAAGTGGTTTCTACCATGTTCGACTTCAACATGTTGTAATCACATGGTTAGATCTGTATCATTTCGGGAACGGGTTGAAGACCCTGGGTTGTTATGATGTCTTATTATTGCACCCAGGTTGTGATGGAGAATTGTAGTAAGCTCCCACACCAATGTTATAGTGGAGACCTCATTGTTGTATTATCACATAGATCCACTCTTGTATTGGTCGTGGATGCATCATTATCTCATAATGGATCTATGATTGTATCTTAGTAACCATGATTGTGCTCAGTCATTTAGGTATGGATCCACCTTGTACCTTTTGTGGCCATATCCTTGGTCGGTACTAGCATGGATATGCAGTGTATTGGTCGACAACCATGTTTTGAGTTAGTGAGATATTTGGTTCAACAATGTCAGAAATTATATTGCAAATCCTTTGATCGTTGTTGTTAGTTCTCCGACCAATGGTTCTTCTCTCTAACAGTAATGCCAAAGTACACCACCTATCATTTTTTCTCTAGCTTTGTACTTTGGGGGGTAATCTGTTACATGGAATTTTCGTCACTCATACAAAACCATGTGATCTTGACTTTCCGCAATCCCTAAAGTCACTTTCATAGTGAATGATATTTGATTGGTTTGCCTTCCAACTTAACCTCTTTTGTGGCTTCGACACGCTTTGCTTCGCTAGCAACACGCATCGAAGTCCATCGACGCAGTCTGCTTCACTGTCAACCCGCGTCGATGACGCATATTGCATTCATGTCAACCCACGTCGACGTCATTTGGTGCGTGTTTCTCAATACCTAGGTCGCGTCTATGTCCCCACGGGAAAAAAACTAGGTTTTCGAGAAGCTTCAAGAGCGAAATATAGAATCTTGGCCTTTCCCTCCTACTGTTATGGATCTGGATCGACTTCCACCATTGAGGGAGATCATATCTCATCCACTCCCCTCATTTATCTCAACCTATCCCTATCCACATTGTCCTATAAATTGATGCTTTGGCCCATGGGTGAGGGAGGACGAAGATTGACAATAAGGAAATGTTGGAGGAATTTCTCTAGATTTCTAGACTCTTGATATTTTTTATTCAAGGTGAAAGTGACTCGTTGGAGCAAGAAGAACTCACTGGAAGGAATCTACAACACCAAGGTCTAAACGGTTGTAATTTCTTTCTGTCTTTAATTAATACAATTGTATTTTCCTTCCCATACATCTGATGTTCTTGATGGTGTATTGTGAGATTCCTTGGTCACTTGCAAAAGTCAATTGTATTGTTTTTACTTCAATTGTTGTTGTCTCGTTCCGATCTTTGGCAAGTTCCTTTGTGAGTGAAGATGGATCGCGACTGCTCTTGGATCGTTACAACGACCATTATATTAGTGGTATGTATCTCTTATACTCATCCATTGTTATCATTTGATTGACTTAGGTGGAGGTTTGTATGATTTGTTCTCTTTTGTTCTTGATTTGAACCATTCAAACTAGGGACCTTGATCTTTGTTTGCATCGATTGAGAAATCCTATAACAGTTGTCTAACCAAAGCCTTCCAAAATTTCAAGTGCCTCTCAACCATACACATTGACCTTGAGTGTACAGGTCCACACAATTCAATCTCCTCAACTTGGTGTATGAGGTAGTGTTCTTGCACATTGAAATATGTTGAAGGTAGATGCTTTTGCATTTCACACATGAGACGATGAATTTATCTCCTCCAATACTTTATATCTTCTTTATGGATTTATTTAGATAAAAACCATCTACAAGTGATGCAAACAAATCACGTGATTTCACAAAAATAAACATTACATTACATAACAATTTGTAAAACAAATGTCAAATATAAGTTCTACAATGATCGCTACTTACCTCATGTATTTTCCAAGATCATGTATAACTTGTTTGACATTGTTGTTGAAGTTTTATGGGAGAGATAGAGGTAGAACATACTGTAACAATATAAAAATCATTTCATTATTTTTTACAAAAGTTGACAAAAAATACCAACAACATGCACTAGTATAAAAAATATAGCAATATATACCAGAATAATTACCTTGATGAAGATATTCCAATCATGCGTTTTCACCCCTGCAAAATCACCTTTCTTTGTTAATATATTCTTCATGTTCGAACAAAATCCAGTGGGAAATTTAATTTTTCGCATGACTTCTTTTACAACATTGCTTTGCTGCTCCGTTAACAACCATGGAAGTGATTTTATATTAATTTGGTCTCCATTGCTATGTAATTGAATTCCATATTTCATTGCATGATTGGCTTCCTGAATGTCATTGCAAATTTTGAATTTTTTTTCTTTGTCACCTCTTCCATCCAATATTCACCATAATGTTTCAGCTACATTCTTTCCGATATGCATTGTACCAAACAGATGAGCAATTTATAGGTGCTCTGTCATGTACCCACCTGCTAACCCAATGCAAGGCAGGAAACATGATGCCAAACTCAGGGCTTTACATGATCTCAGCCCAATACTAGATTCATATAATTAATAAGTGGGTGTGCAGATGTAAACAATCAATTATGCACAACGGAAACACTATCCACACAATCTTCATATGCATTCAAGATTTCAGGCATTAATAAAAGCATTTCATAAATAAATACATAAACAGAAACACTTATCTTCATTTCAATTGTCCCAAGCAACTAGCTATGTCACTGCAACGATCCACCCAACCGTAGGCTCTTCGACAACTTATACTGAGTCCGTCCGAAGGCCACCCCCGAGCTGGGCATGATTCTCACAAGGACAAAGGGGACATTCACGCTCACACACAGTCTATTAACCATTTTATTTTAGCCAAGCCAGTCTAACTGGGTTTATCAGGCTGCACTTGCACAATGGATGCTCATTCCCAATCTCAAGCCAGAACCAGGGATTACCCATCACCCATGCCCATCATACTCTTCTTTCTCACAGCAAAAACGATTATTGACAGGGTTACACATTTACAACAGAGGTGTTCACAAAACAGGGTCCACATTGGTTCTCCCAACTCGTGGTTCACCCAAACGAACTGTGGAATTTCGATTTCAACCCCAGGGAGAAAAACCGATTTCTCTCCACTGGTTAGGATCCCTTCCAATGGCCTAAACGACCCCCAGGAAGACCCAAAACGTTCTGCTCTCTTTCCCCACGGGTAACCAACACAAAAACGCCCCTTCCCAGCTAAAAGATGAAGGGAGACACAGAAAAACGAGGGAGGAAAACGCCCAGGCAGCTTGAGCTGCGTGAGAGAGCAAGGCCATGGTGAATAATGGCTTAGGCAGCCATTTCGTGGCTCTATTCTTGCCCAAAAAGACCAACACGTTTTTCCATGAAGGGTGGCTTGCCCATACCCGATTTTGGACAGCCATACCTTCCCATTCCCAAGGCAATAACTTCCCCAACCAACTCTTGGGAGAAATCAATGGTTGGGTACAAAAGTCAACATGGGTAGTTGAGGGTTTGATGGGTTCCCTCATTGACACTTGGCTTGACTCTATTGGCTCAAGGGTTTGAATGTTTTCCCTCCCAATTCCTTGTGAAATCATGCCCCCATCTCTTTGTTGCATTGCATAGCTAGTTGTGGGTATTTTTTATTAAAATGCATATTACATGCTATTTGAATTTCCACTGTGCATTGCTAGCACGCAAACCATATGCATCATGAAATCGATGGCGGGGCCTTGGCCTTGAGCTCCTCACCATGATTTCCTAACAATATTACATCATTTATAGTGTTAATGCCATGGGGCCAAACTGGGGACATTACATGCTCATAGTCGGGCAACCTACTGAATTGTTTAGGATAACTTTTCATTCCTTGTGGAATCCCATTAATGCCTTCATGATCACGACGACCATCATGAATCATAGTTTATAAAGAAATTACATAAATCAATGTCAATTACACTAAACGACACACAATTAAAAAAAAATCAAAACATTTCATATATGATGATAGATAGACAATTTGATCTGTACATACCTTGACGATTTCTATTATATTGCAACTTCCAAAGGTGAGGTGTCATTCTCTGTGGTTTTAATGCAATCTCTTCTTTCCCATTGAAAATATGTTTTTTGGTAGTTCGATATCTATGATTCTTAGAGAGGAAGTGCCTATACTCATCAAACACTTTCTTTCCTAAACTTTTTGAATGACGAGATTTCATCTTAGGACCACAAATCCGACATGCAAATTTTTCCTTTGTTTGAAGATCTATAAGAGATGGATTAACTATGTCAATTATAATTATATAAAATGAATGGATTATTTAAACAACATGCATGATTAATATATAAACTTCATAAAATTAAATACTATTAAAGTAGACGTTATAATTACATATCACAAAAATGGGTTAGCCCTGGGGCATCATGGATTGTCCATACAAGAATTGCATGGAATTGAAATTGCCTTTGTCGTATTGGTCTAGAGACATCATACATAGTGATGCCATTCCATAACTTTAGTAGCTTGTCAATAAGAGGCTTAATATATACATTCATATCTTTAACTTGATACTTACCTGATTGATTTGAACATATAAAATAAATAATTATTACAACCATTTTAGATATATAAATAATATACATGAGTAAATGAAAAAAAAAGTATATGACATTATGCAACAAAATATGACAATGAGATGCTACTACATTAAAAAAAATTGTTGTAGACACATTCCTGGAACAATCATTGCCAACATTATGTGCTCCCTCTTTATTGACATCTATAGAGGAATGTTATTGTTGATAACAAAAATAGGCCACACCAAGTAAATAGATCTCATCTATGCAAATGGATTGACACCATCTGCTGCCAAAGAAATCCTAACATTATGAGGTTATTCTTTAAAGTGTGGCCATTTTTCCTCCATGTCTCTAAATGCATAACCATCTGCAGGAATTCGAAGAATGTCATCTTGACTTCTGTTCTGTGCATGGTAATCCATAAATTGTGCTATGTTTTTGAACCTGAAAAATCATTGCAAATGTGGAATAACGGGAATATAATGAAGAACCTTGTGAGGCACCCTTTTTCTTACTTGATGTGTTCAATATCTACCGATATTATATTCCAGACATTCTGTTTCAAATTCATGATGTTTATAATATATAATATGATCAACAGGGCATGCATCAATGGCTTCATACTGCATTCCAATTTCTTTCGTGATGGAAGATAAATCTCGGTATGTGCGAGGTAAAATATTTGACAGTGGTAACAAAAATTCAGCCATCAAGCTACAACAAATTAAAAAAAAACTAGTTAATATAATATATAAAGAATATTAATGAAACATATTTCATCCGTATTAATTTTACTTATGAATTAACAATAAAATTATTAGAGGAACAAAGATAACCTTTATCACAATAATATATATTTGATGGAATATATTACATGCCTTAACATTTGTGTGACTGATGTGTTTGAAAGGCCGTTCATAACCTTCAAGTTCAGTATCAACAATATAACATAGAGAAGATTTGTGTTGGAGCCTTTATAAAGGGGTTCGTATGCCTTCTCAAGAAGAGGTAAATCATGAACATCATCAAAGTCATCATTTTCATCATCATCATCCATTCTAACATTAAATGTATCATGGATCAATGTATTTGTACCATCATCTTCAACTATGTTATCAGTATGATAATCCTCTTCAATATGATCATTAACTTGTTCTTCAATATTCGTAGCTCCATGTTCCTCTGGTGTTTGTTCTGCAAGCACATCCTCCGAGTGACATTCCATAGGAGGTTTTTCCTTTATAATTACAAACCATCAAGAATTAGTAAATATAATAAATTATTAAAATGATACATACATTTACAAAAACGATTAATATAAAGACATATATACTGAACAACTTACCAATGGACTATATTCATGTCCCCCCCTCAATGTGTCCATGTTCCCTACAATGTTTTTAACTGTTGTGATATTTATTCTTCTCCCTTTAAATCCCCTGCATTGACTACATGGACAATAACATTTCCCATCACCCTTTCTTTTCACTCCATCCCACAATCTAGCAAGTAATTCTTGATTTTGTTTTTCTCGATCATGAATATTGTTATGTGACATTTTCTTTTACCAATATTGACTGATGATTATCAATCTTAAAAAATCAAGCTCCACACTTCACAATTTGTAAGCACAGTAACAACTAAAATAATTGTGGCTTTTTGAACGGAAAACAGTCTGTGTAAAGGCTATAGTCTCTGCAAACCGTCGCTTGTATAACAAACATGTCAGAATATTTCTACAATTTAGAGTTTCTAAAAAAAAGGATCGTCATATATCCAACGACATTAAGCTTTTGACCATTGTAACCTAGACACGTCGGATATTCGATGCCCGTAGTCAAATATCCGATGACTGCAGTTGGATATTCGACGACCGTCGGGGTCAATTTAAAAAAAAAACTAAATAAAATTCAAAATTATAAAGGTGATATCCGATGACAAGGTCAATTTTTAGGATTTCATCGGATTTTGGGTTCAAATTTGGTTGTGCTAGTTCCCCGATGTCTTAGTTGGTGCTGCAACAGAGATCCGGCTAGCTTACTCTCTGAGATATACCAGTGATGTGGTTGTCCATTCATCTGATCTTCAGGTGAGCTGTGGGCAGTTTCAGATCTCTACTTTTGGTCGAGAGGAGGTTAGGTGCTTCTCTCTTTTGCTTATGACGCTAGCGCACTTCACTCTTGATGGGTAGCACATTAGTTTCCATCTACTATATTATGTTGACTCTTTAGTGCAAATACCTAAATGCATTAGGTGGTCTGCCATTTTTTTGTGACAATTTTGTCATGCTTTGGACATATGTCATACAATCATTGATGGGAGGTCCAACTTCCCTTTCGGTTCAAAGTTTTTTTGTTTATTTTTTGAGAGGTTTCCGACCACCAAGCCATCATTTGAGTGCCTACCTGATGCAGGAGCATCCTGCCTTCAAAACCATGTAGTTCTAATCAGACCTTGGAGGGGTTTTCATTTATGTGTTAGTGATCCTTTTTGATGAATTGTAAATAATATTATGTTTTTAGTATGATTCTAGATGGATGGTGAGTCACTAGGTGAGTCATTGGGTGAATCGTGTAACAAATCCCTCATCTAATGGCAGCGAGTCATAGGACAGGATTGAGAGTTTGTTGTATTTAGAATTAGTTAGCAGGATGATAGGATACTGTTGAGGGTTTATTGGATCTGAACCATAATTGGTTTCAGAGTCCTTTCTGTATATATTGTGTGATCCTACAAGGCATAGGAGGTGGCCAACCAATGTAAATCTGGCCAAGGGAGCTAGTCATATTTGTATCAGGCCTATGAAGGTCAGAACACTGGTTCTGAATCAATGTGTATGTACAGGTCTCTTAAGATTGAATAGAAAGAAGACTATTTGTGCATGTCTATGAGTGTATTGATCTCCACTATATGTAGGGTTTTGTGCTTGATTCATGCCGGTCATAGAATGACAAGATAAGGATTTTTGTACATAGGAATTTGCATGTGAATGGGTTAATCTGTTGTGATTTGTTAGTGGATAATTGACTCTGTATGTATCTAAGTCATGAATTGATTGACAGTTGAACATTTGCAGACAGATTAATAAATCTGTGTATGAATCGCCCAAAATTGGGGTTTCTGATGATTGAATGTTGTAGAGGTGAATACATGGAGACAACAGTCGGATATACAGAAGGAGATCAATCCAAATGAAGATCGAAGGGAGTGATTGATCAATTTTCTTATCAATCAACGCAGAACGAAGAGTTCGTAGTCGGTCCGTTTAACAGAGGTTGAACGATCTAGATCGAAGCAACAAGATAGATCGACGGCAGGGAAAAGATTCAAGAAGTGAACATGCACATGAGATAGAGCTTCGCAAATCTAAGGTGAATGTTCCGCATTGATCACAGATCGACAGACGGGAAAGAAGCCGGAAAGAAATTGACGGTTCGTGCAACATTCCGCATGAGAAAGAAGTCGGGGGTTAACGGCCACAATGGATGCAAGGAGTGCACCGTTGATCTAGATCCGACGGTGCACAAAAACTGCAGAAGGAACACTTGCTGATCCGACGGTCCCAGTAACTGCGGAAGGTAAGTTGTGGGAGGCAATTGCGAAAGAAAATTCCGAGAAAGTTGGGGAAGGCACTCATAATTGCGGAAGGAAGTTACGGAAGGGAGTTGCGAAAGCACGCCAGCATTTGCGGAAGACGAGAGATTGCGGGAAGGCGGTTGCATAAAGGTAAATACAGAAGGCATTTGTGGAAGAGATTTGCAGGAGGCATAGTTGTTTGATGCTCCTCATTTGAGACCAGAAATATTTATATTTTGCAGCTCACCGCTAGTTTCAGATCCGCCTTTCAACGCTTGTTTAGAGAGATGTTTAGCTGATTTGGCTAAGCTTAGAGGTTCTACTAATTTTGGAACCAAGTTCATCATGGGGAAAGCGGGTTGGATTGGCTTTTGCTTGTCCCACCTGCATGACTACCTCTTAGGCCGATGACCGAGATGCATATGCATATGTGGGGGCAGATGATGCCCAATAGGGGGTAGCCTGAGTTCCTTGCTAGAGTCACCTCATATGTGTTGGAGATGTTGGGAAGTGAGGAGGACCATGCACTAGTGATGGCACCATATCCATATTCCAACTTGGACTGGATAGGGTTCCCCAAGATCTTCTTCACCCCAGATGAGCCACCTAATGAGAGAGGTAATATTATCGTTATGTTTAAATTAATTTAGTTGCATTTTATTCTCTTTATACTTAATGCAAATGAAATATCTTATAAATATATATATATTTAATGAAACTGTCAAATTATTATTGTGTACTATATATTTTGCATACATTGGCACATTTAATGCTTAGGTCAGGCTGCCTCCTCCCGCTCATGAGGATGAGGATATGGAGGAGGCGCAGGATCAGGTTGGGCCACAGTTGGCTGGTAAACATCCTGACCACCGTCCACATAGGCCCCAGGATAGGTATCAGCAAGATGTGGCAGACATGTTGGCCACATTGTTGGCAGATGTGGGTGTTCAGCAGCTTGTGTGGGTGCACGATATTTTTTTATAGCCTCACATTGCGGAGATATGGAGGATCCTTCCTTGTCGTATGAGTTTGTTGATGCAGCATGTTGTCGGTGCATGCATTCAGTTGGTTGTTAGAAGGGATGACCATTATCCTCCTCCTCCACTTCCACCCCCTCCTCCATTAGCTTCAACATCGACTACTCCACCTTCTCCTTCGACTGCTGACATAGCCTCCACATCTCGTGCACCTCCTCCTTGTCCTCCACCTCCTCCTCCACCTCTGACATCACATCCACCTCCTCCTGATCCTCTTTTATCATCTCAGACATCTCCTCCACCTCCTACTCCTACACCCCCCCTCCTTCGACTGATCCAGCTTTTGATTCGACGTTATACCTATCCGACCGACCAACCTCTATAGATTCATCAGCTCCCCATGATCCTCATCCACTGGTCGCCTCAACTTTGGAGAGGATGCTCAGATTAGGTGAGATGATCCATATTCCTACAGATGTCTTTTTTGTTGATCTACATGCTAGTTTATTTCCTAGCAGAGGTATTGATCACGCCTCTGGATCTATTGTTGAAGGTGTCGATACATCTAGTGGTTCGATAGATGGTGATGATAATATGGTTCCAGGGCTGGACTAGACATGTATATTTGACATTTATCATCAGTTTGATATATATATATATATATATATATATATATATATATATATATATATATATATATATATATACACACGTCATTTTCCATTTTGCAGATGTTGATGTTGATGTTTATTTATATGTTGATGGTCATGATGTGTATGTTAGGTCAGGTTCAATGATGTTCATTATATGTTTGTGTTTTCTATTTTGCAAATGTTGATGTTGATGTTGATGATTATGTTGATGTTTATTTATATGTTGATGGTCATGTCATGTATGTTAAGTCAGGTTCAATGATGTTCATTAAATGTTTCTAATGGCTATGTTAGAAAATGGAACTTGTGTTTTGTTACATGTTATTGTTAGATCATATGTGTGTTAGATGATGTTTAAATCTGTAAGATGTAGATGTTAGATGAATATGTAACGTAATGTTTATGATGGTACGTTCATGCTTATTTTTATTATTTTTATGTTAATGATGGTATGATGGTGTTTATTTTTATGTTTGTTAGATGGTGACAATGATAATGATGGTATGTTTATGTTAGATGGTGACAATGACAATGATAATGATGGTATGCTTATGTTATATGGTGATAATGGTAATGATGGTATTTAAAATTATCATGCATGCCATTGCCCCTTTGCATGTTTTTAGTTGTTATGAAATATTTGAGCTATTTTCTATTGCAAAATATGTATTATAACTAATTGATTAATGAAGGGGAAGACACATGTTATATTTCCAACTATTTGTTTATCATATTAACATTTAAGTTGTCAAAATCAATTTTTATATTGAAGAGTAAATTTATATAAATTGGATTAACTATTAATATATATTAATAAAAAATTGTCAATTGGGTTTAGCCCGAGTGGTTGAGTTATCAGATTGTTATCCGCTCCACCCAGGTTCAAGTCTCGCCAATATCACTTTCTCTTAAGTGAGTTGTTGAGCTCTACTAGCCAATTAACCGCCCTTCATATGTCTCCGAACATCGGGGAGGTTAATGTGGACGTAGCGGGGTACCGAAAAAAGAAGGTGTTCTGTGAACCACACGAATATATATATATATATATATATATAAATGATTGTAAATTTATATTAATTCAATTAATTATTGATGTTTTATTACTTTGTTAATGTTATTATATTTAAAGGATTGTTTTATTACTTTGTTAATATTATTATTTTTAATTTTTTATTTAATAACATTAAAATATGTTTGTATTGAATAATAATTTCAAAACTATTCAAGATTTATGATATCTGAGTTCTAAAATAGTATAGATTCATATTAGTTATATAAATTAGATTAACATAGGATTATGTTATTATAAATTTACATTAATAAAATCTAAATCAATGATTATATATTGATACGTATATGAAATATCTTTAGTCAAATATACAACCATGGCTTTAATTTACAAATCAAAACTACGTACTTATTTACAAACCATAAAATATGGTGAATAAATAGTAAGCATATATACATATTTGTTAATTGCTTGATCTAAATCATTATTGTCTCAACCAATTCTAAGATGGATTTTAACCTCCTAGAAATAGATAGATGAAGAAATTCAATCCAACTTAATTAGTATAACATATTTAATTATTTTATTACGAAGGGAACATAAGATTCTCTCTTAAAACCATTTTTTTTTCCCTAAAGAAGATTTCGGCATACCTACACCTTCATCCTTAAAGCCATTTTTTCTCTCTTATTGCCATTCAAAAAACATTTGCAAACATTATAATAAAAGTGTCATAAATTAATGCAATTATAATTCTTAACATTGTTTATAACGAAAACATCATGAAATGCAAACATTCAAATATTGATGGAGAAGTTAGAGAGCACCATAAATTTTGTTGTAAATTTCATTGTTATCAATGCCATAAATTAAGTCATTGTAGAGATCAACACTACTAAAAAAATTGTTGAATTTTCAATCTCCATCAAGGTTACAAATGTGTCATTTTCTATGTTGGAGTTAACATTATAAAGACAATCGAAAAATAAAAACAAAAACATTACATTATAACAAAAATTCAATTTAATGGAATCATATAATAAAAAAACATTACATTCTAAGAGAAATGTCATAAATTGATGCAATTATAATTCTTAGCATTATTTATAACAAACACATCATAAAATACAAGCATTGAAATGTGAATATAGAAATTTATAACTTGATGCAATTATAATTCTTAACATTATTTATAACAAACACATCATAAAATACAAGCATTGAAATATGAATATAGAAATTTGAGACCACCTTCCAGTCATGAAGAATATGTTAATAGCCTTTATATTTACAAAAATAAAATTGAATCATGTAAGTTGTTTTCATGGTGTATTTATATGTATAGACAAAACATAATATGAGTAATTTGGATAATGACATATAATCATTCCATATAATCATAAATTACTTCATAGACATTAAACCATATATATTTCACATCATATGGGTTGTTAACCAACTAAAACTATTTAAACACTGCATCCAGCAATCAACTTTCCATTTCCACTGTCATAACATGAAAAATAAACCATATAATTAGACAGTCAGAGATAACAATAACAAAATCATATCTCAATCTGTAAATGATGGAAAAAAATCTACATATCACTCTTCGTTGTCATCGCCCTCATTATCATCCTTGGCTGGCATGATAGCATTGTTGTTCTCATAAACATGTTTAGATCTAGGGCCGTGTCTTAAAATGAACCACCAATCTCTATCCAACACATCCGGGTAAAAGAACACTTGGTTGTAGTGTTTTGGGAAAACATAAGGTTCCTTACTTTCATCCCACATATTTCTAGAGTTGATACATATCAACTCACTATCATGATCTTCCTTCACATTATTCTTGTCAAATGTGTCCCACCACTTGCACCTAAAAATAACACATTGGAAAGATGAGAAGTCCACTTCAATGATCTCTTGTATCTTTCCGACATAACCCAACATCCCTCCTATCAGGTTTCGATCTCGGGTGGCTAGCATGACTAGATTAGTCGAACTCGACTTCCACTCCACAATCTTGTGTAACACGCCCATCATCAGCATCCTCGATGTGAAAATGATGTCTATAAGCTCACATAGATGGGAAGAAATGCACCTGTAATAAAAGTTAACAAAGATGGTGTCATATGTCTTATAACCCAACCATTAATATATTAAACATAAATGTTATAATTTAAAGTTGCATTATAAAGTTAGAAATGTACAGAAGTATTTTATTACCGAGTTGTTGCATCCAATCCCAATGTTTAGCGAATCCTATTTTTCAGGAGGGTAACAACCAGATGCACCATATTTCTCTCTGACATGGTCTACAACCCAATTGTTGGGACAGATCCTTGGAATATTTTTTTTAAATGATATGGAAAAGGCATGCTTCTACCGTGCAACTACCTGAATTCTTTTCTATCAATGTCCAATTTACTCCTTTTCTCTTCATACAATGCAACCCACAGTTGTTTTGCCTCCGCATTGTAAATAATGAATTTATTGATTACATCAATTTGTGAATTTGTTGTTGTATTCATTGAAACAAAACCACATTCAGTACGTATGGGATCAAATATATTAGATTTTGAAGTTTGTTGTGACCATCCAACGACATGAGACCACCCCCACTAATTCAACCTCATCGACTAGGTGAATTAGAAGATGAACCTGCAAGTACATGAAACTTGACGACAGTTCCTTCTCAAACACACAAACAATCTCAACAATCTCTTAATGCCACTATGGAATGCTAGTGATGTAAATCTCCTTCGCTGTGATCCACCATACAAATGCATATAGTTTAGATATAGCATGCCATAGGTCATCGGGAAAGTTGTGGTTCACACACCCATGCACGAACAATAGATAATGACACTACAAACTAGATACAAAAAGTGAACTGCATTTTAACTTGTGTGGTCAAAGATATAAATAAAAAGTAAAAGCAATTTTTTGAAATTGTACGTACCCATAGTAGGTTGAAATGGTCATGTGATTTCAAACTTGACAACTCTTCATTTCCAGTGAAGCAGCGTCGTAGAGTAGACCCATAAAAATAAGGCGCCTTCACACCCAATATAACTTCCTTTGCCAAATTAAGATCATCTTTCTTCAAAATCCACGGGACATCACATTTGTTGAGGTTTTGCCATGACCACATGTAATTCGTGCCCTGGGAGATTCCTTGCATTTGTTGATGTATATGTAACTTAGGAATGTATTTCATCTGTGTATTTTATATATATTTATTGTACCCTTATAAAAGATGTGTTATTCCTCTATAAGGAAGTGTCGTCATGTGGATTGACAAGTGTCGCAAGTGTGTGTACTTGCCGATGGGTTATTAGACCACCATGTGGGGTCGGAAAAAAGGGGATGTCCCAATGGGGATTCATGAGCCCATGAATTACAAATGTTCGTGGGCCCGTAATGTTGATACATGTGATCACATGTAATTCATGGGCTCTTGATACATTAACAAATGTGATCTCCCAGGGCACGAATTACATGTGGTCATGGAAAAACCTCGCAAGAGCATCCTAGGACTGATTACGGGCACACAGCCCAACCTATCGGATCTCCCAGGGAACCGAATTATATGCCATAGGACAAAACCTCGAAAGAGCATCTGCCAGATATCCCAGGGCACCGAATTACATGCCATAGGCAAAACCTCGAAAGACTATCTGCAGATCTCCCAGGGCACCGAATTATGTGTCCTCCCAGAGCAAAACCTCGAAAGAGCATTTTCCAGATATCCCAGGGCACCGAATTACATGCCATAGGCAAAACCTCGAAAGACTATCTGCAAATCTCCCAGGGCACCAAATTACATGCTCATCTGCACAACCTGATCCACGGCCATAGAGTATCAACCTGATACTCACCATACATCATCTTGATGTACACATGATCATCCTGATCATCATCACTGCAACATCCTGCTGCATGTCATCTGGAGCAACATTCTGAAGCTCGTCATCCATGATCATCCCGATCATCATCACTGCAACATCCTGCTGCATGTCATCTGGAGCAACATCCCGAAGCTCGTCATCCATGATCATCTTGATCATCATATAATGCATCTACTTGATGCATACCAAGTATCTACCTTATACATATCATTATACACGATACACCTGATCATACAATGTATCCACCTGATACAAATACAAATACATGATACATATCACCATACATGATCTACCTGATCATACAATGTATCCACCTGATACATATACAGATACATGGTCCAAGCATCCAACATGATGCATATACAAAAATACATATACATGATCCAACCAATCATATCCAGCATCCAACATGATGCGTACATACATATAAATGATCCAACTGATCATATCGAGCATCCAACATGATGCATACATACATATAAATGATCCAACTGATCATATCCAGCATCCAACATGATGCATACATATAAATGATCCAACTGATCATATCCAGAATCCAACATGATGCATACATATAAATGATCCAACTGATAATATCAAAGTAGAAACCAGAACATCATCATGATGCTCATCATCCAGCACTTACATCCACAGCCATGTGAAGGATCCTCCTTCCAACATGCTTGGAATGGCTTCAGCAGATGTGTCCATCACTTCTTCCTCGAAGTGTCCTCGATCTGAAGAACGCCAAGCCTCTCTCTGAAGTACTTGAACTTCACCCTGGCTAGTGGCTTCGTCAGCACATCTGCAATCTGCTCATCCGTCGCAACATACAGGAGCTTCACAGCTCCTCTCTGCACCATATCCTTGATATAGTGATATTTGATCTCTATGTGTTTCGACCTATCATGAAACACTGGGTTCTCGGACAACTTCACACAACTCTGGTTATCACAGAAGATACCAGTAGCTTCCAACGGGAGATCAAATAACTCAGACAGTAGCTTCCGTAGCCATACTGCCTCACAACTAGCTGAACAGGCTGCAACATACTCTGCCTCAGTTGTACTCAGTGCTACACAGGACTGCTTCCTGCTAAACCAAGAGATCACACCTGATCCCATACTGAAGCAGCACCCAGATGTGCTCTTCCTATCCGCAGCACTGCCAGCCCAATCTGAATCAACATAACCCTGCAGGTTAAACTTTTGATTCGCTTCATACTTGAGCCCATAGTCCACTGTACCCTTCAGGTACCTCAGAACATGCTTTACAGCAACCAGGTGAACACTCCTCGGATCTGTCAAGAACTGACTCAATGTGTTCACAGCAAAGCAAATGTCTGGTCTTGTGTTCGTCAGGTACATCAAGGACCCAATCATCTGACGATACATAGAGACATCAACTGGCTCAGATGAAGCATCACATAGAAGCTTCAGATTCGATGCCATAGGTGTGGCCATGGCCTTGCAATCCATCATCCCAAATCTCTTCAGGATATCTACTGTGTATTTCCCTTGCCCAAGGAAGATCCCACCTGCATTCTGCCACACCTCCATACCTAGGAAATAGTGCATCATTCCCAAATCTTTCATATCGAATTCAGCAGCAAGCTTCCTCTTAGTATCTGCAATCAGTCTGTCATCTCCTGTTACAAATAAGTCATCCACATACAGGAGTAGAATCACAGGATTCCCTTCCTCAACCTTGTAGTAAAGGTTGGAATCTGCTTTACTCTTGGTAAATCCCAAACTAGATAGGAAACTGTCCATCCTACCATACCAAGTTCTGGGGGCTTGTTTCAAGCCATACAAGGCTTTCTTCAATCTGCATACATATGATTCCTTGTCGTGTATTTCAAAACCTAGTGGCTGCTCTAGATATACTTCCTCTTCAACTACACCATTCAAGAAAGCAGTATTGACATCCATCTGGTGTATTTTCCATCTCATTGCTGCAGCCAAGGCAAGTACTGTTCTGATGGAAGTATACTTGGCTACAGGTACAAAAGTTTCTTCATAATCTATTCCCTCTTTCTGAGAGAAGCCACGAGCTACGAATCTTGCCTTGTATTTCTTTACACTGCCATCTGCAGCATGCTTGATTTTGTAGATCCATTTGGAAGTCACAACAGACTTCTCTTTAGGTCTTGGGACAACATCCCAAACATCATTCTTCATTATTGATTGGTATTCCTCAACCATGGCATCCTTCCATTCTTTCTTTTCCACTGCTTCTTCATAACTAGAAGGCTCTTTGTTCATAATGTCACAGAGTAAAGCAACATAGCTGGTATGTGATCTGGTTCTCTTCTTTGCTCTGTGTTCTTCTTCTGGAATGCCAAATCTTTCTGCATATTGAATGAACTCTCTAGCCCATGCAGGTTTCCTCTTGTGAGAGTTATCCTCATGGGGTGGATCTACAGGTTCTTGTGGATCTTCAAACTCACGAACAACTTCTGGAACTCCTTCAGTCATGGTAGTGTCTTGAAATCTGGTTTCCTTAGGTTCTTCATAAACTTCGATAGGTGCCTTCCTTGATTTGATGAATGCTGAGTTTTCATCAAATGTTACATCCCTGCTGACATCAATCTTCTTGAACCCTGGAAAGTATATTCTGTAAGCCTTCGAACTTTCACTGTAACCCACAAAGATACCCTTCTTTCCTGAAGGATCTAGTTTAGTCCTCTTTTCCTTTGGGACATGAGTGTATACTGGACAACCAAATATTCTGAGATGTCTGACTTCAGGTTTCTTACCAGAAAAGACCTCTTCTGGTGTCTTGTTGTCCAATATCTTGTGGGGTGTTCTGTTCTGCACATATACAGCTGTTCTAGCTGCTTCTGCCCACAGATGCATAGGTAGATCCTGGTCATGCAGCATTACCCTTGCTGCTTCCATGATAGTTCTGTTCTTCCTTTCTGCAACTCCATTCTGTTGAGGATTATACGGAGCAGTCAACTCCCTCTTAATCCCTGAATCACTACAAAGCTTCTTGAAGTCACTTGAGGTGAATTATCCACCATTATCGGATATGAATGTTTTGATCTTCTTGTCAGTTTGATTCTCCATTAAGGTTTTGAATTCCTTGAATTTATCAAACACCTCATCTTTGCTCTTCAAGAATTATACCCAAGTCTTCCTGGAGAAGTCGTCAATAAATGAGACATAGTAAACATACCCACTCAGGGAACTGGATGACATAGGACCACATACATCTGAGTGGATGATTTCCAGGATGTCTTTTGCCTTGCTTTCACTGCTTGGGAAAGCCTTCTTAATATTCTTACCTTTTTCACATCCTTTGCAAACACCTTCATGTTTGGTCTTGATTTCAGGAAGACCCTCTACTGCCTTGCTTGCAATTGGAAGTGCTCTATAGTGCACATGAGCAAGTCTTCTATGCCAAAGTTCACTTGGCTCCATGGATTCATGCACCATGGCATGTTCAGGTTGTCCCTTTAATTTATACAAACCTCCCTCTTGCTCTCCAATCACTACTGCATCATCTATGTTCTTTCCCTTTGGCCACATTAGGACTTGGCCATCCACAAATGCAACCCTCATGCCTTTTGCATCCAATGCAGAGATGGAAAGTAAGTTCTTCTTGAGCCCAGGTACATAAAGTACTTTTTTCATCTTCAAAGATTTTCCAGAATCTAGGTTGTAGGAGGCTTCACCACTTCCTTTGATTGGGTATTGATAATCATCCCCAAGTTTCACCTTATGGGGTGATTCATGTTTAGATAGGTTCACAAAAGATTCCTTAAACCCAGTCATGTGTTTGGAAGCCCCACCGTCAATTAACCAATCATTACAACCATGGGAGATAGTACCTATGAGAGCAGAGATCAGAACATACTCTTCTTCACTTGATGAGTCATCATCACTATCACTTTCTGCCCTAGCCTTCTTCTTTGGGGGTTCATCATCTTCGGCAGCATGAGCATGAAACCTTCTTTTGTTGCCTTTCTTCTTCTTATTGTTGTTATTATCCCTTTTGTTCTTGGGACAATCTGAAGCAAAGTGACCCTTCTCATTGCATGCGAAGCATCTTAGGTCCTTCTTACTCTTTTGATAGGATCTATTGTGGCGAGGGTGCTCCTTCTTGGTTTTGCTTCTTTTGGTGTGAGCTGCAAGAGCTTGATCTTCACCTCCCATCTTTTCCTCACAAGCTATAAGTCTAGCTTCTTCTTGAGAGCATTCTTCCCGCAATCTGTTGAAGGAGATTAGCTTCTTCCTTGCACAAATTCCTTGAATGAAGGAATCCCATGACTTGGGAATCCCATCACCACTTCACCATTCTCCACCATTTCATCCACTACTTCTAGTTGTTCCTTGATCTGGGAGACCCTTGAAAAATAAGATTGAATGGTTTCTCCATTCTGAAACTTTACTCCTTTCAATTGGTTCCGCAGGGTCATCTTTCGATTTATGTTCTTTCCTTCAAATAGCTTGGTCAAAGATTCAAACATCTCCTTGGGTGTCTTAAGAGAAGACACATGGGGTATGAGATGGTCTTTGATGGAATCAGCAATGATTCTCTATGCCTTGACCAAGTTCTTCTTATGCAATACCTTGGCCTCTTCATCCTCTGGGATAGGGATGTCTTCTTTCACATATGAGTCCAACTCATTCTCTTCCAAGATTAACCCAATCCTATACTTCCAAGCCCGGAAGTTATCAGCTCCTTCAAGCTTATCCTCAAGATTGGTGTGGTGAGACATCTTAAAGAGTACTTCAAATGGAAATAGAAAATATTTAGATCTTACCACTTGAAATGCTGAAAACTGGATTTAGTCCCGGATTAGGGTTTGTCGAAAAAAACCCTAAAAATTCAAAATGTGAATTTCCAATTTCTGAAAGGATAGAAAGATGTGCCTTGATGAGCTAATCATCCTGGTGGATTCGGAATTTGAGATCAGCAAATTTTTGCCCTTCAGAATTGCCTTTTTGTCCTCCCAGGTTCACTGGGAGAGCCCTGAATTAGGGTTTGAGTTTCCCGGAGATCTACTCAGCCAAAAATCTCGATCCAAAGCTCTAAACTTCGATTTTTGCAAGGAGCTTCCAGCTGTGCCTTCAGATTCCATAAATTCCTATTTTTGTGGAAACCCTAATTTTTAGGGCCAAATCTGAAAATGCTCGGAATTGAATTCTGATTAGACAGATAGATGCGCCTTGATGAGTAGAGTCAATCTACTATACTGAATTTCAAAAATCTATGGAGAGAAACCCAATAAACAAGGAACTCAAGCTTCCGTCACTGCAAAATGTCTTCTTCTCAGGTTAGCTCTGATACCATGTTAAATTTTGAGCATTAATTCACAATACTCTAGGATCTTTGCTGAGAGAATAACATATACAGTATATCAATGCATGACAATCACAATATGACAAGCATCACAAGAATCAAAAGCATAAGAGACAAGAGACACAGAGTTTTCATGGGGAAAACCCTAAGGTGAAAAACCCCACAACTTCCTCAGAGATAGAGAGAGCAATGGCTCAACCAAAGTACAACCAAATAACACTAAGATAGTCTCCTAGTAGCAGATGATCCTCCTCCTCACTAGTGCGCCACTTTCTGAGTGAGAGTGAGTTACTTTTCTGAGAGAGTAAAATAGAGATCTCCGATCTCTATTTATACTAACCTTTTTGCCCAGTGACCTTATGTGGCCGACTTGTCTAGCTAGGTACATCCACATTATATTATATATAATTCAGGGTCGACCCCACATGGTGGTCTAATAACCCATCGGCAAGTACACACACTTGCGACACTTGTCAATCCACATGACGACACTTCCTTATAGAGGAATAACACATCTCTTATAAGGGTACAATAAATATATATAAAATACACAGATGAAATACATTCCGAAGTTACATATACATCAACAAAGGCAAGGAATCTCTGATGAGTGGTTGGTGGTCTATGGAATTTGTAGTTTATTAACAACTCGTCACCAGGAGACAAACAATGTATTGCATGTACAACAACAAATATGGATGCTTTCTTTTTCATAAAGAACTCCTGGTCATTGAAGTGTTCCTCAAATGAGCAATTTGGAGAAAATAAAGGGCACCTAGAACTATTTATGAACCCTGCAATGTTCCCATGAGTGCGTGGATGGCCATCTATATAGAATAGGTTCTTCCTATTAAAGTTTTCAGACACATAACCATTCATGCAAATACTATACATGGAAATGGTGTGCTTGTATTTAATAATATTCAAGTAATCAGACTAACAATAGATAGGACCGCAAAAATGGCATAAGTGCTATTGACGGTTTGGGAAGAACAAGTACATGTGAAAGGATAAACAACCCAAGATTTGCAGCATCTATATTAGACTTGGTAATCATAAAACGATTATCAAAAAACGAGAATTTGGTTCCAACATCGGGCACAAGTAGAGAAGACTATTAAGACCATATAAAGCACAGTTGTAAGAAGCTTGATATTTACTTTGCAAATTCACAAGAAGGGATAATCATCGCTACCCTACAAAAATTGGATGGACCTCGCTGTGTACTTGGACAGTTTTGCTCTCAACTCATGTAAATTTTTGGATCTTCTAGTAGATATGGGTTGGGTGGCATTCATATCATACTTTGGATCACTAGTACTTTCAGTTGACTGAACATAAGCAGAGGGGTTCATCAATTTAGGATGAGACATAGTTGTTTTGGATTCCAAGCTTTTCAAAAATGAGCACAGGGAAGTGTTCATGCGTGTCTTTTCTATATCACCTATTGGATTTTTTACTGCAGCAGGGGGTATTAGACCATCGACATTGGGTAATCTATCATTGGTGTAATGGGTGAGTGTGACACGTCGAGGGTTCTCCTTCAACCCTTGACATTTTGAACAACCAAAAACTATTGGGGTGTCATAAAAGAGTTCCAGGTCACGACGAATTACCATTGATGAACCAGGATGGCGGCTTGAATATGGCATGTTACAATTGGTGGGGTAAAGCGGCTGCCCATTTTCATCCACAAACTGCTTGCGGTATCTTGCTCCTAATAAGACTTTATGACGTTTGAAACTAGTGGAATGTCTTGTGCATCCGAACTCGAACCCGAATCATGATCTTGCGATATAGAATAAATCAATATTCAGATTCACATGGATAAGTAACATAAATTCAAATAAGTAGTCAAAATATAAATAAAACCTAAACTTACTCGGGATGGAAAGGGACTACTCATCAAACTTTGAACAAGATGGAATGAGCTGGAATCTAAAGAATTGGCCATTTGATACTACAAACTTTTCTTCGTGCATTTGAGCCAAATCAACAATCAATATACGTCTCTACAATCCTAAGATATTTTCAAGAACTATATTACAATCTAACTTCCAATATAGTTTGGAAACCATTTTGTAAGAATAATGTGAGTTTAAGCAACATATATATACCAATAAATATTGTAATTGGTGTGGTTAAATACTAAAATAACATTTAGGGTGAATATATAATTTTAAGTGGACACATAAAACCAAAGAATTTTTAAATTAAACTGGTGCGTTTATTCATATATAAACGCACTGGTGCGCAACAACTATAAACGCACCATCAAAGAACATCTGCAAAAGCCCCTGCAGTGGAAAATATCCGCTACATTTGGTAGCAGATATTTCTACATGCATTTTTACAACACAATTCATTCTGGTGTGTTTCCTACACATAAGCGCACCGTTGCACGTGTTTTTAAATTGCTATTTGGACTGTGCGTTTTACTTATGTACGCAACAGTGCGACTTCACAACATGCGCACCAAAAATGCCGATTTTTTATTTTTTTTTTTAAATCGCACAAACTCTTTTTGCCCTAAATTAAAAAAAAGGACGGCAATTTTAAGTTCGAAAAGTATTTCTAAATAGTGTTTAAAAGCCAAAAACCTAAACATTAATTCATTCTTTCGCCAAAATTTTTCAGGGGAGAGTTTTGGACAAGAGACTTACGTAGAAGGAGTTTGGAGCAACCGGAAGGAGTTATGAGGGTTGAAATTTGTTAAGTGTGGTTAACCAAACAAAACCTTTCATAATAGAAATTTCAAGTATGTAAATATTAATGTTGATCTTATTATCTTATTTAGAGTTAAACTAGATTTAGAAAAAAAAACTTCACACTTACCTTCAATGTTGCAACCCTTATTTTCTCACTGCTTCTTTTTGTTTTATGTGGCTGCAAAATTTTACATTAGGGTTTAAATCCCTCTATTGTTATATCGAATTACGATTTCACCTTTAGGGATTTTGGATTTAATGAGCTTGTGATTATATATAGAAAGCGTAGGGTGAAATGGGGCCACTTTCTTGGTTGAATCTGTAACCATGCCGACCCTATTAAGTTTTTTTTACTAATTTTTTATTTATTTATTAAAAAACGCATTGCATCAATATCAATGTGTCTGTATTACATGAACGCACCGGTGCGGCCATCAACATAACGAACCAGATATGACCTGCGTCGTGTAATTTTTTTTTATTTTATAAAAACACAAAAGTCGATTTCCGTATCTCAGTTCTCTATTCTCGGTGCATCGTATTTACTGTAACGCACCAGTGCGTTGTTGTTACGAACGCACCAGGGCATTTCATGTATTCAAGCGCACCGATATCAAATTTATTCTTTTTTTAATATTCTTTTTTTTGTTATATTTGGAAGGTTTGTAATTTGTTTGTATAATATATTGATAGCTTTTGTATTTAATGGTACATGTTGTTTATTGATAGAAAATACATGCTATGAGTTCAATGAACAACAATTTTAATCAACATGATGGGAGCACATCCATAATTATGAAGAAGGAAAGTGCTTTTAATTAATTTTCGTATTTAAATTAATTTGTTTGAATTATTTGAAAAGTTAAATAATATGTATTGGTTAATGTGTGACATGCAGAGTCAAAAAATGAGGAAGCTCAATAAGATTCTTACCAAACTAAGTCCAGTAGAGCGTAAAACGTTGATGGAAAAGTTGTAGAGGGATGAATCAGGTGAATAAAAAATAAGTCAATATGAATTATTTATTCAAATTTGAGTAATAATATACTTAAGAATATTCACTAATATGTTTCAAATAACGTAATTCACATATGTTGAATGTTATGCAGGTACTTACAACAACATAAGTCAATGTCATCATTAGGAAAAAAATATGGAAGATGCAAATGATGATCAATTGGTCCTTAGCTCATCTAGAGTGGTGCTGGAGGTTAATAGAAGGGGAAAATAATTTTATAATACTATGAGGGATTTAGTGGAAAGAACGTACATATGTACTTTTCACTTACAATACAGAAACCAATCAAATGATTTGAAGAATCAGGTCATATGTAAACTACAAGAGGCGTTCCTAGAGCAATGGTCAATGAGACTTGTCAGGCTTGCAATAGCAAAAACATACAACAACAAAAAAAATCATTCAAAAAGTAATATTCCTAAACATGTCTATGTAGAATATGTATCTATAACTATTACAAAGTGTCATTCATTCAATAATTTTAATTTCCCTATATTTATTTTTCACATCAACAGAAAAATAGTTTAATGTCATTTTACATTTTCAGGAAGATTATGAGAATCTCAAAGGATGAATGAGGTGATATGCGAAATGTGCCATTAGGGATGTCCAAAAACGTGTACAAGGAGATGGACATAATTACATCGCAGGAGGAGCCATCTCAACATCAACGTGCTTCAAATGTATGAAATCATTGGTTTTTAGATTTATGTTATATATCTCATTAATTAATTCAACATTAAATATTAATTTTCAATTGTTTTGTTGCAGAAAAGAAAAGAAATTGGAACCTAATCAGGACACAAGACATGGCGACAAGGAAAAAAGGGGTTGATAGCAATGTTTGTGAATATTTGTGATTTCATTGTAAGAAATAAAGATTTCGTAGTGGTTGTGATTTTTTTTTTTTTTTTCATTGGAAATCCTTGCATGTCTTCAAACATGTGTTAACATACAAAGAGGAGCCATCTGAATAATTGATTGACATTGGGTTAAGCAAGGGTTGTGAGTATATGTTGGCGTATCAAAAATTAATTGTGGATTTTGTAAATCTCTATGTTGTTTTACTTTTCTCATTTTATAATTAATAAAACAACAAAATCTTTTATATTAAATCTATGATTTGTGACGGGGATAACACTTGTAGGAAACAAAGTATGGAGTGGAGCCAACAAAAGACTTGTTGATAGAAGGCATGAAATTTGGTTTCGAGAGAATGCGTATCATTCATGAGTCAATTATTTCTATGGTACGTCGCTTTTCAATTTACATTCATGTATACTATCTATTTATTTTTCATTATTCCCGTTGGTAATGTAGATACACTCAGTACACTTTATTTTTATGTTTGCAGATGAAAGATGAAGAAGAGGAAAACAATCGAGCCAATAAACAAAACATTTGGCTAAATAACCCAATTGATGCAAGTGGCTCGAGCACCGATAACAGTTCCAACGGAGAATGATGCTCCGTATTTAATTTTGATGTTAATGAAAGCTGTTGTAGCTTCTTGTATATTTTGAAATAATTGTATGTGAAAATCAGACATTTTGTATAATAATGTACTGGACATAGTGTCCGAATTCAAAAACGAGTTACCAATAAGTGTAACAATAATTACATGCATGTTGACATTTTGATTATTGTTGTCTCTATGTTGTCGTATTTTGTATGACAAAGGCACTCTTATTGATATATAATAAAATAATTTTTTTTTCTATTGCATTCTCCAATATTATTATCAAATGTTACATGTGAAATGGTACATTGGTAAAAAAAAATCCAAGAAAAAAAAGCGTATTTTCATTCAAGATAGAGCAAAAATACATTCTTTAGTGCCATACATCAGTAGTAAATGGTACATTGGTAATTAAATGTATGGATGATTAAATGTTACAAGAGATTCTTACATTTATGATATAAGAAATTAATCTAAACAAACAATTTCAATAATTAAAATTGAAATGAATTTTACTATAAACAAATATTTCAATTTCAGATGAATAATGGAATTAAAAAAATAAAAAATATAATATATATATATATATATATATATATTTGACTGAAATATTAGTAGCCATTCTTCAAAGAATCATATGTGGTGCTTTTACCAATATATGTCGCACCGGTGATCCTATGCTAACATTACACTCCAGTGCGTATAAACAAAAATTACGCACCGGTGTGTATAGAACATTAAGCACCAGTGTGTTTTATTCTTTGACTCGCACTGGTTCATGTAGATGGCTTATGCTTACCGAGAATGATCAAAGCTTATGCCCACTGGTTTTTAGTTTTTAAGCCTAACAGTGTGTTTGACGTGTTAAAATGCACCAGGTCATGTTGATAGTTTGTAAGCACTGATGCATTTGAATATTAAATGCATTGGTGCACCCTGATAAAATTAAAAATACTAAAAAAATGTACGGTGCGTATGATGTAAAATATCGCATCAGTGCGTTTATGTTGTAAACACGCACTGGTTTGTATATTCTATACGCAAGCACTGGTGCGGCTTTGAAATTTGATTATTTCCGGTGCTTGGTCTAGTTGAGTGCACCAATTCATCTTTTCTAATCGTACATCACCGGTGCGTCCTAGTAAGACATGCACCGGGGCATGTGATTTCATTTATGCGCACCGATGAACAAACATCCACTAAAACCTATGGCCGCCGAGTATTTTTTAGTTATAAAATATATCTGTTATGACCTTTGTAAAAGCACCCGCTACCATTGGCGGAGGTCGTAGCGGAGGTTTTTTTGACAAATTTTGTCAATCTTGTAACACTAAAAACCTCGGTTATGACCTTCGCTGCAGGCTCTTTTCCTTGTAGTGTCTCTTGGGAGGAGAGGCCTCAAAAGCACAAAATAAATAAAACAAAAAATAAAAATAAAAAATGCCCTAACTCACAATCTGGGAGAGGACAACCTAGCCACTTGTCAAGAAGAGAACATATGATGCTCCTACCTCATGGCAAGGAGAGATAATGGCAAGGAAACAAAATACAAAGGGAACGACCACGCCAATTACCTTAAGGGAACAAGGAACCAACATGGCTAAATTGGCTACAAGGGAGGTAACATTGATCATGGACAACAAGGAAAAAATAGGAGAATAAGAGACAACAAAGGACAAATGTGATAGAACAACAAAAGAGAAGAGACCATACTTGTCAAAGTTATGAAGGATAAATTTCCACCTTGCAAATGAGAGGCAAGAAAGACCAATCAAGAGAGGATCATGAAGCAAGCCTAGTTTCCCCAACGGAAGGAATGAAAAAAGAGACTACCTTGAGTGGTCTAAGAGCATAAAGAGGACATAAACATGCCCCCAACATGGTAGAAACAAGTGGTAGTAGATAAACTTTCCATGAATAGGAGGAGAACAAGAGGTGCACAAGGATTAGTGGGTGATACTCCAAGCATGAAAATGAAAGAAGTAAACAAAGGTATAGGAAGGAAAGAGGCCTACGAATGAGAAAAGGCTAAGGGAAAGGATCCACGCATGCCACAAGAGAAGCATGAACAACAAGTTGAAGGAGAGAGACAAGGAGTGAGAATAGAGCTAGGAATAAAAGAAACTTTCGACACTATATGGTGTTTTTTCTTAAACTTTACGGGAAAGGACCAGTCTCTACAACTACAATTTTAGGCTTGAGTTTTATGGAGGCTATGATGAAGGTTGGAGAAGGAAATGGAGAATTTGGAGGCACATCACCCCAAGGTTTCTTTGTATTAAGGGCCCCAAGAAGTTACCCCATAGGGAGAGGCAACTCTATGTCACATTGAAACTTGCCTTTGAGGCTTGGGATACCTATCATTTTAAGACGTCACATCCTTTATAGGGAAAGGAGGTTGGATATGACTTAATGATGTCCTTTCTCTTAAGGAAACACCATCCATAGGTACATGGAGTGTTGTGTTTATGATATATGCACTTCATCTCTGATTTTAGGCAAAGAGGTTGGTCATCAATGTTTGAATATGTATGAAAATTTGTTGAAGGAATGTCCTTTGAGGTAGGAAAAGACATTTGTGAGGGGGAATACCCATGCAACCTTCCCTTTTTAGAGGGGGGCACATAATGTTAAGAGGTAGGCTCACTCTATTGGCCTTGGTAATTGAAGATTAACATTTTGTTTGATTTATAGTTCGAAGGACATCATTGTCACTTAAGATGATTCTAATCTCCCAAGTTCATGCTCCATATTTTGAAGGTAAATATATAGGGGTGCACGAGTTGATCATTTTGATGGGTCATTTATCTCATTTAAGGAATGAGTTGGTCACATGATGTATATTTCAAGGTAAGTTGCATGCCCACTCTTCTGGAAAGAAGTGGCAAAGGTTGCATTATATGAAACACTTAAATTTAACCATTTATATGTTTAACATTGAACAAGGGTGCTAGAAGACCTCCATTGTTCACTTGGATCATATAAAGGAAACATGGAAAGTGTCCTTTTCCTTGAAGGAACGAGAATCATTATATGAACACTTGGCTTAAACCAATTATATGCGTCACATTGAACAAGGGTGTTGGAAGACCTTCATGGTGCACTTGGTTCATATCAATGTAAGTGAGAAACTATCCTATGTTTGAATGAGGCACTTGAGACATTGGTTGAGGTGACATTGTTGAAGGAAAACCTTGGTTAGGAGGTTCTTCGATAGATTTGTTGCATGAATAATTTGGTAACAATTTTGAGCTATGCTTACAATACTCATTTGATTAAGATGTGAAAGATTTGAAGCATTGTCAAGGAAGAGTTGGTTGAAAGCAAGGTGAAAGGTCTTTCGACTGAGAGAACTAGGGAAAGCATTCTCCATGAACACAAGAGATCACATGCTCTCTAAACACGAGAAAAAAATAACAAAATAAAAATAAATCCTTCACTTGAGAAAGGGATGGGTTGAGGAGATATCCTTAGTGGAGTCACCAAAATGTAGAGAAACCATTAGAGTGAAGCATCGCTCTATGGCAATAATGGTCCAAATAATAATGGAAAGAGGGATTCAAAGTAGTGGAGTTAACACTCAATTGTTGAGGATAACCAAGAACTCGGGAGTAAAAAGGAGAAAGAGGGAAAATAAACCACTATATTACTTAGTAAAATATGAGTTAATGTGAATATAGGGTTGTGACTAATTTTATAAGTACTTCAATTAGGGTTTTTAGTGATATTCACCAACTAGGAAGACAACAGATAAACTAGGAAGAAAAATTGGTTTCCCTCTAATTAAAAGAAATGAAATTGGAGTGAAATGGTGAAAGAGTAAGGATGCTACTTAGGATTAACAAGATATGAGTCAATCATGTGAAGATCCAAAATATTTATCCCTTTTTTAATGGTCCGGAGCATTGGATTTTCTTGAAAAATAATTGGAAATCACTTCCAAAACAAAGTATTATCTACAATACTAGTTGATCCATACAAATAACATAAATAACATGAACTAATATGCAAGATCAAGTGTTTACTTGACTGTGAGGTTCTCTCCTTGTAGATGGCAAGTTGGGAACCTCCTTTGAGGTGTGGTTGAATATCATTCATGGAAACATCAACGATAGAGTCAATATTAAACCTTAACCAAAGCAACTAATTAAACAATGGATCAAAATCAAACCAATGGAGAGAGTATACCTATTACAAAAAGCCTTTAGTTGGTACAATATTGGAGGAGACCTTATTTTGTTATATATATATATATATATATATATATATATATGATGGCACTGGATATCGGTGCTTGCCACGTCGACGAAAAACCTCCCCAAAATATGCAAGAGAACATGGGGTGGCTGAGCATTTTTGGTATAACGGGGGCTCAACAACAAGAGCATCTTATAGACCCATTTAAGGGATCAAGCATGTCACTTACAAGGATTGAAGCTAGGTAGGGAGGGTAATAATCATTCCTCCCAAACACCCATGCTACATCCAATGGAATTTTTTTCATGTGGTTCATGGCACCGAAGATCGGTGCTTGCTACATCCATGGATAACCCCCCCCGGATGTTCCGTGAGGAATGTGGGAAGGCCGGATATTGCAGATGTGAAGGTGTCTCAACAAGAGCATCATATATGCCCATTAAGGGCTCAAACATGTCACTTACAAGAATTGAACCTGGGTGGGGAGGGTAATAATCATTCCTCCCAACCACCCAAGCTATGTCCAATGGACGTTATGTACATATATATTAATAATAACATAGAGCCAATAAATATAATATAATAATACATTAATAAAAAAATAAAGACAATAATAAATAGGTATGACTCAAAGGTCCTGACTATTCAAATACATACCCCTTAGATTATATTTATATGTAGGTTCATTCATTGTAAAGGTGTTGAATATCTTTCAAGCACAATCTGTTATAAATGGAGAATACCCTCTTAAAGTGTTTAAGGAGGTGCCCCTTAGATTATATTCATATGCAGGTCCATTCATATTAAAGGTGTCAAAAATCTTTCAAGTACATTGTTGGCTTGGTTTTGCAACCAAGCTTAGTGCAATGGGCACCTATCAACAAGTGATAGCAGTTTCAAATATTGAAAGCAAAAAACAATTATAAATCTGAATCTAAATCTAAACTAGCATGTGCATATAACAAATAAAATTTTCTGAAAACAATTCAAGAACAAGAAATAAAAAGCATGAGTATTTTGTATTAAGATACCTCAAATGGTGAGGATTTGTGTTGAGCAACTTCCAAGGTGAGTAGCTCCAAGCTCCAAAGGTCTCTTCTCCAAGATTGCTACAATGGTTAAGAACTCATGAGAGATTTTGACAGCATGAGGATAGGATGATGGATGGATGGAAAGTGAGGAGCCCCTACCACCTTTTTATAGTTTTTGGTGGTGGGGAATACCATTATGGTTTTGAGGAAACCAATGGTATTGACCAACATGGTTTAGGTACCTTTTCCCTCCTTTTTCCTTTTTTGAATATTTTGAATATTTTTATTCCCTTTTTAATATTTTTGGGAATTATGGACCCTTTTTGAGGGTTTTTTATGTTTTTTGAGGAAAAATATTCATTTTGAGGGGAAAAAGGGGTGTATTATGGTCTTTTGGTGACCTTTTGATGGCTTTAGAGGCTCAAATGGTGGAAAAGTGGACAAATGGGTCATGTGAATAAGGAAATGAGCTAGTGAGCACTTTTTGGGTGTTAACATACATTCTCTTGTAAATTGAGAATACCCTCTTAAGGTGGTCGAGGGGGCTGCTCCATTGAAGTGGCTCATTATCTCCTTAGTAATTTTATAATGTTTAATTGGATCATAATATTTGGATAAGAAGTCATGGTATTTAGTTTGGCTTCTTCAAATGATCCATCTTACCATTTCAGATCTAACATTTTTGAAGGAAATTTTCAATTTTCAAAATTTGTAAGGTGAAAAGAAGACACATCGAAGTACATTGTATCCAAACTTAATACCTGGAAGTGAAGCATTGGTGACATGGTGGTCCATACAAGTTCACCATCATGTCTACTTTTAATAAACCAAATGCAACTCTAGTAAAAGCTTATGAAGGCTCCTCCCTCACACAATAAGACCATGAATAGAGGGAATCAAACCTATAATCCAAGTTGGAATAAAGAGTAGAGAGCCTAGAATCTACACTTGTAAAGTAAAATGACCTTAAAGATGGAGGAGTATCTTGAAAAATGAAAAAAACAACTTTTTTTACTAGAGAAGAGGATAAGGAGAATGAGATAATTGAGCTAAATATACTTGATTATTCATATCTCCGAGATACACATCATTGTGGATTCAAGTCAAGACCAAGGAACTATTTTATTCCCAAGACCGATATGAGGAAATTTGATGGCCATGATCTTGAGGAGGCAATTCTTTGAGCTACATCGAGTGCCAACTTTGCAAAAGGTAACTATTGCATCCTTGTATTTAGAACTTGATCAATTTGTGTAGTACTAATGGTTGTGTGAGTGCAAAAAGTACTCTATTTTCTCTTGGTATATTTTTATGAATGAATTTATAGCACAATATAGAGATATTAAGAGCAACACCTTCTTTATCCAACTGATAAATCTCAAGCAATGAGGCCAGTTACAAAGCATATTCAACACTTTCAAAAGTTCAATCTTAGAGTGAAGAACATGATAGAGGATCTTTTGTTGGATCTCTTTATGGGAACTTTAAAAGAGAGCATGCAACTTGATGTGCATCTATGGGAACCTAAATATTTAGAGAATGCTTCCAATGAGGCAAGAAGAGTTGAAAGTAAAAACATTATTATTAGAAGGTTGGCACTAACTCCTATAGAGAGGGCAATGTTCCCACTCCTAAGCAATCTCAACCTACAAGGTTAACACCTAGACAAAAGGATGAAAGAAGAGCAAAGGGACTGTTTCAATTGTGATAGAAAGTATTGCAAGGAGAATAAGTGTAGTGAGAATAAATGATTCTACATAGATTGTGAAGAGGAAGAATAAAAAGAACTATAAAAGAGCACTCCAACCATATCTTGTCATGTTTTCGATGGAATTGGCACTTCTCAAAGTCTTAAGATAGAAGGATGTATAAAAAGAAGAAGGTTAAAATGTTGATTGATTTTGATAGTACCCATAACTTCATGAATTTCAAATTGTCCAAAACGCTCCACTACTTTGTATATCTAGCACCATAGTTTCAAGTAATGATTACAAATGGAGGTACCACAAATTGGAAGTGACATTGTATTAATCTCATTACAAAGGATTATTTTTTGAATATCCCAATGATTGCAATCCAAAAGGGTGTTTTTGATGGAGTCTTAGGGTTCTAATTGTTACATTTGTTGGGATTAGTGTATTTTGATTTTAAGGAACTCTTCATGATATTTTTTTTCAAAAGGAAAGGAAATTGAACTTAGAGGTATCCAAGGGAAACCATCCAAAGTAATAAGCTCTAGCAGCATGCCAACATTGTTAAAAAATGGACATTATGGTGTAATTGCACTATTGTGCTCACTAGAGGTTTAAACATGTAAAACCTCTTTTCCCTTAGATCTCAAAAAAGTTATCAACAAGCATTCCATGGTATTTTCATAAATTCATAAAGGGATTCCATCTACTTGAAAGCATGATCATGCTCTTCACTTACAACCATGCATCCTTCCTCCTAACATAAGACCATGCATATACCCCTATGCCCAAAAGAGTAAGAATGAGCATATGTTTCAAGAAAATTTAGACATGGGGATCTTTCAACTATCCAAAGTGGTTTCTCTTCACCAATGGCGATGGTTTACAAAAGGATTGTTCATGGCATATGTGTTTGGATTATAGAGATCTCAAAAAGATCAACATTAAATATATGATTCCTATTCTTGTCATTAATGAATGGTTAGATGAATTACAAGGATAGGTTTTCTTTATTAAGATGTAATTTTTTTCAATATATCATCATATTATAATGAGGGAAGAAGAAATACCCAACATAGCCTTTAAAACACATGAAGGTCATTATTTGTTTGGGTGATGCCACTTGGCCTTACTAGTGCACCTTCCACATTTCAAAGCTTGATGAATTCAATTTTTGAGCCCTTCCTCAAAAAAATTGTGTTAGCATTTTTTGATGATATACTAATCTACAAGTCTTGGGAAGAGCATGCACAACATGTAGACATGGCCCTAAAACTTTTTGAGGAGAAACAATTCTATGCAAATCCTTTCGAATGTGCATTTGGGTTTGAGGAATTAGAATACTTAGGTCATATTGTATCTCATGAAGGCATTAAAGTCGAGCCTAATAAAATTAAACCTACAATGGAATGGATAATTCCCAAAACCTCAAAGAATCTTTGATGATTTTTAGGATTGACAGGCTATTACCGCAAGTTTGTCAAGAACTATGGTAAAATAGTAGCACCTCTAACAACATCAATGGAAAAAGGATGCATTTTCTTGGACTCAAGAAGCAACCAAATATTTTGAGAAACTTAAGGAGGATATTTGTAGAACTCATGTCTTGGCCATGCTTGACTTCACAAAAAACTTTATTGTGGAGTGTGATGCCTTGGGAAATGGCATTGACACAATTTTAACGTAGGAAGGAACAACCATTGCCTTTGAAAGCCACTTAAAGGGAAAAAATTACTCAAACCAATTTATGAGAACAAAATGTCGGCCATATTGCATGCAATTAAGTAAAGTCGTTCCCTTACCTAATAGGAAGACACATCAAGGTAAAAACACATCATGATAGTCTGAAGTACTTATTGGAACAATGGCTATCTCTAGAAGAGCAATGAAAATGGGTTAAAAAGATGTTAGGTTATGACATTGAAATTATCTACAAAAAAGATAAACTAAATGTGGTGGTAGATGTACTTTCAAGGGAAGAAGAGGACATCGAAGGCTTACTTTGTGCTCTTTCCATTCTACATGGTGTATGGGTGGAAGAATATATGATAGAATGACAAGAGAATCAAAAGACATCGAAGCTCATTCAACAACTACAAGAGGACCTTATTGCGTCAAATAAATTTGTGTGGAAGAATGATTCATTTTGCTATAAGGATCGCCTATATTTATGTAAGAATTCCGTACAAAACTAAAGTTCCTTTCATAATTCACACTTATCCTATAGAGAGACATTCAAGGTTTCTAAAAAGTAACCATAGGATCAAGGAATTTTTCGGGGTATTAAAACTAATGTTTAAAATTTTGTGGTAGAATGTTTGGTTTTCCAACATAACAAAAGAGAGACAATCAATAACTTGGGTCTTCTAGAACATTTAACCATGCCAAGTTAGTGTCTGGAAGAAGTCTAAATGGATTTTATCGTAGGTCTACCAAATTCGGATCATGGTGGTGATTGATTGACTCACAAAGTATCCCCATTTTTTCTTTCTTTATCATCCTTTCAAAGCAAGTATACTAGTTACAACATTCATGGAAACAATTCATAAGCTACATGGGAACCCCGAGTTTATTGTAAGCTATATATCCAATTTTCACCGGTAATTTTTGGATTGAATTATTTACTTGTTTGGGTTCTCAATTGGCTCACAATCCCTCTTACCATCCTCAATCCAATGGGAAAACTATGGCTATGAATAAATGTTTGGAAGGAATATAATTTCACTTCTTTGCATTTGATAAGCATACGCAATGGGTCAAGTGGCTACCCTTATGAGAATGGTGGTACAACAGTTCCTTCCATACTTCATAAAAAATGTCATAGTTTTTGGCACTTCATCTATATCATCCTTTATCCATCACATCACCTTTGAGAGGGAAATCTAAGGTTCAAGCAATGGGGGATCATATAGAGAACCAACAAGTTGTTCTCCATTTATTGAAGGACAATTGGCTATAACACAAAATAGAATGAAAAAATAGTCATATCAATATCGCAATGAAATGAACTTTGAAGTAGGGGATTGGGGATTGGGTATTTACGAGGCTACAACCATACAAATAAATGTCCCTCAAGCAACAAAATAAGGACAATAAATGAACACCCAAGTAATATGGTCCCTATAAGGTGTTGTAGAGAATTGGTAGTTGCATGCCCCACTAAATGGAGTTGCCTCTATCTTCACATGTACATCTAGTCTTCCATGTTTCTTTATTAAATAAGGTCATTAATGATAAGATCCTGGTTCAGACTATTTTTCTATAACTATATGAAGAGGGAAAAATCATACAAGAAATAGAGACACTCATGGAAACAAATATCAAGCAACTACACAATCAAGGAATCACTAAAAACCTCTTAAAGTGGACAAGCTTGCTAGTAGAAGATGCCACCCATAAAGATAAGTTCTTCGTATAGAAGTATCCACAACCAATCTAGTGTTGTGGGCATCACTCATTTGAAGGGGAAAGGCATGTCAAGCCCTAGGTCATGGTACATTACATGCTAATAACCTTATCACACTTTGAGGAAAACTTGTCTTAAAGAGGGTGGTAATGTTATGTACATATATAATAATATTAAAGTAGAACCAATAAATATAACATAACAATACATTAATAAATAATGCAAAAATAAATAGGTATGACTCAAAGATCATGGCTATTCAAACATATACGCACCCCATAGTTTATATTTATATGTAGGGCCATTCACTGTACACTTGTCGGATATCTTTAATTTACATTATGTTGTAAAAGGACAATTCCCTCTTTCAGTGGTCAAGGAGGTTTCGCCGTCAAAGTGGTTCATTCTCTCATCAATACTCTTATTATATTTAATTGAATCATAACATACTCCAAGTAATCTAAGAGATTGAGGAGGATAGTAGAGATTTTGAGATGTGAATTCTTTATAGTATTGACACTTGAGAGAGACTGAGAGAAGGTCCATAACAAAGCGAAAAATTATAGAAAGGAAAATTCACAGGGCAATTAACAAAACAACAAGCAAACCATTATATACAATACTTATATCATGTGTACTAATCAGCGGCTTTGAATAAAAAAAAATATAGTTTGATATGAACCACGTCATTTTTCTAGTTTTGAGATCTCTAGTCCATTGTGGGTAGGGATGTACAATCTGCATACTAGGCACAACATACATGCCAAGTAAAGGGGAGAATAAATTTGACCAAATAATCCCTTGTGCATGCCCTCGAATTATTAAAATTGGATCTACATAGTTGACATATTTATTTAATGATGCTTTGCAATGGGGAGGGCATAATTAAGGACTATGGGGGGTAGTTTGGGTAAGATCTTATGTATCACATAAACATACTAGAACTAAAAATCCTCTAATTTGGGGTCTTAAAAAGGAATTTTGGGGTCTTTATGTTGGGCATGTGTTATATTCTTTACATGTGTGTGTGGGGTTTGTCGTTTGTACGACATCGTCTGACGATCCTAACCCATCTAATGTCCTTTGTCGTATGCATCGGGCGCTAGCTCGGGGTGGGTTTTTTTTCGAGTGGGGTGGGGGGGGTCAACTCCATCCCCCTTTTGGCAAAGCGGACATCAACACTGGGTATTAGCACAGTGACAATACAAGTCGAAGGCGAGTTCGAAATTTTTTGGGCTATTTTGGGGTTTTTCTTAAAAATGTGTAATTTAATCTCGATTAAGGGATTGAGGTCTATTTCTAATCTAGGTTAATGTATTAGGGTTTTGGATGCTGCAAACTACCTACATACTGTATTGTGAGTGGTTAATAATCATAATGAGAAAGTGAGAGGTGCGGCTCCAAGTTTTGTTAGTTTTCTCGGTTAAGGGTTTCCAGGGTAAATCTCTGTGTGTTATCTGTGAATGTTGTAGTGTAATCTCAACTTTGCTTAAAAGGATATTTATGATTTGCTTCTCTACACAGGTTTAAAAATTACACTCCAACCTCATAAACAATTGTATTGGAGGTCCTCACTACATTCTACAAGACAATAAATTTCCAATAGTGGGTCATTTTCCCTAGATGGAGTTGTATGTGAAATTTATGTCCATGATAAGGTGAGTGATCCAATTATTTTTTATTCATGCTTTCACAGGATGAGATCAATTTGATGGAGGTTTTGATGGAGAGACTTGTGTATCTTTTAGTACTCTTGACGTACATTTTAGACTACTTAGTTGAGTCCATCATCAGAAGAAAATTATCTCAATGGAAAATTAGGCCATTAAGTCCATTAAATATGAATTAACACCATTATCAACTGATCCATAAACTTCCATGGATATTCCACTAGAACAATTTGTCACAACGGATCTTACACCTTAGTTCTTATTTTATTAACTTATTTTTTATTGTATGCCAAATAACTAGAACTAAACCAAGATTAACTAGAGAAAATAAGTACACAATCCACACAATAACACAAGATATACCTTGGGAAAACCCACTATGGGGAAAAACCCAGCCACAAACGAGGACTATGCCTTACTCTTTATGTTAAATTGCAAATACAAAGGAAATGGTACTCTCTATGGAGTTACCTATGACTCTGCGGCCATAATGTCTACTATAAGATCTCATATCTCCTATGTTCAGCTCTAACATACACTCCCATGTTGTTGCTAAATTATAGAACAATACAATACAACAAAAGAATGGAACCCCCTTTCTTCTCATGACAACACGGTATTTAACATAGCCTGATATCCGTTTAGGGTTAAATTTAGGGTGTTGGCATGCCCCAACTCTCGATTAGGGTTAGGGTTTTGGAAATTCTAGAATGTTCTTAAAAGTACACGCGTGACTAGCTCCAAATGTGTGAGAAATGAGAGCCGACGCGCGGAATCCACTCAGTACCACAGTGGTCAACTGGATAGGTCAACTTGCGAGAGGCATAACTTCTTCATATAGACTCTGTTTGAGGCGATTTTTGGACCATTGCAAAGGTCTCAGTGTGTAGAATATGGAATATTGAACCAAATAAATGTTTGAGGAAAAAAAGTGTCATTTAATCCCTAAAAATGACCTCATAAATTTTCAAACAATTTTTTACCCCAACTCTAAAAAGTGAGACTTGCCCCTAAAATGGGCCTTACAAGTCAATTCATCCAATCTTTCGACCCCAAAAGCTCCAAGTAGGTGGAAAATTATATATTTATCCTTTTTGGATCACACCTCCCCATTTTGGGAGGCTTTTGGTCCCTAAAATATTTTACTGAATGGGGTGAGGAATTTTTTCTTTTAGCTTTTCCTTGGGGTACCATTTAACCTTGCCTGGAAGTTGTCCTTCCAAACCCACCTGCCAGAGTTCATATTGTCCCTACCTGGTAGTTTTGGACTTATTTTACAAAATTGTGTCTTTCGCTAACTATGCCTAAGCTTTTGGTGTTAAGTCCTTTACATAAGGTAAGACCTACTCAGGTTCCTGATCCAACATGGAAGGTTTATAGAGTTTTAGATTGTTCAAATTCACTACAGAGTAAATGTGCATGTATTGGGGTAAACTGAGTATGTAGGAATTATCTCCCACCTTCTCCAATACCTCAAAAGGGCCATACCTCAGAGCCTTGATCTTCTTACCAAGACCCTATAGTATTTCCTTGTTCAAGTGTAACCATACTCTGTCTCCCACCTTGAATGTTTTCTCAACCATGTGTTGGTCATGTCTTGCCTTATACTTTTCTTGTGACTTATTTAATGCCTCTTGTACTTATAAATGGACCTGCCTAATCTTATCAATGAATTTTTCATCTCTTACTACTTCACCTGTGGTGTCTTCCCTCACTCCCCCTTGTTGTCCATAAACAACATCTAGATGCGAAGGTAGAAAGTATCCAAAACAAGTTTCAAAAGGGGACTTCCCAATGGAAGTGTGGACTGCTATGTTATAAGAGTGTTGGAAGTAGATCACATTTTCATCCCAATTCTTTGGATGCTTCTGATTGTAACCCATCAAAAGTTGTACCAAATTCATGTTGAATAGTTCTGTCTGTCCATCTATCTATGGATGGAATGTTGTAGATCTCTTTAACTCAGTGTCCATATTTTCCCAAAGTTTAGTCCAAAATGCACTGAGAAATATGGTATCCATGTATGAGATGATGCTCCTTAGTATCCCAAAGTGCACCTAGACCTGTTCAAAGAATGTGTTTGCTACCTCTTGTCCTTTGATGGTCCTTTTACTAGGCATAAGAATGCACATATTGTTAAATCTATCAACTACCACAAATAAATAGTCGCGTCCCTTCCTAGTGGTTGGAAGACCACTAACAAAATCCATGGAGATGCTCTCCCATGGTCTTGTAGGAACATGTAAGGGATGGTATAGACCTTGCTTCCTATTGTTGGGCTTGCTTGTACAACAAAGTATGCATCCTCTAATAAACCGAGCTACATCTTCTTACATTCTAGGCCAGTAAACATACCTTTGTAATTTTTCAATTGTCTTCCCTATGCCAAAATTCCCTGCATTTTTGGAGGTGTGTGCCACTTTGATAAGATCCAAGCTATTACCTTTAGGAACATAGAGATTGTCCAACTTGTAGAGTAACTCATCTTGGAGATGATAGTCAGCCTTGTTGTCACCTTCTTCTACATAGAATTGGCATTGCAATTGCTGATATACCTCCTTGAAGTCGTCATATTCAGTGTACTCCACCTTATATGCTTCATGGGTAAAAGGTTCCATGTGCAGAATATTTCCTTTTATGCATCATGGGTAAAGGTTCCATGTGCATAAGAGTTCCCAAAGATGCAATCTTGGTTGTAGGTGGCCTTGAGAGCATGTCTTCTAGCTTATTTGTACTTCCCTTCTTATACTTGATGATTCTATGGAATTGTTTTAAGAATCCCATCCACTTATAATGTCTGGCCTGCTGTAGCTTACTCTGGGCCTACAAATACTTCAACGGCTAGTGATTAGTGCAAATGATGGTCTCCTTGCCCATCAAATAGTGTTTCCACTTCTTAACAACTTGAACTAGGTCATGAAGTTCCTTATCATAGGTAGGGTAGTTTAGAACTCCCCCATGAAACATTTTAGAATGATGCCTCCCTCCTTGAATAAAAAACACTCCCATAGCATACCCATTTGCATATGTCTCCAATTTGAATGGCTTATGCAAATTAGGCAATGTGAGAACTAGTGCTTGACTGATCTTTCACTTCAGCTCTTCAAAAGATTTATGTTGATTCTTCCCCCATTAGAACACCTTGCTATTGGTTGTTATGGCATGGAAGGGTGCATCCATCGTCGAAAAGGAAGCTATAAACTTCCGAAGGTATTGTTCTGCCCCCAAAAACCTCATAACTTCAATGACATTTGTAGGAGTAGGCCACTTAGTGATGGCCTCCATCTTTGCAGGATCAATCTTAAGTTCTCCTCCACCAATCACATACCCCAAATACACTAGGGACCATTGAATAAATTCACATTTCTTAAGGTTCTCTAGCAGTTGGTGTTTCTTTGAGGTCTCCAACACCTTCTTGAGATGTGAGATATGTTCTTCCCATGTAGCACTATAAACCAATATGTCATCTAGATATACTATAACAAATGGATGTAAGGAAGGGTGTAATACATCATTCATCAAACACATAAATGTAGCTGGTGCATTGCATAAACCAAATGGAATTACTAACCATTCATATAGAACTTGCCTAGTCTTAAAGGCAATCTTCTAGGTGTCTTATTCCTTCACTCGCACCTAGTGGTATCTCAATTTGAGATCCAACTTGGTGAAGTACTTAGCATGCTGCAACTGGTCCACCAAGTCATCAATCCTGGGCAGAGGGTACTGATTGTTGAGTGTGATCTTGTTCAATGCTCCGTAGTCAACGTTGTTGGGAAAATCAATTTCTTATGAAAACAATAAATTCGAAACATAAATTATCAACCAGGGTAACGTCTTGTTATTTCAAGGTTATCGTGCAAAATATATGCAGACTACAATTTCCTCTGCTAGCATTGGTTGTCTAATATGCAATGCAACAAAGTAAATCACGCAACATAAAATCAAATTGAAGAAAGTAAATACTAAAACTAATTCACATTGTACGAAAAAGTAAATTCACCCCCACTCTTGCATAATTGAAACACACTTGCAAAAAGTAAAGCCATCAAACAAATGCAAGAAAAACAAACACTATCATAACTATAGATCTAGCTAAACTAGCTTACCTATCTTAGCAATCAATAACATATCACAGTAAATAAGAACATAAATAGAACAAGGAAAGGAGTACACCAGATATACGTGGTTCACCCAATTGGGCTAGGTCCACGGGAAGGTTGTCTTCTATTATATCCAGAAATCTCCTTCAATCTTACAAGAGAGCAACTATAAATAACCCCAATACAAATATAGCATAGCTTGAGATCACAAACCATGTGTCAATACTATATATGAGCATATACCACTTTATCACTTGTTGTATCTCAGTACTTTCCTACAATGATGATGTCACTCCCTTGACCCTATTATATACCAAGAGATGTGGAGGAATTACTCTCACATATTGCATGTGGGATAATATAATTCTCCATAATAACATCTCTTTATATAATGATGGATATCAAGAGTAAACTTTACCATAATGAATATGGGATATAATGTATTACTCTTTTACATAAGATTGTGGATAACTTCCGACATAATACAAAGACATTATTACCTTCCAAGGAATATAATTAATATATTCCAACACTCCCCATTAATAATGGCTGGGAGAAAATACCACACTAACATTAAGGAAGGAAGGAGTCATTACTGCTCCCCCTTGATGACAACTTCCATAATATCCATAAGTTGCAAAATGGAATTTGATGAAGAACAACGGCTTCTCATTGAATCATGAAAGTGCACATGAACCAGGTTGTACGATAAAATACCAACAAGATGCCCAGATCTAAAGAGAATCCTTTAGGGCTACTAGATCCAACAGTAAAATGCTGAGAACGTGTGATGCAATCCAACAGCAAGGTGCCCAGATCTAAAGAGAAGTCGTCATGGCTAATAGATCCGCAAGATTCCTAGATCACGACAAGAATCATCACAACCATAACTGATAATTGAAGAACTCTGATATAACATCCACACTAGTGCACATATACCTTCTGACGGCTGATACAACAGAACATGTGGCTAAGAACACCACAACAGTGTACAAAATACCCAGATGGCCAATATACATGCAGATAACATACATTCTTCCAATCAAGGTGCAATATAAATATCTGTAGAAGACCTCAAACATCAAAGAAACAAGACCCCAATGGTCTATACATCGAAAATGATATCATACAGATGAACATCATGACTTTAACAATAGAAGATGGTGCTTCATTATTTCTGGAATAAGATGGAAATATAAATAGAGAACTTATCTGCACACATGAACTTCCAAGATTAAAGCATACAAAGATCATAAAACAAGATTTCTCATACATAAATGAAAATGCTTATACACCAAAGGTTAGCAAACATCATATAAAAAGATGGCAACATAATATGATCAAATAAAAGATTAACTTGCTCATTAAGGAAAATGAAGTTACTTTTACACATTAAGTGTCAACCACAACATATAAATAGTGAGCCCAAGATTTACAAATATGAGATTGTTCTTATAAAATTGCTTTTATAAACATGGCATGATTATAAATCAACATGTTTAAACAAAAAAGAACAAATTAATTATTAAATATCTTGTTAAAAAATTAAGCATTAGATGGTTTATAGCTATCATCATGACAAAATACTAGAGATCCATGCCCTTAAAAAATGTCAATGCTTCCATATAGGAATGTGAGACAAATATATACCAAGAACAAGAAATAATCTCTTAATAAACATGATTAGAAGAAAAACCTAAATGCAAAAATAACAAAAAACTGAAACACTTTACCGTACTGATATGAATCTACAAAAACACAGTTAGAAAAATAGTAAAGGAAAAGAAACTTTTACTTACAGCCCTTTTGAAAAGTGCCGAGAAAAGTCACTCACGGGTCTGCCAACAGAAAACTAGCCAATAAAAACTGATACTCACGGGATCTGCACGACAAGGTCACGGTTACTCGCGGGATTACAGTAGAGTCATCCGCGGGTTCGCGGGTCTGTAAAGGCGAAAGTCGCGGTTCTGATCGGGTGTTCGTGGGTGTCTGTGCAGTAAAGTCGCGGCTATGCTGAAGCACTCGCGGGTCTCTGCATAGAAGGGTTGCGAGTAGACTGAAGTAAACATGAGTTAGCAGTGAGAACAGTCGCGAGTATGCCATAGCATACGCGGGTCTGCTCACTGAACTCGCGGGTCTGCAGTATACTCGCGGATTCACAGTAGGGCAAGTCGCGGTTAGCCGCGGGTTCTGTGAAGCAAAGGTCGCGAACGTCAAGTTTGAGGCCGAAAACAGTGCTGAATTTGTTGAAAATGGAAACTTGCACAAAGTCTACCAAACTTGGACGAAAACTGTCGATCTGTCAACCAAAAGATATCCTTGAGGAGAAGCAAAAAATCATATAGATCTACAAAAAAAACATTCAAGAAACCCTTGAAAATTTTCTGCAAAATTCTACACAACAAGGTTAGGGTTAGAAAAAAAAACTGCAGAAATATGCCCAAATCTGAAGGGAAGCCTAATGGCTACCAGATAGAAAGCAAATCTACAAAATAAACAATGCCCAAATGATACTAGTTATTGATTGAAAGCTATAGAAGGTGCTAGATCATAGCAACCAGCTCTGATACCATGTCAGAACTATAGATCTAGCTAAACTAGCTTACCTATCTTAGCAATCAATAACATATCACAGTAAATAAGAGCAGAAAGAGAACGAGGAAAAGAGTACACCAGATATACGTGGTTCACCCAATTGGGCTACGTCCACGGGAAGGTTGTCTTCTATTATTTCTAGAAATCTCCTTCAATCTTATAAGAGAGCAACTATAAATAACTCCAATACAAATATAGCAGAGCTTGAGATCACAAACCATGTGTCAATACTATCTATGAGCATATACCACTTTATCACTTGTTGTATCTCAGTACTTTCCTACAATGATGATGTGACTCCCTTGACCCTATTATATACTAAGAGATGTGGAGGAATTACTCTCACATATTGCATGTGGGATAATATAATTCTCCATAATAACATCTCTTTATATAATGATGGATATCAAGAGTAAACTTTACCATAATGAATATGGGATATATTGTATTACTCTTTTACATAAGATTGTGGATAACTTCCGACATAATACAAATACATTATTACCTTCCAAGGAATATAATTAATATATTCCAACAAACACACTATGGAAATTTAAACACACTCACACTTGCAGAAAGTAAAGCACACTATGGTTGCCACCGCACTAATCCATGGGGAGTATCCCTTAAATTTTGTATGAGATTGGCAATATTTTTCATATTTCCCATCAACTTCTCCTCGAAATTGAGTAAATCAGTTGTCCTCATTGAACCTTTCATATTTTCCTCCATTTTATTCAAATTATCCTCTAAATTAACTAAATCAACTTTTTTCACAGACCCTTTAATCATATCTACCAAATGGGACACTCGAAAAGATAGGTCTTCCCTTTCCTCGTACGTTGGGGATGGATCCTTTGGTGGTTTGAGTGGAGTGTGATTTTTTCCACTTCCTTTTGGTGGAATTTTGAACAATATAAATAGATATCACACCCTAGGTTTCACCACAATTAGACCCTTCTACTCAAAGTTATTCAAATTTAAAATGGTGTACCTTTTTCAAACCTTGATTGGAAGACTGTTTTATGGCCAAGTTGAAACTAAAGTAAATTTGAAATTTTTACTCCTCTGGGTCTGAAACTTTGGCCTTATGCATCCCAATGTGTCTTTTTTCTAATTCCGTAGGTCTGGCCTAATTCTGATGTTCCAATAAGAAGTTATTGTGAATCTCCCAACACTTATTATTTTTGGTATTTCCAGAAGAGCGAAATTGTATGGTCTGCTATGTGTTCAATATTTTGGATATGAGGTTGAAAAACCTACCACCGATACTGTAGTCTATCTTCTTTCTGATGCAATAAGTCTCGCTCAATTTGGATCTCACATGCCCCAAATATGAACTTTTTCCCAAGAACACTTGTTTTAGACTAGTTTTTGGACTAGTTAAAAACCCTAGATTCCAAGGTGAATATCTCCGAACCTGTAAAGTCTCAGGATTTAAAAATTGGACACAGATATCTCGGCCCTTTTTTGAGATGGGTTATGAGTCTCGTGGTATGAAACCTTCTAGAAAAAAATTATAGCAAAAATTCCAAGATGACTTGTTTTGAAGAAACCAATCTCGAGGAAAGAGCTATGATACCAAATGCTATGCAACAAATGTCCAAAAAGAGCATAAAAAGAGAAGAAATAGATCAGAAATAGTACTCCATGACTTGAACGAAGAAAATATATGAATAGAAATCCACTTTGATGGGGAAACCTCCTTATATAATGTACTGCGTACACAAGACAAGACAGGACAAGACAAGACACTCAAATGAAAAGATCTCCTTCCTATATGTAGGAGATTAAGAGGTCCAATTAGAACTCACTGACCCAAGTCAGAATAACCAATATAACCATACTAATGACAATTACCACTAATGGACCAAAGCTGACACCAAAACTAATGTAATGCACCGCAATATAGGAAGAAATGTGCCCACATTTAGGGCTTAACACGATCCAAGAAAGGACCCGAAGAAAGATTGTATGTAAAAGTTGTGGCCCTCGAGAAGTTGATGTATCAACTAGGCTCCTCGAGTTGCACTTTCCCTTTTCCACCTCATCTCCTACGGTCAGGGTTTTGAATCTTAGGGTTTTATACTTTATCTTATAGGAAATTTCAACCTCTTGAAATGGGGTTTTTATGATGAGTGTAGTTAACACATCTCTCTCCAAATAAAAGCTACCACCATTCTCGCCAATTCATATTACTTTGCACATTCTAGTGTTTTTCTATTTCGTTTATCAATATATATTGGGTTCACTATATCATTGTGCTCTCTACAATATATTTATGTTATTCTCCTTGTATTTCTATCTTCATTTCATTCTCAACATAATTTGAATCAATGGCAGTACAACAATATGCTCTTTGTTGTTTTTTCGTGCATGTTCCCAACGAGGTCTAAGAAGAGGGAGTTGGGCCTTGAACTAACCAAGCCTAGTGAAGAATTCCCTAATAGCCCCAAATGGCCTCCCATGGTATGTGAAAATAAATATGATGGAGTGGGAGATCCTATCAAGATGTTACTTAAGGAAACCCTTGTGTGACAAAGGAACAAGAAGATGGATAATTTCTCATAGATCCTTCAATAACTCTCGATGTTTTTGGAGGCACCTTCGATAAGCAACCTCTTCGAAGGTACAATTCCATTCAAGTTACAAGTTAACTTTAACATTCGTTTATTTGAAATAAAGATAGATTCATATGCTTTGGACAAATGGTTGAGACTACGAGAGGGTTATTACTCTGTTCAAATTTTTTATGGCAATGAGAAGATCACCTTTGTGCTCCTTAAGTTCCTTCTCCAAGTAAAATATTGGCGGGACACTTATTGTGTGTAACACGACAAAGATAAGTTTGAAGCATTTGGGATAGAACCCACTTGGGTGGATTTTGTTGATGCCATGGAGGAGGAATTCTATCATTGGAAAGTATGATAACTAGTACATGAGATGAACAACTTTGTGCTAGGAAAAAGACCAATGGTGTTGGAGTACACCAATACCTTCAATACTTGTGGTCAAAGACAAGTTACAAGGACTTCGAGCATCACTTGGTTCTAAAATATCGTAGCAATTTACATAGATACATCCAAATAACAATTGAGTTCTTGTACATATTTTCAATGGGAGCCTCTTATCAGTGTGTTATCAATATCAAGCAAAAGTCTTGGTATAAGAGTAAGATAGAGTTTGTGTTTGTAAATCAACCACAATAAATAATTCCTAGGGTGACTCTAATTAGAAAAACAAATGACAGAGTAGGGTTATCCAATTTCATGAGAACTAGTCCAAACCACATGTAAAGAAGAGTAATGAGAAGTCGAAGGAGGACAGCAAAAATTGGTGTGAGTTCCATAAAAGTCCTTGGTATGGCACTCATGAATGTTCATAAAGATAAATGTTGGGTTGAATTTATAACTTAAGTAGTTGTACAAGAATAAAGAGCAAATTTTGAACAACAAATACTTATTTCAAAAAGTACTACCCCAATCAAATGAACTTATACAGGATTATATATAAAGATAGAAAGGGGACTTTTTTTAGTTAATGGCAACCCAAGATACTGGTGCATTACAAAATTTATAAGCTTAGGTAATATCCCAAGAAACATTTGGACTCCCACGTGGCTTGCTCTTTTAGAATCCAACCCTTCCACTTGATCTTGTACTTGGAACTTTGGCTTCTACAAAGATGTTTCACCCAATCCTTCAATATACCCTCGACCTCCAAAATGAGTTTACCTTTCTTGTCTATTAAAGGAGTTTATGTTTCAACGGAGACTTCATTTTCAAACTTATTCTTTAAACATGAGACATGTAACACATAATGGAGCTTCCTTTTTTTGGGAATCCAACCTCCTTCACCCTTTACCACACCATGTATGACTCGTAGAACTTGGACTAGAGCTTTTTGTTATCACGTTGCCTCAAAATGGTTTGTTCATATTGTTGCAACTAAAAAAAACCATATTGCCAATTGAAAATTGTCGTTATGAACAGTGTTGTTGCTTCATATGGTTGGTTACCATTGATAAGTTTCTCTTGAGGATCTCAGTGATGTTTTGCATCTCTTAAAGAGTGTTAGTGACAATAGACACTCTAATGTTAAAATGACCCAATCCTTGGGTGATGGGGGCTCATATCCATATAATTTATTGAAGAGAGTCACTTCGGTATACGAGTGGTCAAGAGTATTATACTTGTGTTTTGAAAGATGCAACCTATTGACCTATTTATCATGATTATCCCATGTGTACATTCAAAGGTATCTCTCTAGACACTTACTAATAACCTTAGTTTTCCCATTTGTTTGAGGGTGATATGCAATGCTCATATTAAAGGTGACCCTTGCTAATTTGAAAAGTTCTTGCCAAAAGTAGCTGAAAAACATATGATCCTTGTCATAGATGATCTCCTCCTTTGACCACCAAGTTTAGAGCTTAAGGGGTTGTTGAATTATTTTTTAAGAATGTTTATTGTACTGTAAGGATCAACCATAAAAAAAACCTTCTCTTTTTTAGTATGAGCATAAACTTGAAGGTTTTAAGCCTACCCAACCTAGTCATTGTGAAAAGGGAGACTAAGGATTTTCTTATTTCTAATGATGAGAGAATTTGTCTTACATGCTAGTGTCATTATCAAGTTTTTGTGAGTATATTCAATAGGTTCATATTCTGACTCATATTGGTGTAGGTATTGGTGCTTTTATGTATTAAGACATTACACTTAAACTATCATTATAGAGCACGTGTGACAAGTGTTTAAAGTTGGAGGATTAGGGTTTTGGTTGGTGAGGAGTAGGCTATTTGATATGTGGAGAATCAAGCTTCCCCTCTTCCCTGAACCTTTTATGATATGCATAAACCCATTCTTCAAAACCAAGTATGATTTTATTCAACGCCTCAATATGAGTTGCAAGTATTATATATATAACAATGGTTTTTTCACAACTGTTAGGTTCAAATAATTTTACTCCAGTTTGGAGCTCTAACTATAGATTGGAAAGATATATGCTTTGCACCTAATATGGAGGAAGAATAACCTTGGACTCGACGACTTGAAACTTCTAAATAAATTCTTCAATATTCATGTTCCTCTGGAAAAAAAGCATGCTTGAATATTCTAAGGTTTGTCTTAGTTGCAATTTGATACTTAATTAAAGATTTGCAAAATCACTAAAATCCCCTCTAGGGTTTTCAGTCATCCATCTTTCTCCCCGAGTATGAGTTGCCTCATCTAGATATTGTAGTGCCACTTTTGACTTGTCCTTTTAGTCATACATGCATTCTAAATGAATATGACTTGACCTTACTTTGTTTACATGCATTTTTTTTTTAAATGTTGGTTCACCATTTGTTAGAGGGCTACATCCATCGGGAAAATGCCAACACCTGCTATTCTGAAGAATCAAGGTATGGCCAGAATTACAGTCATTACATAGAAAGTCGGCTCCCAAGGAGCAAGTGTCACAAAGCAAGATTTGAACCCAGGTGGGGAGGATAACAATATTCCTCCCAACCATCCAATCTACACTCAATTGACTTACATGCATATTTTTAATCCACCAAAGTCATACTATGAGATTTTCCTTTGAATATTAAAACAAAGTCATTAATGATTCTGTACTACTGGTGATTTTGGAGGACTATTTCCTTTCATTCCAAAATGGTTTAGTTAATTTATTTCATCTTCATAACCCACACGATGATGAAATGAATATTCTAGGCCATGTTCCATGAGTCCATCACCTATCAACTCCCTAAATTCTTCTTCAACAAAATTTAAAATTTATTTGTAAAAGTGGGAGTCACATTCTAGATTTTCCAAGCACACAACACAAGAGAAAGATTAAACTAGTTTGGTACCAACTTGCAATGATCCCATAAGGAATTGCTATTGGAATAAAAACAAAAACATAACAATGATTACACTAGCATTTGCCCCTTGAGGGGCAAAAATGAACGCCGGTAGGAAAAGAGGAAAGTTAGAAGGAACAAAAACATAGGCACAGACAGCGAAGGATACTGGCAGGAAAAGAGCAAAGTTTGTAACAATCTGAACATTTTGTGTGCCTTTGAACACAATTAACAAGGTCTTCATAATCAGCCAAGTGGTTAGCTGCAAGTATGGAATGTGATCCAATGGTGCATGTATCATTTGTAGTAGAGGGTTGGAAGCATGGGGTTGTAGAATGGTTGGGTCGAGGATTCCATGCAGTAACATATTTGTCAAAGTATTTTTTTGCATCTTCGACCTTGGTAGCATCCACCCAATCTAACGTGTCCATATTGGGTGCATTTTCAAGCCATAAGAATCCATGTATATGCGCAGAGCCCCTATGTTTCCATTCATACCTACATGGAAATTATAAATATTAGGAAGGTACATTTGAGGTTCTGAATATAGGCAACTTTGATGAGAATATGATTTGTTACTAACCTGCACCAGTAGTCTTTTGTAGAAAGCCCTTTTTGAAGAACCTCTTTAAAGAATATTTTGAATCTATTATGCATGTATTGAGATGCAACATGTGGATTGGCAATAAGGTTGCGAATCCTCCATTGGTGTTGTTGATTTGAAGTGGTTGGAGCTTGTCCAGGCATCAGAGAATGCAAATCCAACCACTTGGTATCAGTTGCGCCGAGAGTGAAGAAGAATGTTGGTGTCCCTTGTTGATTGATCATGTCAGCTAGTTCACCCCGGCTTTTATTCCAATAGGAACGTGTCCCACGAAGGGTGGAGCCAAAGCACGTGACTCGTTCAACAATCTTAGCATCGGGCATGTCTTGTAATTGATGTACAAGTTCTGAGATGGTTGGAGGCAATGTATCTTCAATGTTCTGTTTGACAAATACGGAAGCAGTAGAATGGCTACGGTGGCGCATCATGAGGTTATATATGCAATAACGAAACCGAGGATGTTGGCCAAATCTATTATCATGGTATCGAAGAAGGTGCAGTGCATAATTGTCCATCCCAACCTCTTGAATGTGTGGTTGTTTAAGCATGGCAACTCCAGTGGGAAACAAGGTTGGTAAGGCCATTGAGAGGAGGCCTATTGTGTTGTACTCATTGATAGGGGAAGCATCTATTGGCGGCCAATCAATGCAAGGTGGAGTTGGTGCATTGCTTGTGGCTAAGAAGCATTTGATTTCATCAACCTTAGTTCCACAATTTGTTTGTGTAGATATAAAGGAGGAGGACTGTACTTCATGGGGTTCAAGGAAGCTGGGTGGTTGAACAGTAGAAGATGAGGTATGGTCAGCAAATGGGGTTTCATCGGGTGTGACATGATGAAGGAGGGATGAAATGTCTGTTGGTTCAAGAGGCAAAGAAGATAATGCAATTGGGTTAAGTTGAACATCTTTGTAGTATGTGTCATTTGATAGTTTGTATTCAAGAGCAACAAGAACACGTGCTCGACTAACAAAGAATTCATAAGGCTTGTTTGTAGGGCTGCATTTGCGAACAATAAGGATGTCAATGTCTTAAAGTAAACGAGGGAGGGAAGTGGCAATGCTAGAAATGTTTTGTAGGAAGCTAATAGTGTGGCCAAAATATGTATATTGTCCGCCACGGGCATGAGTGACTTGTAAGATTGGGTTAACACGAGAAATGAGCATTTCTTCAACTTGAGTAATCCTTGCAAGTACAAATGGTTGTATGCCAAGGAAAAGCGGTGGACATTTTTTTCCGCGATACAACGAGAGCATGCATATGCACGACAAAAGTGGTTTGTTTTAATTCCAGGATAAGATTGCATGCATATAGAGCATACATTCATGGGAGATAGTTTGTCCAATAGTGTATGGAATTGTTGTTCTGCACCATTGAGGCTAGAGTTTGTTGAATGGGGTGTTGCAGATGTGGATGGTGGAGAGGATGTTAGGGAATGTTGGACAACGTGAAATGGGGAAGGGATATTAACAAGTTGATGAGCATCTCTATATAGAAGGCGTTGATGCTTGTTTTTTTTTTTAGCATATAGAACTCTTCTGCGTGCATTGATTTGATTAGTGTCAAGATTTGTCGACATGCCTACAAAAAAATTTGTGCGGTGGTTATGATTTTGATGGTGCCTTTGGCGAAAGAGAAACATACTATATATTTAGCCATTGGAAGAGTGAACAAAGGTAGATTGTAAAAGATAAGGGGAGCATGGATAAATGATGATAAGTTGTTGCAAGAAATAAATATAGGCGCTTCTGAACATTGTTTATACAGAAATGAAGTATAAAATAAGAGCATATATAAGATTGCTTATGATTGTTAATTACTAACTAAGAGAAAGGCAACATATAAGAAAGTGGCAAGATAGGTTAAAATAAATCTGTTGGTCAACGGAATGTTACAACAAAACAAAAATAATATAATATTCAAGACTATTCATTGTTGGTTACAAGTACCACTTAAGTAACAATGTTGATACAAAAGTTTTAGCTGCTAAGCATGAGAAGAATGTAAACAAAGTCGGGACTGAAAAACAGTTAGACTTGGAAAAAGTAAATGCAAAGGTAAAGTTCAAAGCTTGCGGACAATTGGACGCCTATTGAGCACAATGTTGTCGCTTTCATCAAGTGGGTCAATTGTTGCCAATGATTGCAGTAACCGTATCCAGTTGGACTGTTTCCGACTTTCATACTGAATGATAAATAAGAATAATATATTAGATGATGATGATAAATTTACAATAAGCTCGCCTTTATAGGGCTTGAGCAAGCATAACGAAGGGTTATGCCCTTTCACTAGTAACCTAATAATCTATTAATTTATAAATAATAATATTAATTAAATATTCACAGCATTGCCTTCCCCTTAGGAAAGCTTTGTCCTCAAAGCTTGAGTATTTTTCCTAATGTCATCCTTCATTCATATTCGGCGTCGGTATTAGAATCGGACGGGATTTCTTGTGCAAAGACTTGGACTTCCTTCCCATTGATGATTTTGCACTGTATTGTCTGATTGTTCCTGCATTTATGGCCTTGGGTCCAGTCATCACCGCATCGACGACATGTGTTTTTCTTCTTTTTTCTATTATCAGAGTAACTGTTAGATGACTTTGATCTATTTTCCATTTCATAGGCATATGGTTGAGGTTTGTGGCATTGATGGCCGGGTGACCAAGTATCTTCACAGTACCTACATTGTGTCTCTTTTTCTTGTCGATAATGGTTATCGCCTCTTGTTTTTATTCCTTCCAATTTGCGTTCTGCGGCTTTTGCTTTATGTCTTGCTACTTCTACGTTAAGTATGTCGTGTAACTTTAACTCTTTTTGGAGGTATGGTTTAAGACCTCCTAAATAGGTTTCGAGTCTTTGCTTGTCAGACAACCCAAATACTCATGTCGATAAGGATTCCCACTGATGTGTGAATTCCTCAATGCTACCAACCTGTTGTAATCTAGTAAGTTTACTGAAAATTCCATCTTCTTTGATTCCTTGAAACCTATTAAAAAAATCATTTTTGAACAAGTTCCAGGTGTACGCAAAATTGTCTCTCTTCCACCATAAGTACCAATTATAGGCGTACCCTTCCATATGCATTGACGCATATTTCACCTTCTCCTCGTTAGATTGAATATTGTAAATGTCGAAGTATTCTTCCGCTTTGTTTAGCCAAGCAACGCATTGGTCTTCATTTCCACTGTATTTTGACAACTCTATTTTTGCCTTAGGTGGGTACACTATATAAGGATGAAATTGACTGCCTTTTGCTTTATGGTTTGATGGTGGATCGGAACTACTGGATGATGTAAGTGACATATTTGAACTGCTTTGTTGTTGGCGGTGCTTTTTAGCTTTTTTATTCTTTACTGATAGCTTCTATTTTGTTGTTTAATCGTTCCTCCATATTTGGCAGTACTTTTGTTTCTATCTCTTGCTTAAGCGTTGCATTGTTAATCTTTATTTCTTTTTGCAATTCTTCTTGATTCTTGGCAAGTGCTTCCTGTGTGAAAATATGAAATGAGGCATCTAGCATGTCTGGACCGCTAACTCGGTCTGTCTTAGGCATTAGTCTTTTTAACACCTCCATTAATGTATTATGGTTCTGCGTCATGGTGCTCAAGTTCTGGGTTATGGTGTTTATGTTTTGAGTCATAGTACTCATTTTGTCATCCAAGTCTTTTTGTTTTTCGTTCAGAATGTCAAATTTGTCATCCAGCCTTCTTTCTAGTACTAGAACAACTTCGTCTTTGATTTCCTTTTTAAGCACTGTAATGTTATTTTTCATCTCTTCCTTCAAGTTTTTTTGGTTAGCGACGAGAGATTTGATGTCCTTCTCCAATTTTTCGATTTGCTCTTTTAGTTTCGCATGGTTCTTGACGTGGTGTGGGGAGGTGAATATTTGGGAGCAATCTTGGCCTAAATGTCTTTGGGAGGGATGACACAAGCTTAATTACTTAATAATAATTGATATTATTAAGGTTGATAATGAGAAATATAAACAAAAATAATAATATAATTATTATTATTAAAAAATATAATAATAATATTATAGATTATTTAATTTATAAAAAAATGTTAATAAAATATAGTTATAATAATAAATTTTATTATTATTATCAATATGATTATTAACGTATTTTTTTGGATCAGGTTGGGTGGAGTGCTGCCTTGGAGTTGAAGGGAGGGCCGGCGTGGTGTAAGAGGAGGCTGGGAGCGGAGATGGTAGTAGGGAGGAGCGACGAGTGGAGGGAATGAGTTGCAGGAGATGGAGAGCGGTGGTGGAGGGCGCGAGAGGCGGAGATGGTAGTGGGGAGGAGCGATGAGTGGAGGGAATGAGGGAGCCGGCAGCTGAGGGCAGGCGACGGGGAGCTGGAGAGGAGTGGAGTAGCGTGGAGCGGTGGTGGAGCGGGAGTTGTAGCGCGAAGGAGGAAGCCAGGCTGCGGTGGAGTGTGGCGAAGGGGCGTATTGAGGGGGGGTGGTTGGGAGGGCACAGGGATGGAGTGTTCAACGGACTGGAGGGGGGCGGGAAAAGGAGGGAGGACGAACAGGGCGTGGGCGTGGAACGAGTGGAGTGGGGAGCGTAGGGTGCAGGCGGAAGCAGGGATGACAGTCAATGAGGAGAGGGCGAGTACGAAGGACGTAGTGGAGAATGGGAATGCAAGAATTTGGGGGTGGATGGAAGTGGTGTGGAGAGTACAGGGAAGGTAAGTAGAGAAGAAGTGGAGCGTGGAGATAAGGGAGGGGAATTTGAGGAGAGAAGAGTGCAGCGGAAGGAGAGGTGGACATAGGCTGGCAAAGGTGGGGGTGGGCGCGTGCAGGAGGAGGGAGTGGTAACAAAGAAGGGGGAAGGACGGCTAAAACAGCAGCCTGGAGATGAGAGAGGGAGGATGAGCCGAATCCGAGCTCAGGTCGAAGGAGCGAATCCGCTCTGAGAGAGGAGTCGAAACCGAGCTTAGTGCCGTAGGAGCGAATCCGCTCTGATACCAAATGCAGCAACCATATCCGGTTGGACTGTTACTAGTCGAATCCGACTTTCATACTGAATGATAAATAAGAATAGTATATTATATGATGATGATAAATTTACAATAAGCTCGTCTTTATAGGGCTTGAGCAAGCATAACGAAGGGTTACGCCCTTTCACTAGTAACCTAATAATCTATTAATTTATAAATAATAATATTAATTAAATATTCACAGCAATGCTGGTGAAACCTCTTCGGACATGACAACGAGCACCTTCAAGCGAAGATTTGAATTAAAAGTTTATGTCTTCACCGATAAGGTCAAAAGGTACTCTCGAGCACAAACACGTTGAACAATTTCCATGAGAGATGTTGGATCATTTGCTAAAAGGCACAAATCTTTTGCAGAGACCCCCATGAGTTGTTTCGCAGCATCATCAAAGGCTATAATACCATATAGTTGTCCAGTAGCATCTATTAGGTCGATTTTGAGTATGTATCGATAATCACACTCAGTAAACTCCCCATCACATTTTTCACAATGCCAAGTATTGCCAACTTTGTGGGAAATTTTTTTCATGCATTGTATCCCATCGACAAATAGAGGGCATGCAAGGAAATGAAAGTCATCGACATTAATATGGGTGATTGTAGCAACAACTGAATACCAAGTTGCCTTCACAGAGTGTTGGAGAGACTAGAGCGAAAAGATGGAAATGCGTTTGGATGAGTTGGAAGCAGAGTAGTTGTATTTTCTGCTTAATGATGGCGAGGCTGAACGGAATCCATTGTCATCAAACCATGATTGGAGAATTTTAGCTTCTTCAATGTCTGGGTTTATAAGGAGGTTGGTATTGGAGATGGTTCCAATGGGTTTTCCATTGAACTCTGTAAGACGTCCACCTTTGATTGCAAGGATAGGGGGAGTAGCTAAACCTCGAAGGTTGACAATTTGGGCACCCTCAATTGTGCAGTGCTCCCCCCAAAGTGTGATGTCTATGCTAAACCCGGACATGTCCCTCACGCCAACTGGTCGATGAATGGTTTCAGAGCCATCTCTTTTGCGTATAGTTGATGCAGGTGAAACAGAAATGACAATTCCAATAAGGTCAACCATGGAATTCAGGGGTGTAGTTTGGATGTCATGGATAGGTTTAAAGTGGAAGCAATGAAAAGGGATCAATGGGCACTCCACTAAACATGGTTGAATTGTTGAGGAGGGGTTAAGGAAATCTCAAAAGCACTACTCAAATGGTTGTATGTTGGGTTGACTGGTTTGACTGTGCCATTTGAGATCGTGCATACTATGCCAACTTGTATTGTGTCGTACAAGGATGTGGCTAAGTCATTAAAAGCAGAGATATGAATCTCATCTTTGGTAGTACTAACAAGGTCAAACCCAGAGAGTTGGCCTAGCCCTTTTTGATTGGTGTAGGTGTTCATATTTGTCTTAGCAGTTACTTGCCCTTGGATGGTCCAAATTTTGTTGGAAGGGTTGAGTGATGTGAATTGAATAGTAGTTGCAACAAGGGTTGGGGTTGGATTTGACGAGGAAGGTATGGCAAGCGAAGGGTTTTGGGGATTAAGGGCGATGTTTTCTGGAATAAATGAACTGCTATGGGAGGTAAAGTTAGGGGTGAAGTTGAAAGGGGATGGTTCTCCAATAATTGCTGCTTCCAATGTGACAAGTTCAAATGTGGCCTATGCGATAGTCCTGGCAACAAGAATTAAGGTAAGTGAAAAAAAAAAATGTTAAAATAAAGTGAAGTAAGGAGTACAAAACTAAATAAGTGAAATTGAACGTGTGGAAAGGAAAACATACGTTGTATTGTGTATAGTGTTGCATGTACACTTGCTGATTTTGATGATTGAACCTTCTCAGAGTTGGTGGCTTTCCACAACGTGATTGTAGCTAGTTGGAAGCAATGTTTCGTGCTTATGAATTCCATCAGAGATAGAGATTCGGAATCGAGAAACAGGTGAGGCATGAACTTGAGTATTAGAGCAATACTGGAACCTTTAGAAATCACATTACACATTGCTGCTTCTATCTTGAAACCCATGTGTTAGCATTTTCTGATAGGTTAGATTTGAACAAAAGGTTACGACAATATTTCCAGTGTTTCTTACTTCAACTTGCATGTAGGGATGTTGACAAAATATAAATCTCTAAGGTTTTAGCTTATTGCTTCAGATCATAGCAACAACAAGAGTAACTATAACAAATAGTAAGAACAAACACAAACATGAGATTAATTTTAGCTAATCGGAAAAGAGGGATAATGTCACAATTACAATAGGAAACAACGTAATAATAAAAAAATATTGGCTTTCAATAAAATAAAGTACTTTAGCCGGTTAACATGTTAACATGTCATATACGGCGAATAAGTTTTTGCAAATTGTTGTACAAGCATGTTTTGAAAATATGTTTTCTGATATGATCTACTTACATAAACTGTTATGTCTGTGAGGATTTTTGTGAACCAATAACAATGTTTTTTGGTTGCCTTAGTTTGGATTAAGTTGGACATGGGTTGAAATAATAAGAACTTGTATTTAATGTTTTAGAGGAGAAAATATTTATTTGAGCAAACAAGCTATATTTTGGTAAAATAATGTTATGACATTTAAAAATACAAGTGTTATTTTGGTGATGATATGATAAAATATGAGTTTGGACTATGTTGTTACAGGGTGGGTGATCAAATCTGCAGCCTCCAAAGAAGCAACATCCTATTCTTCATCGTATTTATCATCATCAATTTTAGATGGGAGCATATAAACTCCCATTGCCGACCGCCCCGCATTCACTCCTCCCCGAGCTCCGACCGCCGACCGCCGATCTCCGATCGCCGACCACCGACCGCCGATCTCCGATCGTCGACCACCGAGCTCCGACGCAGACTGCTGAACTCTCGATAGAGACCCGCCAAAACATTTTTCCCGGTCTTTCCATCTTACCCGCAGAAGCAGAGGGGAGCAGAAGAAAAGGGTTTTACTCGAGAGGATTCCGAATGAGTTCTGCAAAGTCTGTTGAAGTTGTCCAGCCATCACAGTCCTATGACACTGTGTTCACTAATGCAAAAGCCGATAATTCTCATTTATCATATGTCTACATTCATTCTTCCATATTCCTGGGCTATTCTCTTTAGAGCTTAGACTTGCCTCGGCCTCACCTAGTCTTGCATATTCCTACACCAGTTTGCCAATTACAACCTTGATGGTTTTTCTTCTCCACTCGGTTAGGTCTTACATCTCTGCATCCTATCTCTCCAGCTGTAAGATCACTACTTTTTATTTCTTTATTACTTTGACTAATTTTATATAAGGTAAACCTTGCCCACAATGTCATACCCAAAACACATCTATTGGAAAACTTGGATGTATAGAAAAGAACAATTTTTTTTTTCTTTACCAATTCTAAAGAGAAATATAATTATTGAACTATCAATTTGTTTAATTCCTCAATCACTTGTCCAAAAAATCTATATATAGGAGAATATATATTTATTATGACCAAGGCTACCATATGTTCATCATTATTATTACCATTAAAGTCTATACATATATAAGTTAAATTATGAAGGGAATCTTACATCGTATGCATACTTGAGCAGTTTATAACATACATATATATATTTGACAAATATATTTGAAAATATTTGACAAATAGTGAAAATTTTAAAGATGTTTTAGGGAAAGTGAAAGAAGTTCCCTTTGGAGCATATAGATGATCGGGATGTACTCCAATGTCAATGAATAAAAAAGTTTCAATAACAATGACTGCATTGGGTAGTAGGGGATACATTGAAATTAACTCCTAACATTTATGTAATTAGTAAACCTTTATATATTGCATATTGATTAGTTTTATTTGTAGAGAACTCAATTTTAGAACATTTATGCAATTAGTAAACCTTTATACATTGCATATTGATTAGTTTTATTGGTAGAGAACTCAATTCTAGGTAAGTAAGGAGTCCTATTGATTAATTGTGTGGCTTATAAATTTCTTAATTATCTATCAAATTTAGACGAAACATATTATTAAAAATATCAATAACCGGGTTTGATTTTGTATCAGTTTTATATTGATGTGTTACAAAAAGTTTTTATAACATTTCCATGTGTTACACTTGATGTTGACACTAAGAGGCAATGCTTTGACACAGTATAGCTGCTAATTAAAATAAAAATAAATGTAAATAAGTGCCAAATTTAACTACTAGTTGAACCTGAAAAGAAACTGAAAAAAAACCAATCATGGTTTCAATATTAGGAACCAACTGTTATTAACCAGATACAACCAAGCGATACATGAACTTATAGTTATTAGCATAAGCCAAATTTGCTAATAGTGATGGATTAAGGGTTCACCATTTGGTTCTAAACAATAGCCAATAATCATAAAAAATCTCATTAACACAATCAATGGATGCGTAGGAGCATGCCAGCCTAAATTAAATTGTAACAAACATTAAGTGAAGGAAGGAAGTCTAAAGATGAGATACATGACAGACACGGGGTTATTGCATAGCCATTGAATTGATGAGGTATAATGCTATTGCCTTTTTTGTCGAATTTTACTTGTCACTTGGATGATGGAGTTATCTCATCTCTATCGTGAAGCCATTGCCCAAATTCATAAAGAGCATAGTACAATATCTCCATGGCAATTCATTTTATTTTAGGGATGGAGAAGCTCGTTGCGACAAGTTTCCTGGTGGCCATATAGACACAGGCAGCAAGCAACAACAAACAATGAGAGAGAAATAAAATATTATGCCTGGGAAAGAAAATACAGAGAAAGGGTTCTCACAGAAAACACTTCATCTTCATTCGCTTCAATTTGCCTGAAGGCGGCAAAATAATATATTACATATTGTAAAAAACAAAACAAAGGTGTCTAGAGCCTTAGTGAGTGAAGGAAAAATGGCTTGATCTGGAAGCTGCTAGCATTTAATTCATCATGTATATTCTAATTACCAGCCAACAGAAAAGAGTGAGCTGGCACTGGTGGGAGAGTTGGCTTTCAACGGTTTAGTACTTTTTGGAATTTGGTTTCACCTACCAACACCAACACTTGGGTGAAATTCTGAGGATAGGTTCCTTCGGTTCTGGGAGTTCGATGGTTTGCTACATTTTTTATTAGGAAGGAGTGAAGCAACCAAGGACAAGATTTATGGCAGGATCCGCATGGTTCTGGTGATGATAGGGCATGGCGTTACAAGTGGGTTCCAAGTTTTAATCCAGTGAGAGAAAAGATCAATATAATTCCTATTTGGGTAAAGCTCCTATATTTGCCATTGGAACATTGATATATTTGAGATTATTGGAAATAAGCTAGGTGTCTTCCTAAGCATTGAAGACAAATCAAGAGGAAAGTAATATTACTTCATTTTCCAGTGTTTGCATCAAAATCGTCATGGATGCATATGAAGAAGGGGTTTCCTGACGTAATAAGCCTAGAGGTTGGAGATGAAGAGCAGTGGCAATTAATGTTCCTTTTAAATGGAGGTATGCTAAGTATTATGCCCCTCCATAGATTTCATATCCTACAAGGGCCGAGGGATTTATTTTAGAGGACATGCTCATGGCATTAGGTTTCTCTGACTCCAATCTCCATGACTCCGATCTCCAAATATGGAGTTGAAGAAGGAAAAATCCTCTTAAGTGACCAAGAGGAGGGTAATATTGATGAAGAGGATCCATGTCAAGAGACATTTTTTATAAAAAGCTTCCAGGCTACAGGGAGTAACTGCAGTGGATTCTGAAGAAAACAATGGGTGGCAATGTACTATGCTTTGAAAGATAAATTGAGAGAGACTTTTGAACATATTAGAGGTGAATGGGGGTCATACAAGTGATCTTATCTCAGGGCGAAGGGACGCTTCATCTTGTCAAGAACAAGTCCAGTTCTTGTATATTCCTCAGACTGCTTATAGATATAACACCAGATTAAAGTACAAGTCTTAGGAGGTAGCATCTGACTTTTCTTCTTTGAGTGGGATTTAATCGCAGGGAGGGAGATCTCTCTTACAAGCTAAAATGGGAAGGAAAACACATATCTACAAAGGCATATCTCAAGCTGTCAGAGAAGTGCATATTGGTATACAACTTACCATTGTTGGGCCTTTAGAGCATCAATAGCCCCAAAAGGGGTTCAACCATGGATATTTAAGTATTTACTTACAGGATGCTATGATGTCATCTAGGCATATTGAATATATACTACGGAAAGATTTCAATGGTTGGGAATTCAAAGCTCAAGTTGATGTAGGGAAATCTGGGGTTTTGTTATTCAGTTAAATAGAGCTCTTACCTTTCTAAGGTATTCTTCTTTCCAGTCTGCAATGTGATCTTTATACAGTCAAAAGAATTAAGTTGTCCACTTCAATCTTAAATATCTATGTCCCAGTCTACATACGAGTGATTTCTAGGAAAGTTTAAGATTAAAATGGGGGAATCCGTGGCTTGAATGTTGCAATAGCTCAACATTTTACTGTATTTAATCCATAAAAGTCATTAAAATAAACAATAGAAATCTTGAATTGAACCAAAAATATTTCAAAAAAAAAAGAAAAGAGAAAAATGGTATCAGTGTTTTAATTTCGGACTATGTTTCGTTTTAACCCCTTCACTGCGTCTCTTTTTCTTATAGATGAAAAAATGAGAGAGAAAATAAATCAGTCTGTGCCAAATAACAAATCTATCCGAAATTACTGCAAGCACGGGAATCCTTGGCTTGAATGCTACAGCTATTCTACAATTTCCAGTATTTAGGCAAATATCAATCAAAGAAATAACAATAGAAACCACTGAAATGAACAAGAAGAATAAATTTAAACGTCAAAGAACATATTATGCTCTCGAATGTCAGGCATAGTATGACATGATTGAATGTAAAAAAGAATGAAAGAATAATAAATTATGGCGATGGAGATGGAGATGAAGAAATTGCAGCCTAAACAACGATACTGAGGATCTCAAACGCTGAATCGGCACGAGATGCAGGAAGTTGCAGGGCACGAGAGGTAGCCATCACTCCATCTCCAGAGGAGGCGCTCTCACCCTCATTTTTGGGCTTGCAAGTGTTGCTGTTGGAAGTTGCAGGATGATAATACATGCGCGATGTCTAAGGGCAGTGAGATTGAAACCTAGTAACGATCTTTATTCCAGCATCCACCATTACCTTGTATTTCGCCATCTCGGCCAATAAATTGATTCTGCTGCTTATAAAGCTAACGGATTGCAAGTAATTGGCGATGGGATTTGAACAGAAGAGAGGAACAGCAACCGGTGAAGGCTTCCACCACCACCACGAGGAAGAGGAAGAAGAGAGGTTGGTGAACATGGGAATAGAAACACAGTGGCAGACAGAGTGAGGAGAGATGTGCAGAGAAGGTAAAGTTATATAGCTATGAACTTTGAAGACATATTGTATTTTCGAATACTTTGGGAAGGAAGTTATGATCGATTTTGCGTGATTTCTCCGCGTTCGTTGATCCCAATGCAAGGCCAGATTTGGGGCAGCAAGACACCTTCCTTCGTGGTTGCAGTTGCTTCATACATTTGGTTCTATGGCTGGTCCATGGAGCACACAGATGTTGGCCCATTAATGTCCAAACTTTCGGAAAGAGCCCACCTTCACGATGGCACCATCAACGTGGCAGCATTCCATTCGTTCTATGAGCGAGGAATCTAGCGGAGGCAGACGGTTATGCTTCTTGTTGGTGAAACGCGTACGGCGTAAAAATGTTAGCAAGAAACGGTGGTGGCCACCCTTGCACACCCAAAAGGTCGATTTAGCATGCAAATTCAAACGAATGGAGAAATGTGATCTATCGAAAACTAAATGTGATTTGTTTATATTCACCTGTGCATATAAACAAGGATGATCGGCTTATAGACATTCGTTTTCATTCGAACTAATTGTGGGAAGTCATATTTGCTGTTGAAGTTTTGAATTTTGAATGACTAGTCCTCGTCCGCGTTCATGGTCGAATTTCACTTGCTAAACACGATTGGCGAATGAAGCGTTGTCGCAATCAGCCATTGCCTGCATGCATCCATTACACCGAAAAGTTGATGAATGGAGATCCAAATCATATATTTAAAATTTTCAATGAGAACGCCTGATGTTATCTTGCATTCGCGCCATCATCAGGTCGAAGGTAATGTTCTTTCAAAGGTATATTTGTAATGACTTCCTATTTATTTCGTGGAAATAAAATTTCTCCCGGATTCATCAATCACAGGTATATTCAGGTTAGCTTCTTTCAAGCTCTACCAAATACCCAACCCACAAAACCATCAAATGAGGAATTAAAGGGTAACAACCATGTCAAAACTCTGTGTATGGGCAGGCGGTTGAAGGGGATATTAGGTTCTATAAACCAACGAGATGTTAAATTAGATACCAATACATATGCCTCTATGATGGAGGGCTGTACCAACCTGGGTGAGCTTAAGCGAGTCCATACCCAAATGAAAATGAATGGAGTTACCCAAAATTGCTACTTGGGAAACAGGCTTGTGCGTATGTTTGCCAAGTTCCGAAGTTTAGAAGATGCACGCGAAGTGTTTGACAATATTTCCGATCGAAATGTGCTCTCATGGAATGCTATCATTAGAGGATATGCCAGACTTGGGCTCTGTAAGGAGGCTCTTGATCTCTATTATAAGATGAAATGGTCAGGCATTCAGCCTGATAATTTCACGTTTCCAGAAGTGCTGAAGGCGTGCGCTGGTTTGTCGGCTTTGCGAGAGGGGATGGAAATCCATGATGACATTGTCAGGTGTGGATTGGAGTTGAATCCTTTTGTGGGCAGTGCACTCATATACATGTATGCAAGATGTGAGAACGTAGAGATTGCACGCCAGGTGTTTAACCAAATTTGTAAAAGAGATGTTGCCTTATGGAGTGCGATGATTGCAGGCTATACTCAGAATGGGTGGTCCGATGAGGCCTTAAGACTTTTTCATCAAATGCAACAGGCTAATGTAAAGCCCAATTTGATCACCTTTGGGTGTGTTCTTGCTGCATGTGCTGCCTTATTGGCTTTGCGAGCGGGTCGGGAGATTCATGGCCACATAATTAGAGGTGGATTGAAGGTAGATCTCCTTGTAGAGACTGCCCTCATAGACATGTATGCTAAATGTGGTAGAATAGACATTGCACATAACATATTTGATAAAATGTGTAACAGAGATGTGGTCTCATGGAGTGTGATGATTGCAGGATATACCCAGAATGGAAATGCCAATGAGGCCTTGAGTCTGTTTCGTGAAATGCAGCTGGCAGGTGTTAACCCCAACCAGCTTGCAATTGTGAGTGTTCTCCCAGCCTGTGCTGAATTAGCAGCCCTGCAAGAGGTCAAGGATATACATGATTATACGGTCAAAAGTGGATTAGAAGCCAATGTTTCTGTGGCTACAGCCCTTGTAGATTTGTATACAAAATGTGGAAAAGTCGAGGTTGCACGACAATTGTTTGACAAAATGCCAGAAAGAGAAGTGGTGTCTTGGAATGCAATGATTTCAGGATATTCTCGCAATGGATATGCCAATGAGGCTTTGACGCTGTTTCGTCAAATGCAGTTGTCAGGCATAACACCTGACTCGGTTGCCATGACGAGTATCCTCCCTGCATGTGCTTGTTTAGGCCTTCTGCAAGAAGGCAGGCAGATGCAGGCCTACATAATTAGAAGCGGGTTTCAGGTAGATGTTTCTGTAGGAAACGCCCTTATAGATATGTATGCAAAATGTGGACAGATAGGTATTGTTCGAAAAATGTTTGAAAGAATGCCTAGAAGAGATGTAATATCATGGAATACAATGATTACTAGTTATGTCCACAATGGATATGTCAATGAGGCCTTGGATGTCTTCAATCGAATGCTACTTGCTAATGCGAAACCTAACAGAGTGACTATTGTTAGTGTTCTTCCTGCTTGTGCAGAATTAGCAGCTCTGCAGCAGGGTAAGGACATCCACAAATACAGTATTGAAAATGGATTTGAATTGGATGTTTCTGTCACGACTGGCCTTGTAGATATGTATGTCAAGTGTGGGTGTGTAGACATTGCAAGGCAATTGTTTGACAGAATGTCTGAAAGAGATGTGGTGTTATGGAACGTGATGATTGCAGGGTATGGATTGCATGGCCAAGGTGAGGATGCATTGGCACTCTTTTACCAAATGCAACAGTTATGCATGAAACCAGACCATATCACATTTGTTTGTGTTTTGTCTGCATGCAGTCATGCAGGCCTCGTGGATGAGGGTAGGCAATGCTTTAATTGCATGACTCAAGATTATTGTATAATACCCACAGCAGAGCATTATGCATGTATGGTTGATCTGCTCGGTCGTGCTGGGCGTTTGAATGAAGCGGAAGATTTCATCCAATGGATGCCATCAGAACCCGATGCTAGAGTGTGGGGGGCTTTGCTTGGTGCATGCAGGACTCACTGTGCTGTCGAGCTGGGAGAACGTATATCTGAACACCTTTTTCAGTTAGAACCTGAAAATTATGGAAATTATGTGTTGCTTTCAAACATATATGCTGAAGCTGGAAGATGGGATGATGTTGCAAAGGTGAGAGCGATGCTAAAAGGCAAAGAGTTGAAAAAACTTCCAGGATGCAGCTGGATTGAAGTTGGCCACAGGGTTCACATATTTGTCGCAGGAGATAAACCAAATCCCCAAACAGAGGAAATGTATGCAACATTGTAGAGTTTGGCTGGGAACATGGAGGCAGGGTATGTGGCTGCAAAAGATCCAAGCTGCAAGATGCAGCAGAGAAAGAAAATAATTTCATGCTCTATAACCACTGAAAAGCTGGATTGTTTTTGTGCTGTATCAATTCAAGCTTTAGCACATTCATCCAGAATTCCAAGAAGCTCTCTATTTCTAAGTCTCGCAACAATGCCACTAAGTGCATGGTCTTAACACTGCTTTGTTGGGGACTGCTCTTAAAACATGGAGGGGGAGATCAAGCAAGTGCTGCTTAATCAACTGTACGGAAAGAAACAGACTATTCTAGCAACAATTGTGGTGAATTTTTCAGAGCTCCATTCTTGCCCCTGGTTCAAAGTTGGAGTTGAGTTCTCACAACTGGTAGAGTTATCATTTGCAGAAATGGTTTGCTGAGAATAAATAAACGATGATTGTAGTTTCCTATAATGTGACTGAATTTCCAGCACACAACAGCAGCCTATGCTTATGAGAATAAAAGAACTGATTCCACACCAACCAATCCGAAAGCTCTATGAACTTCTGAGTGGGAGAGACAAAAAATTCATAAACCCAACCTAAGCAACATTGTGTGAAAAAAGATTAAAGATTAAGATTGTCAGCTCATAGTTTTAGAGGTTTGCGATTTGCATCATAAAGGTGGATTATGTTCAGGGAGGGGATTTCTTGATATGCTAATCAAAATAAGAATTACAAGGTTGGATTACAGCACGTTTATAGATAGAAGTAATTTTCATTGGCTGTTTGGTAAGGATAAACGTCTTTTTTGATCCATTGGGAGCTATAAACCTCAATAATGCAAGCTTATTGATACAAGATATTTTCAGTGGCAGTTTGCAAGGATAAACTCTTTTTTTAATCCATTGGGAGCTGTAAACCTCAATAATGCAAGGTTATTGATACGAGTTATCTTCACTGGCTGTTTGGTAAGAATAAACACCTGTTTTTAAATCCATTGGGAGCTATAAACCTCAACTTTGTATTATTGTGGTAAACCCACTTAAACTTGGCATCGTCAAACTCATATTCATGATCATGACAAGTTACATTTCCATGATCCATGGGAAGCTATAAACCTCAGCTGTGTTATTGTGTTAAACCCACTAGAACTGAAGGGTTGTCAAACTTGTACTCACGATCATGACAAATTACATTTTCTACACCTCAGTGCACAGCATTTCCTCTATGGGATTTGAAAATGGTTTTCAACAATAACATTTCAAGATATTTACCATTTAACCTCACCCATTCGATCCTATTTAGGGTATCTTTGAAACAATTAATTACAGTCATCGTTAAGTCAACAACCCAAGAACAGGTCAATTACAAGGAGCCAATAACAATACTCCCAATTCTGGCGGGGGGTAGGGCTACACATAATGATCCGTCATAGTGAAGCTGAAAGGGTAGGCATCCCTTCAATGTGAAGTCTCGGCCCAGGCTGACCTATGAGTTATTGGTATATGTGGCTTGCGGGTTGTTGCATATACTCTTGAGAGGTTGCTAAGTTCCCATGGTTTATAAAAAAATAACAATACTCCCAATTACAGTAGCATGCAATATCGAGCAATAGTTTCAGCAACATATGCCCAGCTTAGGATCACCTTATTTATACAACAACATATGCTCAACTTAGGATAACCTTATTTATACAACAAGATGTGCCCACCTTAGATTCACCTTAAGGCTTATAGTAATACATTGGTTTGTTAGTTAGTGACGTGAGAGCATGGAGTTTGCATGCCAGGTGTTCCACAAGATTTGTGAAAGAGATTTTGCTTTATGGAATGCGATGATTTCAGTTTATGCTCAGATTGGACTAGCAGATGATGCCTTGAGATTCTTTCAACAAATGCAAAAGGCCAAAGTAAAGCGCAATTTGATCACCTTTAGGTGTGATCTTGTTGCATGTGCTGCCTTATTGGCTTTGCGAGTGGGTCGGGAGATTCATGGCCATATAATTAGAGATGGATCGACGGTAGATCCCTTTGTAGAGACTGCTCCCGTAGATACGTATGCCAAATGTGGTGAGTAGAGATTGCACATGAAATATTTGAGACAATGTCTAAGAAAGATGTGGTCTCATGGAGTGTGATGATTGCAGGGTATATCCAGAATGGAAATGCCAATGAGGCCTTGAATCCGTTTCGTGAAATGCAGCTGGCAGTTGTTAAAGCCAACCAGCTTGCAACCATGAGTGTTCTCCCAGCCTCTGTAGGCTTAGCAGCCCTGCAAGAGGGCAATGACATACATTAATACGTAATGATAAGTGGATTAGAGTCCGATGTTTCTGTAGCTACAACACTTGTAGATTTGTATATAAACTTAAAGTCTGGAAATATAGAGGTTGCACGACAATTGTTTGAAAGAATCCCTGAAAGAGATGATGTGTCATGTAATGCAATGATTGCTTTGATGTTGTTTTGTCAAATGCAGTTGGAAGGAGCACTTGACTCAGATGCCATGGTGAGTATACTTCATGTGCTTGTTTAGGTGTTCTGCAAGAAGGCAGGCAGATACAGGTCTACATAATTGGAAACGACTTTCAGGTAAATGTCTCTGTAGGGAATGCCCTTATAGATATGTATGCCAAATGTGGAAAGATAGGTGTTACCCAACAAATATATGAGAGAATGACTAGAAGAGATGTAGTATCATGGAATATGATGATCGCATGTCATGTCCACAATGGATATGTCAATGAGGCCTTGGAAGTCTTCAATTGAATGCTACTTGCTATTTTGGAACCCAACAGAGTGACCATTGTTAGTGTTCTTCCTGCTAGTGTGGTAGTAGGAGCTCTGCACCAGGGCCAGGACATCCACAGATACAGTAGGATAATGGATTTGAATCAGATGTTTATGCCATGACTGGTCTTATAGTGATGTACATCAAGTGTGGGTGTGTTGACGTTGCAGGGTAATTGTTTGACAGAATGTCGGAAAGAGATATGGTGTTATAAAATGTGAGGATTGCAGGGTATGGATTGCATGGGCCAGGCGAGGTGAGGATGCATTGGCACTAAATTTCCAAATGCAAAAGTCATGCATGAAGCCAGACCATATCACCCTTTGTTTGTATTTTGTCTGCATGCAGTGATGCAGGCAATGCTTTGATTGCATGACTCAAGATTATTGTATCATACCCAAAGCAGTGTTATGCATGTATGGCTGATCTGCTTGGTTGTGCTGGGCATCTTGTAATGTTCCCATTTTTGGATTTCCTTGCCCGGCAAGAAGAGATGGCCTTGGGGGTTTGTGTCAGCCTGATCCGAGGAGGTTCATTAATTATTAATGTCACCAAGTCATAAAGTGACTATTGAAAAAGTCACTTTATTAAAAGGTCATAAGCGTTTTAGATGGTCTTGGGTGATCCATGGTATTTCCCATGGTATGGAGCTCCAAAGAAAGAATAAAAGGAAAGGAAATGCCTCACGTGGGCATCATGTATTCTGGATTTGATCTCATGTGGAGTAGCCTGGTGTACCGGGTTTTCATTAGGGTTTGGCAAAACCCTTCCATCACTTGTTTAGTTTCGGTGGTGCAAGATTCCACCCTAGCTAGACGTAGGGGAATCTATCTGTGATTTCTGATTGGGCTTCAACTGAAGATTTCTACTCATTGTGTGGTCTCAAACTTGTTTGGATGAAAATTACTTGCCGAGGCCAAATTTATTGTGGGAACCAAATCCATTAGAGGGGCCGAGTCCATTCAAGCTTTATTGATGCTTCATCTTCATTCTTTGGGGTGTGGCGAATTTCTTGGGCAAATATTCTCAAGGGGACGCATTCAATTGTAAAGGACATCTTGAGAGAGGATGAGATCCGATCCGATCTCATTTCCTTTCACCGTCACTGTTGTATTCTCCTTGGAAAGCAACGTATGATCATTGCACAGATCACGCACGACTTGGTAGGGAGTTGTGACCATCAGTGGAAGGCCGTGACCATTTGTGTACAGGCCTGAGTGTCTTGAGAAGGGGTTGCGTCAGCTTGAGGAGGGACAAGAATCGAGAGGGGGAGTCAGGTTATCCTGCGGGGGAAGGTCGTGAGCCTGTGGAGAGAGCCGAGGCTCTTGGAGGAAAACGAGGCTGTTGGGGAACCGTATTGTTGAGAAGGTCGAGTATATTGGAGTGGGGATCGATCTCATTTGTGGAAGACCAAATCTGTTCGAAGGGAGGCCGAATCATAAGATTTAGGGCCAAGTTTATTTGAGAGAGAGGCCGCATTCTTTGTAGCAGAGGGGTAGGCCGAAGCTGAGAGAGAGGGACGGTTCCAAAAAGGGAAAGCCAAACTCTGTAAAAGAGGCTGAGTCACTTAGGAAGGCTGCAATTGATTGTGGGGCCGAGCATCAGTGGAAAAGACTCGAAGTCAGCAAGGGAAGGTGAATTCAATAGTGAAGGGTGTTAATAGCAGAGGAGGACGAATTCGTTGAGAGAAAAGGGCCAGGACAAGTTTCTTATTAGGGTCCAATTCCATTGAAGAATCTTAAGTCGTTGAAGAGGAAACACCTATTGAATTCATTGTCATAATCTCCAGGTTCATTTGTTGTGTGTGTCCTTAGTACCATGTAGTTGCTATAGCAGCCATAAATTCTTGTGTTATTTTCTATAATAAGATGCCAATGTTTTCTTCCAAATTTTGTGTGCGCTTGGAATGTCTACCAAATATTTGATGAAATGTCTCTACTCAAGTGTTTGCAAATTGCCTAAAAGAAAGTTATAAATCAATGTAAAGTAAACTATTCGACAGAAGTAAACAATCAACAATTGCAACCAACACTACATTCCAGCTTATCCTACTTGGGGATATTACAGCGGTATCAGAGCTTGTTTTCCTGCCAACCCGAGGGGATAATCAATAAGGAGCTATTACAATGGTGTCGGGAAAGATGAAGAAAGAGATAGATATGGGTGACGAGTGAGATCCTACAAAGAAGAATGTTTTCAGGGTACTAAATCAACTAGTCAAGGGACATGAGCAAGCAAATAAAAAACATGAGGAAATGCTTGCTAAGATTTGGGAAGATTTATACATGCTTCGATATCAAAAATATCTAGCAATTGTTGGGAAAGCATGTGCAGTCATACCTTTTCAAGAATATCACAAAGCCAAGTACAAAAGATGGCCAAAGTGGGATGAAAATTATCTTAAAAGCATAGGACAAAAATTGAAGAAAGATAAGCATGGAGAACATGAGAAGAAAAAGACATCCAACCATATTGAGGATTTGTGCAGAAAGGAAGACTAAATAGTAGCATATGAGGACAATGACACCAGTATAGTGGGTGGGAATACCTATGATGCAGGGTCCAAATCAGTAGAAGATGAAGATGCAACAACTTGTCCTACTTGTAATGACTATAGGGATATGGAGGAGCCAACTTCTTTCCCTATGTATGATGTTGATGATGACATGGATTCCACACCTTATCCTATTTATGACATGTACAATGATGTAGACATGATTGTACCCGGATATGACTTGTTGGGAGTGGGTGCACCTGAGTATGATGAAAACTTAGTGTTGGATGAGTTACTTTTTGAGGATGATTTCATATCTCAAGAGGAAGACAATGAAGGGACTAAAGTGGTGGATGAACACTTGAATGAGGATGATAGTCAACATGAGTCCCATCACTGCATAGTGTTGACTATTGAGACAATTGATCCTTTGTATGACAGCCCACACCGTGCTGATGAGATGACATTGCATGATTTTGGGAGCCAACTATTGATCACAGAAGAGCAGATTGTGCAAGTATTGACGAGAGCAGATGGTGCTCATAAGTTTATTGATGACCTTATGTGGAAGACTCGGTTGGAGGAAAGACAAAAGGGAGTTGCAGAAGGGGTCACTAGTACCCAATTGCCCATAATCAATGAAGCATTAGAACACATGAAGTTTGATTACTTGCAGTTGTTTATGGATAGGGACCTTGTTCTTAAGTTCGCTAAAGATAAGGCAAGGAAGGTCGAGGAGCTTGGTTACCAACTGAGTTTGGCACACTCTTCACCATTGACAACAACAAAGACTCCTATATCTTTGGAAACCATGACACATGAGGGCACTCATGGTTTGAGGGAGGAGCCTCCCATGACAACTCTGCATGAGGAGCATACATAGTTACATGTGCTTGGGGAGAGTTTGGACACATAGAGTTGTGACCATGCACTTGTCTTGCAGTATGGGAATCTTGAGCCGCTTCTATTGGAGAAGCCACTAGAGACCTAAGGTTTAGTTACGAAGGAGATAGATGAGCATAGCCTTGGTGGACCAACTAGCATGGAAGTATATGCATCCATGGATTGGGTGTATAGGTATATGACAATTATGGAGTTACACAGGGATACAGGTTCAATTTACATCAGTAGAGTGTTGGCTACAGTAGCACCTACAGGATACCCGATGGCGCAGGATGTTCTAGTTGCAAACTTGCAGCAACAATAGACAAGAGGGTGCACAAATGCATGGTAGTGTACAATGGAGCTTTGGAGTATTTCCTCTAGGGAGACCTCTTGATAGAGTCATTGAGCATACCATTGACTTGAGGATACCCAGGATTGAGGAATGGATGGGTGAGCCTCATGGAGCAGTGTATCCATCGATGATTGGGTTTCAATGGGGATATCACCAGGCGAGGGACAGGGAGTCGAACACTCAGAGTGTTGCCTCCAGGTGCCGTAATGAGTTCTTAGGCACCTTATTGGGATTAACCGACACACTTGACAATGTCCAGTTTTGCTTATCATTGTGGAGGTTTCGGTTGTCCTTCTTTGATGCTTCCATTATATGCAGCAGGCCTTGGGAGGATCACTCGAGACGATTGGGTGAGTCATGGAGTAGCATGGACACGACCAAGATTTATCATTTGGGCTATATAGTCAGTACGCAGGGTGCACATGAGGAGATTCATAATGTACTGGATCAGTACGCAGAGATTGTAGCTGACATAGTAGGGGATGACATTATTCTCTACAAAGTTCGTACATGTTTACTCCATGAGTCCTCACTTAGGGAGAGGATCACGAGGGTTAGGCATGATTCACACTGGGCAAGGCACTCTCGGTACTTGCACGAGTATGAAGTACCACAGGTGGCAGAGCTATTCTCCAAGGAGGTGCTTAGACCCCATGGGTTACTTGAGCACATAGATGGTGATTGGGATAACAAATCTCTCAATGCAGTTTGGCAGGAGCCAAATAGATTAGCAGGATCAGAGTCGATGCTGGGTACTTGGTTTCCACCAGAGGATTGCATTTCGGGGATTTGGCTCATTGGTACTTCGATGATTTTCAACATGGCATGGCAACAGTCTGAAGGAGTTGGATTTGGTGGAATCCCTATTTGGTGGTGGGATCTAGGCATTTATCCGATCGATGGGTTGTTTCAGAAGGTAGAGATGATCAATAGAGTTGTGATGGTGAACGATCCACTATATTTTTGGGATGTTAGTGGAGGAGAGACTTCTTCTTTTTGGTCGGGCAGGCTATCTTTCTAGCATTTAGGATTGAGTCTGACAGTGGAGCCGATGCGATGCTTAGGCATGGATGCATGGAGGACTGGTCTTTTGAGGAGTTTGTCCAGCTTATGATTGCTTTGCTCTTCAGGGATAGACAAATGGAGTCTTGTGTTAGCACTTGGTAGACCGACGCGATGGGTAGTGGGTGTTTCACACCTTATAGGATAGTGTGGGACCTTGGTGACTTTACCATTTACGAGCAGAGCCGAGATAGGTTCAGATACAGGGACTTTGCGGACGTTGTGATTGGACATATGGGGGAGTGTACGACTTGTCAATAGGGTAGGTCAAGGTCCACTCATCCAACAAGGTTGATCTAGTCCTTGCCCATTTCTAGGCCAAGTAGGGAGAGCGTGTTTTGAGATTGCATCACAGGTTTACTGAGGGTGCAGAGCACAGAGATTAACCAACTATCAAGATTCATGCACTTTTCGGTGATTACTGCGGAATATAGGGCAACACAGGTGATAAAGCTATCTCTTGAGGAGATGTTTAGAGTCCACGAGTAGCTTGGAGTCACTGTCGATGATCAAGACAAATTTTCTTTCTTGATATTCGAGATTGAGTATGGCAGTGGATTTGTAGGGTGTGATTTCACTTGGGTGGCTATACAAGCCACTATTCATGATGGTAGATTTAGCTCTTATAGGTATTTCAGCTGGGAGTTCCAGAAGAGGAGGATGCAAACGCAACATGGCAGTCAGATGGTTATGATCAGAGTGGCTCAATGTCAGCATGATGGTCCCTTTCTAAGATTAGCTTGGGACCTTGGGATTTCAGTGTTATACAGTTTAGCAACGGACACACTGGCGAGAGCCAATTTTTGCTTTCATGAGTTTGGGTCCATAGTGGAGCAGTTCGTTGAGGGGTTGAGTGAGTTGTTGCAGTATCATGATGCTCTACTTATGTGTAGTATTCAAGTGTCTTCTTATGTCCATACCCTGTCGGATCATCTTTTGAGCGGAGGATGCTTCAGACTATTGGATTTTGTGCAACTTCGGAAGTTATTCTTATTATATTCTAATGTAATTATTTGTACGTCCTACGGGAGTTGATCTTGATGTAATTAATCATGTAAACCCTTGAAAGAATCAATGTAAACCATGGGGAGAAAATTAAGTAAATAAAATAATTATTGAATGTATTTTTATATTCCCCCAAGACAGGTCGGCCCTGTTAGATTAGACAAGTTGACCCAGTGGGTAAACTGCCCCAAAACAGTGGGCAGTCTGCCCCAAACAATGGGCAGAATTGCCCTAGTCAGGTCGGCCCAGTTTGGGAAAAGTCAGGTCGCCCTAGAAAGGGAAAAAGTCATTTTCGCATGTGTATAAATAGAGAGGTCGTATGCCTCATTTGTTCACTCACTCACACACAACAAGTTCACATCACTTGGAGAGGAGCTCGCACCTGCAGCTAGGAGAAGCTTATTTTTGGGGTTTTTGGTTAGAGAGACTTTCTATTTTCTCTCTCTCATCTCTGTACTCTGTTCTTAGAATTATTCATCTCTATACGAAGGTTGCTAGGTTTTCTCCCGATTGGGTTTCCCATGATAAATTCTTGTGTTCTTTATTTCTGTGCTTTGTCTTTCTTCTAGTGATCCTATTGATTTTATGCAATTGAATTATTATGCTATAATTGTATGAAACACTAACATGGTTTCAGAGTGGTACTAGAAGAAGCCATTGCCGGAACTAGAGTTTCATCTTTCAAGGCCTTCACTCAACGTTTTGGCAGAAAAAGGGCCTTGGGAATTTTGCTCTAAGGAGGGTGCATCTTTTGGTGAAGGCAGAATTCAATTCTGAGAATTTTCAATTTTTGACCTAAGTCTGCAGCTGCAGCAGAAATTAGGGTTTCCGTTTTTGACCTACTTCCTCCACAGTTTTGGCTCGGCCGCACTTTTTCTCAACTCGCCTTGCTAGGGCGCATCTCCCCATGGAGTCAGTTTTCAAAGAATCCAACTTTCATTTTTGACCTAGCTCCTGCTAGGGTTTCTGGTCCAGATCTGTAGTCAAAGATGATTGGAATGAAGGTTGAAGATCATCTGGAAGGGGCTTCCAAATTCATCTCTTGGAAGTCTAGGGTTCTTCTCTTACTAGAAGAAAATGATCTCTTGCAATTTGTCAACGAGAAGGTCCCAGAACTCGAAGCCGAAGAAGACAAATATCGTTGGAGAAAGAATGATGCCAGAGCAAGAAGGATTTTGGTGGACTCAGTCAGAGATCACTTGGTTTCTCAAATCTCAGGAAAGAAGACTGCTAGAAAGATTTTCAAAACCATAAAGAAGCTATTTGAACATAGTAGTATCAATGTGACACTCACATTGAGGAACCAACTATCAAATACGAAGATGTCCAAGTCAGAATCCATTGTCTCATATTTCACGAGGATCACAGAACTAAGGGACGAGCTTAGTACCAGTGGAGATCCCATTGATGATAAGGAGCTTGTCATTACTACTCTAAATGGTCTCCCACCATCTTGGGAGTCATTCATTCAAAGTATAAGCGGTAGATCCAAGCTACCCAAATTTGATAAGCTATGGGCAGATTGCACTTAGGAAGAGACAAGAATAACAGTAAGGTAGAGACTTCATGGCACTCAACTTGAGGAGAATCAACATACTTGTCCCATGCCAAGAAAGGCAAGGGAAGGGGAAGAAAGTTTTACAAACACAAGCACCAAGGTAGGAGATCAAGTCCTCCTCCAGATCAGAAAGAGAAGAAGAAGGATTTGTCTCAGATACAATGCTATAGGTGCAAGGCATATGTTCATTACACCAGTAATTGTTGAAGTTCAATTAAAAGGAAGCATGAATCCTCAACTACTGATGTTGACGAAGACACTCCTCACAAGAAGTCAAGGAATGATGATTGTTCGTAGTTCTTCTTTTAGTTCTCCATATGTTGAGGAGATATGAACATCCAGACTGCCAGAACAAAGGTCTCTCCATGGTTCCCACAAGAAGGGAGTGGGAGCCCACACACAAAAACAATAAGAGATAAGTATTTGGTTTTCTTGCTTACATAGATCTGTTTTTGTCTTATATGTCTTCATAACCATTATATGCAGATCTATCAGGAAGTGTGTTGAGCAGTTGATATAGTTTACTTTTGGTGTACTATAGACTCTTGTTGTATTTGCTATGCATATGAGCTACACAACATTTCATGAACACATAATGGAGCTAGTCTAAATGATATCTCCTTTCTGCATGCTTAGAGTAGTGCACACTCTCGATGGCATGTTCTAGTGGAGATAACATACCTCTAGATAGTTCCCAAATGTGTTTGGTAGACATGTTTATCAGTGTTGTGCTAAAGTATTAGCCAAGATGCATGTGTAAACTATTGTCATTGCATTGAAATAGACATTGGTTAAATTTGATTATGCAATGTCACTGATCATTAGTCGGGATTTGACTTGTAGGGAAAAGACCATATGATATGGTCTGCAAGAGAAGGATGATGAGACTTGTTCCGATGAACAAGTGGTGGACACATGAATCCCGTTAATATTTAGATTATGACTCTCGAACTAGAAGGATGACCTCGGAAGAAGCTTTCACAGGAGTGAAACCAAAAGTGGGCCACCTCCGGATCTTTGGTTGTCCAGTCTACATACATGTGCCCAAGGAGAAAAGGACGAAGTTAGAACCTCTAGGCAAGAAGGGAACTTTCGTGGGATACAATGATTTTTCAAAGGCGTACATAATCTACATCCCAGGATCCAGACAGATTGAAGTTAGCAGGGATGTGTCCTTTGAAGTAGAAATGGATGTCAGGAAAGACAAAGGATCATACATGGAGATCGATGATGAGGAAATGCTAGAACCAAAGGAGATGAGATCATCTCCCCCTTCAGTTCAGAGGGAGTTAGTAGAAGAGGATGAACTCATCGATTCCATTGATCCAGTTGAGCTAGTTGATGTTCCCAGAGATATTGCAGTAGGCTGGAAGAGGCCTAGATGGGCACAACAGACTTTGCATGGAGCAGATGAGGGTGTTGAAAAACACAAGGCTATATTTGTTGCTAGAGGGAGTTGATTATGATGAGAAATTTGCTGTTGTGGCTCGATATACTTCCATCAGATCGATCATTGCTATTGCTTCAACCATGGGGTGGAAGTTGCATCAGAGTGATGCAAACCCCAACCTTTACTATAAGGTTGTGAATGATGTTCCACTAATTTTGTTCCTTTATGTTGATTACCTGTTTCTTACTAGAAATGAGAAACTTATCGTATGGTGTAAGAAGAAACTTGCCTCTGAGTTCGAAATGAAGGATCTTGGATTGATGCATTACTTCTTAGGATTAGAAGCATGGCAGAGGCAGAAGGAGATTTTCCTAGGTCAAGGAAAATACACCATAGATATTCTAAAGAGATTCGGGATGTTGGACTGCAAGTCCATGGCCACTTCGATGTCCATGGCCACTTCGATGGATGCAAATTTGAAGAAGTTGAGGGATTCTGCTTCAGATTCAAATTTGATTGATCCCACTATGTATCGCTAGCTGATTGGGTCCTTGATGTATTTGACGAACACCAGACCAGATATATGTTTTGCTGTGAATGCTCTTAGCCAATTTATGTGTGAGCCGAGGCATATTCACTAGATTGCTGCAAAACATGTGCTCAGATACTTGCGTGGCACTATGGGATATGGTCTAAGATATGCTTCAGAGTGTGACTTGAGATTGCAGGGGTTTACAGACTCATATTGGGTCGGATGTGCTGCAGATAGGAAGAGTACTTCCAGATGTTGCTTCAATTTGGGTTCTGCATTGATTTCCTGGTATAGCAGGAAGCAGAACTTAGTAGCACTTAGTACTACAGAGGCCGAGTATATGGTTGCTAGTACAGCAGCTCGAGAAGCAGTATGGCTTCGTAAACTCCTTGCAGGATTGTTTGTCCAGATTCCGGAGCCAACCGTGATTCACTGTGATAACCAGAGCTGTGTGCAGATGTCAGTGAATCCTGTATTCCACGACAGGTCGAAGCATATAGAGATTCAGTATCACTTCATACGTCATATGGTACAGAATGGTGCAGTCGAGTTACAGTATGTTCCGACAGATGACTAGATTGTAGATGTTCTCACCAAGCCTCTTCCCACGATGAAGTTCGAATACTTTCGCAGAAGACTTGGAGTAGAAGAGAACGTGTCCCTCCTTGAGAGGGAGAGATGACATAGAGATGTTTACCCTGCTTTCACCCAAGTTTCTCTACTTGTCCAGGTTCTTAGCCAAGTATGGGAGAAATCCCATCGGTAGATGAGACAGACATGCAGTAGATGGTCGGGTTCTACCCAGGTGCCTCTACTCGTCCAGGTTCTTAGCTAGGTATGGGAGAAATCCCATCGGCATATGAGACGAACATGCAGTAGATGGCCGGGTTCCACCCAGGTGCCTCTACTCGTCCAGGTTCTTATCCAGGTATGGGAGAAATCCCATCGGCAGATGAGACAGGCAGATAGTAGATGGTCGGGTTACGCACAGGTGCCTCTGCTTGTCCAGGTTCTCAGCCAGGTATGGGAGAAATCCCATTGGTAGATGAGACAGACAAGTAGTAGACGGTCGTGTGATGATTGCACAGGTACCTCTACTCGTTCAGGTTCTCATCCAGGTATGGGAGTATCCCATCGACAGATGAGACGAACAGGTAGTAGATGGTTGTGCACCTCTGCTCGTCCAGGTATGGGAGGATCCCATCGGCAGATGAGACGGACATGTAGCAGATGGTAAAGCCTATCTCTCGGACATCCAGGTAGGATGGAGAGACTCTCTTAGACTCACTGAAGGACTGGTGGAGTTGATGCATGATGACACTTCTCAAAGGAATGAGATTGTATTGACAACCTTCAGTATGTATAGAGATGATTGAGACATTATAGATGTACAGATGTAACCCAAATGATCCTGATGCTGATGAAGAGCGAAGAATACCTTCCTTTTTAAGAGGGAGTGTTGGATTTTGCGCAACTTTGGAAGTTATTCTTACCATATTCTATTGTAATTATTTTTACCTCCTACGAGAGTTGATCTTGATGTAATTAATCATGTAAACCCTTGAAAGAATCAATGTAAACCTTAGGGAGAAAATTAAGTAAAGAAAATAATTATTAAAAGTATTTTTATATTCCCCCAAGACAAGTCGACCCTGTCAGATTAGACAAGTCAGCCCAGTGGGTAAACTGCCCCAAAACAGTGGGCAGTCTGCCCCAAACAATGGGCAAAACTGCCCCAGTCAGGTCGGCTCAGTTTGGGAAAAGTTAGGTTGGCCCAAAAAGCGAAAAAGTCATTTTTGCATGTGTATAAATAGAGAGGTCGTATGCCTCATTTGTTCATTCACTCACACACAACAAGTTCGCATCACTTGGAGAGGAGCTCGCACCTGTAGCTAGGAGAAGCTTATTTGGGGGGTTTTTGGTTAGAGAGACTTTCTACTTTCTCTCTCTCATCTTTGTACCCTGTTCTCAGAATTATTCATCTCTATACGAAGGTTGTTGGGTTTTCTCTCGATTGAGTTTCCTAGGGTAAATTATCGTGTTCTTTGTTTCTGTGCTTTGTCTTTCTTCTAGTGATCCTATTGATTTTATGTAATTGAATTATTATGCTATAATTGTATGAAACACTAACACCTCCTCAATTGGTTTGGGATCCTGGTATCCTTTTCAGTTCCAATCCGGTTCATTTGATGGTGTATCTGGATGTGGTGGCATTGCTGGAGGACAAACAATCTTTGGGAAGGAAGGATTGTAATGTCCCCATTTTTGGATTTCCTTGCTCGGCAAGAGGAGATGGCCTTGGGGGTTTGCATCGGCCTGATTTGATGAGGTTCATTAATTATTAATGTCACCAAGTCAGAAAGTGACTATTTAAAAAATCACTTTATTAAAAGAAGGTCATGAGCGTTTTGATGGTATTGGGCGATCTATGGTATAGCCCATAGTATGGAGCTCTAGAGAAAGAATAAAAGGAAAGGCAATGCCTCACCTAGACATCATGTATTATGGATTTGATCTCATGTGGAGTAGCTTGGTGTACCGAGGTTTTCGTTAGGGTTTGGAAAAACCCTTCCATCGTTTGTTTAGTTTTGGTGGTGCAAGATTCCACCCTAGCTAGACATAGAGGAATATATACAGGATTTCCAATTAAGCTTCAACTGAAGATTTCTACTCATTGTGTGGTCTCAAGCTTGTTTGGATGAAAATTACTTGTCAAGACCGAATTTACTGTGGGAACCGAATCCATTAGAGGGGTCGAGTCCATTTGAGCTTTATTGATGCTTCATCTTCATTCTTTGGGGTGTGGCGAATTTCTTGGGAAAATATTCTCAAGGGGACGCATTCATTTGTAGAGGACGTCTTGAGAGAGGACAAGATCCAATCTGATATCATTACCTTTCACCGTCACTGTTGTATTCTCCTTGGAAAGCAACATATCATCATTACAGAGGTCATGCACAACCATGACCATTAGTGGAAGGTCGTGACCATTAGTGGAAGGCCATGACCATTTGTGTAGAGACACGAGTGTCTTGGGAAGGGGTTGCGTCAGCTTGAGGAGGGTCGAGAATCAAGAGGGGGAGTCAGGTTATCATGTGGGGGAAGGTCGTGAGCCTGTGGAGAGAGCCAAGGCTCTTGGAGGAGGACGAGACTATTGGGGAACTGTATTATTGAGAGGGTCGTGTATATTGGAGTGGGGGTCGATCTCATTTGTGGAAGACCAAATCCATTCGAAGAGAGGCCAAATCATAATATCTAAGGTCGAGCTCACTTGAGAGAGAGGCTGCATTCTCTGTAGCAGAAGGGCAGGTCAAAGCTGGGAGAGAGGGACTGTTCCAAAAAGGGAAATCCAGACTTTGTAAAAGAGGCCAAATCACTTAGGAAGGCCGCAATTGATTATGGGGCTGAGCATCAGTGGAAAAGACTTGAAGTCAGCAAGGGAGCATCAATGGAAAAGACTCGAAGTTAGCAAGGGACTCAATTGTGATAACCATAGTGTTGTTTTGAAGATAATAAATCCCGACCCTCCATTCGAGGTCTATATTAATGAAGGTCATGTTCTCTGCTTGCAGACAGTAATCACGTCCTTCCATGTGAGGAGGTGCATAGGGATCAAGTTCATGTTCTTTTCCAAGATAGTATTGCTGACCGGGTGGATAACTTCTACTAATAAGGGTAGCCTCAACATGAGTGTTTCTAGGCTGGTCATTTTCATGGCCATAGTCATCCTCTTGGTCTTTTTCTTCATACAAGTTTATTTGTTTTTTATTAGCGTGCTCCGGTATATCATCTATGAAAAGCATTTCACTCTTGTAATCATCATCATCGTTATCTTCGTGAGTTATTATTTGTCTTTCATAATTGTTTACTTCAATTATAACTTTTGCTAATAATTAATTTTCTTTTGCTATAAATTTTCTTTCTCTCTCAATGGCATGCTGGAAATTCTCCTTGAATTCTTTAATTAGATCTTGAATTTCTCGTATTTCTGTCTCCATTGGAAATTATGAATGATGGTTGGGTGTTCGCTTTAATACCAATGTAGCGAAAACATATAGTTTAAATGTTTAATTATTAGATTATATATATATATATATATTGAATAGAAAAATATTATGATGAGTATAATAATAATGGCCTCGTATATATAGGTTTGATGGTGACCTTTCATATAAGGTCATAATTACAATAATATTAATAATTAACAATATATTCATAACAAACTTCTTCTTTGTTTTGTTGATAATTTTGAGGAAATAACTACATTGATACAAGACAGTGGATTATTAAGATGTTGGGAGAAAGTGACACAATCACAGATGCATTCATGTGGAGCCAAGGCGATGGAGGCTTGGATAGTATCACAATAATCAATTTCTCCCTTTGTATAATTCTTGTGAAATTATCAAGTTAACATTATTATGTTTTGATGCTACGAAGAGATTTTATAATTGTGAAAACAATTTCAAGACACCACAAAATAAATACATGAACTACTTTCACATACACTCAATCAATACATTCCACATAGTAAAATATAATTGTTTTTGTTGATCCCTCACATCTTAATACTTTAACTCTTTCGACTTAATATTGGTTTCCATAGTTCTAACCTAACATTGTTTCCTTACCAATAATCCTTTTACTCATCAACGATATAATTTCATTAGCTTTATATCATCTAAAACCTTGATAAAAAGTAACAATTAGCTGCTAAGGAAGTCGATCTTATGAATGTTGTGCCAATTGAGCGAGCTAGTATTACATGACAAAAGTTAACCCGACCAATCTAGGTGGAATATGTCTATGCTAAACACATCATCATTCGAGACCGAGCTTAACTTTATACTGTCAAAGTACTGTTAACAACTCCATACATTGTTTAATAGATTTACAAAACAGATTGAGGGAATGTCATCTTGGATGGGAGCGATGGCGGTCGGGAGCGAACACATAGGGTTTCATGGCGAAAATCTAGGGTTTCTAGGAGCATCTTACCTGCGCCTAGGGTCTCTGCGGCGGTGAAATAGCGGCTTTGGCGATGTGGTGATAACCTGGTGTTGGAACTGTGAGGTTATGGTTGTCTGTAAGCGGTATTAAGGGGTTGTTCGCGGGCAGTTTACATTTTCTGCGGCTGGTATTGGGCACTGACGGGCTCGTCGGAACCTTGAGCTCCGGATCCGCTGTCTTTGGCGCGTGGTGGGCGTGTGGGTCTCTGTTACTGGGCCTGCGTGCGGTCTGGGGTTTGCATTTTTAATCATACTTTTCATTATCATAGATCTTGTGTTGCCGTCACCGTTTCAATTCCTTCCGTTTCGGTTTATTGTTGGCTGGAAAAGGGTTTTGTTTTGATTTCGCGGCGGATTTGGTTGTGGTTATATCAAATGGCTACCGTTTTTGGCGATATGGCGCCGAAACCCACTATTCCGGAGGACGGCAGCCTCAACGTTTCCGATTATATGATTGAGGAGGCGGGTTTATTCCAGTCTGATGAGCATTTCAAGGAACAGTTAAAGGGGAAGAGGGCCCTTAACCCTGGTGGTCGCCATATTGTTCCGCGTGGCAAAGCATACCGTCGACACCTGGCTGGGAGACGGACACATGGTGTGTCGGGGGGGTCGGACCCCTCCGTTGGCAGCGGCCAGGATTACCCTGAGGTGGGTAACAAACCAAACCCTGGTTCATCCTCTCGTGCGGCCCGTCGTCTGAATGGGAGATATTTTTGGCGTCCTGGCGAGTCCTGGTTGACTGTGGGTCGTGACATTGGGCTGGAGGAGGTCGTTGAGGCCAATATGACTGTACTTGTTGGGAAATTTTCATACCATGCAATGAATCGGCGTGATATTGTGGCTTGGGTCACGGCGAAGTGGCGGCCTCTGTTAAACTACACTCCTCAAATTTTGGCCATGGCCTGTGGGTGGTACGGTTTCAAGTTTGAAGAAGAGGCACAGTGCACTCTTATTATGGACAGAATTTGGCTACATGGTTCTGGAAGCTTAATGCTGCAGAAATGGCAGACGGATTTTGATCCGGAAACTGCCTCGGTGCGACTGCGACATTTGTGGGTCCTTTTGCCTGGGCTTCCCCTTGCTCTCTGGAATCGAGGGGCTTTTGAGGCCATTGGAAACAGTTTGGGGAGGTTTCTGCATGTTGAGGATGAGCATCTGAATGGTTTTGACCGGCGCATGGGCCGGGTCCTCGTGGAGGTGGATATTTCCTTGGGATTAATTGATGTACTAAACATCCGTTGGCGTGGCCGGATTTTTACCCAGATTATAGATTATTGGGGCATCCCCTTCCGTTGTTCCAACTGTAAGGAAGTGGGGCATTTGTGGCGTCAGTGCTCGGCACCTGCTTCTTCTGGGCGCCTCAAGGATGGTGGTCCTTTCTGGTCGTCTGATGATGGGAGTGATATTGAGCTGGATACCTCGGGTTCGATGGACGGCTTCTCCAACCGGGTTCCCACTCTGGACGCTCCGGACTCGGCTCTGTTCCGTAAGTTAGAATCTCAAGACCCAAATTTTTTTCATTCACTGAATGAGTTGGATATATCGTTTATAAATGCACTTGATTTAAATCATGGTAATAATGGGAATTATATGAGTCACAAACATCACATGATTTCCTCATCCTCTGGTACTGAATACATATCTAATGAACCCGGGGGGGAGGATGGCCTTGCCACGGGGAACGAGTTGTCTGAGATAGGGAATGCGGCGAGACGGATTTACACCCCACCTGACAAATCGGTATCTCCCGGGATACCACCTACGGACACTCCGACTGTGATTATTTCCAGTGATACTGATGCCCCTCTGAAGCCTCGGGATGTATGTGTGACCGGTGGGGGGTCGTTGCCTTTGGTAGAACCTTTGGTGGGGGCTGGCACTGATTCTGGGGGGCCCGTGGTGGGGGATCCGGTTGATGACTCGGTTAAAGGGATGATAAGCTCTGAGGAGCCTGGGGATAGGGTAATACTCATACCTTCTTACTCCGAGATGGTAAAGAAGGCTCCTATCCCTACTTATTACAAAAACCGGCTAGTTGGAAGGTCTTTGACCCTTGGTGATGGTGGGGGGGGGACTTTAGATGTGCCCTCTACTGAATTGGTGGGGGGGGGGATGTCTATTCCTGTGAAAGCTACTGGTACTACGGGGGACTCTTGTATTCTTAAAGGGGCCCGTAGGGGTGGATTGGCCCTGGAACTCTCTCCTCTTAAAACAAGGAGCGCCAGGAAAAATAAGATGGTCTCCATGGGGGGGAATGTGGATGGCTGTGTCACTGTGGATTCCCCCATATCTACTGATACCCGGGCTCTTAGAGGATTGAAAGCCCTTGCAAGGGTTCGCAAATGATCTTTTTCTCCCTAAATATTCGGGGTGTGGGAGGGCTTCCCAAACAATTGGCCCTCAAGAGAGTTCTTCATATTACAAATCCCGATTTGGTTCTATTGCAGGAAACTATGGTATGTGGTGATAAGGCACGTATTTTCTTTAATAAAGTTAAGCCGGGGTGGATGGTTTGTACCGTGGACGCAGTTGGTCTATCAGGCGGTCTTTTAGCGGCTTGGAACCCAGCGGTTCTGAGACTTGATCCCTCTATCACCTCTCTGGGCATCTTATTATCGGGCAATATCAGAGGGATGGATAAAAATGTCAATATCATCAACTGCTACGGGCCATATGCTGACAGGTTGGCTTTCTGGGATGATGCGGTCACGAATCATTTCCTGGATCTGGAAAATTTAATTGTGGCTGGGGATCTTAACTTCACATGGGGGGATGAGGAGGTCTGGGGTTCGGTGGCTCGTAGAGACACGATGGGATCCTTCTTTAAACAACTCTTCATGAAATTTTCACTGGTTGATATTGCGCCATGTCCGATGGCTCCCACTTGGACAAATGGTAGGGGGGGAGATATGATGATCCAGAAACGTATTGACCGGTTTTTTATCTCTGAATCTATGTTGGATGGACTTCACAATTACAGGTCTTGGATCCACCAAATCAAAATCAGTGACCATCTACCTATTATTCTACAATTTGAAGTGGAAGCCAAACCTCAATGCTATCCTTTTAAATTCAACTCTACTTGGCTTATGGATGGGGAATACACTCAGAGTGTGAGGAACTGTTGGCTTCAGATGGATGTCGCGGGGGAACGCTCGGCCATGGACAAGCTGGCGGTGAAATTGAAGACCTTAAAGGATCATACTATTAGATGGGAAAAAAACAAAAAAGCTGATATGGGCCGTGAACTAAAGGAGATTGAATTGGAATTGACCACGCTGATGCAGGGTTCCATTGGGTCTGATCTCAGCCCTGAGGAAGCATTGAAAATTTCCTCTCTGGAGAGCCGTAAATTGAGTATCCTCCTTATACAAGAGGAGTCTTGGAGACTGAAGAGTCGGGCTATTTGGATCAAGTCTGGGGACCAGAATACTAAATTTTTTCATCAGTTTGCGGACTCTCGTCGGATGCAAAATACTATATGGGACCTTAATGATCACTGTGGAAGGAGGATCTGGGGGTCTGATGATTTGATGGAGGAGGTTGTTCACCACTATCAGGAATACTATTGTGACCCTAAAAATACCTCTATGGCGGAGCAATTTAAAGTTATTAAGGAATATCCTCGCATGTTCAATGAGGTGGAGGGGGATGATATATTCTTGGCGGTCTCTCTGGATGAAGTGGAATGTACTTTGCGTGGGTTCTCAAAAGACAAGTCGCCGGGCCCGGGTGGGTGGACCGTGGAACTATTTTTACACTTCTTTGATATTATGGGGGAGGATATCAGAGAGGCTGTTGAGGAATCTCGGAAACAAGGAACTGTATCTGGGGCTCTCAATTCCACATATCTGACTCTTATATCGAAGACCTCCCACCCGAACAATTATAATGAGTTCCGTCCTATTGCCCTCTGTAATTTAGTTTACAAGATTATTGCAAAAGTTATTGCTGACCGGATCAAACCTGTACTATCCAGACACATTTCAGTTGAGCAATATGGTTTCCTGCAGGGTCGACAGATCCATGATGCGGTGGGTGTGACACAGGAAATTTTCCACTCTATAAAAAAGAAACATCTTTCTGCCCTTATTCTTCAGCTGGATCTGGTGAAATCATATGATCGGGTGAATTGGAATTTCCTGAAATTTATTCTGATTCAAATTGGTCTGCCTTGGAAGGTGATGAAATGGATTATGGCTTGTGTAACCTCGATTAATTATGCAATTCTGGTCAATGGCCTTCCTACGGATTTCTTTAAAGCCTCACGGGGTCTTCGACAGGGTTGTCCTCTATCACCACTCCTTTTCCTTTTGGTTATTGAAGGCCTGAGTTTATCTATACATAAGGCTAAGAGGGATGGAATGATTCAAGGCATTCAAATAACTAGAGATATATCTGTCTCACATTCTCTGTTTGTGGATGATGTAATGCTCTTCGGTATTGGTACCCTTGAGGAGTGGGTACATCATAAGAGGATACTGGACCTGTTCTACTCGGTTTCTGGTATGATCATCAATTATAACAAATCACGCTTCATAAAACACTCTCTATTGAGGGAGGTGGAAAACTCCATCTGTACAATCTTTCCCTTAAATTTCTTGGAATTGGAGGCTGGAACGAAATACCTTGGCTTCTTTATAAAGCCGACTAACTATCTGGTGAAGGATTGGAGCTGGCTCGTCCGCCGATTTGAAGGACGTATCAGTCATTGGAGCTACCGCAACCTATCTATGGGGGGTAGACTCACTCTGGCAAAAGCGGTTCTACAGAACCTCGGAGTGTACTGGTTTACTCTCTGCAAAGTCCCAAGGTCTGTTCTATGTCTCATTCGACGTAAGCTGTCTAACTTTTTATGGTCGGGTTGTGGTTGTCCGGAAAAATATCACCTTATAGGTTGGTCCCGGCTGGCTCGTCCTTGGAAATTAGGGGGTTGGAATATTAAGAACTTGGACCTTTTTGTTACGGATCTGCATGCGAAGAGCCTGCTTTTTGACAACTCTGTTTGGGGCCGTATTATTAGAGCTAAGTACCTGAAGAACACCTCTGTTGCGGTATGGCTTCGGGGGAATCGGCCTGTCACTGCGGGGGTGTCCAATATGTGGAGCGGGTTGCTCGGATCTTTAAAAATTATCTCACATTGGACTGCTTGGATACCTGGCAATGGACGAGACATAAAGCTGGGACTTGACCCGATCCTGGGTGGTCCTTCTGAGCATACACTGTCATTGGAATTAAGGGCCCATCTCAGTTCAAAAGGCTATTACACTCTGGCACATGCGATGGGGCAGTACATGGGGGGACGGCCTCTTTGGTTAACGGCTACACAACTGGGTTTATCTGGCACTATGGGATTGGAATGGGATGCATATATCGGGCCTTTTTATCACTCAAACACTCAATTAACTGATAAGGCTGACAGATTGGCTTGGTCTTGGGATGTGGCTTCTGGTGAGCCTACTGCAAAATTGGTCTATGATGCATTGTTTGCCGATTCCTGTGTTGTCCTCAGTTGGTGGGAATCATATATTTGGAAACTGGTCATTCCTCTCAAGGTTAAGTGTTTTATCTGGCTTGCGTTATCAAACCGGATACTCACGTGGGATAACTTATGTCGTCGTGGGTTCTGTGGACCGGGTAGGTGTCCACTCTGCTGCTGTTTGGAGGAGACAGTGGATCATCTGTTTTCGACTTGTACTTTCATTCAGAACCTATGGGAGTAGGTTGCTCATAGATCCGGCGTGCAGTTCTGTTGGGGGGTGCATTCTTTAGGTGAATGGTTGGAGGCTTGGACGAGCCTTCACAATGATTGTGTTGAACTTCCTTTCTTTATGATCTGGGAGGTGTGGCGTGCTCGCAATGCATACATTTTTGAAGATCTGAAACCACACAGTGCAACTTTATGCAATAAGATCATTGCCGCACATAAGGAATACATTTCCGCTTTTGGTGCGGGTGTTGGCTCGAAGACGCGGATATTGAGGAATCGTTTGACTCCTCCTATACTTGTATTTCCTTGTGGTTTTTTCGATGGGGCTGCTGTTCGTTTGAATGGCGCTGGGGGTGCCGGGGCAACTATTCACATCTCCAATACTACCACTGTTCACTATTGGCTAAACCTGGGTAATGGTTCAAACACTCGAAGTGAGATTTGCGCCCTATGGCTCTTGTTATTCTGTGCCCGTCAAAGGAAGATTTCCTCCCTTGTTATTTATGGAGACTCACAGGCCATTATCGCTTGGGCTAAGGGTGATGCTTCTCTGAATGTTCTCCTGCTCAAACAATGGTTGGAGGAGGCACGAAAGCTCATTCTTGAATTTGAGCACATTCACTTTGAACATATCTACAGGGAGGTCAACCTGGTGGCGGATATGCTCTCAAAGCGGGCTCTCAACTCTCTGCCTGGGGTCATCATGTGGCAGGAATGGCGGGATGATTTGCTATTTTCTCATGGTTCCTACTTGTTACATTGGACTTGAGGGCGTTTGTCTTTTTTGCTCATATTTTTTGTCTTTCCATATGATTTTTATGCGGCCGGATACTTATATGTATTGTAGTTTACATGTGCAGATACTTGATTATGATGCGTCCAATTACTTGTTGGGCATAACTATATTTTCTCTCATATATTTTTGCGGCCTTATATCACCTACATGCAGATGCTGACTCAGATCGGGTGTAATATTCGTATTTCACTCCACTTCCTGCAGGGGTGACTTAGATATTTATTGTATGTGGATAGCTATATTTTGGACTTTTTATGAGACGCCTATACTTTTGATGATGTGGCATTTGCTTTTCTGATATTACTGGACACATAGCAGTTTGCCTATGGGAGTTGGTAGCTTTTGTTGACTGTTTTAGACAGCCCTCATGTTTACATATTGATGATAAAACCGGTTTGTTCCGGGGATTTCTTATTGGCATATTTGTATGTATTGGACATGGACTCACAGTTGGACATATTTTACTATTTCGCATATTAATAGTAAGTTATATTTTTCTGTGAAAAAAGATTTACAAAACAGAAGGCAATTCCCTACTTCACATTGTAAACTAATTTTCAAACTATATACAAATTTTAGTAAATAAATTGATTCCTTTGTTACTTTTCATGTCAAGCAAGGACTTAGCTACTTTGTAGCTTTATCTTGTTTATATTTTATTTTCCTTGTCTATAACATAAATCCCCTTTAAATGAAATAGGTGTATTTTATCTTCTAGAACACCATTTGAAAAGTAACATCTTTCAATGTTTAAAAGATGTCAATTTATCTTAAAAAGTAAATGTATTATGATTATAAAATATTTGTTTAATATTTTTTTTAAAATTAATATTATAATATTAATGATATGGAATAATATGTTTTATTATGTTAACAAAGTTTGTTTTTTATTACTAGATTATCAAAAGTATATAGACTTTTAACAAGGGAAATCTGACCAACCGCAAAACAATAGTTTATCAGGTAGTTTTTACATATAAAATATTGTAATAGACTAAATCAAAAAGTGTCTATCCTATTTTGGTCTATTTTAGTAAGCATACCTAAGTATTGTTAAGAGGAATTGAATAGAAAATAGAGGAAATAACCTATTTATCATTTGAAATCATCACAGTGGGCACCTTTGGATTTGGGTAAGTCTTGTTGGGTTTCCCCTGAGGAGAAGGCTCCTTGAAGATCATACCCATGGTTGCTTTAGCAAGAACATTGATCTTTGCTTCGAGACCAATAACTACTTTGGCAATGAGTTAAAACTTGGTGTCTAGTCTGCGGAATCACTCCTACGTCTTGTCTAGTTATAACAACATCTCCTTTTTCTCCTTTGTGTTGTCCATCAACACATTACCCGACAATGCCTTCATATACCTGTATAATGCGGTAGTTTTGGTGTACTCAGTTTCCCTGGTCTTGGACGACCCCTCGTCCTGAACCCAGGGTTCCATTTCTTGTTGAATTTCGTAGCTTCCATCATCCGCTGCTCGTTTTGAACTCGTTTCTTGGCTTCCTCTATATCCTTCTGAATTGGAGGTGAGACAAAATGTCAATAAATTTTATTGGCCTCTTGAACCTCCCTTTAGATGCACGACATATGGGTGGAATTCTTGTTTTTATCATGTCCACTGCGAGTGCTGCGCTAGCTCACCATCCTGCCAATGTCCCCCTGAACCTATGTCTCCCAAGGGAAGGATCTTTGTTTCCCTATCGAATCCCATCGACAATTACTCACAACCGAAGCTCTCACATTGTCAACTCACCAAGGGCTGCCCTAAGAATTAGATTGCCTTAGCACAATTCTCAGAACCAACCAAATAATGTAACATTAGACGGGTCGGACTCAGCCAAATTATGCAGCAGTGGACGAGTTTCCTCCATCATTACCGTGTGCCTCGTATCATTCCCTCTTGAACTTACCATTAACAGCTCCAGCTAGGGAGCCATCACCTCCTTGTCAAACTCGCTCCCTGTCATCATTCTCCATGCTCCATCATCCACCCGATCTTCCACCATGTGTCTTTCCATCCGCCTATCATTTTCCATGTTGGGGGGACTTGGCAAGCGCTCCTTACCACCATTTGCATCTCGATAAATGATATGAAATATTAAAATATTTTTTTTATAATAAAATAAGTACGAGTAAAAACACATTTCCATTCATTGTAAATGTGTATTATGAGATGGCCTTGCTAATCTCCCAAAATATTTCTATTTTGTTTTAACCCTTAAAACTTTGAATTATAGTTTCAATATGTATAACTATTAGTAATTAAATTAAAAAATATTTATTAATAATTGCACCGAGAGGAGCAAGGTGCTCTACAACCCAATATGGGGGAGATGTTGTAGCGTTTGTTCCTAACAAAATAATTAAAAAAATTAATGTCGGCTCATAAAATAAAAAATTATGGAAAGTATTTACAAAAATCCATGTTGGCTCATAATATTGGCTCATAAAATAAAATATTATGAAAAGTAATTAAAAAATCAATGTTAGTCTATTAAATAAAAACTTAAAACTTAAACCTGGATCTATCAATCAAGAGAGATCAAATTTCTTGACTTTAAATTTAAAAAAAAAATATACCTCAAGAAATTGGATCCCTCTTGGTGCTTGATAGATCCAGGTTTAAGATGGATCTATGCTGGTTTATTTATCATATAATAAAATAATTACTATAAAATAAATATATTAAAATAACTATTATTTAAAAAAATTTAATAATTAATTTTATTTTGTAAATTAGATATATTCAAATTAATTTAAATGAGTGATAAATTGTGTATATATATATATATAATGTTTTCAACATATATGTAAAAAAATAAAACTTAACTAGTGAAGAGACTATTTCATTTCACAATCATTAACTTAAATATGTTAGGTTCCTTTTAGGGCAAATAATCACAAACCAACCCAAGAGAGAATAATAGGCGTTAAAGCACACCTTTTTTTCATTAAGATATGTACATGTAAATACAACTCCAGGTGACATTTGGTTTCATCTTCCAAGCCGTCCTTTGGACTCCTCACGACTGTCGGTATTCACTTGATGTGAATGATAAGGACAATGTTTATTAACCCTAACATATTAATATTCTAACATCCCCCCCTTAATATGAAGGGGTTTAAAGGAGTCTATGCACAGAGCTAAAAATTGGAAGTGGACAACTGCTAAGGGTTGGACATCTCCAACTTGACAATCTGAATTTTCCAAGTAAGCTAATAGAAGCTGACATCTTCTGCTAATATAAGTGCTCTCTCAATTGGTGGTTTTGGATGACCACAAACCAAAAGGGATATAAGAAGCAACAAAAGTTGATGTCTTCTACTAAGTGGGTGGTTTAAGGATGACCACAAACTCTCAAACTTGGCGACAAGTTTGGTTCTTGCTTAGAGGTTCTCTTTGGAACTTGGCACAAAGGTTCAACAGTTCCTCTGGAAAATGGTGGTTTGGGGACCACCATCTGATGTCAAGTAGAAGCTGAAGTCTTCTACTAAATGGGTGGTTTTAGGCTGACCACAAACTCTAGAGCTTAATGGAACATGGCTCTGACTCTGGTTCAAGCTCTCTTATTCTGGCTCACTTGTTTCTGACGGTGTATCATTCCCCCTGTCAGGAACAAAGTGAGGAGTGGAAAATCTCACGGTGTTTACGAGTGTTAAAACTAAACACGAAATACCATGATCTACTGAATTCTCCAGAGCATGGCTCTCTTTCTATCTTTTGGCTAGAACTCTGAATTTGGCTGTGGCTCAGGCTTGCTTGTTTCAGCTCACTTGAAGAAGGTCGTGACTACTTGTTGTTAGATTGATAAGGCTTCAAAACTTGAAGCCTAACTATTGATTCATGATGTTCCCCCTTGTTAGGTGCAAGATGAGAAACAAGAAATTTTTTTGTTGCAAGTTGTGCCAAAACTTGAGACTCGGTTTTGCAATATGAACAGTATATCTTCTTGGTTTTTGTTGACCATTGCCAAGAAGCGATCCACCCATGGTAAATATTCTCTCTTGTAGGTTTTTAAGTGTCGAACATCTATCTAAATAATGGTTATGCTTCCCATAATGCTAACACGATGGAGATCAAAGCACCGCTCTTTCATGCAGCCAGTTTGTTGACAATACAGGCACTGATGCTTAGTTAGAATAGGTGAAGATGACTCATCTTGAATAAATCCAAAACTTTGAAACTAGATTGGTCTATAATAATCTAGAATATGAAAGGTCACATCCTTATCATATACAATGCATCTTTGTGTTTGTTGATCTTGAGTTCTTCCTAAGGTCTCATGATAGATTTGGAAAGATTATGATGAACATGAGGGGCTTCATCTTCAGACATTATTTAGCTGTCTTGGTCGTGCACTGACATGTGATATGAATCATCTTCATATTCAAAGAGATTGTTGTTTTGAACAATAACTAGTTCAGAATGTTGATTCCTTTGTTGTACATCATCCTCTTTGGCTTTTGAATCCTGCAAATGAGTGATAACAGTTTGGAGAGTTTATTTGTTGATTGTGATTGAATCATCTACAACACTAAGCATTAGAGTGTTTAGTAACACTAATATTTCTACAGTTTGAGACATTATGAGGACTTTGTGAGGCCTCCTTGTGGAGGTAGGTTCAAATTAGAATTGACTCAATCAACAAACTGAGGGCTTCTTGCAACTCTGCCCTTTTACAAATAGTCAACAAACTCAAGTTCAGAAAATAAAGGGTGTCGGTCTCGACCAGGAAGCACCCATTTACAAGCAGCTCAACTCATAAAACAATTTGCAAGTGAACTTAAAAAAACACAATTTGCAAGTTATAAGCGACGATGCTAAAATTAAGTCGACCTTCAAAAATGTTAATGTTAAATTCCTTCAAGTTTGTGTATAACATATGAACAAAAAAATATATATATATATAAACCAACATAAACACAAAATAAATGCACATGCTATCTTTATATAGGCAGATTCTCAATCTCTCTCAAATAACTCTATGCTTCAATATTGCTCAATATATCATATATTTATGTGCATATATCTGGGCTTCATATATATCATTGATCATATATATATTTATTTATTTGACATTGATCATATATATTTTATATATATTTTGTTTATTTGACATTTACCAGGGATTTATAGGATGGCCTATCAAGGGAAAATGGAGGAATGCAAAAATCTATCACTTGACTTACCTCTTCGAACATATTTGAAACCGCATGTGGCATTATTGGATGGATTCACACTGGCATTATACGATAGCTCCACGTTAGGTCTTAATACTCATTCTTCAAAAAATGGTAGCGATTCCAAAGCTGGTTCAAAGCTCGTTCATCAAAGCTCTTTCAAAGCTGAGTCATTAAGGCAAAACTCTTTTTTTTTTAACCATGGAACAATAACCTCCCAAAAGTATATCCAACAGCCTACAAATCAGATATACCAAAAATTTGTGACTCGCCGAGACGTCCAAAAATTTGTGACTCCGCAAAAGCCGAAACGTCCAAAAATTTGTGACTCCGCAAAAGCCGAAACGTCCCGAAACCAAGGCAAAACTCTGCAACACAGCGTGAAAGCTCCAACGTAGGCACAACACTCAGCACGATGAGGAAGATCTTCGCTTCTTGGTCTCTCACACGGGAGCTCTTCTTGGTCTCTCACACGGGAGCTGTTCGCAAAATAAAATAACAGCATTACCAATAGTTTTACTTCACCTCCAGTGGCCTCCAAGTCCACAAAGAAGATGTACAAAGTCGATGATCATATCTCAGGTGTTACCAAGCAGCAAGTCACATGTCTTCAAGGTAGCTCGGTGCAGCTGTTTGATACTCTCCACGAACAGCAAAAGAGAATGGTCTCAACAGTCAAGACTCCAAGAAATCGCAACAGCTCCACAACGCAGCAATGAAAAGCAGTCCTATTCAGCTCCTCAATGCAGCAATGAAACGCAGAGAGAGGGAATTCAACCAACAACAATCAGTCGCCAGTCCACTTGCACAGAAGGAAGGTGATAGATCACGCATCAACATGGAGTTTTGCTCACGTGAATTAGGGTTTCAGAGGAGGAGTCTAGAGTTTGCAGCTCTAGGAAGCTCATAGTATCATACCACAATTTTTAGAAGAGAGCTTAGAGTATGAATTCAATGAAGAACCACAAAGATATTGTTGCCATCCACGGGGGGATGGTGCTGCTTGAGAACTATAGTGCCCTCAATTTTACAAGTCTGGTGAAATTTTTGAAAAAATATGACACAAGAACAGGTGCATTGTTACGTTTGCCATTTACCCAAAGTGTTCTTCAGCAACCATTCTTCCTCACTGAACTGCTTTCAAAGCTTGTCACGAATGTGAGGCAAATCTTCAGAGCATCTTTCCCTCGAGCACAGGAAACCTTGTCACTTCAAGGAGATGGCATCTACATAAGTACTCGTGTTGCTTCGAGAACCATTCACGATCTTCAGAAAGGTAGCTCTACATATAATCCTTTATCTTTCTCGCCCTTTGTTCCAGGTGATATTGAGGATGGCTTGGTTGCTTAAAGGAAAGGGGGTTTGCTCCTAAGATGAGAAAACAAAACTGGTTTGTATGTAGATTGTTGTGCCAAAATTTCACCCAATTGCTACGCCGAGAGGCCTCGACTGCTGATTCCCTCCATCCTACCATCCTACGTCAAGAGGCCTCGATTGCTGATTCCCTCCATCCAACGGGCATGGAGCAAGGTCAACGGTTGACCTTTCTCCATGCCCATTGGATGGAGGGAATCAACAATCGAGATAAGGATTGCCGTAGCAGAGAGGTCAACTCCAATCCCACTAGGCAAGAAGATAGACTCTGGCAGGATCAGAATCAACGGGCAAATAATCACAAACCAACTGCAAATAATCACAAACCAACGGAAGACATAACATTAGGCATTAAAGGACACCTCTATTTCATTAAGATATGTACATTTAAATACAACTCAAGGTCAAGGTGAAGCTTGGTTTCAACTTTCAAGGTGTCCCTTGGACTCCTTATGACTATTGGTATTCATTTGATGTGAATGGTAAGGACACCTATTATTAACCCTAATAGATTAATATTCCAAGAAACCTAATAGATTAACATTCCAACAAAATCCAATTGACAATATTATAATAAATATAATTTAACCTCCCCATGGCGGGTGCCCATCATATGCATGGAGGGAGAGCCTGCCAGCTCCGGTGGTGTGACTTCCAAGACAACAAATGTCGGTTTGCAAGAGCGTGGACTATGCATTTAACAAGATGATGAGAGAAGTGAGATAAAATGATGGTTTTGGCATCATGCCGAGATTTGCTAGCACAGACGGAGGGTACCTCCACACGATTTGCACTTGGGCTCAAGCTGGTTCTCAATACATGGGCGTTATGTCCATTATGGCACCTTACGTCGGGTTAGTAGGTTCATAAAGGTAGTGGATAGGTTTAATTCTCCAAACACTCTTGTGGGATCTAAGTTCAATTTGGAGCTCGACTTCTCTAGTGTTGAGTGACCACGACTCAGGATTCTCGACTCTTATGGTTGGGCACAGTATTTTGGCATTAAAGTTTAGGGTGCTTGCTGAGATGTGGTGAGGGCCTGATAGGAAGGTTAAGGCACCTCTTGTAGCGGTAACTTAGGAAGACGCCCCTGCCCCGACCCCTATTCTTACCAAGGAAATGCAAAGGGCTATTGAGGTGGCCAAATTCTACCAAAGGCACACCCCTCGAGAGATAAAAAAGGAGTTGGATGAAGTAGAGAAGGCAATTCAGGCTCATCACATGGTCTTTCAGTTTGATAATTACTATGAGACCCTAGCAGACTGGGTCCTTGACCCTGGGGACACTCGACCTTGGAAGGCACTCTATCATTAGTACCTTCACTTATATTGGACTATGAAGTCCCTTATGGGTTTGACGCTGGTGGACAGAGACAAAGCAATGGTCGTGTTAAGAGGACTTGGAACCTCTAAAACAATTGCGGGTTGAGGTTAAGTTTATGGACACCAAGCTTGACATTGTCACGTGATATCTGGGGTCAAAGTTGAAAAGCAACTCTTGCTTGCAACACTCCCCAGTCCCCTCAAATTATCGAGGAGTTTGATGAAGAACACTCATAGGTTCCTCACAAGTGACATTCCTGTTTTGCTTATGTTTAAGTCCGTTATGTGTCCGCTTCAGTGTTTTTATACAACTATTCCTAAGGCTAGTTATAGTTACGATATGCTCAGTCTTTTTATTATTGCTCCAACACTCGTACAATCTTTTATTTCAATTTTTAAGAAGACAACTAAATGGGTTTTCTGTTAGGACCTAAGATAAACACACCTTTTCTTTTTGAAAGAGGCTCAGGACTAGTTTGTTTTCCACCCTCTAGAGGGCCAACCTAACTTGTAATTGTATTTTTTATACTTTACCAGTAATAGAAGAAAATGCTTCTTAAAATACATAATAAATATTTTATGTATTATTATAATAAATATAGTCTAAAAATACCTAATAATTAAAAACATATGTAAAATATTATATATTGAAATTCGACAACACTTTTTTATTACAATAATATTATTTTTTAAACCCATAAACTTACTGAAATATCAAAACATGTTGCACAAACACCTTTAAAAATAAATAAATCTAGTGGCAAATAATTGAAGTATTAAAAAGTTAATTAATTAATTTAGATTAATTATGTATGCATACTTATTTTGATACAAAGTTTTGCATTGCATGCTTTTAATTAAGATTATGTATTCTATAGAGAAGATTTGACGGTGAAGAATATTTATTGTCATCTTTCAATAATCAAAAGGCCGCAAATAAATCTCTTAACTTGTTTGCAAGTATTAAGAAACAAATAAAAATTACTAATAAAATAATATATCATTAACTAATTAATGAGATAACAATTTACACTTAATTTCAACTACTATAACCGTTTAACATCTCCTATGAACATTTATCATCTCCCTATAAAGCTATATAAAGCTATGTTAACATTAGTGTTATCTTTATACATTTAATTAAGCAGCTCATATACATTATCCTAGATTAATGGTATTGTTTCATACTATCATGTACAGGAGCTTAAGCTAAGAGTTACGATTGATCAGTAATATGTATCTTTTTTTTCACACATAAATATATCTTACTATTAATAATGCGAAATAGTAAATAGGAACATTACATCAGGTCTTCAAACCGTAAGAGCATATAACATACTGGCAACATGAGCCCCAAATAAAACGGGCACATGAACCCCATAGAATACGGGCACATGAGCCCCAAACCACATCACATCAAAACAGGATCCATAACATCCCAAACAAACCGATAAAGGCATCTCCCAGTTGTGACAGACACTCACCAACTGTATGTCCAAAAAGTGACTGACCACAAGTAGCAATGTATCAAGATGTCAATACATAAATACATAAAATATCTGCCCAAAAATAGGTCCAAAACAGCCAGAGGCCTGGACACATAAGTCTATATAACCAATAGAGCCGCATAACCAAACCGGATCAAAAGTCCAACAAGAAGTTGGAGAAAGGATGCTAAGTACCTGCACAAAAATATATCCGCATATATACATGTGAGAAAAAGTACCAAAAATGCCCAATCTGACCCAAACATATGAGTCAGCTCCAAAGCAGGTCAATCGAGCCCCGAGTGGAAAGAAGGTCCTCATGCCATTCCTCCCACAAAATATAGCCTAACGGTGAATGCAAAGCCCTCTTTGAAAGGCAGTCTGCCTCCATATTTATCTCGCGGAAAACATGGGCAAAGTGAATACGCTGAAATTCACTAATGTATTTCCTAACAGCAGCCATCCATTTAGTGAGTATCAATACATTCAGAGGGGATGATCCCAGAGCCCAAGATATAATGGATGAAGAGTCGCCCATTACAACAATAGAGGAAACCTGTAAGCGCCGGGCAAAGTATAAAAGGAGCCAGAGTGCACATAATTCACTGCGTGTATTAGTTCCAGGACCCAGATTTAAATGTAACCGGTAGGAAATAGAGGTGTTTAGATGAAGCACCACACCCGCCCCACATCCACCCCCCCCCCCCAGCCGCAGCCCCATCAAAGAACCCGCAAGGGTACATTAAAACTGGGGGAGCCATGCGATATCCGGGAAGCTTACCAGAAGTGACATTCTTGCCCCCCGTATGTACAGAACCAGAATTATACTCCATAAATGAAGCTATGATACGACCGCTTAACCAATGCAGATTAATAGCAGTCCCCTCGAAAACGAGGCGATTACGCATCTTCCATAGCTCCCACATCATATAACAGGGTAGTTCGAGCCATCGAGCATATTGAGAATCATAAAACCATTTACCAAAACTGTCCAGTAAGGTGACCGAGTGCCAATCAGCATTTATCCCAATAGAATTGACAGTGAGCATCCAGAGCTCCCCCCAGAATGGACACGAAGAGAAAAGGTGGTTTACTGTTTCCTCGTGTGTACAGCATAGAGGACACCAGCCAGGTCCGTTGAAGCCGCGACGACAGAGGTTATCCCAGGTAAGAATATTGTTTCCCATAGCCAACCAGATAAAACATCTAATCCTCGGAGGAAGGGCAAGCTTCCAGATCAGAGTGCCACCAAACTGCCTTCGGTTTACAGTCAGCAAATAAAGAATCATATGCAAGTTTCGACGTAACCATACCATGAGCAACATCCCAAGACCCAACCAACCTGTCCGGAGAATCGCCGAGTTGGATGTTTGCCTGACGGAGAAGCAAGGTGAAGTCCGACCATTCTTTACCCATTACCCCATGAATTCCAAGTTGTCGAGCAGTGATCCACCCCTGATTATTGAACGCAACAGCATGTGACAGGTTGAAAAGCCCATGAGCGCGTAGGTGCACAAGGAGTTCAGGAGAGAAGTGAAACATGGGCGCAGTCCCCATGACAGGATCCAAACCGAGTCTGATCTCCCGGCCATTGCCAGGGATCCAAGAGAGCCACTTTGCCACAACAGAGTAAGCACCCATAAGCCCGCGCCAGATATTGGAGGTGCCGTTTAATAAATGCCTGTCAAGCCGGAACCAGGACGAGACCGAAAACTTTTTGAGATACTTGGCCCGAGTGATGCAGCCCCACTTTGAGTTATTAAATAAAACACGCCACAGGCTCTTCACATGAAGTGCAGTCACAAACAATTCCATATTCTTAATATTCCAACCGCCAAGGCAATATGGTTTTGCCATGCATTTCCAATTTATTAGATGAAATCTGTTCTTTTCACCCCCACCAGACCATATAAAGCGGAAGAATTTTCCCCGCAGAATGTGCATAATAGAAGACGGGATTTTGCAAAGGGAGAACCAGTATACTCCCATGTTCTGAAGTACAGACTTAGCCAAAGTAATCCGGCCTCCCAGTGAAAGATATCTCAAGCTCCAATGGCTAATGCGAGAATCGAAGCGTTTTACAAGCCATAGCCAGTCATTAGTTCTATAATTTGCAGGTTTGAGGAAGAAGCCGGGATATTTGGTACCTTCTATTAACTCTTTAAATTGCAATGGAAGAAGGTCTCTGACATTAAGTTCCACGTTTTCCTCCAGTGCGTGTTTCAGGAAACTTGATTTCACCATACTAATGAACATACCAGTAACACAGCAAAAGAGGTCAAGAATTCTCTTATACTGTAACCATTCCGCCAGAATTCCCAGCCCGAATAACATCACATCATCCACGAACAACGAATGTATTACAGAAACATCAGCCGAGATTTTGATACCAACAAGAGAGCCCTCGGATTTTGCTTTGTGTATTGAGAGACTCAACCCCTCAATGATCAACAGGAACAAGAGGGGAGAAAGAGGGCAACCCTGACGGAGACCCCTGGACACTTTGAATAAATCCGTCGGCTGGCCATTTATAAGTAATGCATAGTTGACCGTCGTAACACAGGCCATAATCCACTTCATAACCTTCCACAGAAGGCCAATTTGTATAAGTATCAACTTGAGAAAAGTCCAGTTTACACGGTCGTAGGCTTTTACCAGGTCAAGTTGTAGAATGAGAGCCTCCATCTTTTTCTGGGTTATACTATGGAAAACCTCCTAGGCCACACCAACCGCGTCGTGTATCTGCCGCCCCTCTAGAAAGCCATATTGTTCCATAGAGATGAAAGTGGACAAGATCGGCTTGATACGTTGAGCAATTACCTTAGATATAATCTTATAAACAATATTGCACAAAGCAATCGGACGGTAGTCATCAAAACTCTCAGGATGTGTAGATTTAGGTATCAGTGCCAGATAAGTGGTATTTAGTGCCCCAGAGACCAATCCCAAGGAACGAGATTCATCAACCGCATCCCTCAGGTCGTTTCCCATTACATCAAAAAAATGTATGAATAGCTCCACCGTCCACCCATCCGGCCCAGGAGATTTATCCTTAGCTAAAACCTGAAGAGTGTTCTGTACATCTGAGCAGGAGATATTCTCAAAAATTTTGTCCCCCTCCGCATCAGTGAACATCCGAGGATATTCCTTGATAAGTTTAAACTGCTCGGGCAAGGAAGTAGTTTTAGGGTCAGTATAGTAATCAAGAAAATGGCGCGACGCCTCAGACTTTAATTCGTCATCCCCACGAATCCGTCGCCCATCATGATCATTCAGGTCCCAAATGTTGTTTTGAATTCTGCGACCATCAGCATAACGATGAAAAAATTTTGTGTTTAAATCACCTGCCTTGAGCCAGAAAGCCCTACTCTTTAATCGCCAGGACTCCTCTTGATTGAGTAGTATTTTAAGTTTTCTTTCCTCCAGCAGAGCAAGGCGTGATCGATCAACAGGAGAGATTCCCACTCTCAGAGATTGATCCCGAAGATCTCCAATTTCAAATTCCAGTGCATTTAGTTCAGTGGTCTGTTCGGCTTTTTTGGAGCGTTCCCATTTCATAGTATATTCTTTAAGGGCCCATAACTTGACAACCAACTTGTCCATAGCCGACCGCTCCCCCGATACATCCGTATCTGCCCAAAGAGATCGGACACCAACATCAAAATCGGAATCATTTAACCAAACAGAATTGAATTTGAATGGGTAAATCCGGTGCATAGCATCGATTTCAAATTGCAGAATGATTGGGGTATGATCACTGATATAAGTCTGCATGCACCATGATCTGTATGTGTGAAAAGATCTCAAAAGAGGCTCAGATAACAGATATCGATCAAGCCGTTTTGAAATCAAATGCTCATCAAGCCGACCATTAGACCATGTTGGGGATAATGGCCTAGGTTCCACATCAATCAGAGAGTATGTAGAGAAAAGGTTTTTGAAGTAATTCCCCAGAGGGCCCCTTCTGGCCGTACTGCCCCAGATTTCCTCGGCACCCCATGAAAAATTCAAATCACCTGCAAGTATCAAATTGTCCAAAGCCAAGAGATGACCCGAACAGGCCAAATTCCAGAAAGTTTCCCTGTTGTTGTAGGGCCCATAACAATTTATGATATTTACAACCTTATCTGATCCTCTGAAACAACCAGTCAGTAGTATACCCAACGTGGTAATAAATGAATCCAGTTTTAAGATCCCCGGGTTCCAAGCTGCTAGGAGACCACCAGAAAGGCCAGCCGCATCCACAGAGGACAAACACCACCCAAGTTTTAATTTATTGAAAAAAATACGAGCTTTCTCCCCACAGACCATAGTTTCTTGTAAAAGAACCAAATCGGGATTAACAATTTGTAGGATTCTTTTGAGGGCCAGTTGTTTGGGCATGCCCCCCACACCCCTAATGTTTAAGGAGAGCAAAATCATTATCGACCCCTGGCTAGGGCTTTGATTCCTCTAAGAGCCCTGGTGTCGGGGGAGATGGGCGTTTTCAGAACGTCTTTGTTAGCACCCCCCCGAGCGTTGACCTTTGCATTTTTCCTGGCACTTCTAGTTTTTATGGGAGAGAAGTCGGCATCCAACCCACCGAGCCGAGCCCCCTTCGCAATACATTGTTCGCCCATCGTGGGCAAAATGGCAGAAGATGGGATGTTATTCGGCGCCTCCTCAGTAAGTGCCAAAGTCGAAGAGGCTGGCGGAGCAATCTCAGATTTAATATATGAATCTCCCCCACCAACAATCCGGTTATTTAAATACACAGGGAGAGATGTTTTTTGAACCATTTCCGAATATGAGGGGATGTGCAAAATGCGGTTCTGAGAGTCGTTCAAGGAAGCCGAGGACAAAGGCCCATCCACATAATGCCTGCGGTCTGTCAGACTAAGGTGTTTGTCGGCCGGGGAATCCAAAGGTATGTGCGCATCCTTATCGGGCTCCAAAACAAGCAGAGACTCCTCACAATCCGAGGAGAGGATAACAGTAGGACTGTTTGTATGGGCCGACGCCACAGGCGAGATTGGAATGATGGACGAGGTCTCCAGGGGAGAAGTGCAGATGGGAATAGGGGAGACAGAGGTGTGGGGCATACTATCAGACAAAGCAGCAAGATCCGTTCCAGACTCAGATGCAGATGATAGCTTTGGATACAAACGACTCAAACAATTACCATTATTTCCATTATTAAGTTCCAAAGCATTGATAAATTTGATGTCCAAATCATTCAATGAATGATAAAAAGAAGGGTCATTGGATTGCAGCTTACCCATAAGACCGGCTGCCGAAAGCGTAACCCTGTTTGAATAGTCGTCGAGCCCACCATTCGAGTCCAAGTCCTTGTCGCTGGCATCGTCCGAGGACCAAAATGGGTCCGCCCCCACCGGGCGACCAGAAGAAAACCGTTGGGTGCATTGACGCCAAAGGTGACCCACTTGCTTGCAGTTAGAGCACCGGAAAGGGATGCCCCAATAATCAATAACCAGATCCAGCCTACGTCCCCTCCAATTGATATGGAGAACATCAATGAGTCCCAACGAAATGTCCACTTCCACCAAAATCCGGCCCATCCGTCTATCAAAACCGGCAAGGAGATCTTCCTCAACATGGAGAAACCGACCCAAGTGATTGCCAATGGCTTCAAACGCACCTCGATTCCATAGAGCAAGCGGCATGCCTGGAATGAGGACCCATAAATGACGTAAACGCACAGTGGCAGAATCTGGGTCGAAGTCAGTATACCATTTTTGTAACATGAGACTGCCAACCCCATGAAGCCACAGTCGGGATAAAATATCAGAGCAGTGTGCTTCCTCCTCAAACTTGAAACCGAACCAACCACGGGCTAATGCAAAAACCCTCGGAGTGTAGCCCACAATGGGCTTCCATTTCTCAACCACCCATGCCACAATATCCCTACGGTCCATAGCAAAATATGAGAATTTCCCCACCAAGGCAGTCAAATTGAACTCAACGAGCTCCTCCAAGCCCAAATCCCGGCCCATGGTTAGCCAGGCCTCTCCGGGACGACAGCGGAATTTTTCACTGAGACGGTGTGCAGCTCGCGAGACCGGTCGGGAATTTCTTTCCTGTGCATGTGATGTACCACCCCGCGTGCTGTCAACGGAGGGGTTGGAACCGGATGACCTCCCAGGAGCACCAGATACAGGCAAATGGCCTTTTTTAGCACCAAGCCTGGCACGTGGAGCACGTTGCCGGCTACCCGAGGCGAGGTGTCGCTGCCATGTAACTTATCTCTAAAAAATGAAGCGGGTTTGAATAAACCAGCTTCCTCCATCCTATACTCCGAGGCTGTCATGGAGAAGTCCGCCGGGGCATGTGGATCCGCCACATTATCCCCCATTGCCAGGTGGAAGCCCTATAATCAGTTTTCAATTGAAGCTAACCGAAGCCAATGCCAGATGGGGACCGTGCCGCACCCACCAGGCCGACACCAAACCCCAGAGCAAAGTAACTCAGCTGTAAACCCCAAGGGTGTAATAATGCCCAGAATGATGGCGCATTCGAAGCCCAGACACTGTGACAGGCGGACAAAAATAGAGTAGCCCGGGAAAGTGTAAAGTAACGGGAGTCAACCCACGAAACCCTCAATCCGAGCAACAAACGGCCATCGTTTTAACAGATTGTTTTAATAATCATATAGATCTCTCGGTCGACCCGTCGAAAATACCCCCAGCAGACCAACAAACGACAAGCCGCGGCAAGAAACGGCCCAACCACTAAGGGAACGGTCCCTTGGAACAGCGAAAGATAACCTGGGTTAGAATAACCCCATAAAAAACGATACCCGGAAAACAGGGTTCCACAGCAGCGGCCGGGAAACAAAAACGCCAAAACCCCAGATCAGAGCATAACCGGGCAAAGCCCCCACAAACGGTCGCTTTCCACAGCGAATAGATAGGCCCTTAGAAAAAACAGAAATTTCAATAACTTATGTGAAAAGCTAGCACCTTGATGTGTGATGGAAGCCCGACTGTATCATCGATACACCGCCCACCGCCATCACCGCCATCGCCACAACCAGTAATATGTATCTATCATAGCTTAGCTATTAGTGGTGCTTTAAACACGTATGCTCTCCTTATAAAGTGATCCTATCGGCATTTATCATCTGCAAGTCATGCAGATGAGGGTGCAAGTCATGCAGATGAGGGTTGACGGGCAAGTCAAACGTATGTTTTAGCCGCCCATGAAAAAAGTACGATGAGGGTTGACGGGCGAGTCAATCTACTGCACGGCGGCTGCGTATCGTGTTTCGGCAATGAGAAATCACGATAACTTGGCCTTTTATCCTCTGTTCCGAGAGTTAACCTTTCAATTTTCCGATGTAAATATTTACAGAAGTTGTCCGTACCGTCGAAGAGGAGCAGCGGCTTTACTAGACCTTCTCTTGTCTGAATTTCCCACACAGACTTCTTGTTTCGTAACTTCAAATGAGAAGGATTTATTGGGCCTGCTGCGGCTCCATGCCATTGGCAGATTATTTCCCAGGAATCCTGTAAGTAATTGTTCTGGACTGTTTTGAGGATTTTGTTGCAGAAATTGTAGCATTTTGGAAAAAGAAAGGTTACGCATGGTAGCATTAGATTGCTCCCGTATAAGTCTCCTAGGTACTGCAATAATATTAAGCCGATATGCTGCAAATGAGTGAATGCAACAAAAGGGATTGATTTGCCTCATTTGACAGATATAACAAAGAAAATAATATCTCCTTGTCGCGGTAGATGCAAAAAAGCGTAAATAGAAAAGACACTCTTTGGTCCAGAACAAATTACTTAAGCCAACAGAAGAGGCGAAAAAAATAGTGGAACACAAGCTAGTTTCAGGCAAGAATGTAAAAAAATCACACAGGGCATCGAGGGGCATTTAGTTAGGTGAAAAACATGTATTGCAAGAGGCTTTATTCAACCCCATTTTTGCATTGAAAACCTCATCTAGTGTCAACCAGAACTAATGGGGAATAGGAACTCTATTAAATTTTCAATTGTGCTTATGCGAAGTGCCAAAGACAGTATGCTGAGCGAGAGTGATTGATATTAATGGCTTATTAGGATTGCAGGTAGATGATGAACATATAACATACTTAAATAGAGTATGAATAAGTTATGAATCAAGATAAATAAATAATAATAAGGGTTATTAGTGTAACATACCCAACACCTTTTTTTTCCAAGAAAAAAACTATATATTTGTTATTTCAAGAGTGAAATCAAAATATACATCGCCGAGCCTCAAAGCTCTTTCAGAAAAACATAAAAGGGCCTATAATTAGTTATTACAGTTTTCCAGTTAACAAAACATTCCAGTTCTCAAAGGCCCAAACTTTTATTAAGAAAATACTATATTGTCTCCCAAGGTTACCATCTTCAGCCTTGTTCAACCGTACCCAACACCTTGTTTGGTTGGGAGTCACAATTTCCCTGTTCTTTTGCTCCTTTTTACTGCTCAGCATGTAGGGGTGACTTGATGATCATTGCCTATGTGATCTTGCATCACATCCAACAGTTCAATAGATGAGATCTATGGTATGGCCATGGATATTTTCTAGAGACACCGTCAGCTTGCTCAATCCACCATGATATGTGCTAGAAGCAAATGGGGACATTCAGTTGGCACTAGTGTTATGGCATATGCTCTCTAGTTGACTCATGGTAAATGCTTTCTTATGTGTGGACATGACCAGACTCCAGAGGGGGTTGAGGTGTTGCTCTTTAATGACTCATGTATCCTAGATTGTTGTTTCATAGCTAAGGGTGCATCATGGTGTGGTTATAATTCTTTAACAGATTATGTGTATGATGAATGATCTTGTGGGTTAGGTGTGTCCCTAGAAATTTAAGTAAGCATGACATTCATTTCATGTTTTTCATAACATTTTACCTAGCCATTTTTCATCTCATGTCATTTCTCTAGCCATTTCACCCATTTCCATCCTGTCCCCCTTTCCCAATCAACTTATCATATGTCATGTTCTAAGGTCTCTATACCATTCCTATGTATGGTACCTATCAAATTCAAAGAGTCAAAGTACTCTTAGGGAAATGGGGTGAAATGATAAAAGTGAGCTATGCCCCCTTGCAAAAGCATGATCCTTACATCCCATCTTATCAAAAGCCAAATCCAAAGGAAGGGACTTGCAAAAAAAATTAAAAAATAAAAGGATCAAAAAATTACACAAGGAAAGGGTAACTCAAGAAGAAAATTATCCCCTTCCAAGGCACACATATGGAAGAAAAATCATCAACCCCTAGCTCTTGAAAGCTAAGGGATAGACCTAACACCCAGTTACATTTCTATGATAGTTAATTTGAGAACACCTTTCCCTAACATTACATTCATTTCATCACCCTCACCTGGCTTAGAAACTTAGGAAATGCACTTAGTCTTAGGGGTGTAACATGAAAATTTGGATCAATTATAGTTGCACCATGGTAACTCTAAGGTTATTGGGATAATTAATCAAAAGTGAGTGAGTTAATTATAGAAGTGCACTTGAAAGCCTTTTATGTTAATGTTTTGCATATTAGATAGTATTTTTCCTAAGTCATATTTTATATTGTCTAACATTTGGTTGATTCTCTATAGTTGACTTGATGTTCCCTCCCAGATTATGCGCCTCCTTTTTCATGCACACATGGGAGACTTGAGGCACGTTGGCACATGTGAGAGAGGGCCAGCCCTTTTTCATGATATTTGGATGAGTTGGCATGAGCTTTGACCACTTGAGGAGTTCATTGCACTGTTGGACCATGCTTCTTCACTCTTGGGCACCGTTTTTGAGGAGGTTGTTGCACTTTTCTAGAGGAGCGTTCTAGGGTTTATGCATCTATTGGACCCTTGTGACACTTGGCTTCATCATTTGCTAGAGTGCTCCCTTGTTTGAGGCATTCTTTATCATGGTTGACTTGTTTATGTGGTACATTGCTCTTTGAAGAACCATTCTTACCACACGTGCTACCTTATCTTGGAGCATTCATCACTTTTCCTTGGTTTTGATGAGGGTACCCCTATTGTGAGGAGGTTTGCACATCTATTCATGGTGTTTGATTGGTCAAACCCTAGGGTTTTAGACTTGTACTTACTCATTTGATTGTATCTATTGGAGCTCTTTTGCCCACTTTTCTAGAGATTGAGTTGTTAATTTTGACTTGTCATACATTTGGATGAGGTTGTTACATATTCTAGTGGTTGATTGGTCAAAACCTTAAGGTTTTGGACCAAGCCTTTACTACTCCACCTTATCTTCTAGAGCGCTCCACTTAGTGGTCTCATGTATTATTCCTCACTCTCTCTAGTGGTGCGCCCCCCTCACTTGCTCAAAAGAGGCTAGGGTTTTGGATTTAGGGTTGCTATTTTTGACCATGTCATGAAATATTTTATTATTTTCGATACAGGAGTTAGTTAGTCTCTCATCCTATACAAACGACACTCCTCTCACTGTATTGGTGGCTAGAACTTGGAGAATAAAACATTCTTGCTACTTTTTATGTCTATTTTCTTATATCCTAGTGTGTTGGGTTAAATTTGTAGAAGTAGAAGCTATAAGCCAAAAGATCATCATGGGGGCCTACTTATGGTTCCATCTCAGCATTCCATGTAAATCTTTGTAATTTTTATTTGCTAAAGAGCTTAAGGAGGCAAAATCGCCCCTCTCAAAATTGCTGAATTTTCCAACAAAAAAAATGTAATAAAATGTTTTAATCTCAACCATTGATTGGCCTATTGTAAGTTCTAATCTTAGCCATCAATCCTTATGGATTAAGAATCTTTCTCTCTCTTAGTTTATAAAATAGATGACCTGCATTTTGTAAAGGACTTTTGGAGCGATTGCTACGATACACATAAATTTTTCTTCGCAAATTTTCTTGGTGATTCTCTTGTTGTGGATTTGGATTTTGTTTATTGCCTTCCTCCCTGAATGAGTAAATGGTAGTAGATGAATACGAGGTAATGTCCATCTTGTTTTCGTGTGTAATTTTGAATCTTTAAACTGTATAATGTGCCTTGTGGTTCATGGTGAGAGGTTTACTCAAGAACTATTTCTGCAATTTTGCTTGTATTTTCATGGGTTTATTTGCTTGCTACTTACACATTTCTTCCATACTTGTTTGCTGATTTATGTGCAAGGATTGCGACTTCACTAGTGATTTGCATCCACTAATTTTTGTTGTATTTTGCAAGTTTGAAGAAAATTGTGTTTTGAAAGGCGCCTTATCTTGATCACTTGGAGAAATTGCTCAACAAACCATCTACAAGTTAAGTTTCCATCTACAAGATTCACTGCTAGGAAGTGTGATTTGACTCCATAGCCCAACTAAGGAATTGGGTCAGTCATTTCTATACTCTTGTTTGTTGTTCTCCATTAGCCATTTAAATTCTCAATTTCTTAATCTCTTTGTATTCATTGGAATCAAGTGTTATCTTCTCCTAGCTCACATCTCATTGCATCCTATGGAATAAATCCACAATCTGAAATTAAAGTCATCTAAAACTCTTGGAAAAGGCACTGGTTACATTTAAATTCACAAATATTTCAGTGTTTGTAGAAATTTTACTTTATTTTTTTACAAATTTAGCTTGCTGTCATTTTAATTATGAATCTGATTTTTAAACCAACAAGCTATTGTTAAGCCGAGACATACTTTAAAACCAAACCAACACCTCAAATAAACTCAAAATTTCAGATCTAAGCTTTGAAATCAATAATAACCAAAATATGAACTAAAATCTATTGCTGGTAGCCATTTATACTCAACATTATACCCTGTTAGTTACCTATACTTAATTTCCTAGGTGTTACCACTCAAACTAGCAACCCTTTCAAAGCAAACTAAGTGTGCCCTGTTCTAGTGATGGTAAGCATATGAGAGGGGTTAGACACAATATCACCACAGTTTAACCTCTCAACACTTCGGGTAACTCCAAAACCCAGGGGGAGACCCTAATTAATGAAAGATACCTGCAACCACCACCAAGACACAAATTCCTTCCACAAAACCGTAATAGCTATAATCAATGCCTTATTGGAGTCAAACAATATCAAACCAAGACACAATAATCATGCAATAATGGAGTTATTCACTTTATCAAATAAAATCATGCCTTTTAAGGCAATTTCACGTTTCTCAAGGCAATGTCACAATTCCCAAGGCAAGCACACCAAAAAGTGCACCCTCAAGGGAAAGATGACAATTGGACTAGGGTGAAGTTAGAGGATAAGCTAGAAATACAAAACACCCTCCAATTCACTATTTATGAGGGTTTCATGGATCCCAATGCACTTTCTCAAAAGAGGACACCCTCTAGGGTTTGTGGCTTGTTACCAACAATTTTGTACCATAGTTGGATTTCTTGTGAGCCGCCAGAGTTTTGAACATGTTCAATGTTCATCATCAGTGTTCAAAAGTCCAGAAGTCATTTGCAGGGCCAATTTTGGCCCCTTTGTAATAATTGCATGTCCAGAACCCCTTGGGGGAATTGTAATAAGTTGGTCTAAGCATGGTCTTTTTGTAACAGGCTTGGCTTACCTTAGGTTTATCTGTCAAGGGGATACTCTAGAGTGTTTTTTCCTTAGGAATTATGCGTTGCGCTTCAGTGACGTATAATTCCTGAGTTTTTCACTCACATGTCCAAAATTGGAGTATTTTCCTTGGCGGTCAAACCTTGGGAGGTTATTAAAGCCTAGGTGTATATGTATTTTTACATGCTAGCCATCAATAATGAGTCGTATGGACATGCACTAGGTCTCCTAGGAGTTTGAGTCGATTCCGAGAAAAATAATTTTTCTTGTAAACTTAGGCATTTTTTTTAATGGTTTAAATGAGAAATTTCAAATTGTAATTAAAGTATGGTTTGGAGGCGGAATTTTGGCGTGGGGGTGCTCGTTTTCATAGTCAAGAGCGTCCTCTTTACCCTAGGACCCACTTTTCCTATGTTTCAAGTGATTAAATTATCACTTGAAGCATTTTGCTTGAGAAGGCGACAAAATGTAAAAAAAATCCTAAAAGTGCTACAAAATGGCACTAAGTGACAAAGTTATAAAATCGAGAAACATGTTTAAAACATGTGGGAAAATGTGGCAAAGTGTTTTATTATGAAGGGAGACCATATTAAGTGGATAAATTACATGGTATAAAGTCAAATCAAAAGGTGGTGAATAAAATCATGTTGGGAGTTGCGCCCTCTCCTCACATGGGCGTCATACCTCACGTGTGGCAGCTCGTAGCTTGTTGAAGGAGTTTCCAAGGATGAAAAGGGGTGCCTTTCCCATGTGGTAGCCACCTCATTGTCCAAGCGTGAGTCAAGGCTTAGTTAAGCCATTGTTTCCTCCTCGAATCACTCCCTAGATTGAGGGTTGCGCCCTCCAAGCCCCAAAGGCTCCATGAATGCGACCTCTCTTCTCCTTACTCTATAAAAGCGAGGCTTGCTCCATTGTTTTAGATGGATGCAAGGAACCTCTGCCTATTTGAAATTGCAATTTGCTTATCTTTTATATGAATAAAGTTCAGACTTTGGAGGTCAGACTGATGGTGCAAGAACTCTTGTGGTGAATGTTTTGCTCATAAACCGAGGTGAGATCTGTTTAGTTATTCTTCCTTTCATGCAAGTGTTAACTATTTAGCTAAAGACGATTATATGCTAGTCCTTAGAATAGACATTTGGAGTTTCAAGTTGTTTATTTATGTGTAGTTATCTAAGATCCGAGATTTGCATTTTGTAGTCAGTTATACTTGTGCACTTTCAATTTTATTTAATTTACTATACTAGATCTACTCACTTGTGTGAAGGGTTTCTTAGCTTTGCAGATCATCAAGCGTGGAGTAGAGATCGGAGTTCGCCTGCATCTTATCTTTCTCCACCACTTTTACAAGTCTAATGCTCTCTTGTACTGCAGGCGCTCCACTTCTCGAATTTGTTCAAACTTGGGCTTGAGCTTTTCCTTCTTCCTTCCTAAAATTTAAAACAATCCTCTTTTTTTCCTTTTGTTCAAAATGTTAAATTTCATACATTCATAACATAAAACATAAATGCATAACCAAGATCACTAGAAGCAAGACAAAGCACAAAACAACAACACAGAGTTTGACCTGGGAAACCCAAATGGGAGAAAACCCAGCAACCTTCGCAGAGAGATGATAATTCCGAGATTAGAGTACAAAAAAGAAAAGAGAAAGAATGTGAAAGTGTCTTTCACAAGTAGATGCCCCAAATAAGCTTCCTCCTTCAAGTGATGCGAAATCAGCCTCCTCCAAGTGATGCGCACTTGCTAAGTGTGAGAATGAGCTAATGAGGTGCACCAGCCTCTTATTTATACAAGTGCAAAAACCAGAAATTCCCCAACTGTGTTGACTTCACCTGGGGGCAATAAATAATTTATTTTTAATAATTTTCTTTTGTTTATTTGCACCCCAAGGTTTACATTGACTCTTACATGTGATTACATAAATAATTACATTCAGTTCATCTCCCTTAGGAGGTACAATCAAGTACAATAAAAGTACAATAAAATATAATGAATAATATCTTCCTAAGTTGCACAAAATCCAACACTCCCTCTCAACGAGGAAAGTATTCTTCGATCTTCATCAACATCACGATCATCTGGGTTTCATCTTGTACTCTACACTGTCTCCATCATCTCTATGCATATTGAAGGTTGTCCACACAGTTTCTATGCATCATCTTTACCAGTCCTTCGGTGAGTCCAGGAGAAATACTCAATCCTGGATATCTGAGATTATTAGCTGTACCATCTCTTCTATACAATTTGCTACCTGTCTGTCTCATCTACTAATGGGGTCCTCCCATACCTGGCTGAGATCTCAGACGAGCAAAAGGGCACAACCATCTACTGACTGTCCGACTCTTCTGCCTATTGGATTTTTCCCATATCTGGCTGAGTACCTGGATTGTAGAGGCACCTGTGCAACCACATGACCAACTGCTGACTGTCCTACTCATCTGCCTATGGGATTTCTCCCATATCTGGCTGAGTAACTGGATTGCAGAGGCACCAGTGTGAACCCGACCAACTGCTGACTGTCCTACTCATCTGCCTATGGGATTTCTCCCATATCTGGCTGAGTAACCGGACTGTAGAAGGCACTAGGGTGAGCCCGACCAACTGCTGACTGTCCTACTCATCTGCCTATGGGATTTCTCCCATATCTGGCTAAGTAATCGGACTGTAGAAGGCACCAGGGTGAGCCCGACCAACTGCTGACTGTCCTACTCATCTGCCTATGGGATTTCTCCCATATCTGGCTGAGTAACCGGATTGCAGAAGGCACCAGGGCAAAGCAGGGCAAGCATCTCAATGTCATCTTTCCCCCTCAAGGAGGGATACGTTCTCTTCGACTCCAAGTCTTCCGTGAAAGTATTCAAACTTCATCTTGGGAAGAGCCTTGGTGAGAACATCTGCAGTCTGGTCGTCTGTTGGCACGTACTGTAACTCGACCGCACCTTTCTATACCATATCACGAATGAAGTGATATCGAGTCTCAATATGCTTCAACCTGTCGTGAAATACAGGATTCATTCACATCTGCACACAGCTTTGGTTATCACAGTGAATCACGGTCGGCTCTGGAATCTGGCCAAACAATCCTGCCAGGAGTTTACGAAGCAAAACTGCTTCTCTAGCTGCTGTGCTAGCAGCCATGTACTCGGCCTCTGCAGTACCGAGTGCTATCGAGTTCTGCTTCCTGCTGCACCAGGAAATAACCGTAGAACCCAAACTGAAGCAGCATCCAGAAGTACACTTCCGATCTGCAACACATCTTGCCCAATCTGAGTCTGTAAACCCCTGCAATCTCAGGTCACTATTTGAAGCATATTTCAAACCATATCCCACAGTGCCATGTAAGTATCTGAGCACATGTTTTGCAGCAATCCAGTGAATCTGCCTTTGGTTCGAACATGAACTGACTGGGGGCATTCACAACAAAACATATATCTGGTTTGGTGTTGGTCAAATACATCAATAACCCAATCAACTGGCGATACATGGTGGGATCAATCAAATCAGAATCTGAAGTAGAATCTCTCAACTTCTTCCAATTCGCATCCATCGGAGTAGCCATGGACTTGCAGTCCAACATCTCGAATCTCTTCAATATGTCAATGGTGTATTTTCCTTGTCCTAGGAAAATCTCTTTCTGCCTCTGCCATACTTCTAAGAAGTAGTGCATCAATCCAAGATCTTTCATTAAAAACTCAGAGGCGAGATTCTTCTTACACCATACAATGAGTTTCTCATTTCCTGTGAGAAACAAGTCATCAACATACAATACAAAAATCAGTGACTCATCATCTGCAACCTTGAAGCAAAGGTTGTGGTCTGCATCATTCTGATGCACCTTCCATCTCATAGCTGAATGAATAGCAATGATCGATCTGATGGAAGTATCTCGAGCCACAGGAGCAAATCTATCATCATAATCGACTCCCTCTTTCTAAGAGAATCTTCTGGCAACAAATCTGGCCTTGTATTTCCCATATGCTCCATGCTAAGTCTGTTGTGCCCATCTAGGTCTTTTTCGACCTACTGCAACATTTCTGGGAATATCAACTGGATCAATGGAATCGATAGGTTCATCCTTTTCTGCTAACTCCCTCTTGAACTAGAGGGGGAGATGATCTCATCTCCTTTGGTTCTATCATTTCATCATCGATCTTCATGTCTGATCCTCTGCCTTTCTTGATAACTAATTCTTCTTCAAAGGTCACATCCCTACTGACTTCAATCTGTCTGGACCCTGGGATGTAGATTCTGTAAGTCTTTGAAGACTCACTGTATCCCACAAAGGTTCTCTTCTTGCCTGAAGGTTCCAACTTGGGCACATGTATAAAGACTGGACAGCCAAATATCTGAAGGTGGCTTACTTCTGGTTTCACTTCTGTGAAAGCTTCCTCTGAGGTCATCCTTTTAGGCTGAGAGTCATATTCCAGGAAGCTTCTTGCTGAACATCAACAGGATTCATATGTCCATCGGAACAAGTCCTCTTGTAGGCCAAATCACATGGTCTTTTCCCTACAATTCAAATCTCGATTGATGATCAGTGACATTTTATAATCAAATGGAAAAACAAATAGTTTACACAGGCATCTTAGCTAATACTTTATCACAACAATCATGAACATGTCTAACAAACACTTCTGGGAAGTATCTAGATGTCTGTTATCTCCACTAGACCATGCCATCAAGAGTGTGCACTACCCTAAGCAGGTAGGAGGGAGATATCATCTAGACTAACTTCATGAAATGTTGTGTAACTCATATGCATAATATAATAGGGTAAACTATATCAACTGCTCAATACATTAGATCTGCATATAAAAAAACATATAGACAAAAAACAGATCTATGTAAGCAAGAAAACAAAATACTTATCTCTTATTGTTTTGGTGTGTGGGCCCGTACTGCCTTCTTGTGGGAACCATAAGAGATCTATGTTCTTGCATTCTGGATCTTCTAGAAGAGGAACTCCGAACGATCATCATCCCTTTGCTTCTTGCGATGATGATCCTCTTCTACATCAGTAGTTGAGGCTTCATGCTTCCTTTTACTTGAACTTCGACAGCTATTTGCGTATTGTCCATATTTTCTGCACCTATAGCATTGAACTTGAGATATGTCCTTCTTCTCCTTTTGATATGGGCGAGGACTTGGTCTCCGATCTTGGTGCTTGTGTTTATGGAACTTCCTACCTTTTCCCTTACCCTTCGTGGCATGAGAAACAAAAGCTTGGTTCTCCTCAGGTTGAGTGCATGGCCATGGAGTCTTTGACGTGCTGCGATTCTTGTCTCCTCCTGAGAGCAATTTGCCTGTTGCCAACTAAGTTGTACTTGGTTGGATTATCAAGCGAGCGGGCAAAGTTGAACATGTCAATGTTCATTTTCGATGATTTGATGTCCAGCAGGCCTTTTAAAAGCCCCATTTTTAATTTTTTTTTTCCACATGTCCATGGCCTTGCGGGGTTTGTAATAAAATGTACTAGCATGGTGTTTTGTAAAGGACTTGGTTCCCTAGGACTTTTTGGCTAAGTCAGGTATTCCAATGAGTTTTTTCACCTATTAATTATGTCTCGCATTAGTGCATAACATAATTTTTTGGGTTTTTCTCCTGCTCCTCCAAAGCTGGAATGCCTAGGGAGGTTAATGGGCCTTAGGGGATTGTTAAAGTCCATGGGTCAATGTATATGAACATGCTAGACATTGTTTTTGAGTCATATGGACATGTGCTAAGTCCCCCTAGGTAGTTCCCCCTAGGTAGTTTTTTAATTTTTGGCGAGAAGTATTTTTTCCGTAAATGAGCCATTTTTTTAATGGTTTCATTAAAAAATATTGTAAATGGCATAAAAATGTCATTTAGGGGTATTTTTTGCCTTAGGTGTGCTCGTTTTCTAACTCAGAGCACCCTCTTAACCCCTAAACCCACTTTTCTAATGTTTAGGTGTTTAATTTTTCACTTATGCTAAAAAAAACCAAAAAAGTAAAAAAAGTCATAAAAAAAAAAGTGAAAAATGACTTAAAAAATATTTCCAATTTTGGAGGAGTTAGAGGTCTGAAATATTTCAGCTATGTTTTAGGAGTTGTAAGAGTTGATTGGAAAGATTCCGAGCAGCTATATTAGTGGGATTACTTCCCCATTTAAGGGGGGATATTTCCCAAAATTGGGCACCTTCAATCATGGAATTTGCAGCTATGTTTATGAGTTGTCACATGGCTGATTTTTAGCTGATTTGGGGTTGATTTTGGCAGCCCATTACATGGGAGTGGGCAGCCCCATTTGCTCCACGAGTTATGCCACTCACTCCACCCATTCCTCCTCAACTTGGGCACCCCCTCTCCTTGAGTTTTTCTATATAAGCAAGTTCACTCTCATTGTTTTCTCATGAGAAGGTGGAACCTCTGCTCCTATCTTTGTAATATTTTTGCATTTGTTTATGAATAAAAGGCTTTGGAGGCAATTCTATGTGTGGACTCTCATGGTGTGGATGATCATGTTCTATTTTAACATATGAGGTAATCTGTGTCTTTACATGTTTATTCATGCTTGTTTATTGATCAATCACTAGCTTTTGAAGGAGATGTTGAGCTTAGTAAGGTAAAGATAGTGTAATCTATTTCATTATTTTTACTGTTGGTTATCATAGAGTGCTTAGAGTTCAATGTCATTTTTGTTTAAATGTTTGAATCTAGTTCTCTATTTTAGTCTACACTAGTGCATTTGATTTTGCTTGTGTGAGTTGTCTTTTGTGTCTACAGGTTGCCGATCCGAAGAGTTGGTGGAGCTTGCTTGTATCCATTGGTCTTCGAAATTGATTCAAGGAGAACTAGTCCCATTGATCCCCACGGTGGAGGACTCCATAGCCCAAATTCAAGCATTTCTTCTTCTTTTCATCAACATAAAAAATCTTCAAATCTTTCTTTTGGTTACTTTGGTTTGCATATTTCAGACCTCATTCTTGTTTAAAAAATCATAAGTAGGTCTGATTTTTGTTTTAGATCTTAAGCTCATCTTCAAGTAAAATCTTTATCTAGATCTAGTTGATGCATGCTTCTTGTTTAAGTGTACTTTTCCGAATATTTTAAGGGCTTAAGCAAGTAGTATGTTTGGCTGAACTTCATGTGTATTTGGCTGATTTAAAGAGCTGATAATTTGTAGCCCTTAAAAGCTTGCAAAGATCCCAAGTAAAACAAGCCCCATCGCTTGTTTTACTTGGTTAAATTTTGTCATTTTAACTAGTTTTAACACTTAGTTTTTTCTGGGTTTTTTAGGAGGTGTTCCAAAGACACTCTTAAAGTGTTTTTGGGCATCTTATACTGACGTTTACTTGTTGGTTTGCAGCAAAAGATGAACAGGTAGGAGGAGGTGCTACCAAAATTTCAAAGATCCAGGCAATCCGGAGGACCAATATTGATTATTTTGCAAACCGGATACTTCTTCTCTCCAATTTTTGTAAGCCACTGAGTCAATTAAGGTTAGGGCATTTTTATTGCATTGTAACTAAAGTATTAAACGAGAGCAAGTGGGCTAAACAAGCGCCCACACCCCATCCCCCAAGGGGGGAAAACTGTGTCGACTCAATTTTCGTGGTTTGCAAATTTTTTAGTTTAGATTTCATTTCCGCACTTAATAAAATCGAACTAGGCTTAAAATTAACCTTGTTGGTCCGTTCCATTGGCAGGCCACAAGTTCACTCAAAACATAGTTTTATCATTTTTTTTACAAACTCAAACGCCCCCCTTGCTTTTTCGAAGTAGGGTTTCTGTACATGGGCTTGTCCGAGTACGTGCCTGAAAAGAGACTCTTGGGGTTTAAAAAGATAAAATTTTGGTTCATAAAATTTTCTAAAAATATCAAGGTCTTCTCCCGTATGCTCTGTGGCCAACTTGCAGCTCAGTTTGATCCAGTTGGTACGCATTAGAAAGGGGGAGATGGCTAGTAATAGGATCTAACACCACCCCGAATAAAAAACCCTTTATGTGAAAATCCGGCACATCGCGAGCATTTTGTTGTCGTGGGGAAATTTCTCAGAAGGCTTGCGACAAAACTGAGTAGTGACCTCTTGGAAACTGTTAGGCTTGCCCTTGTTGGTACAGCATCTGAACATCTCCTTGAGACTCCGATTCAACCCAAGTTTGAGCAGGAAGCCACACATCAAAATTCCGAACATGTTCCCCGTACCTTTGCGTATATTGGGAACCCACCAGCCATAATAAAAAGATCACTTTCACATTAATTCTAAAATAAACCAAGAACACTTGCACAACATTTACTTTTCTGCTCATGCATCTATTTCAAGTCCATTATAAGGCACTGGTCTATATTAATATTATTTCATGTTATTGACAAATGTTGCAAATAAATGATGATAATAGTGAATGGGAGCAAATGATGTATTGATGAATGATTGTCCTGCTTTATATAAGTATATGCTGCTTTTATCTTTGTTATCAAAAATATTTTTTCTAACTCCTAGATTAGACACCTTAGTTTTTATTTTTAGGGTCCACCCCCCTTGGCTTTGCTAGGAAAGCCTAGACGGAGGTGTCGAGTCCCAAGTGACAGCACTTGACTCTGACTTGCCCCCAAGGCCACACCAGCAACTTGAAGACTTCTGCTGCGTTTTCCCCAGGTGTGGAACCAGGCGGCAACACTGCCCAAAGCTTGTCAAACTTTGGTAGTTTGGATCTACCACTTATGCTTTGGATAAAGGACTCCCATGATGGTGGAAGACCATTTAAAGTGTGGAGGACAAACTCCTTATCGCCAATAGGATCTCCACTGGTGCTGAGCTTGTCTCTGAGTTCTGCGATCCTCATAAAGTATGAGGCAATGGATTTTGACTTTGCTATCTTCATATTTGAGAGTTGGTTTCTCAAAGTCATGGATACATTTAGGCTAGTGTGTTCAAACAGCTTCATAATGGTCTTGAACATTTTCCTAGCATTCTTCTTTCCTGAGATTTGAGAAACCAAATGGTCTCTCACTGAATCCGCAAGAATTCTTCTTGCTTTAGCATCATTCTTTCTCCATCGGGATTTATCCTCTTCGGCTTCTGGTTCAGGGACCTTCTCATTTACATATAGCAAGAGATCATTTTCTTCTAGGAGTAGAACCCTAGACTTCCAGGAGATAAAGTTGGAGGCTCCTTCCAAACGATCTTCAACCTTCATCCCAATCATCTTGATTGCAGATCTGGTTCAGAAACCCTAGCAAGAGATAGGTCAAAAATGAAAGTTAATAATTTGAAAAACTGAACCCACAGATAAATTCTCCTTGCCAAGGAGAGTTGAATAGAGGGTGGGCTGGTCCAAGTTTGTGGAGAGAAATGAGTTAAAACTGAAACCCTAATTCTGTTGCAGCCACAGAGTTGGGTCAAAAATTGAAAGTTCTTGGAATTGAATTCCGTTTTCACCAATAGATTCTCCTTGCTAAAAACGAAATTCCCATGGCTCTTTTTCTTCAAAATGGTGGGTGAAGACTTCACAAGATGAAACCCTAATTCTGGCAGGGTTCCGACAATGCTTCGGCAATGGCTTCTTCTAGAACTGCTCTGATACCATGTTAAATTTCATACATTCATAGCATAAAACATAAATGCATAACCAAGATCACTAGAAGCAAGACAAAGCACAAAACAACAACATAGAGTTTGACCTGGGAAACCCAAATGGGAGAAAATCCAGCAACCTTCGCAGAGAGATGATAATTCCGAGATCAGAGTACAAATAAGAAAAGAGAAAGAATGTGAAAGTGTCTTTCACAAGTAGATGCCCCAAAATAAGCTTCCTCCTTCAAGTGATGCGAAATCAGCCTCCTCCAAGTGATGCGCACTTGCTAAGTGTGAGAATGAGCTAATAAGGTGCACTAGCCTCTTATTTATACAAGTTCAAAAACCAGAAATTCCCTAACTGGGCCGACTTCACCTGGGGGCAATAAATAATTTATTTTTAATAATTTTCTTTTGTTTATTTGCACCCCAAGGTTTACATTGACTCTTACATGTGATTACATAAATAATTACATTCAATTCATCTCCCTTAGGAGGTACAATCAAGTACAATAAAAGTACAATAAAATATAATGAATAATATCTTCCGAAGTTGCACAAAATCCAACACAAAAAAGAAGCAAATAGATCTAATTTTAAAGTTTATTTGCTTTCATCATAGATATAGGAAAACTTAATGATAAATCATAGATCTAGATCTAAGTTTCATTACTTGAAATAAGTTAAATTTTTCCTATCATTTGCAAGTATTAAATTTTTCCCGTCGGTCGCCCCCGATGTTGTAATGCAGTATAGGATTGTGTAGACTCACTGGGTGCTCCCCATTAGTCCTCGAACCATGCACACTTGCCACCATTACTATGCAGTATGCGTATCATTGTTCTATCTGATGTGAAGTGTATGCAATGTAAAATCCAAGAATGTGTTTTTTAACCCACACGGATCATAAAGCCTATGAAATGTAAATCCAAGAATGTGTTTGTCAACACACACAGACAAAGGCTAGCTGTATATATTTGAGCAAGTAATGGTTATTCCTCACCGAGTCCAAAAGGACTGGGAGGTGAGATTGAGTAAGGGACAGCTAATTCTAAGTGTCCCCTAAAGTCTCAAGTTACGGTTTGCCGGACACCCAGTCATGGCGGTTCTAGAAAAGATCCTCATGGAGTCTGTTGCATGCACGGATGTGAGTTGCAAGGTGTGTGTTAGAGGCTAGTGGTGGTTTCCCTGCACTATACCCATTTGTGAGGCACCGCCCTTCCCTGTGTTTTCTCATGATGTACTTATGTCATTGGGTCCTGTTTTCTCCGCTTATCCGAAGGGTCACTTAGTCTTGGTCTTTGACATTCCCCTATCCTTTAGCCTTGTTGTCGACCTCACCCAAAGCTAGCTCAATGACCAAATCTATAAGTGTGCATAGCAGTAGAGTCTTTGTTGGAAGTGGTGGGCCCACCTCACCTTGGACCCATTTTTGAGATATTGTTTATTTATGATCACCATATGTTTGTCATTTTATGCTCGTAGTTATTGTACTAACATAAATAAGGGATCCTTGGCATCCTATGTGCATGCAGAGACATAACAGTTCAGCCATTGCCATTTTTTACCAGAGTTGACTTGGCCAAACTAGCTTGACTAGGCAAAAAATGGGCCCCGAAAAAAGTTGGAAGCAAAACTTCGATTTTGGTTATTTGGTATGCATTGGGGTCTCATACAAGCCCCCAAGTGTTAGATCCTCAAAATAATGAAACGTCTATGAGATTTTTTAATTATTGATGGCCAGCAGGGCCATACTTTAATTAAAAATGCTTGAAATTGGGCAAAGGGTGCCTAGATGATGGATCATGGTTGCTCTAGTGACCATTCTTAGTACGTTTGTGGCCTACGATCGCATTGGAATAGACGGCTCGTCAATCTGAGCAAAAGAAGTGGGTCAAAAGGGCAATTTTCATCTTCAGCTATGTGAACCAGCAAATAATTAATGAAAAAATCAAAATTGGCTAAGTTAAATTTTGACATGGTAAGTGCAATGCTGTGTAAAAGTAAAAGGGTCTCTTATTAGCATTTTTACATAGTTTGGACACACATTATTTAGTGTGGAGCTCTCCATTCAGCCCAGCTATGCATATGGGGCGAATCTACCCATACTTGGGGCATTTTTGGGCAAACAAAACTTCATATTTTGGAAGCATTATGTAATGAAAACTTTGGGTATGGGGTCGAAGGGGCTAAAACAGCCTAAAGCCACCCCTTAGACACCCCCTCACTTGTTGTATGGACCCCACCTTGGTCCCTCACTCTCCACATGGGCGCAATAGGGTAACTCACCCCCCCTTTCTATCTCATTCGATCTCAATTATCGATTTTGTGATGGTGATTAGATCTCAGCCCTTCATCTTCTTAGGAAGGGTTTTTGTTATGAGTTCTCTCTATAAGAAGAGAAGCTCTCTCATTTGGAGCTCCTCTTGGCATATTGTACAGTTGAGACTGATTTCTATAGACATTTCTTTCGGTTCTTTGAGAGATTGTGTATGGATGTTTGTTGCATTGACTGATAGCTAGTTCCCATAGCATTGTTGAGTGATTTTAGTGGTGTTTCTATCTTTCCTTGGCTGAAGCGAATTGCAGGTGAAGAGGCCATTTGAAGGGGGGCGCAATTCTTGGAGTTGGCACTCCATTCTTGCTCTCTCTCCGGAATATCAACAAAGGAGTTGTTCTTGCTTAATGCTTTTCAATTTCCTCATTTTTAGTCAATTACTTGCTGGTTTAAGTCGCTATTTGCTGCATTTTCTGATTTCATCCTCTTTGTGGCAGGTTGCTAGGGCGCAGTTGGTCAATTGGTTGCTCAAAACACTCAAGGAACTCGCTGGTTGCTCAACACTTGTAGTTTGGGGCTAGTCTTCGTGCAAAATCCATCCATTCACCATCATCTCAGGTACACTCTCTTTGCTTGTCTCCATAAATTCGATTTCACTGTGTTTGCTAAGCTGGGAAACAATAAAATCAACCAAAATTTAAAATCTCTAAATTTCACCGTTAAAACTCTGTTTTTGTTTCAAACCCACCTTGGAAATAATTTAAAGTGCCTACTTCTTAAGTCTCAACCCATTTCGACTCCATTTACCCACCTAATAGGCACTAGACAATTTTTTGATTTCGCTGTCCTTGGGCAGGTTTTTGTTTCAAACCCACCTTGGAAATAATTTAAAGCGCCTATATCTTAAGTTTCAGCCCATTTCGACTCCATTTACCCACCTAATAGGCACTGGACAATTTTCTGATTTCGCCCTCCTTGGGTAGTTTGCCCTACCACGTTGTTTGGGTCATTTTTGGGTTGTGGGTATTGCTAGTTTTGATTTGTATTTTTCCAATATCATCTTACATCAAGTTAAAACCACTAGAAGTGTTGTTTAAATCACAAATTTTATCTCTGTTATGCATGCACAATGAATTTGACTCATTTTCCCCATAGGGAGAGATCCATCCTTCACTTGTAGTTTAATTTTCGATCCTAAGTTAATTTCCAGCCATCCAATACTTCAATACTACCATTTTTATGCACATATCAGATCTGAAGTAAATCAATTGGATGTTCTAATTTCACTCACAATTTCAGTCGTCTGGTTGGAAAGAGTCTTAGGATGTTCTAGACACTTCTTCTTTGTCTTCTCTTGTTTATTTGGGGTTTGTAAGTGTCTGATTTTGAGTCTCAGCCATAGCTGGTTGAATATGGTCTCCCTCTTGACTAGGCTACGTGCCTTGTCTAAAGTGACAAACACTCTGTTTGGAGTGACAACTGCTCTACCGATCAGCGGACTTGGTGTCTGCAGGTGTCACCTGCCTAGCTGCCTTCCTCTACCATCTCGGACGGGATACATCTAGAGGCAACTAGTGTTTGTGTGATAACAAAACCTTCATGAAGAAATGGGATATTTGTGGGTTACAGTGAGCAATCAAAGGCTTACCGTATCTACATCCCAGGATACCGCCAAATTAAACTTAGTAGAGATGTTACATTTTATGAAGATACAACTTTCAACAAATCTACGAAGACTCAAGAGGATGAAGAGGAGCATGAAGCTCCTAGAGTTACAGAAACTAGTAATGCACTAGACAGGAATATTTATGAAGGACATATTCTAGAGGATCATGACATGACAAAACCTCAGAGACCTGAGGAGACACCTCATGAGGTAAATCCACAGAAGAGAAGACCAGCTTGGGCACGAGAAATAATACAAGATGCAGGAAAATATGGTGCCCCAAAAGGAACCAGTAGAGAAAGCAAGAGACCAAGGCCATATTCTAGTTATGTAGCCTTGATGTCTAACCTTGTTGAAGAAGAACCCACATGTTTCAAAGATGCGACAAAGAAAAGGAATGGTTGGATGCTATGAATGAAGAATACCAATCCATCATAAAGATTGATGTTTGGGATGTGGTACCAAGACCGAAGGACAAGTCAATAGTTTCGTCAAAGTGGATTTTCAAAACAAAACATTCGGTAGATGGAAGCATTGAGAAGTACAAGGCAAGGTTCGTAGCTCGGGGTTTCTCTCAAAAGGAAGGAATTGATTATGAGGAGACTTTTGCTCCCGTGGCTAGATATACCTCAATTAGAACCATTCTTGCCTTGGCAACTAAGATGAAATGGAAGTTGCATCAGATGGATGTAAAGATAGCTTTCCTGAATGGAAAAATAGAAGAAGAGGTATACATCGAGCAACTAGAAGGATTTGAAACAGATGACAAAAAAACACATGTATGTAAATTGAAGAAGGCATTATATGGGTTGAAGCAAGCACCCAGAGCATGGTATGGAAGAATTGATGGTTTCCTGATGAGCTTAGGCTTTACCAAGAGTAAAGCAGATTCTAACCTTTATTATAAGGTCATAGATGGTGAACCTATGATATTGCTATTGTATGTGGATGATTTATTTCCGAGAGGAGAAGACAAGCCCATCACTGAATGTAAGAAGAAGCTTGCTGCAGAATTTGAGATGAAAGACCTTGGGATGATGCACTATTTTCTAGGTCTTGAAGTATGGCAGTTCCCAGATGAGATTTTCCTAAGTAAAGGAAAATATATGTTGAGATCCCAAAAAGATTTGGGATGTTGGATTGTAAGGCCATGACTACTCCGATGGTGACAAACTTGAAGCTCTTGAATGATGCTTCATCAGAGACAGTAGATGTTATGGCAGATTATTGGCTCATTGATGTATTTGACCAATACTAGACCAAATATATGTTTTGCTGTGAACACCTTGAGCCAATACATGGTAGAGCCTAAACATGTACACCTAATTGCAGCAAAACATGTGATGAGGTACCTAAAAGGTAAATTGGACTGTGGACTCAGATATGCATCAGATAGCGAGTTCAGATTGTACGTATATACAGACTCAGATTGGGCTGGAAGTGTCGAAGATAGAAAAAGCACTTCAGGATGTTGTTTTAGTTTGGGATCAGGCATGATCTCATGGCTCAGTAGAAAGCAGCCGTTGCTCTCAGTACAGCAGAAGCTGAATACGTCGCAGCATGTTCAGCTTGTAGCGAAGCAGTTTGGCTTCTCAAGATGTTGGCAGGATTGTTAGTTGCAGAGATAGATGTGACTGATATTCTCTGTGACAATCAGAGTTGTATCAAGATGTCAGAGAATCCAGCGTTCCATGATAGATCGAAGCATATCGAGATCAAGTATCACTATATCCGGGATATGGTGCAGAAGGGAGCTGTAAACCTCAAGTATGTTCCCACAGAGGAACAAGTTGCTGATGTGTTGACTAAGCCTCTGTCTTGCATAAAGTTTGAACACTTTCGAGACAAGCTTGGTGTGGTCCGAAAGGACCTCCCTCGAAAGAGGGAGTGATGATGATGACTAGTTTGACATGAGCTCCTTCGAAAGGAGTGGGGTCCGAAAGGATCACCCTCGAAAGGGGGAGTAGTTTCTTGGAGCCTTGTTATGGTAGCTCAGTCTAGGATTGATACGTTAGCCTGACAAGGCTTGGTTGATCCGAAAGGATTGGTATGTCATCACTAGCTAGATCCTAGGGGGATTGGTATGTCTGGCTAGGCTTGTTTGGTCCAAAAGGATTAGTAAGCCAGACAAGGCCCGTTTGATCCCTGGGTAGATTAGGATGTCTGACTAGGCTTGATTGGTCCGAAAGGATTAGTAAGTCAGCATCATCTACCAGAGTGCCCACCACAACGCATATTCCAGATGTTGATGTTGTTCTAGCATTCACATGTTGATGGTTGTTCCAGCATTCACATGCTGATGGTTGTTCAACATTCACATGCTAATGGTTGATGTTGTTTTAGCATTCGCATGCTGATGGTTGATGTTGTTCCAATATTTACTTATTGATGATTGATGTTGTTGTTCCAGTATTTACTTACTGATGGTTGATGTTGTTCCAGTATTTGCTTACTGATGATTGATGTTGTCGTTCCAATATTTAATTACTGATGATTGATGTTGTTGTTCCAGTATTTACTTACTGATGATTGATGTTGTTCCAGTATTTACTTACTGATGAATGATGTTGCTATTCCAGTATTTACTTACTGATGATTGTTGTTGTTCCAGTATTCACTTACTGATGATTGATGATGTTGTGCCAGTATTCATATACTGATGATGGTGATGATATTTCTATCTGACAATGATGATGTTGATGTTCCAGCAATTTCTTGCTGATGATGATGATGTTGATGTTCCAACAAATTCTTGCTTACAATGATGATGTTGATGTTCCAGCAATTTCTTGTTGACGATGATGATGTTGATGTTCTAGCAATTTCTTGCTGACGACGATGATGTTGATGTTCCAACAATTTCTTGCTGACGATGATGTTCCAACAGTTCCATGTTGATGATGCTGATGATGATGATGTTGATGTTGCCCCAGATATATGATGATGTTCCAAAAACTTCCTACAACATACAGAGTTTCACCGGTCAGTTAGACAGCTGTTGATGTTGCCCCAGATATATGATGATGTTCCAAAAACTTCCTACAACATACAGAGTTTCACCAGTCAGTTAGACAGCTGTTGATGTTGATGATGTTGCCCGCAGAATACCTTCCTAGTGTGTTAAAGAAATGTAACTGCGGAAGATATTCTAAATGTACTTGTCTATTGTATTATTTTATTCCTCCTTCGGGAGATGTCATTGATGTAATTGATAATGTAAGAGTCATTGAAAGAGTCAATGTAAACCCTAGGACTTGTGTCGGCCTGGAAGAATCTAGAAAAGAATATTATATTATGTAATTGACAAGTCGGCCTAGTCAATTAGGTCAAGTCGGCCCTGTTGGGGAAAAGTCACCTCAACCGAAGGATATAAATAGGAGGTTGAATTGCTCATTTGTATCCATCCACTCACTCACTCACTCACTCAAGTTCGCATAGGAGAGAGAGAGAAGTTCACACAAGTGAAGGAGAGAAGCTGTTTTTGACTTGGGGTTTTATCTTGTACTTGGTGAATTCTATATTGAGGAAGTTTTGCCGGGGTTTTCTCCCTTGTGGTTTCCCCAAGAGAAATTTTGTGTTCTTTGTGTTTGCTGTGCTTGTCTTTCTTTTAGTGAGTATATTGTTTAATGTTATTATGCTAAACAAGTAAAAACTTAACAGGGAATATTATAGTGGCTCCAGAGCACTGTGGCCAAAGTGTTTGACAAAAGCCCCGAGCCAGATTACATAAGCAGTTAGCAAAAAATTAGCTCAGTTTGGTTGGGAAATATTACACCATTCTAGGTGTAACTCTATTTTTATTGTTATTCTTTTCTTCTAGGGAGAAGATGCCCTAGGCACTCTTTGTTTTGCTGTTATCACTTGTTATACTTTCGAGCCCCATTAACATAGATTGATGATTTGTGGACAGTAATATAATTTCATCATATATTAATTAACATAGTCAATGAACATGGAAACTTTAAGGTTTAGAACTCATAAATTGGCTACTTTTGAAAGATTCTCCATATATTTCTGAAAAATCTTAAGATTTTTCTGTAGATGTTCACTTGTATTTTGTGTATAGGAAAAATTGTCTCAAATCTCCAAAAATATATGGTATAGTATAAAGTTTTTAAATATTTGCCTTGTAAATTATTCATTTCTTAGATTAGCCATATTTTCCAACTTTATTTGTGTGTTTTCTCAATGCTTTCCTTGACATTCCTTTTATGAACCTCACGTCCTCTTTAAGTAATGACATGCAAAGCGTCTCAGGTTCCATCATACTATTGCCTAACAGTCAGTGTGCCATTGTCTTACTCAACTTCCATAACGCTGAAAATTGTGTGATAATGACAGGTATGTTTCTTTTGCAGTGAGTGCTTATTAGCTGTCAAGCTGATATTTTGGAGATACATGTAATCAGAAAAGTTGAAGCTTGCAGTTTTGCACCAATATTTTACTGGAAATTGGACATTCTACAATGAAGTGGTTTATACTTCTTATTTTTCTATGCTGCCCATGGGCGATAGCTGCAACAAATGATGAAGGTATCCTATCTCCTTCATTTGCAATTCTTGCAAGCAGAAGAAGTTAGAGTGATAGACAGGAATGTATTAACTGAATAGAACTAAGATTCTATTCTTCACACATATTTGAATTTATTGGACCAGTTTATGTATTTGAATTCAAAGAAGTAGACAATAATATAAATGTCCAAGATTATTGTAAAACTAGATTAGCATAAAGGCAAGGTCAACAGCAACTCCTATTGATCTTAAAAAGATGCAGAGAATAATATCAACATGGATTTTCTACACTACAACTTTGTCTCTTTCAATATTGCGCTAATGTTCAGTAACTGGAACTTGTTGATTGAATGTTGTTTTGAAGTATTTTCTGGCTTTTGTAGCTTATTTTCCTGTAGGCACTACGTGGCAAGAGTTGAATATTTCTTGTTTCCAAAGTATATAGGAATGACTCCTTATATTCTCAGAACAACAGTGAAAATGTATTGTATTGAGATACAGTGTATGAATTTGGTGTTGATAATGGTTTTTTTACATGCATCAATGCCTGCTTTAGTGCCTCCCTCTTAGGTTAAATAGGTGCATGCTTCTTTCAGCCACATATTATCTTTGACTAAAGGCATTAACTACCTTTGAGCTTTATTATTGGCTAATTATGTTTTTAACTATAGACAACTGTTTTTAAGGCAACGTTTGTTTCTTTTCTCTTTTTAATGAATGAAATGTATCTTATATTTTAGATTTGAACCCAACAACTTCCCAGAAGTGAAATTGTGTAGTTTCTCCATTAAAAGTAGCTCGGTTGCATCTTTTTCACAATAAGGATACCTACCAAATGTAGTGTTCCTTAACCCCTTATAGTATCTCATATGCCCTCTTCCTGCTGGCCTAATCATCCACTTGTCCCAAAAACATACCCCTTTCTAGTGTAAGGGGGCAATGAATAGTGTATGGTAATCTGCCACAACATAGTTGCACAATGTTTGGGCTATCTTGTAGCCCCAAAGAATATGGTTGATGGTTTCTCTTCTGAGAGATCATGTAGTTGTCATTTGTAAAACCTGCATGATGAAGCCTATCCTAGACTGCTAAACTATTATCAAGGATAAAATATTTGAGAACTCTAGCTTTAAAGGATGCATGTATTTTTCAAATGCCCTAAAAGCTTTGCACGTACCTTGCTTCATGCTCCTGGATTGCCCATCTACAAGAGAAAAACTTGAGCAGGTCCTAGTGTAAATCTCTTTGGTTGTATAGTCAAACAAGGATTTCCCATAGGACCATTTCCAATAATTCGAAATAGGACCTGTTGTTGCCGGATCACACACCGTCTTTGTTGCAACAGAAATCTATGCTGCCGCTCGGTGTGCCCTTGGTGGCAAGTTTCGAGTCAAGTATGTCACTTGGTTCTTGACTCCTCCGTTTAGGCAAAATTCCCAACGAAAGCCAAGGGGGGTAGTCCCTATGGAAAGTTACTAAGGTTGTTAGGGTCTTCTAGTTAAGTGATGGGTTGTTTATTAATGTTTTTGGGAGTTTTTGATTAAAGGTTCAAGATGTAATTGCAACAATGGTTAAGAAAGCTTTCACCAGCATAAATTTAGATAAACCACTGTGAATTATAAAGATGCACAAATACTTGATATTGATAAAAAGCAAATGAAAAGTGCAAGGACCAGTGCCTTATGGAGTCAAAACACAGTGTGAAATTTGTAAATGCTGGAAAAGTAAAATGTTGTGCAATTGTCTCTTGGTTGATTTTAAATTATTAAAATGAATCTTGATTAAGGGAAAGAAGGGAAACTCTCGATATACCGTAAAGGGACAGAGTGGAATGTTCGGAAATCTAGAGTTTGGTACTTCCGTACAAGGACATGTTGGACTGCCAATACCTTGAGCGCGTGTTCAACACTACACCAACAAGGATGTAGTCTAACGATGCCCCAAGGTCAGAGTACAGCTACCCGACGCCCCCAGGCAGAACTTCCCCACCAAAAACTAGTCTCGAAGTGCCGGATTTTCACTATGTTGTGGGTAGTGAATTTTATTAGGTGACTTGATTAAATTAAATGTGAGAATTAAAAAAGTGCTTCCAACTGCATTTGGTATCCCACAGCTTAGACGTACTGCTGGTGGGTAGAGCATACGCAGTGTAGGCAAATAGTTTATTCCAATTAGAAGCAAGTAACCATCGACCCTTTGACAAAGAGCGCTCTTGACTTGCTTTTCAGCTAAGTTCAAGAGTCTTATGAAATTGAAATGCAAAACTTGTAAATAAAAAGATATTGATGGCCAATCTTATGTGTCATTTCTGATCAACCTTCACTAATAAGCAAAATTGCCTTTGGGTGAAGGTGAGAGCATACTTCGTGGCGACGAAGGCAGTTTTATTTCTACTTTACTTTTGCAAAAAGAAAAATGATTTAAAATGCAAAAATAAATGGAAGATACACCCTGCACTTCAAAAGTGAGTGTGTGAATGGGTGGAGTTAGAAAAATTTCAGTCACACGAAAATTGACAAAATACACAAATCCCCCCAGGGGGATGGGATGTGGGTGTTCGTTACCCCACTGCTCTCGTTTAAACTTTTTACAATTGGAATGCTGAAAATAAAATGCCTCTTAGTCCATTAAACTTGGATCTAAGAGATTACAATAGTGTACAAAAATTATACAACAAATTGGGTGTCCACCGGTTCGTTTTAAGCCTTCTTTGATGATCTTGATCACTCCAAAAAGTCACTTTTATGTGCAGACCTGCTAAAAACCAGCAAGTTAAAAGTGTTGAAATATGATGGGAAAGACAATGAAAAAATAAAAAATTTGAAAAATTTTACACTTATAGAAAAATTTCGAATTTTTTTTCTAAATATAGAAAATCTCAAATCTAGCCTAGATCTAATAAATGATAAAATTTTTAATTGAAATATCAGATCTAAACTAGTTTGCAATGCTGAAAGAAGAATGGATCTAAATACTAAGCATGAGAATGGATCTACTTCTTAAGCAAAGCAAAAAAAAGTTGGGAAAGGAGATAGTTTTGTTTAAAAGAGATGGATGAAACTTGTTTTTTCTAATGGCCTTGTCTCTTGCAAATAGCTTTGAAAGATCTCTGAAATACAAAAAGTGTTAGAAGAAAGATGGCTGCCCAAGAAAATGAAGAACAACCAAGTTCTCAATCCCCTTGAGCCTTTGGATCTGCAGCTAAAACAATGCCAAAACTTGCAAAAACAATGTGAAACTTAGTATGTTAGAATAAAATGAGACCAAATGAATCTAAGTATAACCGAATACAGTCGATTACATTCGAATCTCCTAATATCTAAGCATAAACAAACAAATTACAACCCAAATGTTTGCTTCTATATCCAATAGACTAAATCTACACAATGAAAGCATGAAATAGCATAAAAATAACAACAATATCACCTCAGATGTATAACATTCCAACACAAGATTCACCTGATGGACCTCCAAAGTCTGAAAATATATTACTCAATAGCACAATGTACAAAATAGCATAGGTTCTATGCATCCATCATGAAGAAATGAGCATGAGATACCTTGCTTATATAGAAAAATGAGAGAGGGGGAGGTGCATTTCCCAATATAGATCCTCTTTGACACTTGGAGAAATGCATTGATACACTTGGAAAAGGCTTGTTGACACATGTGAGGGGTTTGGGGAGGTTAATGACACATTTCTCCAACCATTTGACACTTTTTAACCTCCACTTGACACCTCTCCAACCACAAATTCGAATTTGTGACGAAGAGAGCCATTTAGGGCATCAAATGACAAGTGTAGGATACAAATCATGATTGATATGGTGGTTGGAGTGGTATTCAATGGGATGGCTGCCACCTCTTCCCAATCAAATCAATGCTCACAACACTCCAATATTGATTGGGATCTTCTTTAAATGTCTTTGGCAAGTCAACTAGGCCAACTCACCACCACCCACCTTTTCTGTAGGAGTTTGGATTTGCTCCAAATCCATTATTTTTGAAAAAAAATACCTTTTTAATATTTGGGAGAGAAATTGACTTAAGTGAATATTATTCACTCAATACTTAGGAAAAGTGGGTTTAGGGGTTTTATGGGTGCTCTGGGTTAGAAAACGGGCACCCCCATGTCCAATTTCAGCTCCTAGCCCATCTTTTATCACTTTTCTCATTTTTTAATTAAGTTATTAAAAAAACTCATAAACTCTGAAAAATTAATTTTCTTAGAATGACTCAAAAATCCTAGGGGACCTAGTGCATGCCCATATGACTCAATATTGATGGCTAGCATGTTACAAAAATACATTCCAGTAGGTTTTAATAACCCCTCAAAACTCACCATCATGGAAACACTCCAGCTTTGGAGGTGTGAGTGAAAAACTCGAGAATTATACGTCACTGAATAGTAACGCATAATCCCTAAGGAAAAAACACTCTAGAGTATTCCCCTGATAACAAACGTTCAGGAAGGCCAAACCTTTCATAAAAAACTCATGCATAGACCAACTTATTACAATATCCCCGCAGGGTCTGGACATGCAAATATTACAAAGGGCCAAAAAAATTTGGCCTGATGGATCTCGGAACACTGATGATGAACATTGAAAATGTTCATAACTTCAACAGTTCACTCGGAATCCACTAAGTGCAATTTAGTGGATAACAGGACCTTCCATTGGTTGTGCATTGGATATATTTGCCTTGCTCTTTTGCTTATCTTAGTAGCTTGACTAGGTATTTAGTGGTCATGATCTGGCGGTATATATATGTTATATGGATATGGTTGTTTTGAAGATTATCTAAATGGTCTAATTACTCAGAATAAGAAGTTCTTGTTTATACACATTGGTTTCACCCTCTTAGTAGTATGGACGTGGTCATTTCCACCATTTATGGCTTGCTAGTTATGGCATCACCTTTCACTTTTCCCCATCCATCCATTCTCTTATAGATTTGGTTTTACCTTGACTTACACTTCAGCCTCTGGTATGGAGGACCTCCCCACTTTTGCCTCTATGTTGGATAGTTTCCCTGTTGTTTGTGTCTCGGCTCTTAGTTAGCAACAAAACTTACCGAAGCCTTGATCCTTCTGGGCCAGGAGAATCCGTTGGTGTTGGTTCCTGAGTTTAGGTGAGTTGGATTTGATGCCTTGACCTCCTTGGTCGGTTACCCCCGATGTTTTGTCCTAATTATGGATGATCCCCCTAGTTGCCTGAGTTGTGTTGGCTAGACCTGAAGCAAACTGTACTACCATCATTACATGCATGTGTGAACAATTGTTATATCTTTTGTACAAGCCCATGGAAATAAATTAAAACTGTGCTTCTAAAGAGGGATACGAAATGAAATGGAAAATACCCTGGATAAAAGCTACAATTAGCTGTGCTTCTAAGCACACGAGAAATCCAAAGGGTCATAAGACTTAAAAAGCAGTGGTTAAATATATGCCAAATCTAAAGACTGCTGGCCATGATATTATGTAATGATTAAATTCCTCATGGAGCCTACGGGTTGGGATGTGAGATGGAGTAAGGGACAACTAATTCTAAGTGTCCCCTAGAACCTCAAGTTACGGTTAGTTGTGCACCTAGTTACGGTGGTTCTAGAAAAGATCCTCATGGAGCTGTTTCAGCTTGGATGTGAGCTGTAGACATTTGCTAAGGGTTGATTAAGCACCTCTCAAAACAACTTATTCCATTTGTGAGACATTGCCATTCCCTATGTGTATATTATCCAACATATGCTTGAGTGAGTACCCCTTTTCCCCCTTTATCCAAAGTGTCATAGTGTTGATTTTGTAAAGTCACTCCCTTAGCCTAGCCTTGCATTTTTCACCTTCACCCATTCCTAGCAAAATGGTCATGTCCATGAAATGAGTATATTCTTGAGGTTCTGTTTTGAGTAATTGATTGTTTTAGTCCTATATTTGATATGTTAACTGCTTAACCGCCAGTGAAATGCTACTTTATACTTTAGTCTTGCTATTAGAATAATTAAAAGAGCATAACTTATCCACTTGCACCTGCAGTATCAAACATTTTTAGCCTGGGTCATTATTTTGGTCAAATCTTGACCTGGTCAACCCAGTTTGACCAAGTCAACTGCAAGACCTGAGATGAGTTGGACCGATGATGTTTGAGATTGATTATTTATGGTCCTATGATGCCCACTTGATGGTTCCATGCAGTAAATGCAAGTTTCATATGATGGTTTGAGGGATTTTTATGGTTATTATTATTTACAGACCATTATTTTTATTTGTCCGGGCATGGTTGAGCCTACAGATGATTATCCAGGTGGTCATACGGTGTATGAGTACTCATCTCTAGTACATTTGGACCTTTTGAGTCCATTGGCACACTCAGATTTCAGTTACAGGCACTTCTAGATGAGATTTCACTCATATTGTCACTTTATTGTAGATTTGCCATTTTAAAATGGCTTGGCAGCAGAGTTGGAGATTTATTTGGTTCTCCTAGGGCGCTAAGAGGGAGTATGGGGTCCAACCACTTGTTATTATCATATTACCATACCCCTAGACAGTTTGGTACAGTCAGATTTGTGCCCAGGGCACCAGGCAGAGAGCTACAAGCATTTTATTACTTTACAGGTGATTTTCCGAGGATTAAAAATGGAATAAAATGGTCACTAAGGAAATCAATTTGGGCAATTGAGGCAAGGAATTGACATGAGGTTTGTTTAGAGGCTATTTGTGATTCATCCCACACCTTCTGGCACAACTTGCAGCATTCAGTGGGGTCCACACACACTCCGGGCTATTATTTTGATGTTTTATCATGCTTTTGAGGGGGCCACGAGTTGGTCATTTGGTCACTTTATGATATTATTGAGTCATATTACTTATCATTGTGCCATGGGGTGATGCTAGTGAAGGACATAAACACCTCCTAGCCCCACCATGTGCTTATTACACTTGTCTAGTCACTTGTCATGTGGTGCGACCCCCCTAGGGCCACTTAGTGAGTGCGCACCCCCTCTATTCATGAGTTGATCCTTATATTGTATTTCCGACTCATCATAGTCGTTGATTATTTTTGTATGTCTTTTGATCTCCACCACTCATTCAAAAAAAGTGGTTAGGGTTTTGGTCTCTCTCATTCCTATTTAAGGAAGAGACCCCCCTCATTGTAAAGGCACTTTTGGGCTCTTGGATTTCCGACATAATAAAAATATTTTTGCAAAGACTCTTGGATGCTTTGATGAATGTTCTTGCAAGTGATTGTAAAGTCTTTTCTCTTCAACGTCATTGTGGATCTAGCTTTCTCCATACTATTTTTCTGCAGGGGCCGTGTGGTATAGAAGGAAGATGTTTTTGAAGGGGGCGCTATTGTGGGGAGACTCCATCTCTCCTCCTCAAGACGTTTTGGCATCAGGGAGCATTTTTATTGTATCTTGTGACCATATTTATGCTTCTTGGTTCATCTTTCATGCCTTATAGATTATTTCTTATCTATATCGATTCTCACTGCAGATCATTTGGGCAGCGAAGGGCGCATTGGTCATCTTGGGAACATAATGATTTCACTTGGGGAGGCTGGATATCACTCTAGATTGCTTTGTTTTGGGAAGATCATCGATTTGCAAGGCGACCGCAAGCATATCCAGGTGTGTTTCAATTTATTTTTGTTGTTTTGGGATCCCTTCCAATCGTCACCATTAAAACCCTCATTGTTAAAACCCTAGTTTTATAGATCTGATAGATTTGGTGATAATTTGGGCTTAATAACTAAAACCCACTTCTTAAATAATTAATGAACCTTAGAGACCAAGTTTGGTGAAAATCCGACTCCATTTTCCCTTCGATCCAAGCATTGGCCATCTCTAGGGGAGGATGCACTTGTGGGTTCTTAGTCATTTTACAGATCTATCATTTGGGTATTGCCATTTTGTCTTTTAAACTCTAGATCTATCCTTTGGAAAACCTTCTAGTGCCTTTCCTACCTTAATTTCACTAAGTGGGCCCCACTTCACTTCATTTTGACTAATTCAAGGGTGGGCCCCACTTGGGTATTCTAGATTGGCATTAGATCTTTCTAGATCTACCCATTTAACTCCTTTAGTGGCATATTCATTTCATGGTTGAGCATTTACCTCTTGCATAAGCCTCCTCAACCAAGCCCTAACTTTATTTTGCCACTTGTCTTCCCTAGATCTAGATCTACTTACTCTTGATCTCTCTCTCTTCTACTTCACATCTCCCTAGAGTGTCTAGAGTAGGTTCGCTAGCCTTCTTCAGCTAGCTAGGGTATCCCCCTTGGTCTTGCATTTACTTGATCTAAAGTGAAGAGTGCCTCGGTTAACGTGACAACCATTTATCCTTGGGAATCGAAGCCCTCTTAGGTCACCTCTTTAGTTTCCCAACACCTCTACCATCCTGGATAGGATCACCTTTTGGGGCAACTACAAGTTGTGTGATAACATTTTTGGCATCATTGCCGGGGAGGTAGAGGCTTACCTCCGGTGTCTGCGAGTATCCTTGTGATCATTACATATCTTATCTCATCCAGTTTTATATCTGGATGGTTACCATTTACATTTTTAAATCATAAGCAGCCATTTCATTTAACTCATCTCTCCCCGCTTTTACACGACATCTTTCGGTAGACAAGACTTATAGTTTACCTGGCGACTCCAAGTCGTGACTCCGCTAAGGAACGACCTCATAAACATCCTTACGATCTCAGAAGTATAGCAAATACGAATCAATCAGAAGGAAGCCCTCTTACATATCATCGAAGAGATCCCAAAGCTCAATCTTCTAATTTTTTTTGAAAAAATAGTTAACTCTTATGATTCTCCAAACCGTTTCTTAGGATTTCCTTCAACTAATCAGGTTCCTTCTGCCTCTCCATCTCATCAAGTAAACCAATGGTTGGAACGAATCAAACTCCTCCAGGAAATAATCCCCAAAATAACCCTCCTGTCGTTCGTAGATTTGGGAACAAAGCTAAAGCTTCACCTTTCGATTTTTCCCAAATTCCTGGTTCACCTAATGACATGCCCAATAAATATTTTGAAAAGATTCCTAAATTCAGTGGAAATTGTGCAACTTCCATTGAAGATCACATCAAGGTTGTCTGGGCACACATGGAAGCATATGGGGCTGAAGAAGATGTCTTAATGAGAGGTCTCTTCGCATCCCTGGAAGGTGATGCTCGTAAGTGGTTTGACTGCTTGCCTGCATCATCAGTCAAGGGATATGATGCTTTCGTTGAAAAACTTAAACATGAGTGGTCGGTCAAGTTAGACGGACGTTTTCTTTTGAACCAACTTTTTGAAATTAAAAAGAAAGAGAACGAGTCAGTCCATGAATTCAACCTCCGATTTGACAGAATAGTGGCCAATATCCCTAATGACATTAGGCCTAAATAACAAGCAGTGTTGATTCATTACCTCAATTCATTTGAAGGTTACCTTGGCTATCAATTTAAAGATAAAGACCCCAAAGACCTTAAAGAAACTCAAGAAAATGCTAGAAGGGCTGAAGCAAATGTGCCTCTATGGGGAAGCAAAACTTCTTTGATTCCATTAGTGCTTCATCCTCTAGATATAAGCCCAAGAATAGAAAAGGAAAGGAACCAGCTAAAGATCCTGTTATCACACAACTCGTAGTTGCCCTAGTGGATGATCCTATTTAGGACGGCAGAGGGGACGGGAAACCAAAGAGGTGACACAAGAGGGCCTCGATCCCCAAGATGGATTGGTTGTCACACCAATGGAGGCACTCTTCGCTTTATACTATCAAAGCCACAAATAGTAAAGGGGGAGGCCTTGATCTACTCTCGATAGGAGAGATGTAACCCAATCACCAGATCAAGCTATGGAAATAGGGTACGTAAGGTGATAGGTGGAGAACCCTAGATTTAAGGAAACAAGGTCATTGTGGAGGCATAAGATAGATAATATAAGACTTTTGAGTGATTGAACATAGTGACTTGATATTAAGTATGATTCCAGGATTCAAGTGCTAGAACAAATGATCAAATTTAGCTGCCTTGGGAAACATGACCCTAAAAACAAGGAAAGTGGTCCAAGGAGTAGATCTGATAGTTTAGGCTTTCTAGCACAACTTGAAAGAGAAATTTGACAGTATCAAAGTATGCAAGCTCAACAGATGAGGTTTATACAACCCGAAAAACAAGATAACAAAGGAGGGCGCAAGGGTAACGGACCAGTGCCTAGGCATAAAGGGTAGATGGAGTCCTCATAGCATGACGCCCTTGAGAACCCATCTGGGGCTAAGCCGTAAGATAAAAACCTAGAAATAGTTTGCATGTAAACCAAGAAATGTAACCCAAAGAATTTTCCGATTGATTTAGAGTTAGGGTTTGAAAGTAAATGACAGATGGGTAAGTTAAAAGAATAAATTACATACCTTACAAGCGTACCTGTGTCATGGAAATTGATGCTAGTATGTCAAGGATTGCTCCTGCAAAGATCAAGTGAAGATTTGATGCTTTATCTTGCCTCTACGATTTTCCCCAGATCCACTAATGCGCCCCTCTCTCTCTGCAAAACCAAGGAAGAAAACTCAATTAGCAAGCATAAATGAAGGTACATGCAAATGATCACAGAGAATAAAAGGTACGAAGACAATGATACTCCCTGAACCAGACGAAATGAAAAGAAAGAGACAAGGTGAGTCTCTTCAGCCAGTGCGCCCCTCCTCCAAGTCGACTTCTTCTCCTGCAAGTAAAACGTGGATAGATAGATGTGCAAAATAATCACCAAGATCCTCAATGCAATGGAAGAACAGTTTCAGTTGACATATCCAACACCCAGAACCAGATCACAAGAGTTTGCAAAAATATATTTTATTCCAGTAGCCAATAGCCAAAAGTCCCTTTACAATGAGGGGGGGCTCTCATATAAATAGCAATGGGAGAGACGAAAACCCTAACCACCTTTTTAATGAGTGGTTGAGATCAAAAGATACATAATTGATATCCAACGGCTGAGATGAGCCCAAATAGAAGGGGGCACACTAGCTAAGTCGCCCTAGGGGGGACGTCCCACATAAAAGTGACTAGCATCATAACATAAGCTCATGGTGGGTCTAGGAGGTGAAATATTCCTTCTCTAGTGTGTCCCCATGGCACAATAACATATAATAACATCATCAAAGTACAATACTGTGACCACATGGCCAAATCGTGCCCCCTCAAAGACACAATAAAATCATAATATATAAGCCGGAGAGTGTGTGGGCCCACTCAATGCTGTAACCTGCTCTGGAAGGTGTGGGAAGCATCACACACATCATCAAAAACAACCTCATGCCATTTCCTTGCCTCAGTAGCCCAAATCGAATTCCTCTGTAGCCATTTTACCATTTTTTATCCCTCAAGACATCACCTGTGAAAGATAAAAATGCCTGTAGCTCATTGCCTGGTACCTGGGGGCCAAAAATGACTGCACCAACATGTCCAGAAACATGGTAATATAGTAATAACAAGTGGCTGGACCGCATGCTTCCTCTGTAGCGCCCTAGGTGAACCAAATAAAAGTCAAACTATGCTGTCAGGCCATTTTTATATGGCAAATCTGCATTGAAGTGATAAACTGAAAAATATCTCAACTGAAAATGATCGAAACTGCAAACTGAGTATGGCAATGGACTCAGAAGGTCCAAATGCACTAGAGCTGAATACTCATACACCATGTGGATAACTGTATAATCATCTATAACAATAACCATGCCCGGACAGATAAAAAATAATAATCTGTAAATGATCAAAATCATAAAAAATCACAAATCACCATCTGGAACCTATAGTTGTTGCATGAAACCACCTGGTGGGCAATGAAAGACCATATATCATCAATCTCTAACATCCCTGGTCTAACTCATCTCATGTCCTGTTGTTGACTTGGTTAAATTGGGTTTGACCAGGTCAATTTGACCAAAATATGACCTGGGCTAAAACATCAAAATGCTGCAAGTGTAATTGGATAAGACATGCTTCGTTAGTCATTCAAATAGCAAGACTCTAAACATAAAGTAGCGTTTCACTAGTGGTTTTAAACACAATAGATATTCAACATAGATTTATAATAATAGCTCAGAACAGAACCTCAAGGATATACTCACTTCATGGCTGTGATCAATTTGCTAGTAATGGGTGAAGGTGGACAAATGCAAGGCAAGGCTAAGGGGTGACTGTACTAACTCAACATTGTGATACTTTGGATGTAGGAAAGGGGATACACACTCAAGCATATGTTGGATAAAGATAACACAGGGGATGGCAATGTCTCACAAATGGAATAAGTTGTTTGGGAAGTGTTTATTCAACCTTGACAGATGTCTACAACTCACATCCAAGCTGACTTAGCTCCGTGAGGATCTTTTCTAGAGCCGCTATGACTAGGTGCCTGGCAAACCGTAACTCGAGACTCTAGGGGACACTTAGAATTAAATATCCCTTACTCAATCTCACATCCCAACCCATAGGCTCCGTGAGAAATTAATCATTACATTCAATTTCCAAGGCCAACAGTCTTTGGATTTAGCATTCATTTAACCACTGCTTTATTTGGGCCTTTCATTTCATTTCATTTTATTTCCATGGCCAACAGTCTTTAGATTTGGCATACATTTAACCACTGCTTTTATTAGGCCTTTCATATCCCTTCTTTGGGGATTTTTCATTTCATAGCCCTTCTTTCATTGTGCTTAGAAACACAATTTTGAATTTCATTTCAATGGGCTTTCATAAGAGATATACAATAATTTCCACATACATGTAATGATGGTAGTATTATCTGCTTCAGGTTTTAGCCAACACAAGTTTAGGCAACTCAGAGCCGAGACACAAACTAAACAGGGATGCTATCCAACAAAGAGGCTAGAGTCGGGAAGTCCTCCATATCATAGGCTAAGGTGTAAGTCAAGGTAAAACTCAAACTAGACGGTGACGAATGGATGGGGATAGTGAAAAATGATGCCAAAACTAGCAAGCCATATAATGGTGGGAATGATCACCTCCATTCTCCTAAGGAGGGTGAAACCAATGAGTATAAATGACAACTTCATAATTCTGAGCAAGCTAGACCATATAGATATAAATTAACAACCATGTCCACAATATATAGATATACCGCCACATCATGACCACTAAATGCTAAATCATGCTACCAAAATGACCAGAAAAAGCAATATAAATCAATACACACCCATGTACCTACAGGGTCATATACCTATACCAACCATCTGAACCATCATCTGTCAACTGGAAACCTGTTGCTGTACATCTGGGCACTGCATACTGCTCTGTATGGAAACAATGGTTACATCGGTCATCAAATCTGAGTTCCTGAGACTCAGTCATGGCATAAGGCTATACTGTTTGCTCGTGGGCTACTCTAAAAATATAAGTGATCCCGGAAAGAATGCTCATTTGATGCTGATCTCAAGCATCTCAATGTAAAGGATTGAGTGAAAAAAAGGACTGGAATCTGATCTGAATATATGGTAGCCCCAGCTACTATAAATGTGATAATAGATCCCAACGACTGATGGAGAACATGCAAGAAATGATGAAACACTTAAATCTCCTGACTAGGGATTTAGCTAAGAACAAAGAATCAGAGAGGTATAGGCAACCTTATGGACCAAAACCTTATTGTAACCCTCAAAAGAGGCCTATTAATGATGATAATAGAAGAAACCCTATGGAACAAACGTCACCTGAACCTCCTGGAATTAAATGGTCAGAAGAACAACGAGAGGATGATCCTGAGTACCCCACTCATAGTGAAGATTACCAGGATTCCCCTAAAAACATTAATTGGGTCGACAATTTGGATTTTGACAAGGACTTTGGAAGAATATTAATAGATCAAGAAGAAGAGAATGAAGAAAGTCCTAGTCTTAGCCTTCTCGTATTTACCACAGATCAACCCGAAAGTAGTGGCCAAGCTCCTATTAGGATTTATCAAAGATGAAAGGATGGCCAAAGGCCTACTCCTTTCATCGAGAGAAAAAATAGTGAGCAACTTAGCCTGGTGAGTGAGCCAACCTCCATTCTCCCTGATTATGACTTAGACATCAATATTGAGAAAGAGTTGGATAAAATCATGCATAACATTCCACTCACTGAATTAATGAAGATCCCATCCATTAAAGAACAGGTGGTGGAATTTTTTGAGAAAATCCCTGAGACTACCACTAAGCATGATGAGGATCAACCTCTTTCAGATTTGGCACCTAGTGCCATGGTTGAAGATGAGGAGGATCCTCCCATCAACATCCAGACAACTTTATATGAAAGAAAGAATGGTGGTCACCAATCCTTTTATCTTACACTTCACATAGGTGATCTCCTTCTTCACAATTGTATGTTGGACTTTGGGGCTTCTATGAATGTCATGCCTTTACAAGTTATGGAAGCTATGGGATTAAAAATAACTAGGCCATACGGTAATGTATGTGGGATAGATTCAAGACTAGTACAAGTTTTCAGTTTAATCAAAAACTTAAGAGCCGACTTATTTTCATGTCCCGATATATCCATGCATATGGACACAGTAGTCATAGACTTACCTCCGGTCTACGGAATGCTTTTGCGTAGGAAGTGGTCTGCCGGACTAGGGGGTCATCTTCAGATGGACTTATCATATGCTACTATTCCTAACTTTGATGGATCTTTAGTTAGGATTTATCGGGAACCATTTTACAATGGTCATCTTGAGAGTTTTGAGGATGGTATCAGGAACACTTATGGTGAGGGAATTATTGCCTGAGGGTATTTTCATGGTCATGGGTAGCCCTGGTGAGGATCATAATACTAGAAGAGAAGAGATTTGGAGATCTTTTAGGGACGCTGGCTCTTCTGAGGAGGACAATGATAGAACTAATTTTGCTAGAGAAGTAAATCTTGAAATGCATCGTGGTGAAGTGTCTGAAGAGATTCAAGCCTTAAATCAACTTGGTGATGTGGAACCACAGAATGGTCAACCTAATCCCATCACTGAAGAAAATGAGCCTGAAAACAGTTTAGAACAGATAAGACGGGGTGAGCGCATACTTAGAACAGTTAGGGAATTCCTTGCATTGGTTGATCACAATATTGATAGAGAAAGACAAGGGCTTGACCACATCCTTCCATGGACAAACCACATTGAAGGAACACATCCTTCTCCTGTATGGGGAAGTGATGATGAACCAAATGAATCTCACTATTCTGATGTTCCTGATCTTTTATCTCATATGTCCTTGGAATGTGGTGTATTGAGGCAAGTAAATGACAACTCTATGAGTTGGCAAGAGCATGCCTTGATACATGATGCTCCTGAAGGGGAATTTTCATTGAATAACCTTGCAATCTTTCAGGAGACTGCCCTTGTCACTACTTCAACCAACGAAGATGAACTGTCTTTGAGATATCCATTACTGAGGGACATTCCTAGCTTCTTGTTTCCCAGATAGTTACCTAGTGGTGAAGAAAATATGCACTCTAATGATTCATCTCACATTCCTACTCCCTCACCAACATTTCTAGAAACAGGAGCTCAGAGTTCTCAAGCCATGGTTTTGAATCATTCATCACTTCCCACGATTATGTCTGCGAACCTAGAAAGTATGGTTGTTCCAATCCCATTCGGAGAAGGTAGTAGTAAAAGCAATGAAGATCATAATATACCATCTCCCTTGGAAAAGGAAGATGAAGAAGTTGCCAGATATTTTTGGACTGTGGGAGAAACCCCCAAGTATATTATTCACCCACAGAATGAAGAAAAGAGAGAAGGACATGAGAGGAGAAGAGTGATTCAGGAAGTCCTTATTGGTAGGGTAGCCATTCCTTTAGAAGGTGGACCTCCTAGATTTGATGTAGTTCCTCCTAATAGGAACTCGAGGATAGTTACTTCTCAACTGCAATACCATACTGATGTTCATCCTATTCCGACCTGCAACATTGAAGTAATCCTTGAATCTGTAAATCGCTGTAGATTTTCTAGCGGTGATAGGGTCATAGTACCTAACCATATATTTTACATACGATCCAGGGGATTAGATGACATTTGGGTTGGACCACTTACGGTGGAGCGTTGTATTGACGATATGTGCTTCCTCACTACAAGGAGTGGACAACAGATTATGCTACCTATCAATCAAAGAGAGTTGAGGGATTACATCCCTAACTTGACTTGATTTGGAATCCTCTTGCCTATGTAGTTTAGGATAGGTAGGCTTTGAATAAGCTCACTTGAGTAGTAGGATTTGAGTGTTGATTGTATTCTTAGTTTTTCTGAGTTGTTTGCTTGAGTTTGGTTATCGTGCTACTTTCTAAGCTTTCTCTATTTCCTGCATAAAAAATAAAACTGGTTAGTTGTTAGATTACCATCTTACTTTCATGCATTTAATAATCTAACATGAATTTCTGTTCTAGATTAGAATGTTATTTCAGCTGCATTATTTATTTTATATTCCATACACGCTGCTTTGGTAGTGTCTGCTTCCATGTGCGTAGGAATAGGTACATTTTAAAGATGAAGCAGGTCAATCGGGTGCTGGATTGATGATTGATGCAGTGAGTGTTGGGGACCAGATATTTCTGAGGTTCTCAAGCACTCTCTCCCTTAGAGCACTTGTCCCAGCTGGAGCCAGATGTTATCACATCCATAGTAGCCGGGCTACCATGATTGCAGAGCAGTTTCCTGTATATTTTTGAGCCAGGCCTTTACACCTTTTTGATGAGATCAACCTATGATGAGCAGTACTTCTCATGATCACTCACGTATCAGAGCAGCCCCAGATCAGATATGATGAACCTTATGCCAATGATGACTGAGGTGACCATTATTGTTCCATACATAGCAGTGTGATAGTGCCCAGTGTTTTATAGCAGCAGCGTTCCAGTGGCTATTCGTGATCCAGATGGCAGATATAGGTATACGGCCCAGTAGGTATATGGTTGTGCATTGGATATATTTGCCTTGCTCTTTTGCTTATCTTAGTAGCTTGACTAGGTATTTAGTGGTCATGATCTGGCGGTATATATATGTTATATGGATATGGTTTTGATGATTATCTAAATGGTCTAATTACTCAAAATAAGAAGTTCTTGTTTATACTCATTGGTTTCACCCTCTTAGTAGTATGGACGTGGTCATTCCCACCATTTATGGCTTGCTAGTTATGGCATCACCTTTCACTTTTCCACATCCATCCGTTCTCCTACAGATTTGGTTTTACCTTGAATTACACCTCATCCTGTGGTATGGAGGACCTCCCCACTTTTGCCTCTATGTTGGATAGTTTCCCTATTGTTTGTGTCTCGGCTCTGAGTTGGAAACAGAACTTACCGAAGCCTTGATCCTTTTGGGCCAGGAGAACCCGCTGGTGTTGGTTCCTGAGCTTAGGTGAGTTGGATTTGATGCCTTGACCTCTCTGGTTGGTTACCCCCGATGTTTGTTCCTGATTGTGGATGATCCCCCTAGTTGCCTGAGTTGTGTTGGCTAGACCTGAAGCAAACTGTACTACCATCATTACATGCACGAGTGAACTATTGTTATATCTTTTTTACAATCCCATGGAAATAAATTAAAACTATGCTTCTCAGCACAATGAAAGAGGGCTATGAAATGAAATGGAAAATACCCTGGATAAAAGCTGCAATTGGTTGTGCTTCTAAGCACACGAGAAATCCAAAGGGTCATAAGGCCTAAAAAGCAGTGGTTAAATATATGCCAAATCTAAAGACTGTTGGCCATGATATTATGTAATGATTAAATTCCTCACAGAGCCTACGGGTTGGGATGTGAGATGGAGTAAGGGAAAACTAATTCTAAGTGTCCCCTACAATCTCAAGTTACGGTTAGCTGTGCACCTAGTTACGGCGGTTCTAGAAAAGATCCTCACGGAGCTGTTTCAGCTTGGATGTGAGCTGTAGACATTTGCTAAGGGTTGAATAAGCACCTCTCAAAACAACTTATTCCATTTGTGAGACACTGCCATTTTGTGTGTGTATATTATCCAACATATGCTTGAGTGAGTACCCCTTTTCCCCCTTTATCCAAAGTGTCACAGTGTTGATTTTGTAAAGTTATTCCCTTAGCCTAGCCTTGCATTTTTCACCTTCACCCATTCCTAGCAAAATGGTCACGTCCATGAAATGAGTATATTCTTGAGGTTCTGTTTTGAGTAATTGATTGTTTGTCTTATATTTGATATGTTAATTGCTTAACCGCCAGTGAAATGCTACTTTATACTTTAGTCTTGCTATTAGAATAATTAAAAGAGCATATCTTATCCATTTGCACTTGCAGCATCAAACATTTTTAGCCTGGGTCATTATTTGGTCAAATCTTGACCTGGTCAACCCAATTTGACCAAGTCAACCGCAGGACCTGAGATGAGTTGGACCGATGATGTTCGAGATTGATTTTTTATGGTCCTATGATGCCCACTTGATGGTTCCATGCAGTAGATGCAGGTTTCATATGATGGTTTGATGGATTTTTATGGTTAATATTACTTACAAACCATTATTTTTATTTGTCCGAGCATGGTTGAGCCTACAGATGATTATCCTGGTGGTCACAAGGTGTATGAGTACTCATCTCTAGTACATTTGGACCTTCTGAGTCCATTGGCACACTGAGATGTCTGTTACAAGCACTTCTGGATGAGATTTCACTCATATTGTCACTTTATTGTAGATTTGCCATTTTAAAATGGCCTGGCAGCAAAGTTGGAGATTTATTTGGTTCTCCTAGGACGCTACAGAGGGAGTATGGAGTCCAGCCACTTGTTATTACCATATTACCATACCCCCAGACATTTTGGTACAGTCAGATTTGTGCCTGGGGCACCAAGCAAAGAGCTACAGGCATTTTATTACTTTACAGGTGATTTTTTGAGGATTAAAAATGGAATAAAATGGTCACTAAGGAAATCGATTTGGTAAATTGAGGCAAGGAATTGGCATGAGGTTTGTTCAGAGGCTATTTGTGATGCATCCCAGACCTTCCGACACAGCTTGCAGCATTCAGTGGGGTCTGCACACACTCCAGGCTATTATTTTGATGTTTTGTCATGCTTTTGAGGGGGCCACGATTTGGTCATTTTGTCACTTTGTGATATTATTGAGTCATAATACTTATCATTGTGCCATGGGGTGATACTAGTGAAGGACATAAACACCTCCTAGCCCCACCATGTGCTTATTACACTTGTCTAGTCACTTGTCATGTGGTGTGACCCCCCTAGGGCCACTTAGTGAGTGCGCACCCCCTCTATTCATGAGTTGATCCTTGTATTGTATTTCCGGCTCATCATAGCCGTTGATTATTATTGTATATCTTTTGATCTCCACCACTCATTCAAAAAAAGTGGTTAGGGTTTTGGTCTCTCTCATTCCTATTTAAGGAAGAGACCCCCCTCATTGTAAAGGCACTTTTGGGCTCTTGGATTTCCGGCATAATAAAAATATTTTTGCAAAGACTCTGAGATGCTTTGATGAATGTTCTTGCAAGTGATTGTAAAGTCTTTTCTCTCCAACATCATTGTGGATCTAGCTTTCTCCATACTATTTTTCTGCAGGGGCCGTGTGGTATAGAAGGAGGACGTTTTTGAAGGGCCTCTATTGTGGGGAGACTCCATCTCTCCTCCTCAAGAAGTTTTGGCATCGGGGAGTATTTTTATTGTATCTTGTGACCATATTTATGCTTCTTGGTTCATCTTTCATGCCTTGTAATTATTTCTTGTCTAGATCGATTCTCACTGCAGATCGTTTTGGCAGGGAAGGGCGCATTGGCCATCTTTGGAGCATAACGATTTCACTTGGGGAGGCTGGATCTCACTCTAGATTGCTTTGTTTTGGGAAGATCATCAATTTGCAAGGCGGCCGCAAGCATATCCAGGTTTGTTTCAATTTAGTTTTGTTGTTTTGGGATCCATTCCAATAGTCACCATTAAAACCCTCATTGTTAAAACCGTAGTTTTATAGATCTGATAGATCTGGCGATAATTTGGGCTTGATAACTAAAACACACTTCTTAAATAATTAATGAACCTTAGAGACCAAGTTTGTTGAAAATCCAACTCCATTTGCCCTTCGATCCAAGCACTGGCCATCTCTAGGGGAGGACGCACTTGTGGGTTCTTAGTCATTTTTACAGATCTATCATTTGGGTATTGCCATTTTGTCTTTTAAACTCTAGATCTATCGTTTGGCAAACCTTCTAGTGCCTTTCCTACCTTAATTTCACTAAGTGGACCCCACTTCACTTCATTTTGACTAATTCAAGGGTGGGCCCCACTTGGGTCTTCTAGATTGGCATTAGATCTATCTAGATCTACTCATTTAACTCCTTTAGTGGAATATTCATTTCATGGTTGAGTATTTACCTCTTGCATAAGCCTCCTCAACAAAGCCCTAACTTTATTTTGCCACTTGTCTTCCCTAGATCTAGATCTACTTACTCTTGATCTCTCTCTCTCTTCTACTTCACATCTCCCTAGAGTGTCTAGAGTAGGTTCGCTAGCCTTCTTCATCTAGCTAGGGTCTCCCCCTTGGTCTTGCATTTGCTTGATCTAAAGTGAAGTGTGCCTCGGTTAACGTGACAACTATTTATCCTTGGGAATCGAAGCCTCTTAGGTCACCTCTTTAGTTGCCCAACACCTCTACCATCCTGGATAGGATCACCTTTTGGGGCAACTACAAGTTGTGTGATAACAGGCTAGTCGGATTGATATCTATGTCCTAGGAAAGCTGATTCCATTACATTAAGTCATCATGCTAGTACACTTTTTACAACATCCCCAAGGGGTATGAACATGCAATTATTTAGAAAAGGGGCCAAAACTTGGCATGATGGACCTCAGAACATTGATAATGAACAATTGGATTGTTCAAGTCTTCGACGGTTCACTCGGAATCCACTGAGCGCAATTTTAGTGGATAACAGGGCCTACTCCTTTGAAGAGTTCTTTTTCATCCAACTTGGCTTGTTGTCTTTGGAATTCTCTCAATTCATAAATTGGTTCATTTTCATAGCTGGAGGTAGCCTCAAATTGAGAAGAACTCCTATATTCATTAATTTATTGAAAGAGGTCACAATAGAATATTTGATCAATATGGTTTTGATCCATGATAAAAGCTTTTAGCATACTCTTTGAGACAAAGCTTATGACCAGTGGAGTCGCTAGGTGGAGTTGCCAGGTGAAGATGATAAATTAGAGAAGGTAAATTCTTCACCAAGGGATGTGTCGTTTGATTCAACTAAGGAACCCGTTGCTCCCTGGAAACGACACCAAAATGTTGTCGAAGACAATATTTTGGCTTAGGATGCAAGCTATGTCGTATGATTTAACCAAGAAACTTCTTTTTCCCTTACAATGGTGCCAAAATGTTGTTGCAAAATCTAGCAGTCTTTTGATTGCAAGGAAATTGATTGCCTAGACTCTCAAAACTTAGAGACCTACCCCCTAAGTTTCACACGGGAACACCTCTCTCTCTTCGAGTCTCCTAGAAATCCTAGACTAACACGGGGAGGTGTCCCCAACTAAACCTTCCTAAATACTAACTGGGGGTTCCCTAAGTGAGGTGCTCAAAGAACAAGACGCTAAGGACTAGCTTTCTCTAGTACCAGCTTAATTGATTTATGAAATAACCAAGGATTGAGAGTGTATGTGTGTAAGTGGTGCATAGATTCCTTAGTGGAGATAGTTCATGGGTGTAAATAGTGTGATCAATGGACTAGGATAAGCAAAGATTCGTAAACAATGTTAATTAAGACATTGATCATTTAAAGTGCTCCATAAACCAAGATAGCATTAACACATGGAACAAATATTTGGGATTAAATCAGATCATATGCTAAGCAATGAAGATAACATCAAAATGTGAAACTTATGCTTGGACAAGAAATAAGATCAGCTGAAGTATAGAACTACTTTTTTAACCATATGAACTTAATCAAGCATGTAAACTAGTAGTGCAAATCCATTAGATGCAGTGAGAAAGTGAATGACAAGGCCATGGCACAGCTGAAAATTAGAGTGTAAGTCCAACAAATAATACTTAGGTTGATGTTGAATCAGGTTCAAGAAGAATCTCCTAATATTTTGTTCAGATGAGTTCTTACCAAGAGGCAAGTGTTGGCCTTGAGCAAAAGAAATTTCTGCTTAAGATCAAGACTAAGAGCCTCTTAGATCTGAAATATCATGTGTTAATTGTTTGAATGACAAGCAATAGTAAGCATGGAATGTGTTATCGCATTTTGAGTAGCTCGTGCTACTACTCTTTTTGGCAGATCAGTTGACAGTCATGAGCCTAGTTCTTACACTTGAGATATTTTGCATCAGAGGATATCGGTTGTGGATGATCTATATCATCATATGAGCAACTGTATTTTGTAGGGGCACATCAGCAGAGGGGCCACCTTTGTCACTTTGAGCCCTCTTCATGACCTCCCTTGTCATACATTTTGAGCCTCGGTTTAGTGGAGCAAAGTAGTATAGCTGGATCTTATCTTTCCATGCCATTTAGAGGTAGCAGTGTTAGCACAAGTGGATTTTAGTTGGTAGTGTTGCCGCCAGAACACGCAGTTGGGGGTTATCGCAACATAAATCTTAAAGTTGTTTGGGTGCATTCCTTAGGTGGCAAGTCTTGAGTTAAGTACTGTCACTTGATCTTGACTCCTCCGTTTAGGCATAACTCCTAACGAAGCCAAGGGGGGTAGTCCCTATGAGTTACTATGGCTATTTAAGCGATTTAGTTTGAATGGGTAAGTTGTTTAGGAGTTTGAATAATATTTAATTGAAAGTGAGAAAGTCTTGCAAATATGAATTAAGATCAACAACATAAGATAGTTATAAGCAATATAAGATCTGATAAAAGATTGAAATACTATAAACAAGATGAGTGCCAAAATGGAGTTGAAATTGCGTGCTGTTGTATTGTAAATGTTTTGTGAGTGCTTCTTGGTCAATTTTAATTTATTATGAGATGAGATTTGATTACGGGAAAATGGGAGCTCCAGATATACCGTGAGGTACAAGGAGTAATGTCCGGAAATTAACTAAAGGTGGCTGCTCATGAAAACGTGTGGGCTGGAATGGAGTCTCGAGGGTGGTGTTCAACACTACACCAACAAGGGTGTAGCCTAATTGTGCCCTGAGGTTGCCTCCCAGTGGTTCCTGCTTCTCCTGAGAAATTTCCCCACACAATAACTAATGTTTGAGTGCCGGATTTTCACTATGTTCAGGGGGGTTGGTTTCTTAGGATGAGTTTTTATTAGATGTGAAAAATTAAGGTGTAGTTGCAACTCTTTCTGATTTCCCACAGGCCCAGGCAAATGCCCGCAAGGGGAAAGAGCATACTTTGAGTTGGAAACTAAATGTATGTTCCGTTTGATTGCAAAAGGTAAATAACTAAAGTAAGGTGTTATATTAATTACTACAGGCAAAGAGTCTCTTTTCGGATCAGCCGATCACGTACTCAGGTAAATCCCTTTATGTGACGGCGGGAGCATACTTCGGGAGAGCAATGCTAAGTTCGTTACTTTTCTAAAATCAAAGACTGAAACTTCAAAGTAAATTGTTGAACTAGTTACTACACCACGAATATATTTTCCCTTTCGGTACTTTGGTAGAGCATGGTGGGTTAGTATTAATTTCTTTGGCAAAAATACTTGATATAATAAGATCTGCTTGATATGCAAAGTATGCTGCCTGCGAATAACAAAATTAGGTGTTCCTACGTCCTGAGTGAGTTTGAAGACCGATATTTGGATCAAACACTTCAAATGCTAAATTTTAACTTTAGATTGATTTGTTAAACAAAAAAAAAAACTAACTAAGCAAAAAAAAAAAAATCACACAAAGAGGCCAAAATTAGGTGTTCCTACGTCTTGAGTGAGTTTGGGCCCCGGGAAGCTCCGGAATGGCCCAAACTTGAATTTTTTGACCAAAAAGTGCCAAAACCTGCTACCAAAACCCGCTAAAAATTCAAACAGGATAGTGAGCTAACTAGTGTTAGAAAATTCCCAAAATCACTTTTAAAAATGATTTGGGCAACTACAAAATTATGGAAAAATTCTAAGCTAATCTACTTGTAAAAAATTGACTAAAATGACTCAAAAGGACAAGTCCTTTTGAGGATCTTGGCTTGCTTTTGAGGGCAGCCAAAGAAGCACTTTTAACCTTTGCCAAATAAACTTTTAAACCCAAAGTAATTAACCTCTAATTCAAGCCTTAAAAATTTCAATAGAATGACTTGCAAGAAGGGAAACCACTCAATACTAGATCTAACTTGTAAAATGAAACTTTTTCTTGAAGATCTAGATCTAAAAACTCACATCAAATCTACTTATGATATAGATTTAAGCTATAGATTTGAATGCTTGCTTAAAAGAAAATTGAAAAAAGGAAGTTCTTTGAAATTTGATGTCGAAAAGATTAACCAAGAGGCTTCTTGGTGGATGTCGAAGGACTATGTGTAAAGAGTACTTGGAGATGAGAAGAAGCAAGCTAGATCATCCCTTCTAAGCTTAGGCTACCTACAATCTAATCATACACTTGAACACATACCCATGAGATCCGATAGTATATATAAAAGAGAACAAATGAACATGCATATAAACTTATAAGCATGTAAAATCTAGATCTCTAATCACATATTGATCCAGGTCGTGTCCAGGAAGCACGAGGGGGACAACAGTTCGACTGAATGAGTTGGATTTGTTATGGTGGAAGCTATAAAGAATAAGCACAATGAGCAAAGCAGGATTACACTACATAGATAAACACAAATACGCATAGACAATATGCAGGAATGCGAACTGTTTTCTATTCATTGCTGTATGTTACAATATTATACATGCTTATATAGATCTTTGAGATGCTTGGGTGCCTGTCCGTTACGTTCAGTGACAAAGAAGAAGTTAGAACGGTTTCAACGGTTCAACCATTACAGTCGACTGGAAGACAGAGAGAGAGTTTGTCGAAGTTCGACAGTCGCATATCGACGCTGCTCGTTGACGTCACGAACTGTGAGGTTGTTGAACATGTCGAAGATGCGAAAGTGTCGAGGCGTGTCGAAGTCGAGACTCGTCGGAGTTGTGTCGAGTTCGAAACCTGTCGGAGATAATCTGTCAAGTCGAAGTCGTGTCGAAGTTGAAACTTGTCGAAGTTGCATCAACGTCGATGACTTGCCAATTGCGATGCGGATCAGACCTCCTTCCTTAAGAAACAATGGACCCCATTGTTTGCTCATGAAGGTGAGGAAACTTGTCGATCAATTCAGTAACAGAGTACCACTTTCCTTGAGATGGGATCTGGCCAGCCTTGGCAACCTGAAACAAGGGAATTGTGTTCGTCCTTGTATGGCGTACTCGTCGTCCCACAATGGTGTCGCAAGGAAGAGGCTCCTAAACATCTGGATGGATGTCTTCGGGTTCTGCTGTCTGCAAGTCGTTCTGTCCCAACAAGGGTGCATGGTATGGTCGAAGTAGATCCACATTGAATACTGGATGCAAACCCAGGCATGCAGGAATGTCGAGCTGGAAAGCATTTTCGCCAATCTGTCGAAGAATAAGTACGGACCATATCGCAAAGGCTTGATCTTTTTGAATGGACCAGTGAAGCGCTCCTTCTTGAGATGTAACCCAGACCTTATCCCCAATTTGGAATGAATGAGGAATACGATACTTGTCTTGTCGGGCCTTAGCTTTCTCGCTTGTTCTGTGCAACATTTCCTGTGCTTGCTTCTGGATGTCGCATATCTGATCTCTGAACTTGACTGCTTTGTCAACTTCTCGCTGACTCTAGTTGGTGTCGCTCGGCTGTGTCGAGGAGCTGATCAAGTCGATAGGCGCTGAGGGTTGAAATATGTAACAGACTTCAAATGGACTCTTGCCTGTAGAGCTGTGCTGAGCTCGATTATAGTTGTGCTGGATGTATGGAAGACTTTCATCCCATGTGCGTCGATGCTGGTGATTGTACATGCGAAGCAGTTGTACTACCAAGCGATTCACAACTTTCGTCTGTCCGTTGGTTTGAGGATGGAAAGCTGTCGACAATGAGAGTCGTGTGTCTAGCAATTGCTAGAGCGTCTTCCAAAAGATGCTGACAAATTTGGCATCTAAGTCGGAAATAATGGTTGTGGGTAAACGATAGTGTTTCCAAACATGTGTAAAGAAGAGCTGAGCGGTCTGCTGCGTTGTCGTGGTCTTCTTACATGGTATGAGAATGGCCATCTTGGAAAATTGGTCGACTACTACTAATATTGCGTCATGCTGATGTTTGGTAGTAGGATAACCCGTCAAGTAGTCCATAGAAATAGATTCCCATGGTCGACTAGGAACTGGCAAAGGTGTGTACAATCCCTGTCGTCGATTAGAAGGTTTAGCAATGGCCCAAACCACTCATGATCGAATGTACTTGTTGACGCCGGATTTAAGTGTAGGCCAAAAGAAATACTTCTGCAGAATAGCAAGTGTCTTCGCTACTCCAAAGTGTCCCGCAGTATTGCTGTAGTGCGCGTCCCAAATGAGCTGTTGTTGATGCTCACTGGTCGGTACACAAAGTTGTCCAAGCTTGTATAGCAAGGTATCTTTTAGGATGTAGTCGGAGTCTGAGGTCGATGACTTAGTCTGTAACTGTCGGTAGACTGTTGAGAAGTCGTTGTCGTCCTCATACAACTGTGGCCAAGTGGTCGTGTCGTATCCCTGCATACTCGTCACTGTCAATATGAGAGTAATGGGTGGTCGACTGAGGCAATCGGCGGCGGCATTAGCTTTACCTTTCCGATACTTAATCATCAACTGGAATTGTTGTAGGTAATTAATCCACTTGAGTTGTCGGTTTGTCTGCAACTTTGATTGTGTCGGCGCGAATTGTAGAGGCTTATGATCAGTGAGAATGACCGTTTCCTTGCCAAGGATGTAATGCCTCGATTGCTTGAGAGCTTGCACAATGGCGTACAGTTCTTTTTCGTACGTCGAGTATCTTCTAACTGTGTCGTTAAAAGTTTGGAATGAAAAGCGACTGGGTGACTAGACTGAGTGATCACTGCGCCCAAGGCATAGTCCGATGCGTCCGTCTCAATTTCAAAGGGCTGATGCAAATCAGGTAACACAAGTACTGGTGCAGTGTAGAGCTTGTGTTTGAGCTGTTCAAAAGCTGCTTGTTGTGTTGCTGTTCACTGGAAGACAGTTTTCCCGTTTCCCTTCGTCAACTGATTCAAAGGCCAGGCTATGTGACTGAAGTCGAGTATGAATCGTCGATAGAAATTCGCCAAACCAAGAAAACTTCTTAGTTCTTGAATGCTTCTAGGAATGGGCCAATCTTTGAGGATCTGTACTTTTTCTGGGTTGACGTGAATGCCTGTAGAGTCAATTACATACCCCAAATATTTGATACTGGTCATCGCAAAAGAGCACTTGTCCATATTCAGATAAAGCCGATGTTGCTGGAGAGTGTCGAGGACTTGTCGAAGATGTCTGACATGTTCTTCCCATGATCGACTGAAAATCAGTATATTGTCGAGATAGACAATAACCCATTTGTCAATGAAAGGTCGAAGAAGGTTATCCATATGTCGCATGAAGGTTGCAGGTGCGTTGGTTAAGCCGAAAGGCATGACTAACCATTCAAACAATCCTTCCTTGGTTTTGAAAGCATTTTTTCACACATTTGAGGGCTCGATTGGAATCTGATGGTATCTTGACTTGAGGTCAAGCTTAGTAAAGAATTTAGCACCTTTCAGACAGTGGATGAGCTCGTCTATCCGCGGCAGGGTACCGATTCTTCACCGATATTTTGTTGAGATCTCTATAGTCGATGCACATGTGCCAAGTCTCGCCTTTCTTCGGAACTAGGACGACTGGACTTCCACAAGGAGAGGAGTTGGGTCAGATATGACCTTTGTCGATTAGTTCTTGGATCTGTCTGCGAATCTCTTCATTTTCGAGAATGGATCTTCTGTAAACAGATGCGTTAGGCAAAGAAGAACCAGGAACAAGTTCAATAGAGTGTTTTACTTGACAATGTTGAGGTACTCCGTTTGGAGCTTGAAAGAGGTTCTGGTACTCATCAAGAATATGATCGACTTGCTGCTTTTGTCGAGAGCTGCATTGGTCGGTGACTCTCCTCGTTGCTGCAGTCTTCTTAGAATGTTGTGGCTTGATCATGATTAATGCGAACTTTTGAGCATGATTGATGAGCTTATTTGTCTGTTTGGCAGATATCAGTGCAACTGTCGGTGTAGGTTGACGCTCTGGTATGCTGAACCATCGATTTCGGATTCTGACAATCACCTTCTGAGGCCGTGACTGATAACTTCCATGTCTATCCCAGAGGTAAGGTTTCCCAAATAGGGCGTCGGCTACGGAGAGTAGTGCCACGTCGCAGAGTACTTCATCTTCAAAAGGCTTTATGAAGTAGGCGAGTTTGCATTGTCGAGTGATCCAGAGTTCCCGCTTCTTCTGAGAAATTTTTCCACGCAAAACTCAATAAACTTAGTGCCGGATTTTCACTATGTGAGGGGTTGTTACTTTTATTAATATGAATTATTAATTAAAATGTGAGAACTTAGAGAATGGTTACAACTCATTCTAATTTCTTACAGGGCCAGGCAAATGCCCGCAAGGGGAAAGGGCATACTTTGAGTTGTAGACCAAATATTTGTTTTGATTTACTTGTAAAAGATAAACAAATGAAAACAAAAATGTTATACTAATTACTACGGGCAAAGAGTCTCTTTTCTGATCATCCAATCACGTACTTAGGCAAAGCCCTTTATGTGATGGCGAGAGCATACTTTGGGAAAGCAATGCCAATTTATTTCCTTTAATGTAGTTTGCGAAATGAAAATAAAATAAACGCATAAATGAATTATTTGTAAGTATACAACCCTGCAGTTAAATGTGTTTTGAGTGTTTATGCTTTGTCAGAAAAAATCACACCACAAGATTGACACTGCAAATCTCCCCAAGGGGGATGGAATGTGGGCACTGTGTAGCCCACTTGCTCTCATTTAAAAAAATTATTACAACGCTTGCTCAAAGAAGTGCCTCTTAGTCCATTTAAAATTGGATCTAAGGGCTTACAATTTAACAGAATGATATACAATTAAAAGGGAGTCCACGGAGAGTCTTTTTGGCACTTTCTGACAAAAAATTGTCAGAAATTCCCTTTTCTTTTCTCTTGGACCTACTAAAAACCAGCGAACTAAAAATGCAAATTTAGTGGGTTAAACATACATTAATGCACAAAAGTTTACAAAGCTCATACTTGGAAAAAATTAGGAAACTTTTGTGTGCTTCAAGTATGAAAACTATAAATCTAGATCTAGTTTTTTTAAAGTGAAAATGAAGTTATTCTAGATCTGATTTTTTATGCTAAATAAAAGATGTTTGATTTGCAAAAATACAAATCTATCTTTTACTAAGCTAAAGCAACAAGTAACCAAGATATATTTAAAAATAGAGAGATAATAGAAGCAAACCCTCAAGCTCAAGCTTGATATTGGAAGAAGATGAAGAGGAGGGATTTGTGGACCAAAAGCTTATAGATCTTGTTATCACCTATTTTGTACAAATAGTTGAAACCTTATAGAGCCGCCAGTGTTGGAACACATCAGTGTTCACTTCCAGAGTATCTGGGTTTCAGATTGCGCCAGTTAGCCAATTTTGGCTAGCCAGTTTTTGTTTTTAGTCGATATGACCATGGCCCCATGGGGTTTGTAATAAAGTATGCTAGTAGGATCTGAGTGTCTTGGTTCTCCATGACTTGATTAAGCAACTAAGGTATTCCAGGGAGTTTTTCCCTTGTCAATTATACGTTGCCTATAGCCGAGCTATAATCGATGAGGTTTTCTCCCACTTCCTCCAAAGCTGGAATGTCCGATTTTGAAAATTTTAGCCATGGGGGGTTATTAGAGTCCAACTGATGTATATAGGCCTACTAGACACTGTTAGAATAGTTGTCGGTCATGTCCTGGGTCTTTAGGACCCCCAGAAAAAATTTCGAAAATTTTTTACCGGGTCCGTCGAAATTTGGGTTTTTAATTATTTTTAAATTTAATAAATTTCTCTATAGTTTAAATAGAGAAATATCAATTTGTAATATGTCAGTCGTCCAGGGTCCGAATTCAGTAATTGATGGCTCGTTTCATAAGCCAAAAATCACACATGACCCATGGACCAGCTAAACCCAAGTTTCGGATGTCATTTAGGCCTCATAATTAATATTTTCTCTAAAAAGCCATTTATAGAGAAATTATTAATTAAAATAATAAATTTGAATATTTTGGAGAAATCCAAATCTCTCCAAAATAATCCAAATGGAATAAAGTAAAAGGCTAAATGACATGGCATCAGTCATTAATAAAGATTCCAGTCAACTCCCAGTACTTTCAGTGAGTTATCCAGTCACCAGTAGAAGATCTTCTTGGAGAAATTCGCCCACCTTCATGCAATTTCGTATTTGGTGATGTGTTGGTTCATTTAATGGTTAAGTGAAGTGGTATTCAATGCTAGGTAGGCGCCCTCCTCAAATTGAGGGCACACTCCAACACACTCCATCACAAGTTCGAGTTAGCATTCAATTCAAAGCTCCAAGCTTGTGTTATGTGGCATTCACGCCCTCCTTGATATCCTCACGTGATTATGGATTGGATTTTGAATTAACACATGGCACATGATATATGGTATGGTGGTGTTTCCAAGAGGTAGATGGGGGGCGCCTTGCCTAGGTGGAGGCCACCTCCCCATCCACATAAGCTTGCAAACTCGTGTTTGATGGTGGGTTATGGCTCCGAGCTTGATTGGAGTGGGTTTGATTGATTTTTGACTGGTGTTATTGGCTCTCTCTAAGCCAATTCGAATTAGGGTTTTGGTAGCTAGCCTTTGCTATATAAAGAAGCCATTTGGGCTCTATTCTTCATGGAGATTTTGAGCATGAACACTCTGCCAAAATACTATTGTAATATTTGTTTGATTTTTTAAATAATATATTGACTTTGGAGGTCCATACAAGAGCTTTGGGGTTGTCTTTCACATTGCTTGGTGATATTCTTCTCACCCTATTCCTTATCTCAAGTTTCGCATTATTTAATATATGTTCTATAAATCATAGAAGTGTATTATTCTGTGTAACTTGTTTGATGTTTAAGGGTTTTGCGGGATTCACATAAGGTGGAGAATGACTTGGAGATTAAGTTGCTTTCTGCATTCCAATGTTTATTAGCACCTAATTGAAGTTGTCTTGCAGGTTCCCAAAAGATTCTTTGTTCAAAGAAAAGAAACACTTCTAACGAGTTTTGGCCTCTTCCTCCATCAACAAACGTTTTCAAAACAAATCTTGGTTACATTGGTTCTAAGCTTATCTCTTCAAGCCCATCTCCATTAGACTAGCTTTCTCATCCATTCGTTTTACCCTACTCTTCACCCATTCGTTTTTCCATCCTCATCCTTTTCTCCTCTTCCATTTCCTTGTTCTTTGCCCTAGATTTACCTCTTCATCCTTCCATTCGTTTTGCCCTTCAAAGCTCCTTTCATCCATCCCATTTTTGTCTTCACTTCTCTCCCTTAGATCCATTCGCTCCTCCTCCTTGAGAGCCCTAAAACACATACAAAAGCCAAAAACGATTTGCTTAAGTTTAGTGTTAGTTAGATCTCAAGTTTTCTGTATCTCATTTACAATCTTATCATTTGAAAAAGTTAGTTTTAGAAGCATTATAGATCTCATCTTTTTACATTAGTATAGCTTGCTTTTATTTAAACTCTAGTTTCCATTTGAAAGATAGAATTTTTTCATAAAAAATATCTTAAAATTTTTATACTTTAGATCTCTTTCCCATCACTTTTTAGGAGTTTGTTGTTCGCTGGTCCGTTTTCCCATATTAAAATTTTCAAACCAAAATCTCATGCTTTTACATGTTAGATCTTAGTTTTCATTTTTTAGACTTAGTGGTTTTCAAATTTTGTTTGATTTCTAACGTTTAATGGGTGCTTGTTGAGTGTTTTTTCCAAGTTTGTGTAGGTCTCTTTGAAAGAGAAGACAAACTAGTGAGCACATTCGAAGAAGAGCAAGTACATTCAAGGAGAAGATCCAAAACCAAGCAAATAAATCAAGAAACAGTCTCCTTTTTGTACTAGCCTTCAAAGGCTTCCAGGTTTTATTTGCAATAATTTGTTTATCTTACGCTTTTCAAAGAAGACCTTTCAAGGGTTTAACTCCCAAAGGCAATTGTATAAAATTAATAAAATTTCAAGTGGAGGAGCCCTCCACTTTTGGGTTTTCTTCCCCATTTGGAGAAGAGTGTTGTGGTTGGTTAGCTTAGATATTTCATTTCATGCTTTAGATTAGTCTTTTATTTCATTTTTGTACTCTCTTCCAAGTTTTGACTTGAGGTAGTATCCTTGGGATTTCATCCCAAGGGCAGGACCACATAACTTTGTGGTTACTCCTTTTTCCTCGTTAGTTTCTGTTATCACACAACTTGTAGTTGCCCCTAGTGGTATCCCATCCGGGACGGTAGAGGAGACAGGCAACTAAAGAGGTGACCCAAGAGATGCCACGGTTCCCAATGCAAGGTGGGAGTCACGTCAACCGAGGCACTCTTCGGTTTAGGTCAGGGTGTAACAAGACCTAGGGGGAGACCCTATAACCAATCACAGTTGATTGGACCCAAACAAAGGTTTCTAAGGGTAAGTAAATGAAGAGTTACGGAAACCAATGCAAGGTTAAGTGGACCTAGAAGTTGAGGTATGGTTGAAGGTGGTTTGAGAAATTGTTAGTGTTCAACCTATGTATGATTTAGGCCACATAATGGTATGATGACAAGGTGTAGTACCATATGTTTACACAAGTGGGTCCTATTTTCTTGGGATGTGTGAAATGGCTTTAAGTGGGCCCACAAGGTGAAGCTAAGGTGTGAAATTGGTACTAGAGGTTAGGTAATGATTAGATCTATGGATCTATGTTGATTTTAGGAGTACCCATGTACTAGATCTAGGGTTTGACACAATTCCCAAGGAGTGCGACTTGCTTTGAGGAGGACTAGTGCCTTGTTAAATGGGCTAATGGGGTCAAAAAGGTATGTCAAAGTGTAGATCGGGACACCTAGGAGCCAAGTCAAGTGGGCTAAATGAGATTGAATGGTTGGATCTTGCTAGATCTAGGTTTTCAAGGTATGGCCGTTCCGAATCCACAAAAATCTCAACCACCCACTTCCTCAAAGTGGGCAAACTCACCTACCCAAGGGAGTGCGACTTTGCTCAAGGAGGGCTAAAAGAGGGGTTTGGTGGACCAAATCAAGTCCAATGGCCACCAAACTATAGATCCAAGTGGCTTATGCCCCGATCTATGTGGATCCCAAAAACCAAGTCAATCCAAGGGTTAGATCTTAGTAGATCTGAGTTTTGAGGTGCCAAGAAATTCAAAAGGGGGTTTTAACCCCTTAAAACATGGAATGATGTCCACAAGGTAGAATTCACCAAAGTAAGAATCTGGGGGTAGGTTATCAAGTGTGTAGATTACTAATCAAGTGGGATTTCACCTACCCATGTGCTAGATCTAACCAAACAAGCCTCTCTCTAGGAAGTGCAATTTGGGTTCAAGAGGGCTTTTTGCCTTGAAAAGTGTGTCAATTTTAAGCCAATCACCACCAAACTATAGATCCAACTAGGGGTGGATGGTATAGAGGTGGGTTTTCAATATCTCTTCAAAAGCAAGGCTAGATCTAAGTAGATCTAAGAAAAACCGAAAAAACAAGGGTTTTAATCAATTAGGGTTTTTATGATCTAGAAATTATGGATGATTTAAGGAAGAAGAAGATCATACCTCTTGGAGCATACCTGGATGAAGAGATGAATGCTAGTTGAGACGAGGATTACTTTGCCAAAGATCAAATGGAGAATTCTTGAAGCCCTCTTGCCAAATCGATTTTCCCAAGCCACATGTGATTCCCTCTAACCTGTCAAAACCAAGGAGCCAAGCATCAATCAGTTTAACATGTTGAAGGTAGATACAAGCAAGAGAGAGATAAACAAAGAATAGTTGACACAAAGGCAAAACTACTCCCTGTCAAACCAAAACGTCTTCCTCCAAGCTTGAAGGGCAAGCCTCCCCACCAATTCGCACTTGTCCAAAAACGTCCTCTTAACCTGTAAATAAGATATGGCAAATATGCAAGATAGCTACAATAGATCCTCCAGTGCAATGGACAAAAGCATTTACAATCGAAACAACCAACATCCACTCCAATCCAAGCATGTACTCCAAAAGATAGAAATTTTATTCCAAGAGCCAAGAGCCAAAAATCTCTAGATGAATTTTACAAGGAGAGGCTCCCTCCTTAAATAGGATGGGGAGAGAGTACAATCCTAACCACTTTTTACATGAGTGGCTAAGATTAAGAGATCAAAAGATCTAATCAACGGCTAACAATAAATCATAACAATACATCACATGGATCACCCAATATAATGATAGTGCCCCCACTAAATGGTACAAAAGGAGGGTGACGTCATCCACCAGAGGGGTAAAAGTACAATGATCCACCTCATGATGACTAGGACATGACAAAATAAGCACATGGTGGGGCTAGGAGGCATCAATCCTTATTAGCTCATCCCCAAGGCACAATAAAATAATAAAATATGTCCAAGATAATATAAATGATCAAATCTGTCCTCAAAATCTGTGACAGACAAGCAGTAAAAGACCTCCTGTGATCAATGTGGGCATACCTACATGGTGAAAACTGACTGGAAGATAGTGAGATCACCCTGGAAGACCTCTATGAAGACCAAATGCCAAAACCTTGCCTCAATTGCCCAAATCGAATTCCTTAGTGACCACTTTATCCCATTTTTTAACTGCCTCGGTAACTGTGAAAGTGCCAAAACTGTCTCCTAGGGCATCTGCGCTGTCCATCTGAGCCCACCAGGATCTCCAGAAGGGGGGGTAAATGGTAAAAACAAGTGGCTGGACCACCCCCTCCATCATCAGCGCCCTAGGTGAACTGGCCTCTCATGGCCCCTGCTGCTCAGGCTGGGAAATCAGCCCCAAATCTGGTCAACAAGTGTAAAACTGCATCAATCACTGTCAGAAGTGCCCGAAACTGAAAGATAAGTGTTTCATTGGATCCAGAAGACCCAAATCCACTAGGAATGTGTACTCATACACCATGGGTTGCCCAAATGGGCCAGCTGTAGGGTCCACCATATATGGACAATGCATAATCCGTTGATCTGAAGTAATAATGAAACCTGCTGAACTGCATCAATCATCATCTGCATCATATGTCCGTCATATGATCTCATCATCAAGTATGTGGGACCGTGAATCATCATCAATAAGCATATATATATGGCCCACATCATCACGGATCCCAAGAATATACAACCAAGGATAAATCACATCAGTAGAATAAGACATGCTTCTTTAATCATTCTCACAGCCAAGCTCAAAGTATAAAATCCATTCAGTGGCATTAATCAAGTTAGCATATTCTTTTGTTACATAAAATTACTTGCACAATAGTTCAAATGACAAACTCACCCATTGAACATGGTCAAACTGCTAGTGAAGGATGAAGGCTAGGAACAAGGTTGGGCCAAGGGGTTGACTTGTCTAACTTAACTCAAAAATACTTTGGACTGGGAGAAAGGGGAAAGCTACAAACTCTGTGCTGGACAAAATAACACGGGGGATGGCTGTGCCTCACAAATGGATAAGTTGTTCAGAGAGTGCTTATTCAACTTAGGCATCATGTCTACATCCAGTTGATCCAGGTTCATTAGGATCATTCAATTTTATTTCATGGCCTTTTTGGCCTCCATAACCCTTCGGATTTCAGATGTGCTGATAAGCACAACTAGTTGCAGCTTGCATCCAGGGCATGTTTTCAAATATATATAAGGTCAGCAATTGTTTAGATATAACTTTTAAGAACCATTGCTTTTTGGACCTTTCTTATACTCTTTGAGGAGTATTTTTAGCTGTTCATCGCTCTTGCCCTTTTTAGTTTCCATGGGCGAATTTATAAGTTTCCATAGGTAGAACATGAGCTTTCAGTTTTAGCCAACAACATCTCAAGTGACTAGGGGGAGTTCGAGCCAATGCCAAACATTGGGACAACCGACCAGAATGATTTAGGCCTACAATCCAACTCACCGAAGGCAAGTTTTGTCACCAACTCAGAGCCGAGACACTGAATATACAGGGATGCGGTCCAAACACAGAGGTAGAAAAAATGGGGAAGTCCTCAGTATCAGAAAGTCAAATGAGACAGGTCAAGGTTTAAAGTCAAATAGGAAAGTCATGTATGGATGGAGTCAAGTGAATATGGAGCCTACACTAGCAGACAACTGGTGTCAAGAAAGACCATATCTATGTAAGGTGAAAACCAGTGGGTTTTGTTAAATGAGCTAAATGTGCAAGCAATTGTCCATTTTATGATTTATAGTTAATTTTAAACAGTTTGCCACATCAGGAATAATATACCAAGCAAATGCTATAAACATGACTAAATCAACAAGATAATAATCCACAGTCAGTGATAACATATCCATAGATCATACAACATCATCATAATAATCATCATGTACCATCTGAAGCACTGCTGCAATACATCTCTAAGCACTGAACTGAAAATGTATGGGATAAAGGGTCACATCGGTCATCAAATCTGAACTCTCAAGGCTCAGCCTTGACACAAGGTCTAACATAAATCTGAATAATATACTGCTCTGATCATGAGTGATCCAAAATATATAACCATGCTTTGGAATAATGGAAGCTCTGGAATGTGCAGATATCTGCTGAACAAGGATAGTAGCCCTGCTACTATAGTGTGATAACAGTTTCCTTGGTCGAAATTTCAGCTAGCTGGAAAGTTCTCAAGTGCTAGCGATTCTAGTGGTTAACCTTGTTCGGAGGAAGATCCCACCTTAGAGTAAATTTGTTTGGTAGAATACTAAGTCATTTTTAAATTTCATTTTGCAAGTAGCATGCTAATCATTTTTTATATTTGTTGAGCTATCACATGGTTTATTTTCACAACTGCTTCCACTTGCAATAAAATAAACAAAGCCTCTTGAACTTGGCCAAATCCAAGTCAAGAGCACTCTCTGTCGGAGAGCATTTTAAAGCTTGCATTTTCCCCCCTGCATTAGGAATATTAGATTAGAAAAGTCTCTTGAACTTTGGTCTTAAGACTAAGTCAAGAGCGCTCTCTATCGGAGAGTTGAACAGTGCTTTTTAATAATAAAATACTTCAACTCATTTTCCCTCTTTAATTAATTTATTTTTGGTTGATTATCCAACACCCGTATGCTCTGCCAACCTGAAAAGGTTGGGCTAGTACTCAGAAAGGTGAAGGATCTGCTAAGCTTACAAGTGACAACCTAATTAAAACTTTACCCAAAACCAAACCAGCGTCAAATCACTGAGGTTGCTTCCTGAAACAGGTGGTGCCGGGAATCCACTGTCAGACTCGAGGGCGGTTTAAACATTGGACACTTATCCTCTGAATCTGGGTGCTCCCGACCTATCATCTAAGAGGTTGCCAGTATTTTTCCTGGTTAGGTTTACTCTTTTGATATCCTTGTTCTTAGTTTAATAATCAAAGACCATTAAAATATTCAATTTACCAAGATAATTTTCATAACGATCTCATGAACAACACTTTTTCAAGACCCACGCATTCAGCATCACAATCTTTACTTTTCTTTGACTCCATAAGGCACTGGTTATTTTAAAAGTTTATATCTTGATCAGGACCATTTGTCCTTGTGTTTATTTTCATATTGTGAGTGCTTTATTTGATTATAAGTCTTGAAACATACTGTTGTCTTTGATATCTTATCTCGCAATGTGGATTGCTTATTATCTGTTGTTCATCTTTACATATTTTTGGTCTCATCACAAGAAAACTCCTAAACAACACCCATTCGTATCACTTCACACTTAAAAATTATAAAACAAGAGTCTTAGTGAAACTCTTTGTAGGGACTACCCCCCTTGGCTTCGTTAGGAGTTAGCCTAAATGGAGGAGCTATGATTTAGGTGACAGTACCTGGCTCATTGCTTGCCCCCAAGGCCACACCTCTCCCCACTTCCAATGAGGGAGACAACTTTCGAAAGATTTTTGCTGCTGGTGTGCAATCTGGTGGACAACATCTTTGGCGCCGTTGCCGGGAACAAATCTTTTTGTTCCTGGACGACCTTAGTTTTTTCTAGTTTGTTTTACCTTTTTTGATAGATTTCATATCTATCTGGCGACTCCACTGCCCTTTTTTAGTTTTCCTTTTTTGGTAGATTTTTAGTTTAATCACTCTCTAAAATTAGACTTGGATCCACCTGGCGACTCCACTGTCAGTTAAAACACCTCAAGGTATTCAACTAGAAGAAATTCTGAAGGCTTGCTTAGTTTTATCCCTGAGCCTGAAAAGGTTTATAGGAGAAGACTAAACAAACTTGCTTCTCGTAAAATCCTTGAAAATCTTAGATCTGAGTCTATTTTAGACATCCATTATTTGTTTCAAGAAAATCAAGAAAATTTTGAAAATAATAATTGTTTCCTTTCCACAATGGGTGAGTTCTTTACTCAACTAAATTTCACTCATATAGCAGATCAACCCCATGATATTCCTGAAAAAACTGTCGACAAACTCACAAATTTCAGTGGCACTGATGCCTCTACTTCTGCTGAGCAGGATATCAGAAACTTCAACAAACTTTGTGGTTCCTACCTCAAAGGCACTGATAAACATGAGGATGTTTACATGACCCTTTTTGCCCTATCCTTAGAAGGCAAAGCTGGGAACTGGTACGACAATTTACCAGACAACTCTTTTGCCACCATAGCAGCTTTCAAGACTGCTTTCCTCGACAAATTTGGCAGCAAAAAGGAGCCCAGACATCTAGTTGCATCTTTAACCAGCATGAAGAAGACAGAAAATGAAACTATGGATGAATTCAATACTAAATTCATAGAGTTGTCTAATTCCATCCCTGATACCTATGCACTTCCTGTAGCTTCATTATTGGACTATTACATAGAGGCGTTGAGTGGCAGGATACAATACCAAATAAGAGATAAAGAACCTACTACTTTGGCCGAAGCTCAGAATTTGGCTATTAAGATTGACAAGAACATGATGTCTTTCGGTGAGTCCAACATTCAGGGTTACTCAAGATCTTCAATACCTTTGAAAAGTAATGAACCGAAAGATAAAGATCCTTTATCAATTATGAAAGAAACTCATGAAAAACAGAGGTTAGAAATGAGGAATGAAATGAAAAGAGAAATGAAGAGAAACATGGAAGAAGTTGAAGCAAAACACCTTGCTCAGCTAAAAGAAATTCAAAGTCGGGTTATAAATGTTGAAAGGACCCAACCTCAACCTCAACCTCAACCTAGGGTTTTTGCTACAAAGCAGAATTGGCAGAGAAAACCTCCCAACCATGAACAGAGGCCACCTAACCAATTAGAGGTTGCTAACATGGTTGAATCATACAAGCCTTTTTTTAGGGTATGCAGAGATTTCCACGAGGAATCTGGTTGCCATTATGCATGCTATATTCAAGAGCATGGTTTTCTTGAAGGTTGTGGTCCTAGTGCATCAACAAGCGAGCCTAAATTCATTAATAATGTGGGAAACATCTGTGGCATTCCCAGGGTTGAACCTTAGACACCATTTTGTAGGGCATGCCAGGAATTCCATGAAGAAGACACTTGTCACCTTGCATGCTATATTCAAAAGCATGGTTTTCCTGAAGGGTTTGTTGGTCAGTCTTCATCAAGTGAGCCTGAGTGCATAAACTATGTAAATGACTTTTATGATTTTCCCGAAGAGAGTAGGAACCAGTTGGGTCAACCTATTGCAGAAAATATGATATTTTCCCATCAGATTCCTAATGATCCTATCGAAGAAATTTATCAAAGACCGAATATTGTTGAAGACCCTCCTCATGCCATCGAAACGAAAGACACTTTGGAGTGGGAAGTTTTTCAAGACTACTTCAGTGATGATGAACAGTTATGTACTCTTGACCCATCTTTAGAAGAAACCATTACAGAGATCAACATTCATAAAGAAATCCATGAAAGTTGTAGTATGTGTGATGACACTCCCATTTGTTCTCCACATGGCAGTGAATATTCGGAAATTTTGGTCCTTTGTGATATTTTTGAAACACATTTGTTTGAGGAAGATTATAATGAAGTTGAGGAGGATAGGCATAGCTTAAAGGATGACATAAGTGATGATGAGTCCATCATGGATGACATAGATATTGGCAATAATGAATGGACCTCTTTTGAGAACCCTATCTATGCCATGTCTGAAGAAGTTAATGATGAACAAAATCCCCTTGGAAATTTTGTTAACAATCCCACTTATGAGCATGAGGATACATGTGGCCAGGAATATGGTAAAAGTCATGAAGACTCCCCCATTTTCGGCAGGAGTATGGATTTTGAACAGTTGAGCATAGAGGAAGAGAAGGAAATTATTTCATATGAGCAGTCGGTTGAGCATACATCTTGTCCATCGGAAATCCCTTGTATATTAGAGCAGTTCGAGGCATGCACTTTCATGGAAAATTATTTTCAGAAGAGCATCCTAGAGGAATATGATAAGGTACTAGAATTGCCTTGTCATCCTGAATTTCATCACCCTATCATGTTCTGGATAGAGTGTGCCTGTAGAAGGATTTCTTACTATATTGGGGAGCACTTCAAATATTTATTGCATACTTATGATTTCCCATCCAGCCCCCCCATTCAAAAGATTCAAGCAGGTTTGCACTCTCTGATAAGCATGCCCTTGTCCGGGCTGGTAACCAGAGACAAGGTAAAAAATTGTTTTTACATTGGTTACATGCTGAAATGGTTACATTGGATTTCTGATTATACTTAACATTTTCTTTTTGTATTATATTAGAATAGGAAAAGATTTAATTTACCTTCTGCATTTTAGATTTCTTAGAATTCATTTTCAAAACAATAAAATATAGTTGGTATTTCATTTTGGTTTTTTCATAACACATGTGCTACTGAAGGTTTTCTGTCAAGTTGAGATGTTTTTACAGGCTATATATATAAACTAGACATTCTGGTGTTCTCGTATTCTCTCCTTGCATGAATTCCAGATCGAGCACACGTCCTGCAGTTGGAGCCACATGTTATCACCTATTTTGTACAAATAGCTGAAACCTTATTGAGTTGCCAGTGTTGGAACACATTAGTGTTCACTTCCAGAGTATCTGAGTTTCAGATTGCGGCAGTTAGCCAATTTTGGCTAGCCAGTTTTTGTTTTTAGTCGATATGACCATGGCCCCATGGGGTTTGTAATAAAGTGTGCTAGTAGGATCTGAGTGTCTCGGTTCTCCATGACTTGATTAAGCAACTAAGGTATTCCAGGGAGTTTTTCCCTTGTCAATTATACTTTGCCTATAGCCGAGCTATAATCGATGAGTTTTCTCCCGATTCCTCCAAAGCTGGAATGCCCGATTTTGAAAATTTTAGCCATGGGGGGTTATTAGAGTCCAACTGATGTATATAGGCCTACTAGACATTGTTAGAATAGTTGTTGGTCATGTCCTAGGTCTCTAGGATCCCCATAATTTTTTTTTACCGGGTTCGTCGAAATTTGGGTTTTTAATTATTTTTAAATTTAATAAATTTCTCTATAGTTTAAATAGAGAAATATCAATTTGTAATATGTCAGTCGTCCGGGGTTCGAATTCAGTGATTGATGGCTCGTTTCATAAGCCAAAAATCACACATGACCCATGGACCAGCTAAACCCAAGTTTCGGATGTCATTTAGGCCTCATAATTAATATTTTCTCTAAAAAGCCATTTACAGAGAAATTATTAATTAAAATAATAAATTTGAATATTTTGGAGAAATCCAAATCTCTCCAAAATAATCCAAATGGAATAAAGTAAAAGGCTAAATGACATGGCATCAGTCATTAATAAAGATTCCAGTCAATTCCCAGTACTTTCAGTGAGTTATCCAGTCACCAGCAGAAGATCTTCTTGGAGAAATTCGCCCACCTTCATGCAATTTCGTTTTTGGTGATGTGTTGGTTCATTTAATGGTTAAGTGAAGTGGTATTCAATGCTAGGTAGGCGCCCTCCTCAAATTGAGGGCACACTCCAACACACTCCATCACAAGTTCGAGTTAGCATTCAATTCAAAGCTCCAAGCTTGTGTTATGTGGCATTCACGCCCTCCTTGATATCCTCACGTGATTATGGATTGGATTTCGAATTAACACATGGCACATGATATATGGTATGGTGGAGTTTCCAAGAGGTAGATGGGGGGCGCCTTGCCTAGGTGGAGGACACCTCCCCATCCACATAAGCTTGCAAACTCATGTTTGATGGTGGGTTATGGCTCCGAGCTTGATTGGAGTGGGTTTGATTGATTTTTGACTGGTGTTATTGGCTCTCTCTAAGCCAATTCGAATTAGGGTTTTGGTAGCTAGCCTTTGCTATATAAAGACGCCATTTGGGCTCTATTCTTCATGGAGATTTTGAGCATGAACACTCTGCCAAAATACTATTGTAATATTTATTTGATTTTTTGAATAATATATTGACTTTGGAGGTCCATACAAGAGCTTTGGGGTTGTCTTTCACATTGCTTGGTGATATTCTTCTCACCCTATTCCTTATCTCAAGTTTCGCATTATTTAATATATGTTCTATAAATCATAGAAGTGTATTATTCGGTTTAACTTGTTTGATGTTTAAGGGTTTTGCAGGATTCACATAAGGTGGAGAATGACTTGGAGATCAAGTTGCTTTCTGCATTCCAATGTTTATTAGCACCTAATTGAAGTTGTCTTGCAGGTTCCCAAAAGATTCTTTGTTCAAAGAGAAGAAACACTTCTAAAGAGTTTTGGCCTCTTCCTCCATCAACAAACGTTTTCAAAACAAATCTTGGTTACATTGGTTCTAAGCTTATCTCTTCAAGCCCATCTCCATTAGACTAGCTTTCTCATCCATTTGTTTTACCCTACTCTTCACCCATTTGTTTTTCCATCCTCATCCTTTTCTCCTCTTCTATTTCCTTGTTCTTTGCCCTAGATTTACCTCTTCATCCTTCCATTCGTTTTTCCCTTCAAAGCTCCTTTCATCCATCCCATTTTTGTCTTCACTTCTCTCCCTTAGATCCATTCGCTCCTCCTCCTTGAGAGCCCTAAAACACTTACAAAAACCAAAAACGATTTGCTTAAGTTTAGTGTTAGTTAGATCTCAAGTTTTCTGTATCTCCTTTACAATCTTATGCATTTGAAAAAGTTAGTTTTAGAAGCATTATAGATCTCATCTTTTTACATTAGTATAGCTTGCTTTTATTTAAACTCTAGTTTCCATTTGAAAGATAAAATTTTTTCATAAAAAAGTATCTTAAAAATTTTATACTTTAGATCTCTTTCCCATCACTTTTTAGGAGTTTGTTGTTCGCTGGTCCGTTTTCCCATATTAAAATTTTCAAACCAAAATCTCATGCTTTTACATGTTAGATCTTAGTTTTCATTTTTTAGATTTAGTGGTTTTCAAATTTCGCTTGATTTCTAACGTTTAATGGGTCCTTGTTGAGTGTTTTTTCCAAGCTTGTGTAGGTCTCTTTGAAAGAGAAGACAAACTAGTGAGCACATTCGAAGAAGAGCAAGTACATTCAAGGAGAAGATCCAAAACCAAGCAAATAAATCAAGAAACAATCTCCTTTTGTACTAGCCTTCAAAGGATTCCAGGTTTTATTTGCAATAATTTGTTTATCTTACGCTTCTCAAAGAAGACTGTTGTCACCTAAACTGTAGTTACCCCTATGGATGTATCCACTCATGGATGGCAATAGGGAAGGGCAACTCAAAAGGTGCAACCACGATCAGCTCGACCTCCAATAGATGGTTGTCACGCCAGTCGAGGCAACCTTCACTTTATGCTATCTAGCCCAGACAACAAAGGGGGAGACCCGATCTACTCCCGACAGGAGAGATCAAAACCAAGACACCAAATCAAGTTAATTCTAAGTGAAGTAAGGTGTATGGTTTTTCCTAGACCTTAGGATGAAATCACAAGACAAGTAAGGGGTTCAATGAGTATAGCTTTGGTTCATTATAGATGTGAAAGTGACTTATGATTTGTGAAATAGGATCCAGGATTAAAGTACTAGTTCAATGTGAGAAAATCCACTGGCTTGGGAACCGTGTCCAATGCAGGGTAGTTTAGGGGTTGAATTGGGGCTAACTAGTACAAGTGACAAGCTTGATCATGAAGTATGATGGCATCAAAGGGTTTAGCTGACCAATCAAGGGTCAAACCACAAGTTAATTCAACAATCTAGGAAAGTCGAATTGACTTGGAGAGAGACCAGTGCCTTGGGAATTGGGATAATGGAGTCAAAGTAAAGTTAACTTGTGGTTAAGGACTCCTATTGCATGAGACAAGTGGGCAATTAAAGTCTTGATGGATGAATAGGTCTAGATCTAGGTTTGACCTAAGTGGACCACAATCCCTTAAAACAAGGGATGCTATCCCCAAGGCAAGATTTGACAAGGTGACTGTTATCACACCATAGTAGCAGGGCTACTATTCTTGTACAGCAGATATCTGCACATTCCAGAGCCTACATTTTTCCAGAGCATGGCTATATATTTTGGATCACTCATGATCAGAGCAGTGCATTATTCAGATTTATGTATGACCTTGTGTCAAGGCTGAGCCTTGATAGTTCAGATTTGATGACTGATGTGACCACTTATCCCATTACAGTTTCAGTTCAGTGCCTAGAGGTGTATTACAGCAGTGTTTCAGATGATACTTGATGATTATTATTATGATGATGTTATATGATCTATGGATATGTTCTCACTGACTGTGGATTATTAGCTTGTTGATTTAGTCATGATCATGGCATGTGCTTGGTATATTATCCCTGATGTGGCAAACTGTTTAAAATGAACTGTAAATTATAAAATGGACAATTGCTTGCACATTTAGATCATTTAAAAAAACTCACTGGTTTTTCACCTTACATAGATATGGTCTTTCCCGACACCAGTTGTCTGCTAGTGTAGGCTCCATATTCACTTGTCTCCATCCATACATGACCTTCCTGTTTGACTTTAAACCCTGATTTGTCTCATTTGACTTTCTAATACGGAGGACTTCCCCATTTTTCTACCTCTGTGTTTGGACCGCATCCCTGTTTATTCAGTGTCTCGGCTCTGAGTTGGTGACAGAACTTGCCTTTGGTGAGTTGGATTGTAGGCCTAAATCATTCTGGTCGGTTGCCCCGATGTTTGGCATTGGCTCGAACTCCCCCTAGTCACTTGAGATGTTGTTGGCTAAAACTGAAAGCTCATGTTCTACCTATGGAAACTTGAAAAATTCGCCCATGGAAACAAAAAAAGGGCAAGAGCAATGAAAAGCTAAAAATACTCCTCGAAGAGTATAAGAAAGGTCCAAAAAAAGCAATGGTTCTTAAAAGCTATATCTAAACAATTGCTGACCTTATAAAAATGTGAAAAACATGCCCTGGATGCAAGCTGCAACTAGTTGTGCTTCTCAGCACATCTGAAATCCGAAGGGTTATGTAGGCCAAAAAGGCCATGGAAAAAAATTGAATGATCCTAATGAACCTGGATCAACTTGATGTAGACATAATGCCTAAGTTGAATAAGCACTCCCTAAACAACTTATCCATTTGTGAGACACAGCCATTCCCCGTGTTCTTTTTGTCCAGCACAGAGTTTGTAGCTTTCCCCTTCTCCCAGTCCAAAGTATTTTTGAGTTAAGTTAGACAAGTCAAACCTTTGGCCCAACCTTGCTCCTAGCCTCCATCCTTCACTAGCAGTTTGACCATGTCCAATGGGTGAGTTTGTCATTTGAACTATTGTGCAAGTAATTTTATATAACAACGGAATATGTTAACTTGATTAATGCCACTGAATGGATTTTATACTTTGAGCTTAGCTATGGGAATGATTAGAGAAACATTGTCTTAATCTATTGATGTGATTTATCCTTGATTATATATTCTTGGGATCCGTGATGATGTGGACCATGTATGGATGATTATTGATGATGATTGATGGGCCCACATGTTTGATGATGATATCATATGATGGACATATGATGCAGATGATGTTTGATCCAGTTCAGCAGGTTTATTATTACTTCGGATCAGCAGATTATACATTGTCCATATATGGTGGACCCTACAGCAGGCCCATTAGGGAAACCCAGGGTGTATGAGTACTCATTCCTAGTGGATTTGGGTCTTCTGGATCCATTGAGACACTTATCTTTCAGTTCCGGGCACTTCTGACAGTGATTGATGCAGTTTTACACTTGTTGACCAGATTGGGGGCTGATTTCCCAGCCTGAGTAGCAGGGGCCCCGAGAGGCCAGTTCACCTAGGGCGCTGATGATGGAAGGGGTGGTCCAGCCACTTGTTATTACCATTTATCTCCCCTTCCGGAGAGCCTGGTGGGCTCAGATGGACAGCGCTAGCACCCTAGGAGGCAGTTTTGGCACTTTCACAGTTCCCGAGGCAGTTAAAAAATGGGATAAAGTGGTCACTGAGGAAATCGATTTGGGCAATTGAGGCAAGGTTTTGGCATTTGGTTTTCACAGAGGTCTTCCAGGGTGGCATCACTATCTTCCAGTCAGTTTTCACCATGTGGGTATGCCCAGATTGATCACAGGAGGACATTTACTGCTTGACTGTCATGGATTTCTGAGGACAGTTTTGGTCATTTTTATTATATTGGACATATTTTATTATTTTATTGTGCCTTGGGGATGAGCTAGTAAGGATTAATACCTCCTAGCCCCACCATGAGCTTATATTGTCATGTCCTAGTCACCATGAGGTGGATTTTGGCACCTATTCTTCTCTAGTGGATGACGTCACCCCCCTTTTTGTACCTTTTAGTGGGGGCGCTATCATTATGTGGGTGATCCATGTGATATATTGTTATGATTTATTGTTAGCCATTGATTAGATCTTGAGATCTTTTAATCTTAGCCACTCATGTAAAAAGTGGTTAGGATTGTACTCTCTCCCCATCCTATTTAAGGAGGGAGCCTCTCATTGTAAAATTCATCTAGAGATTTTTGGCTCTTGGCTCTTGGAATAAAATTTCTATCTTTTGGAGTACATGCTTGGATTGGAGTGGATGTTGGTTGTTTCGATTGTAAATGCTTTTGTCCATTGCACTGGATGATCTATTGTAGCTATCTTGCATATTTGCCATATTTTATTTACAGGTTAAGAGGGCGATTTTGGACAAGGGCGAATTGGTGGGGAGGCTTGCCCTTCAATCTTGGAAGAAGTCGCTTTGGTTTGACAGGGAGTAGTTTTGCCTTTGTTTCAACTATTCTATGTTTCTCTCTCTCTCTTGCTTGTATCTACCTTCAACATGTTAAACTGATTGATGCTTTGCTCCTTGGCTTGACAGGTTAGAAGGAATCACATGTGGCTTGGAAAAATTGATTTGGCAAGAGGGCTTCAACAATTCTCCATTTGATCTTTGGCAAAGTAATCCTCGTCTCAACTAGCATTCATCTCTTCATCCAGGTATGTTCCAAGAGGTATGATCTTCTCTTCCTTGAATCTTCCATAATTTCTAGATCATAAAAAACCTAATCAAATTAAAACCCTTGCTTTTGGTATTTTTCAGATCTACTTAGATCTAGCCTTGTTCTTGAAGAAATATTGAAAACCCACCTCTATAGCATCCACCCCTAGTTGGATCTATAGTTTGGTGGCGATTGGCTAAGAATTGACCCATTTTTCAAGACAAAAAGCCCTCCTTGACCCAAATCGCACTTCCTAGAGAGAGGCTTGTTTGGTTAGATCTAGCACATGGGTAGGTGAGATCTCACTTGATTTGCATTCTAGACACTTGATAACCTAAACCCAGATCCTTACTTTGGTGAAAGCTACCTTGTGGACATCTCTCCATGTTTTGAGGGGTTTAACCCCCCTTTTGATTTTCTTGGTACCTTAAAACTTAGATCTACATAGATCTAGCCCTTGGATTGACTTGATATTTTGAACATACATAGATCGGGGTACTAGCATCTTGGATCTACAATTTGGTGGCCATTGGACTTGATTTGGTCCACCAAACCCACTTTTTGGCCTTCCTTGAGCGAGTCGCACCCCCTTGGAGATTTGAGTTGGTCCACTTCTAGGAGGTGGGTGTTTGAGATTTTCGTGGATTTGGAATGCCCATACCTTGAAACCTAGGTCTATACTGTCCTTTTGTCAAGATCCGCCTTGGGGATTGCATTCCTTGTTTCAAGGGATTGTGGTCCACTTAGGGTCCTCTTTTAAAAACCTAGATCTAGTAAGATCCAACCATCGGATCTCATTCAACCTACTTGACTTGGCTTCTAGGTGTCCCGATCTACACTTTGACATACTTTTTGACCCCATTAGCCCATCCAACAAGGCACTAGTCCTTCTCCAAGCAAGTCGCACTCCTTGGGATTTGTGTCAAACCCTAGATCTAGTACATGGGTACTCCTATAACCAACTCAAACTCATAGATCTAGCCTATATCTAACCTATAGTACCAACCTCACACCTAACTTCACCTTGTGGGCCCACCTAGAACCATTTCACACTTCCCAAGAAAACAAGACCCACTTGTGTAAACACATGGTACTATACCTAGTAATCATACCCCATCATGTGGCCTAAACCATACATAGGTTGAAATACTAACAATCTATTACACCACCTTCAACCATATCTCAACTCTTAGGTCCACCTAGCCTTGCTTTGGTTTCCGTAACTCATCATTTATCTACCCTTAGAAACCTTTGTTTGGTCCAATCAACTGTGATTGGGATATAGGGTCTCCCCCTTGGTCTAGTTACACCTTGACCTAAAGCGAAGAGTGCCTCGGTTGACGTGACTCCCACATTGCATTGGGAACCGTGGCATCTCTTGGGTCACCTCTTTAGTTGCCTGTCTCCTCTACCGTCCCGGATGGGATACCTCTAGGGGCAACTACAAGTTGTGTGATAATATTTTTGGCGCCGTTGCCGGGGAGGTAGAGGCCTACCTTGGTTCAACACACCTTTGTGTCTCACTATCTCTCTGCACTTTAAACGACATACCTCTTGGTAGTAGAGCCTAAAAATCTACCTGGCGAATCCTAATCGTGACTCCGCTGAGGAGCAAGCTCATAGTCATCCTTACAACACTCGAAGTAAATCAAATCCAACTCAATTGGAAGGAACCCCACTCAGATATCACAAAAGAGATCCTAAAACCCAATCAACCAATTTCTTGTGAAAGCTTGTTAACTCAGGTTCTCCAAACCGTGTCTTAGGATCCCCTTTGTTCAATCCGATTCTTCCTCTATCTCCTAATCATAACCCTAGTTCAATCCCAGTCAACCCAATGGCTGCACAAGGTCAATCAAACTCCGGTATCAACAACCAAAGCAATCCTCTTGTTGCTCGTGGTTTTGGTCATAAGGCTAGGGCTTCTCCCTTAGAATTCTCTCAGATCTTGGGTGCTCTCCATAGTATGCCAGACAAGTACTTCGAGAAGATCCCAAAATTCAATGGCAACTGTGTCACCTCTATTGAAGATCACATAGACAATGTTTGGGCTCATATGGAAGCTTATGGGGCTGAAGAAGAGGATGTGTTTATTAGGGGTCTCTTTGCATCCTTGGAGGGTGATGCTCGCAAATGGTTTGACCGCTTGCCTGCATCATCAATCAATGGGTATGATGTATTCATCGATAAACTCAAGCAAGAGTGGTCAGTCAAGTTAGATGGGCGTTTCCTTTTACACCAACTTTTTGACATCAAAAAGAAGGAGAATGAGTCTGTCCATGAGTTTAACCAACGCTTTGATAAGACTGTTGCCAACATCCCAAGTAACATAAGGCCCCTTGATCAATCCATCTTGATCCATTACCTCAATGCATATGAAGGTTACTTAGGTTACCATCTAAAAGACAAAGACCCTAGTAGTTTGAAGATAGCCCAAGACAATGCCAAGAAAGCTGAGGCAAACGCTGCCACCATGGGAAAACAAAATTTCTTTGACCTAATCAGTGGACCTTCTTCCTCCAGATCTGAGCCTAAGTTTAAGAAAAGTAAGGAACCTAGCAAAGATCCAAATGAAATGATGGAGAGCATGCATGAAATGATGAAAAACTTAACTCTCTTAACTAGGGACCTAGCCAAGAACAGAGAGGGGGATAGATATAGGCAGCCCTATGGCCCTAAGCCTTATTGGAATCAACAAAAGAAGCCTAATGAAGGTGATAGAAGAAACCCTATGAACCAAGAACCTCCTATCATAAACTGGTCTGAAGAGCAAAAGTTGGAAGATCCTGAGTATACCACCCATGGTGATGATACCCCGGATTCTCCAAAGAACATTAATTGGGTTGATGACTTAAAATTTGACAAAGACTTTGGAAGAATTTTGATTGATCATGAAGAAGACACCATAGAAGAAACCAACCCTAGTGGTCCCATCTATGCTACTGAGCAAGTTAATAGTGGTCAAGCTCCCTATAAAACCTATCAACGAAGAAAGGATGGCCAAAAGCCTATGCCTTTTAGTGAAAAGAAAAACAATGATCCGCCTAGTCCAGTGAGTGAGCCATTCCCTTTGCCTGAGTATGACTTTGATATCAACATCGAAAGAGAGTTAGACAAAGTTATGCATAACATTCCACTCACTGAGTTAATGAAAATCCCTTCAATAAAGGAACAAGTGGTGGAATTTTTCGAAAGTATCCCTGAGACTGCCACAAGTAGCGGTGAGGATTCATTTTCTCAAAACCCGGCACCTTGTGATGTGGTTGATGAAGAGGATGACCCTCCCATTAACATCCAAACTGCCCTATATGAGAGGAAGAATGGGGGTCACCAACCATTTTATCTTACACTCCGCATAGGTGATATCCTTCTTCATAACTGTATGTTGGATTCTGGTGCCTCCATGAATGTGATGCCTTTACAAGTCATGGAAGCCATGGGATTGAAAATAACTAGACCTTATGGGAACGTTTGTGGGATTGACTCTAAACCAGTTAAAGTCTTTGGCTTGATCAAAAACCTAAGAGCTGACCTGTTTTCATGCCCCGACATATCCATGCTTATGGATATAGTAGTTATAGATCTCCCTCCAGCCTATGGTATGCTCCTTTGTAGGAAGTGTTCCGCTGGGCTAGGGGGACATCTGCAGATGGATTTATCATATGCTACCATCCCCAACTCTGATGGGTCTTTGGTTAGGGTGTATCGGGAGCCGTTTTATGATGGACGTCTTGAGAATTATGAGGATGGTGTGAGAAACACTTTTGGTGAGGGTGAGTTATTACCTGAGGGTATCTTTATGGTCATGGGTGGCCATGATGATGATCCTAGCACGGAAGAAGAAAGAATTATTGATGTTGACCCTCAGTCCATTCGGTGTGAAGTGTTGGAAAACCTTAGGACTTCGAACCAACCTAGTAGTGTAGGGCCAAACGTTGAACAACCTGCACCTCCTACTCAGCTAAACACTTCGGAGGACAACTTTGATCAAATTAGAAGGGGTGAGTATATACCTAGGACAGTGCATGAGTGGCTTTTCCTAGTTGACCTTAACACAGAAAGAGGAAGACAAGGCTTACCTCACATCACTCCTTGGACAAATAACAATGAAGGAACACACCTTCCCTCACCTGAGGGGAGTGATGAAGAACTAGTTGATTATGACTTTTCTGATGTGCCTGATCATTTGTCCTATTTGTTCTTGGAGGATTGGGTTTTGAGGCAAGTGAATGACAACTCTATGAGTTGGCAAGAACATGCCTCAACCCATGATGACCATGGGGAAGACTTTTCTTTAAGTAATCTAGCCATTTCTCAGGAAGAACCCGCTGAGCCACGTTTGCTTCCATCTTACCCTAGCTTCCTTTTGCCTAGTGAGTTACCTAGTGGTGAAGAGGATATGGACTCCACAGACGCACTTTATTCTCCACCCACATTTTTGGATATGAGAGATCAAAGTATGCTTCGCACAGTTCCTAGTCATGTGTCCATTCCTACTGACCATTTGGCACTTTTAGAAAACATGACCATTCCTATCCCATCAGGAGAGGGTAGTAGCAGAAGTAGTGAAAATCAAAGCCCTCCACCCATAACCCAAGCTGAAGTGGGTGTTGATATTGACTTTTGGACCATAGGGGAAACACCAAAGAACATCATTCACCCACTAGTAGAAGGTCCTCCTAGGAGAACTGCAAGAGAAGTTTTGATTGGTAGGGTAGTTGTACCTTTAGACGGTGGACCTCCCAGATTTGATGAAATTCCTCCTAATAGGAATTCAAGTATAATTACACCTCAACCTCAGTGTACTTCCGATATCCAACCTTTTTCTGAACATGTTATTGAAGTCATCCCTCAGTCTGTAAATCACCAAAGGTTCGAAATTGGTGATAAGGTTGTAGTACCTAATGATTTATTCTATATACGATCCAGGGGATCAGGTGACTTTTGGGTTGGACCACTCACTGTTGAGCGCTGTATTGGGGAGATGTGTTTTCTCACCACTGGGACTGGTCAACGTATCTTACTCCCTATCAACCAAAGGGAGCTAAGGGATTATCATCCCTGACCTTCTCTACTATCCCTTGCCTTGCCTGTTTAGAGTAGGTAGGTTCTGAATAAGCTCACTTGAGCAGTAGGATTTCTGTGATTTTTCTTTTTCTGTGTGCAAAGTATTGTCCCTTTTTCCTTTTTCTGCCTGAGTTGAGTCTTGCTCCTTTCTAAAGCTTGTCTCTGCTCCTGCATGCATTTAAGAAATTATAGTTAGCATTTCTATTTTTGGCTGCCCGTGCAAGTTGAGATTGCCTGATTAAAGAAGTTACTCTTTTCCTCCTGCACAGTAAATAAAAAATGATAAATGAATAATATATGCCATGTTAGTTATATTTATATTTTGATGCATTTCAGTTTATGCTTTAGATTAGATTTCAGTTCAGTTTTATTTTATATTTGTCCCATACATGCTCCATGATGGTATTCTAGTGTTTGTGAGAGCAGGAACAGGTGCAAGATAAAAGCTAAGAGCAAGGATGGTGCAGTGCTGGATTGAAGATTGATGCAGAGCAGTTCGAGACCAGAGATTCTGAGGTTCTCAAGCGCTCTCTCCCTTAGAGCACTTGCCCCAGCTGGAGCCAGATGTTATCACACCATAGTAGCAGGGCTACTATTCTTGTACAGCAGATATCAGCACATTCCAGAGCCTACATTTTTCCAGAGCATGGCTATATATTTTGGATCACTCATGATCAGAGCAGTGCATTATTCAGATTTATGTATGACCTTGTGTCAAGGATGAGTCTTGATAGTTCAGATTTGATGACTGATGTGATCACTTATCCCATTACAGTTTCAGTTCAGTGCCTAGAGGTGTATTACAGCAGTGTTTCAGATGATACTTGATGATTATTATTATGATGATGTTATATGATCTATGGATATGTTCTCACTGACTGTGGATTATTAGCTTGTTGATTTAGTCATGATCATGGCATGTGCTTGGTATATTATCCCTGATGTGGCAAACTGTTTAAAATGAACTGTAAATTATAAAATGGACAATTGCTTGCACATTTAGATCATTTAACAAAACTCACTGGTTTTTCACCTTACATAGATATGGTCTTTCCCGACACCAGTTGTCTGCTAGTGTAGGCTCCATATTCACTTGTCTCCATCCATACATGACCTTCCTGTTTGACTTTAAACCCTGATTTGTCTTATTTGACTTTCTAATACCGAGGACTTCCCCATTTTTCTACCTCTGTGTTTGGACCGCATCCCTGTTTATTCAGTGTCTCGGCTCTGAGTTGGTGACAGAACTTGCCTTTGGTGAGTTGGATTGTAGGCCTAAATCATTCTGGTCGGTTGCCCCGATGTTTGGCATTGGCTCGAACTCCCCCTAGTCACTTGAGATGTTGTTGGCTAAAACTGAAAGCTCATGTTCTACCTATGGAAACTTGAAAAATTCGCCCATGGAAACAAAAAAATGGCAAGAGCAATGAAAAGCTAAAAATACTCCTCGAAGAGTATAAGAAAGGTCCAAAAAAGCAATGGTTATTAAAAGCTATATCTAAACAGTTGCTGACCTTATAAAAATGTGAAAAACATGCCCTGGATGCAAGCTGCAACTAGTTGTGCTTCTCAGCACATCTGAAATCCGAAGGGTTATGTAGGCCAAAAAGGCCATGGAAAAAAATTGAATGATCCTAATGAACTTGGATCAACTTGATGTAGACATGATGCCTAAGTTGAATAAGCACTCTCTAAACAACTTATCCATTTGTGAGACACAGCCATTCCCCGTGTTCTTTTTGTCCAGCACAGAGTTTGTAGCTTTCCCCTTCTCCCAGTCCAAAGTATTTTTGAGTTAAGTTAGACAAGTCAAACCTTTGGCCCAACCTTGCTCCTAGCCTTTATCCTTCACTAGCAGTTTGACCATGTCCAATGGGTGAGTTTGTCATTTGAACTATTGTGCAAGTAATTTTATATAACAACGGAATATGTTAACTTGATTAATGCCACTGAATGGATTTTATACTTTGAGCTTAGCTATGGGAATGATTAGAGAAACATTGTCTTAATCTATTGATGTGATTTATCCTTGATTATATATTCTTGGGATCCGTGATGATGTGGACCATGTATGGATGATTATTGATGATGATTGATGGGCCCACATGTTTGATGATGATATCATATGATGGACATATGATGCAGATGATGTTTGATCCAGTTCAGCAGGTTTATTATTACTTCGGATCAGCAGATTATACATTGTCCATATATGGTGGACCCTACAGCAGGCCCATTAGGGCAACCCAGGGTGTATGAGTACTCATTCCTAGTGGATTTAGGTCTTCTGGATCCATTGAGACACTTATCTTTCAGTTCAGGGCACTTCTGACAGTGATTGATGCAGTTTTACACTTGTTGACCAGATTGGGGGCTGATTTCCCAACCTGAGCAGCAGGGGCCCCGAGAGGCCAATTCACCTAGGGCGCTGATGATGGAAGGGGTGGTCCAGCCACTTGTTATTACCATTTATCCCCCCTTCCGGAGAGCCTGGTGGGCTTAGATGGACAACGCTAGCACCCTAGGAGGCAGTTTTGGCACTTTCACAGTTCCCGAGGCAGTTAAAAAATGGGATAAAGTGGTCACTGAGGAAATCGATTTGGGCAATTGAGGCAAGGTTTTGGCATTTGGTTTTCACAGAGGTCTTCCAGGGTGGCATCACTATCTTCCAATCAGTTTTCACCATGTGGGTATGCCCAGATTGATCACAGGAGGACATTTACTGCTTGACTGTCATGGATTCTGAAGACAGTTTTGGTCATTTTTATTATATTGGACATATTTTATTATTTTATTGTGCCTTGGGGATGAGCTAGTAAGGATTAATACCTCCTAGCCCCACCATGAGCTTATATTGTCATGTCCTAGTCACCATGAGGTGGATTTTGGCACCTATTCTTCTCTAGTGGATGACGTCACCCCCTTTTTGTACCTTTTAGTGGGGGCGCTATCATTATGTGGGTGATCCATGTGATATATTGTTATGATTTATTGTTAGCCATTGATTAGATCTTGAGATCTTTTAATCTTAGCCACTCATGTAAAAAGTGGTTAGGATTGTACTCTCTCTCCATCCTATTTAAGGAGGGAGCCTCTCATTGTAAAATTCATCTAGAGATTTTTGGCTCTTGGCTCTTGGAATAAAATTTCTATCTTTTGGAGTACATGCTTGGATTGGAGTGGATGTTGGTTTTTTCGATTGTAAATGCTTTTGTCCATTGCACTGGAGGATCTATTGTAGCTATCTTGCATATTTGCCATATTTTATTTACAGGTTAAGAGGGTGATTTTGGACAAGGGCGAATTGGTGGGGAGGCTTGCCCTTCAATCTTGGAAGAAGTCGCTTTGGTTTGACAGGGAGTAGTTTTGCCTTTGTGTCAACTATTCTATGTTTCTCTCTCTCTCTTGCTTGTATCTACCTTCAACATGTTAAACTGATTGATGCTTTGCTCCTTGGCTTGACAGGTTAGAAGGAATCACATGTGGCTTGGAAAAATCGATTTGGCAAGAGGGCTTCAACAATTCTCCATTTGATCTTTGGCAAAGTAATCCTCGTCTCAACTAGCATTCATCTCTTCATCCAGGTATGTTCCAAGAGGTATGATCTTCTCTTCCTTGAATCTTCCATAATTTCTAGATCATAAAAAACCTAATCAAATTAAAACCCTTGTTTTTGGTATTTTTCAGATCTACTTAGATCTAGCCTTGTTCTTGAAGAAATATTGAAAACCCACCTCTATAGCATCCACCCCTAGTTGGATCTATAGTTTGGTGGCGATTGGCTAAGAATTGACCCATTTTTCAAGACAAAAAGCCCTCCTTGACCCAAATCGCACTTCCTAGAGAGAGGCTTGTTTGGTTAGATCTAGCACATGGGTAGGTGAGATCTCACTTGATTTGCATTCTAGACACTTGATAACCTAAACCCAGATCCTTACTTTGGTGAAAGCTACCTTGTGGACATCTCTCCATGTTTTGAGGGGTTTAACCCCCCTTTTGGTCTTCTTGGTACCTTAAAACTTAGATCTACATAGATCTAGCCCTTGGATTGACTTGATATTTTGAACATACATAGATCGGGGTACTAGCATCTTGGATCTACAATTTGGTGGCCATTGGACTTGATTTGGTCCACCAAACCCACTTTTTGGCCTTCCTTGAGCAAGTCGCACCCCCTTGGAGATTTGAGTTGGTCCACTTCTAGGAGGTGGGTGTTTGAGATTTTCGTGGATTTGGAATGCCCATACCTTGAAACCTAGGTCTATACTGTCCTTTTGTCAAGATCCGCCTTGGGGATTGCATTCCTTGTTTCAAGGGATTGTGGTCCACTTAGGGTCCTCTTTTAAAAACCTAGATCTAGTAAGATCCAACCATCGGATCTCATTCAACCTACTTGACTTGGCTTCTAGGTGTCCCGATCTACACTTTGACATACTTTTTGACCCCATTAGCCCATCCAACAAGGCACTAGTCCTTCTCCAAGCAAGTCGCACTCCTTGGGATTTGTGTCAAACCCTAGATCTAGTACATGGGTACTCCTATAACCAACTCAAACTCATAGATCTAGCCTATATCTAACCTATAGTACCAACCTCACACCTAACTTCACCTTGTGGGCCCACCTAGAACCATTTCACACTTCCCAAGAAAACAAGACCCACTGGTGTAAACACATGGTACTATACCTAGTAATCATACCCCATCATGTGGCCTAAACCATACATAGGTTGAAATACTAACAATCTATTACACCACCTTCAACCATATCTCAACTCTTAGGTCCACCTAGCCTTGCTTTGGTTTCCGTAACTCATCATTTATCTACCCTTAGAAACCTTTGTTTGGTCCAATCAACTGTGATTGGGATATAGGGTCTCCCCCTTGGTCTAGTTACACCTTGACCTAAAGCGAAGAGTGCCTCGGTTGACGTGACTCCCACATTGCATTGGGAACCGTGGCATCTCTTGGGTCACCTCTTTAGTTGCCTGTCTCCTCTACCGTCCCGGATGGGATACCTCTAGGGGCAACTACAAGTTGTGTGATAACAGTGACCTACTAGACCTAGGTTTTGAATTACTCCCGTTCCAAATCCACTGAAATCTCAAGTGCCCACGTCCTAGAAGTGGGACAACTCCCTTCTCCAAGGTGGTGCGACTTTACCCAAGGAGGCTAAAATGTGGGATAAGTGGGTCAAGACAAGTCCGAAGGCATCCAAACTTTAGATCCGAGTAGGTTAAACAAGTAGGAGTGTGGATCTACAATTTAAGGGCAATCCGATGGCTAGATCTTACTAGATCTGAGTTTAAAGATACCAAGTGGTCCAAAATGGGGATTAAATCCCTTAGAATGTGGAATAGGGCCCACAAGGTAGAAATCAGAAAAGTGACAATCTGGGGGTAGGTTATTGGATGTGTAGATCATGAATCAAGCGGGATCTCAACTACCCACATACTAGATCTAGGTCAACCCACCAAACTAGGAAGTGCGCCCTTGCTTGGAGAGGCTAAATGCCTTGGGAAGAGGGTCAAATGGAGGCCAATCCTCACCAAACTATAGATCCGGGATGCCGTGGATACTATAGAGATGGGTTTTCAATATCTTACCCAAGAAGCCACTAGATCTTAGTAGATTTGAAAAAACGTAAAAATGAGGGTTTGAAGAAATAAGGGTTTTATCAATTTATGAGTTATGTCAATGGTTTGGATCAAGATAAGAGAAACAAACCTGTGGATCTTACATGGGTAACCTTGTAGATGCCTTGATGATGATGATCTATGCAAACCCGATCAATTTGAGAAGCTTTGAGGTAGTTTTCTATGCAATCGATTTAGTCCAAGAAGCCAATGTGCCCTCTCTCCTGCACAACAAACGTCAACAATATCAGATTTGATGTAATAAAGAGATAAGACTAATGCCACAAGAGAAGTAACAGAAAGATAGCATAGATCACAATGATACTAATGATAACCCCCTGATACAAGTAAATGCCAAGAAAGTCGATTTGAAGAAGCCTTACAAAATCGCCCTTGTTGAAGTCGCCCTCCTGTAGACAAGACAATGATTTCCAAAATAGATAGATCTTACCACAAATTCCAAATGCTAGGTTGCAATAGACTTTCCAATCACCATCTAAGAACACCAGATGCAAAGGAGACCACAAGAATTTCCACAAAAAAGTTTTTCTATACCAATAATCCAAGAGCCAAAGACCTCTTACAATGAGAAGCTCTCTCCTTTAAATAGGAAGGAGAGGCATCAAAATCCTAACCACTTTTTGAATGAGTGGCTAAGATTAAAAGATACAAATGTCTAATCAATGGTTGAGATGAGCTCAACAATAAAATACATGGATCACTAATAAAATATAATATGAGTGGACAAAATCGCCCTAGAAGAGGGGAATCCCACCAAATCATGATGACAAAATATAATAAGAAGCTTATGGTGGGTCCAAGGGGTAATTTTAGCCACCCTTGGTCAATCCCCATAGCACAATAATAATAAAATAGTCATCAATATACCAAATCGTGCCTCCATGGTCAAATCGTAGGCCTCAAAAGACCTCAGAAATCATCAAAAAGTGCCATAAGTGATGGATGCGGGCCTCGATGAAGTTGAAACTGCTAGAGGAGGTGTGGAAGACATCGATCCATCATCACTGATCATCCCATGCCAAGACATTGCCCTAGTAGCCCAAATCGATTTCCTCAATAGCCATTTCTACCAATCCTGAAATGCCTCTGGAAGCGTGAAACTGCCCCAAACTGCCTCCTGGAGTGCCTGCGCTGTTAAGGTGAGGGCACTAGTGTGTTAGGGAGGGGGGTAATATGGTAAAAACAAGTGGCTGGACCACCCCCTCCAAGCACAACGCCCTAGGTCAACCGGATAAAAATCACATCTGCTCTGACAGGGCCTCTGACAGACCAAAACTGCACTGGGATAGCCTACTGAGTCTCATCGTCACTGTAAGTGCCCAGAACTGAAAACAAACTGTCTCATTGGACTCAGAAGGTCCAAATCCATCCAAGATGTGTACTCATACACCATATGAGTCTCTGCATGATCAATATATATATCCAATATACCGGAACAGGGCAAATAATAATAATCTGTAAATGATCAAATACTGCTGTAAACCATGAATCATCATCATAACCCTATAGCTGCTGCATAGAATCATCATATACATGTACACAGACCATATATCATCTATCCATATCATCACCAGGTCCAACCATCTCATGTCCTATGGTTGACCTTGGTCAAACTAGGTTTGACCAGGTCAACATGACCAACTATAACTCAGACCATCATCAGAAGCTGCTGCAAAGTGTCAAAGGTTAATGCATGCTCTACAACTTATTCAAATAACAATTATAACACAAAGTAATCACTACTGACCATCTAAATCCAAATATATAATGTCATTAATTATTATTATTACTCAGACCAGACTTTCAAGATCATACTCACTTCATAGCTGTGATCAATTTGCTAGTGAAGGGTGAAGGCTTAAATAACTGGCTAGGCTAAGGGATGACTTGACTGACTTAACTTTGTGACACTTTGGCAAAGGGAAAGGGAATACACACCATAGTATATACTAAATGAGCAATAACACAGGGAATGGCGGTGTCTCACAAATGGATGAGTTGTTCAAAGAGGGTTTATTCACCTTTAACAGATGCGCACAATCCATAATACAAATAAGGCCAGCAATTGTTTTGATATAGCATTTAAGTTCCATTGCTTCTTGGGCCTGAAGTTTCCATAGCCTTGGTCTATGTGTGTTTATAAACACATTGCATAGATTTTCATTTATTTTAGGCTTTCTGCTGCAGGTGTGTTTTTAAGGCACTTGTTTACCTGAGCACTTCTAGGTGTGTCATGGACAGCTTGTTTACCTAGGTATTTACATTTCCAAAAGATATAACATTTTGTTTTCATGGCCATTTTCATTTGGCATGCCTTTCATTCATGTGTGTTTAGAAACACATTGCATGAATGGGCTTTTCATACAAGATATAGTATTTCATTTTCCAGATTTTGTATTCATGGCAACACTAAAAGTTTCAAGTTTAGCCAACACAACTTTAGTGACTAGGGGGAATTCCAAGGAACTCCAACTCACCATAGGTAAGTTTTGTCACCAAATCAGAGCCGAGACACAATAAACAGGGAAGCTCATCCAATACAGAGGCTGCAGTGAGGGAAAGTCCTCCATGCCACTAGTCAAGTAGTAAGTCAGGGTGATAAACTAAAAGGTAGGCAATGGATGGATGAAGACAATGAATAATGGAGCCAACACTAGCAAGCCAAGGTATGGTGGAATGATCACCTCTATTCTCCCTAAGGAGGGTAAAACCAATGAGTATGAATAATGAACTTCTAAGTCTGAGTAGGGACAATATAATATATATAATAAGATCAACCAGCTCCACATATCTATATGATCGCCAGATCATGACACTAAGTTCTAAGACATGCTATAAGAATAAGTATAAAAGCAATATAACCATAACACAATGATATACCTGCTGAGCAATATACCTGAATGCTCATCAACCTGTACCATCATCTGTCCTCTGAAAATGCTACTGAAACTCTGGGCACTACTGACTGCTCTGTACCAATGGTATAATGGCCACATCGGTCATCTCTTTGAGTGTCCTGAGACTCAGTCATGGCATGGGGAATACAACTGCTGTCCAAAATCTGATAGTGATCCAATATATGCTCATCTCAGCATCTCAAATGTAAGGGAACTGGCTGAATAGTGTACTGGCATCAGAAAAATAATGTATGGTAGCCCGGCTACTATATATGTGATAACAAAGACCTTTCAAGCGTTTAACTCCCAAAGGCAATTGTATAAAATTAATAAAATTTCAAGTGGAGGAGCCCTCCACTTTTGGGTTTTCTTCCCCATTTGGGGAAGAGTGTTGTGGTTGGTTAGCTTAGATTTTTCATTTCATGCTTTAGATTAGTCTTTTATTTCATTTTCGTACTCTCTTCCAAGTTTTGACTTAAGGTAGTATCCTTGGGATTTCATCCCAAGGGCAGGACCACATAACTTTGTGGTTACTCCTCTTTCCTCGTTAGTTTCCTTGGTCGAAATTTCAGCTAGCTGGAAAGTTCTCAAGTGCTAGCGATTCTAGTGGTCAACCTTGTTCGGAGGAAGATCCCACCTTAGAGTAAATTTGTTTGGTAGAATACTAAGTCATTTTTAAATTTCATTTTGCAAGTAGCATGCTAATCATCTTTTATATCTGTTGAGCCATCACATGGTTTATTTTCACAACTGCTTCCACTTGCAATAAAATAAACAAAGCCTGTTGAACTTGGCCAAATCCAAGTCAAGAGCACTCTTTGTCGGAGAGCATTTTAAAGCTTGCATTTTTCCCCCTGCATTAGGCATATTAGATTAGAAAAGTCTCTTGAACTTTGGTCTTAAGACTAAGTCAAGAGCGCTCTCTATCGGAGAGTTGAACAGTGCTCTTTAATAATAAAATACTTCAACTCATTTTCCCTCTTTAATTAATTTATTTTTGGTTGATTATCCAACACCCGTATGCTCTGCCAACCTGAAAAGGTTGGGCTAGTACTCAGAAAGGTGAAGGCTCTACTAAGCTTACAAGTGATAACCTAATTAAAACTTTACCCAAAACCAAACCAGCGTCAAATCACTGAGGTTGCTTCCTGAAACAGGTGGTGCCGGGAATCCACTGTCAGACTCGAGGGCGGTTTAAACATTGGACACTTATCCTTTGAATCTGGGTGCTCTCGACCTATCATCTAAGAGGTTGCCAGTATTTTTCCTGGTTAGGTTTACTCTTTTGATATCCTTGTTCTTAGCTTAATAATCAAAGACCATTAAAATATTCAATTTACCAAGATAATTTTCATAACGATCTCACTAACAACACTTTTTCAAGACCCACGCATTCAGCATCACAATCTTTACTTTTCTTTGACTCCATAAGGCACTGGTTATTTAAAAGTTTATATCTTGATCAGGACCATTTGTCCTTGTGTTTATTTTCATATTGTGAGTGCTTTATTTGATTATAAGTCTTGAAACATACTGTTGTCTTTGATATCTTATCTCGCAACGTGGATTGCTTATTATCTGTTGTTCATCTTTACATATTTTTGGTCTCATCACAAGAAAACTCCTAAACAACACCCATCCGTATCACTTTACACTTAAAACATTATAAAACAAGAGCCTTAGTGAAACTCTTTGTAGGGACTACCCCCCTTGGCTTCCTTAGGAGTTAGCCTAAACGGAGGAGCTGGGATTCAGGTGATAGTACCTGGCTCATTGCTTGCCCCCAAGGCCACACCTCTCCCCACTTCCAGTGAGGGAGATAGCTTTCGAAAGATTTCTGCTGCTGGTGTGCAATCTGGCGGACAACAGATCCGAAGCTTGAAAATGATGGAGAGAGGGTGGATGCAACCAAGCTCCAAGCTCCCTTCACCTTGAGGCTTCCTACAAAGCTTACACAATTCTCAAACAAGCAAGATTAAGATTAGTATGTTCATCAATCAAAACAAAGAGAAAAATCGTACAACCGAATACTAATATTACTCTTTAAAATCTTGAGAGGATGCACATAAAACAAACAATCTGACAACCGCAAATGCTTGTTCCAATATAGCTAGATCTAATCATTAACTTGCATAAAAAAGAAAGCTTAGAAAGATGTCACCTCAACCAAATAGCACATGCATGGAACAAGAGCCACAATCGACCTCCAAATCCAAAGTCTTCAATCTTATTACTCAAAAGAAACTTCACACATTATAGGAGCAGAGGTTCTATGCCTTCGTATCATATCAAAAGAGCATGAGAGACCTCGCTTATATAGCACTCAAGAGAGAGAGATGGGCGCATTCTTCATGGAGTGAGGGCGCATCATGTGAGGGATATGAGGGAGTGAATCCCACTGACTTAGGATGAAGTGGGAGTTAGAGTAAATGAGGGAGGCGCCACCTCCAAAGGGGTGCACCCCCTCTACATTGGGATCCTCCACCCTTTAATACAATGATGCCACCTCATGATTTGCTCTTCACATGGGACATGCACTCCACTAATCCTCACGTGGAGTATGGTGCATCCAAAACTTTGGCTTATTCGCTATCCATGTCATATGGTTATTAAAATACATGCTCTAATCACTTACTTAAGTTGCCCTCCATATGTGATGAGTTGCCACCTCATTCATCATATTTAAAACATGCCTTTTTGATTTTCACAATTTGTCATTTGGTGCATTTCGTGTCATCTTTAGCGTTTATTTGCCATTATGTCGCCTCTTTAGGAAAAAATGCCATAAGTGATAATTTAATCACTCGAAACCCAGAAAAGTGGGTCCTAGGTTAAAGAGGACGCTTTGAGTGTGAAAACGAGCATCCCTGCGCCAAATTCTGCCTCCAGGCCATACTTTTATCACAATTTGAAATTTTCCAATTAAACCATTAAAAAATGGTCTAATTTTACGGGAAAAATTATTTTTATCGGAATTGATTCAAACTCCTAGGGGACGTAATGCATGTCCATACAACTTATTATTGATGGCTAGCATGTGAAAAATGCATAGACACATAGGCTTTAATAATCTCCCTAGGTTCGACCACCATAGAAAATACTCCAGCTTTGGAGGTGTGAGTGAAAAATTCAGGAATTATACGCCACTGAAGTGCAATGCATAATTCCTAAGGAAAAGAGAGGTTTCCCCTCTTTTTCTCCTTTGCTGTTTTATTGTTGAATGCTGTAATTTTTCAGAGTTATTGCAGATTTCTAGTTCATAATAAGACACACCCTTTCTTTAGTTATTTCAATTTGCCTAAGAGGATCACCTTCATCCGGGAACTCATAGTTATTTTTCTGCAATTTTAAACAACAAATTAAGGCTGATTGTAGCATGTTAATTCCAGCTCTATTTTTCCTTAATCATGTATAAAAACAACCTTTTAAGATTATTACCTTGACTCCATTTGCCCAAATTTGGATAGGCACTAGTCTTGGTCCACCCATCCATATGTTTCTAAACTTTATCATACACTTTTGTAGGGAAACACCCCCTGTGCTAGAGGAGAGCTGGCCTAAAGAGGGAGGGTGTTGTTCTGGTGACAATGGATGGCCCCTCTTAGTTTTTCTAAGGTTGCACTTGTGGTTTAGGGCGTTACCACTTGAAGTGCAGGTTTGGGAGGTAACGCACCCCAAATCTACCCCAATCCCTCCAAAACAGTCTCGGCATGCTGATGTTCATTTTGAAAAGATCTTGCTAAGGAATGAGCCCTACAAACCACATATCCAAATGTCTGTCACAGGTGAGAAGGCCATACTCTTATGCCAAGGACTTCTAGTCTCTCCAAGACAGGGTATCTGCATCCCATAAGTCTCCCCAAAAGATTATGCCTTTCCTACTCAACCAGTGAGCATGAAAGTAGGACAACTGATATTCAGGAGTATTTGTTGGAAAGCAGTGGCAGGCTTGGTTAGGAGTGGTACAGATTTTGTACTTGCTGTTTGTATTTTCAGAATAATGTCTTTGCAGATCTAGTGTTCAGATTTGTGCTGTTTTGAGAGGTGTTAATCAGTTTTTCAGTTCCTAGTTTTAGGGTTTAGATTTTCTGAGTGCAGGTCTGCTTAACATGATCTGAAATTAACAGCTTTACTCCAATGATAACGTTAGTTTTCTGTCAGACTTTCTGTTTGTTGATTTTTCCTATAACTGTGCAGTACAGTGTTTGTATTGCTTTCTGATGCCCAGCACTTGCATCCTTGTCCAGAATTGAATTCTTAAACTTTAGAGTGTGCAATCTACGTTTAAGTGTTTCATACAGTGCTCATAAGTTTCGCATTCACTCCACTTCTAACTGTTTCTATTGTTGCTCAGTGTGCTCCCAACAATGCTAATCCAACAGTACTTCAATTCGTTGGTGCAGGTTATTTTTCCTTAGGAAAACCTCGCGGGGAAACCTCCATGCACGTTCTCACATTTCCTGGGTAGTACCTAGTGTAGACCTGTTGGTGTTGATTATGGTGTCTAACCCTATAGGGACATTGAGTGAGGCACACAACAAAGGCAGCCAGCCTGGGGGTTGACCCTGAGACCTCATGCGTGAAACTCCAAGCATTTTACCGCTTGAGCTAGCCCACTGGGCTACTTTGGTGTAGAATCTGTATGAGAGCTGTTTTCTTATAAAAGTGCTAGAGTAGTTACAAGGCCAATGGATTTTCATTGAACAATTCCTTCTACAAAGCATGGATGATATAACACGAAACTCAATCATTACTTTGTAAAAATGTCAATTATGAATGGAAATAACTACAAGGAGAAGTTAAAATGTGAACTCTAGCTCTAACTTATTTTGTCAAGACGGCCATCTTTCTGCTATTCCTGGAAATATTTCTAATTACAAAATGAAAGAACTGTGGAGCAGTTACTGAAACAATATAAGAAAATTTGTCGAGGAACAGCAACTATATGCAATCTTCTGAGTCACAGCTGGATTATGCACATATTTAATGGGTGGGAGACTACAGCTAGTGCCAGTGGACACGCATAACTAGTATTTGACATAAACTGATATGGTCAGCTAGCATGAAGTACAACAAATGCTTGATGAAAACCATAACCAGTAGAAGACAAGTTTCCATCCATTAGTGCATGGTCTTTCATTGGAATATCCAAATACAGTAGCAATAAGAGAAAGGTTCAATGGGTGAGAACTGAGATTCACTCTATGATTGAAATTTGAGGAGAGTATTTCTGAACTATGACAGTATGTGAATGAAGTGAACTATCATGCCGATTTTCTAACAGTGTCAATTTTTCCATCAAGGAAAAAATATGCCCAGTTTCATTTTAGGATGTCATTGATATCCATTCTATTTGACAATGTAATGAATATGCATTCTGTTCCCGTGGAAGTGTCAATGGACGAATTGATAGTCATGTTGTTTATCTGTTATTGTGTTGATGTGTTAGGTGATGCATTGATTGCACTCAAAATGGCACTGAAAGATTCCAAGAACTGGCTTTCGTCCTGGGATCCGTCTTCACTGAATCCATGCATTACGTGGTCTGATATCATCTGTAACAGTGATCACCATGTTACGTCTGTGTAGGTGATTTCTTTTAAATTTTGCAGTCCTTATTTGGATCTATATACAGCTAAATGTTTTGACTTCTGATAAGAGTATCATTCTAGTAATTTGTTTTAGAGATGAAATAATATCCTCTTTCAAGTCATTCAACTTTTCTTGAAATGGTTAAGTTTATACATTCACTCACAATATATGCATACTGCAAAATCTTCTGCTGATTACTCTTGTTGATCATGAATTAGACTGAGATCTTGAAATTGGTATATAGGAATTTGGAATCCAAGGGATTTTCAGGGGTCCTATCACATCGAATTGGCGAGCTGAAGTACCTTAAAACTGTGTATGTTGTTTCTTCTTTCCGTATTATGCACCATAATTCCAACTTATGGTTCAGTTTCTGTCTCATACAAATCATTCAGTGTTTGGATTGTACTCTGATTATAAACTGAAATTTTGAGATATATTTACTGTATGCTGCCCAAAGAGGGATTGTATGCATCAAACCATTGGATGTCTTCTTGATGTCATAAGCAAAACTGGGGCCCTTCAAAGGATCCCTGATATCATGTACTACCTAAGAGGCTTCCTTAACATAATACCTTTTGCTGTTTTTTTTAACAAGAGCGGTTGAAGATTTTGTATTAAAGAGGCTGCAGCCGAACAGTACAGCAGAATAATACAAAATGAAGAGTCAGCCTGGGTTTGAACACCAGCATTTACATCATACAAAGAAGTTCCAAAAATTGACTAGAGCCCTTCACTAAGGATTTCCTGATGCTCCTATGAGTAGAGAATCTAGACTTGATAAAAGACATCTAATATAAATACTATTTTACAAAAGATAACAACTAAAGTTAATGAAAGATGTGCTTGCTCTGGTTCACCATTTGCCTGTTGCGATTTTGGATTCTTCAACCCCATGTCTTGAATAGGTTCCTTTATTCAAACGGTGGTCAAATGGTAGCCCACCACATGAGTGGTCAACAACGTGAATGAGTGCCCACGTGAAGAGGCCCACGTCACCCTCATTTAATCGAAAACCATACCCTTGGCTTTATAACATGTGACTTTTAACACCCAAGTGTGGTCGCCTTCCTCATTTAAACTTACTACATGCTTTTCCATAGTTTAAATCATCACATTTTAATTTTTTAATTTTTTGTCCCTTGTGCATTTTGTCTTTTATGGCAACTAAATGCCAAAATAGCGAAAAATGCTCCTAGAGGCGACGTGGCCGCCCAGAATTTGAGAAAAGAGGGTGCTTGGGTAAAGAGGACGCTTTGAGCATCAAAACGAGCCTCCCCTCAAAATCCGCTTCCGGATGAGGTTTTGATCACATTTTGAAATTTTCCATTTAAACCATTAAAAAATGGTCTAAATTACGGAAAAATTTATTTTTCTCGGAATGAAACGAAACTTCTAGGGGACCTAGTGCATGTTCATACGACTCAATCGAGGTGGCTAACACGTAAAAAATCCTAGACACAAGACTCTAATAACCACCTTAGGTTTTGACCACTATGGAAAATACTCCAGCTTTGGAGGTGTGAGTGAAAAACTCTGGAATTATACACGACTGAAGCTCAATGCATAATTCCTAAGGAAAAAACACTTTAGAGTATCCCCATGACAGTTAAACTTAAGGATAGCGAGTCTTTTATAAAAGGACCTCGTTTAGACCAACTTTTTACATTTTCCCCATGGGGGTATGAACATGCAGTTATTACAAATGGGGCAAAATTGCCTTGAAAATGACTTCTGAACTTCTGAACACTGATGATGAACATTGAACATGTTCATGAAACTGGCGGCTCACTAGAAGTTCAACTATTGTACAAAATAGTTGGTAACAGGCGCTACAGAGGAAGGGGGTGGTCTAGCCACTTGTTTTTACCATATTACCCCCCTTCCGGACATGATGGCACACTCAGTTTGACAGGGCAGGCACCTGGCAGTCAGTTTTGGGCAATTTCAGGGTTTTCCAGGAGGATAAAAAATGGAATAAAAAGGTCATAGAGGAATTCGATTTGGGCAATTGAGGCAAGGTTTTGGCACTTGGTTTGCTCACCACTCCTTCCAGATCAGTTTTAGTAGTCAATGGGGTCCACATGGGCTACAGGAGGTCTTTTATTGCATTCTTCTCTCTGATGATGGGGACAGGATTTGATCATTTGTGTACTTGGACATGTCATTGAGTCTCATGTTGTATTATTGTGCCATGGGGACATGCTAGTGAAGGGGAATAATACCTCCCAGCCCCACCATGTGCTCCTAGTCACTTGTCCTAGTCATTATGTTGTGGCTTACATGTTTACTAGCCACCCCCATGTAGTGCGTCATCCCTCCTTGGACGTCTTAGCGAGGTTGCACTCCCTCTTGTGAGTGATCTATGTCATTATTGTATCAGCTCATCTTAGCCATTGATTATATTGTTGTATCTTTTGATCTCAACCACTAGTTTTCAAAAGTGGTTTAGGGTTTTGGTCTCCCTCATCCTATTTAAGGAAGAGACCCCCCTATTGTAAAGGCATCTAAAGATTTTTGGCTCTTGGCTATTGGAATAAAATATTTTTCTTGGGCATCTTGGATCATGGAGTTGAATGCTTGTTGTTGATGTATATGTAACTTCGGAATGTATTTCATCTATGTATTTCATATATATTTATTGTACTCTTATAAGAGATGTGTTATTCCTCTATAAGGAAGTGTCGTCATGTGTATTGACAAGTATCGCAAGTGTGGGTACTTGCCGATGGGTTATTAGACCACCATGTGTGGGGTCGGCCCTGAAATATATATTATATTGTGGATGTACTTAGCTAGACAAGTCGGCCCCATAGTGTAACTGGGCAAACATGTTAAGTATAAATAGAGATCGGGAGATCTCTATTTGATTACTCGGAAACTCACACTTCTCTCACTCAGAAAGTGGCGCACTAGTGAGGAGGAGGATCATCTGCTACTAGGAGACTATCTCAGTGTATTTTGGTTGTACTTTGGTTGAGCCATTGCTCTCTATCTCTGAGGAAGTTGTGGGGTTTTTCACCTTAGGGTTTTCCCCATGGAAACTCTGTGTCTCTTGTCTCTCATGCTTTTGATTCTTGTGATGCTTGTCATGCTTATTATGATTGTTATGTATTGATATACTGTACATGTTATTCTCTCAGTAAAGATCCTAGAGTATTGTGAATTAATGCTCAAAATTTAACATGGTATCAGAGCTAACCTGAGAAGAAGACATTGTGCAGTGACGGAAACTAAGGTTTCTTGTTTATTGGGTTTCTCTTCACAGATTTTGGAAAAACAGTATAGTAGATTGACTCTACTCATCAAGGAGAATCTATCTGTCCAATCAGAATTCAATTCTGATCATTTTCAGATTTGGCCCTAAAACTTAGGGTTTCCACAAAAATAGGAATTTCTGGAATCTGAAGACATAGCTGAAAGCTCCTTACAAAAATCGAAGTTTAGAGCTTTGGATCGAGATTTTTGGCTGGGTAGATCTCCGGGAAACTCAAACCCTAATTCAGGGCTCTCCTTAGTGAATTCGGGAAGATAGAAAGACAGTTTTGAAGGGTGTAGCTTTGCAGATCTCAAATTCTGAAGACACCAAGTTGATCAGCTCATCAAGGCGCATCTTTCTATCCTTTCAGAAAGTTGAAATTCACATTTTGAATTTTTAGGGTTTTTCCGACAAACCCTAACCCGGGACCAGATCCAGTTTTCAGCAATTCAAGTGGTAAGACCTAAATCTTTTCTATTTCCATTTGAAGTACTCTTTAAGATGTCTCACCACACCAAGCTTGAGGATAAGCTTGAAGGGGTTGATAACTTCTGAGCTTGGAAGTATAGGATTGGGTTAATCCTGGAAGAGAATGAGTTGGACTCATATGTAAAAGAAGACATCCCTATCCCAGAGGATGAATAGACTAAAATTTTGCATAAGAAGAACTTGGTCAAGGCAAAGAGAATCATTGCTGATTCTATCAAGGACCATCTTATTCCACATGTGTCATCTCTGAAGACACGCAAGGAGATGTTTGACTCTTTGACCAAGCTATTTGAAGGGAAGAACATAAATCGGAAGATGACCCTGTGGAATCAATTGAAAGGGGTCAAGATGTTGAATGGAGAGACCATTCAATCTTACTTCTCCAAGGTCTCTTAGATCAAGGAACAATTTGAAGCTGTAGATGAAATGGTGGAGAATGGTGAAATTGTTATGACCACCTTGAATGGCCTACCTAGGTCATGGGACTCTTTTATCCAAGGGATCTGTGCAAGAAAGAAATTAATCTCCTTCAGTACATTGTGGGAGGAATGTTCTCAAGAAGAAGCAAGGCTTGTGGCAAGAGAAGAAAAGATGGGGAATGAAGATCAAGCTCTCACAGCTCACACTAAGAAGGAGCACTCTCGCTACAAGAGATCCTATCAAAAGAATAAGAAGGATCTAAGATGCTTCACATGCAATGAGAATGGTCACTTTGCTTCAGATTGTCCCAAGAACAAAAGGGATAACAACCACAACTCCAACAAGAAGAAGAAGGGCAGCAAAAGAAAGTTCCATGCTCATGCTGCCGAGGATGATGAACCTCCAAAGAAGAAGGCTAGGGCAGAAAGTGATGATAGTAATGATGACTCATCAAGTGAAGAAGAGTATGTTCTAATGTCTGCTCTCACAGGTACTATCTCCCATGGTTGTAATGATTGGTTAATTGATAGTGGGGCTTCCAAACACATGACTGGGTTTAAAGAATCTTTTGTAAATCTATCTGAACATGAAACACCCCATAAAGTGAAACTTGGGGATGATTATCAATACCCCATCAAAGGAAGTGGTGAAGCCTCCTACAACCTAGATTCTGGAAAACCTTTGAAGATGAAAGAAATTGTTTATGTACTTGGGCTCAAGAAGAATCTTCTCTCCATCTCTGCATTGGATGCAAAAGGTATGAGGGTTGCATTTGTGGATGGCCAAGTCCTAATGTGGCCAAAGGGTAAAACAATCAATGATGCAGTAGTGATTGGAGAGCAAGAGGGAGGATTGTACAAATTGAAGGGACAACCTGAACATGCCATGGTGACATAAAGACAAAGATTCATCCATATTCATGGATCACATAGAGGTATGTATAATTTGTTTTTGCAAAAATTAACTAATGAGTTATGCAGGTCATTGAAGAGAACAAGAACACATTGCTAGACATAACTAGCAAATATGGTGACCAGGTATGTGTTTCTTATATCATAGGATCTATTATATAAGTATGCATGACATGATTGATGATGTTTATTCATGAAGTCATAGGTTTGAATAATCATGGGTATATGCATATTACGTGTCTTACCTTATTTAATGTTATGACTAACCATAAGAGTCATAGGTTTGAGTAATCACGAGTTTAGGTATATTATGTTTATGACTAACCATAAGAATGCTTATTATTTCTGTTTGAAATGATCCTGACTATACATGCTTGAGATTATTGTGTTTTGATAGTATCAAGATTATACTAATGAATGTGTGATTATGTATGAGACCTCGAGGATAACACAATAGTGATACTAATAAGCATGCATAGAGATCAAGGATGAATATAATTTCAAGGACATGTAATCCAGGAAGCAAAGATCAAGAGGGAGCACACTCCAGTTGCCCCTACAAGGAAGCAAAGATCAAGAAGAAGCACACTCCAGTAGTTTCTCCAAGGATGCAGATATTTAGAGGGAGTTGACCATCTTTTTACATTCCACAACAGAAAAGTGTAGAAGAAGCTACTTCAATAGCTCCTACAAGGAAACAAAGACTCAGAGGGAGTCCACCCAACAAACAAACAAAGATAAGTATTTTAATTACCATTTCTTACATATTTGTTTGTTTAAATAAAATTGTTCAATGTTGTATATGCTTATGTTCCTAGACTTAGGATATGTATTGTGCATATTAGAATGATTGCATTAATGAACATACTACTAATATGCATGTGATGGGTAAGTGGCCTATGGCACTGTACAACATTCCATTGCTACTTATCTAGAATGAAACCTCTTTGCTGACATGTTGAGAGTAGTGCAAACTCTTAACAATGTTCTGGTAGAGATTGGAAGGCATTTAGAAAGTTATAGGATATGGATGAATGTTGTATTGAAGCATTGGCTAAAATAATTGCATGATTGTATGACATATTTCTTTATGTATAAGAATTTGTTTTGAAAACTATGAGATGTTTCTAATCATGCAATTTAACTTGTCTTGTAGGAAAGATCATATGCCATCACCTACAAAAGAAGAACTACAACATTTGTTCAGCAACAAAATTATCTATTGAAGATATTGAAGTTCCCAGGATATGGGGAGAATGCCATGATCCGTCGATCATGAAGAATGATGTTTGGGATGTAGTCCCAAGACCTGAAGGGAAGTTTGTTATGACTTCCATATGGATCTATCAGACCAAGCATGCTGCAGATGGCAACATAGAAAAATATAAAAGTGATGAAATAGAAGATACACCAGATGGATTTCAAGACAGCTTTCTTGAATGGTGTAGTTGAAAAAGAAGTGTATGTGGAGCAACCACTTGGTTCTGAGACACATGACAGGAAATTATATATGTGCAGAACTTGGTATGGTAGGATGGACAGTTTCCTATTTAGTTTGGGCTTTACCAAGAGTAAAGCGGATTCCAACCTTTTCTACAAGGTTGAGGAAGGGAATCCTGCGATTCTACTCTTGTATGTAGATGACTTATTTGTAACAGGAGATGACAGATTCATTGCCGATACAAAGAAGAAGCTTGCTGTCGAGTTCGATATGAAGGACTTGGGGATGATGCACTATTTCCTAGGTATGGAGGTGCGGCAGAGTACAGAAGGGATCTTCCTTGGACAAGGGAAGTATACTGTAGATATCCTGAAGAGGTTCGGGATGATGGATTGCAAGGCCATGGCCACACCTATGGCATCGAATCTGAAGCTTCTATGTGATGCTTCATCTGAGCCGGTTGATGTCTCTATGTATCGTCAGATGATTGGGTCCTTGATGTACCTGACGAACACGAGACCCGATATTTGCTTTGCGGTGAACACATTGAGCCAGTTCCTGACGGATCCGAGGAGTGTTCACCTAGTTGCTGTAAAGCATATTCTGAGGTACCTAAAGGGTATAGTTGATTATGGGCTCAAGTATGAAGCGAATCAAAAGTTTAACTTGCAGGGTTATGTTGATTCAGATTGGGCAGGCAGTGCTGCAGATAGGAAGAGCACATCTGGGTGCTTCTTCAGTATGGGATCAGGTGTGATCTCTTGGTTTAGCAGGAAGCAGTCCTGCGTAGCACTGAGTACAGCTGAAGCAGAGTATGTTGCAGCCTGTTCAGCTAGTTGTGAGGTAGTATGGTTACATAAGCTACTGTCTGAGTTATTTGATCTCCCATTGGATGCTACTGGTATCTTCTGTGATAACCAGAGTTGTGTGAAGCTGTCTGAGAAGCCAGTATTTCATGACAGGTCGAAACACATAGAGATCAAATATCACTATATCAGGGATATGGTGCAGAGAGGAGCAGTGAAGCTCCTGTACATTGCAACAGACGAGCAGATTGCAAATGTGCTGATGAAGCCACTAGCCAGGGTGAAGTTCGAGTACTTCAGGGAGAGGCTTGGTGTTCTTCAGATCGACGACACTTCGAGGAAGAAGTGATGGGCACATTTGCTGAAGCCATTCCAAGCATGTTGGAAGGAGGATCCTTCACATGGCTGTGGATGTAAGCGCTGGATGATGAGCATCAGGACGATGCTCCAGTTACTGCTCTGTATAAGCATCATGTTGGATGCTGGATATGATTAGTTGGATCATTTATATGTATATGTATGTATGCATCATGTTGGATGCCGGATATGATCAGTTAGATCATTTATATGTATATGTATGTACGCATCATGTTGGATGTTGGATATGATCGGTTGGATCATTTGTATGTATTTTGTATATGCATCATGTTGGATGCTTGGACCATGTATCTGTATATGTATCAGGTGGATACATTGCATGATCAGGTAGATCATGTATGTTGATATGTATCATGTATGATCAGGTGGATCATGTATTTGTATTTGTATCAGGTGGATACATTGTATGATCAGGTGGATTATGTATGATGATATGTATCAGGTAGATACTTGGTATGCATCAGGTAGATGCATTGTATGATCAGGATGATCATGGATGACGAGCTTCAGGATGTTGCTCCAGATGATATGCAGCAGGATGTTGCAGTGATGATGATCAGGATGATCATGTATACATCAGGATGATGTATGGTGAGTATTAGGATGATACTCTATGGCCGTGGATCAGGTTGTGCAGATGAGCATATAATTTGGCCCTAGGAGATTTGCAGATAGTCTTTCGAGGTTTTGCCTATGGCATGTAATTTGGCCCTGGGATATTTAGCAAATGCTCTTTCGAGGTTTTGCTCTAGGAGGACATATAATTTGGCCCTGGGAGATCTATAGATAGTCTTTCGAGGTTTTGCCTATGGCATATAATTTGGCCCTGGGATATCTGGCAGATGCTTTTTCGAGGTTTTGTCCTATGGCATATAATTTGTCCCTGGGAGATCCAATAGGTTGGGCTGTGTGCCCGTAATAAGTCCTGGGATGCTCTTGTGAGGTTTTGCCATGACCACATATAATCTGTCCCTGGGAGATCCTATAGGTAGAGCTGTGTGCTCGTAACAGCCTGGGATGCTCTTGCGAGGTTTTGTGGTGACCACATGTAATCTGTCCCTGGGAGATCCTATAGGTAGAGCTGTGTGCTCGTAACAGCCTGGGATGCTCTTGCGAGGTTTTGTGGTGAGGTCACATATAATATGGCCCTGGGAGATCCTACAGGTTGGAGTTGTGTACCTGTAACATCCTGGAATGCTCTTTCGAGGTTTTGTGACGCACGTAATAACTCCCGAGGATTCCACAGTATGGCCAGTGATGAAGACCTGCAGGTGGTGGGCCGACATCCAGTATGAAAAAGGACTGGCTCTGTAGAACTTCCTATGACGAGTAGATTCAGAGATTGGTTGAGATAGCAGCAGCAGTGATGGTGATGATGACGATGCATCGATGACGATGATCCCAAGAAGAAGACTTGTTTAGCAGATCTGTGTCGAGAAATACCTTCCTAGTTAAGATGGAGTGTTGATGTATATGTAACTTCGGAATGTATTTCATTTATGTATTTCATATATATTTATTGTACCCTTATAAGAGATGTGTTATTCCTCTATAAGGAAGTGTCGTTATGTGTATTGACAAGTGTCGCAAGTGTGGGTACTTGCCGATGGGTTATTAGACCACCATGTGTGGGGTTGGCCCTGAAATATATATTATATTGTAGATGTACCTAGCTAGACAAGTCGGCCCCATAGTGTAACTGGGAAAACAGGTTAAATATAAATAGAGATCGGGAGATCTCTATTTGATCACTCGGAAACTCACACTTCTCTCACTCAGAAAGTGGTGCACTAGTGAGGAGGAGGATCATTTCCTACTAGGAGACTATCTCAGTGTATTTTGGTTGTACTTTGGTTGAGCCATTGCTCTCTCTATCTCTGAGGAAGTTGTGGGGTTTTTCACCTTAGGGTTTTCCCCACAGAAACTCTGTGTCTCTTGTCTCTCATGCTTTTGATTCTTGTGATGCTTGTCATGCTTATTATGATTGTTATGCATTGATATACTGTACATGTTATTCTCTTAGTAAAGATCCTAGAGTATTGTGAAGTAATGCTCAAAATTTAACACTTGTTTGTGGTGATTGTAAATGCTTCTTCCTCTTCACTGACAGACATTGGTGGCCATCTTGAATTTTTATCTTCACTAACACAATTTGCAGGCAAAGAGGACATCTTGGAGGAGTGCGCATTGGTGGGGAGGCCTACCCTACTACCTTCATCAAGACGTTTTGGGTCTACAAGGAGTTGTTTTGTCTTTGCACCAACAATTTCATGTTTATTCATCTTTTGTTTGCATCTACCTTCATTTCTCTTAACTGATTGATCTTTGTGTCCTTGGTTGACAGGAAGAGGAGGCTAAATTGGTTGAAGGAGGCAAAACGCATAGCAAGAGAGTTTCATCAAGTTTGGCATTTGATCTTTGTGGGAAGTAATCCTCGTCACAAGCTATATTCATCTTCATTGTCCAGTACACTGAAGGAGGTATGTTGTTCTTTTACGTTGGCCACTTGTTCTCTTAGATCTACAAACCCTCATAGTCAAAACCCTCATTTTTACATTTTTTCAGATCTACTTGGATCTAGCATGCTTTTGGGGATATAATTTAAAACCCACCTTAATAATATTCACGACAATCCCAATCTACAATTTGGAGAGGTTTGGACTCTATTTGGCCCATTTCCCAGGGCACTTGGTCTCTTCAATGGAGGTTGCATTCCTAGTAGGGTGGCCTTTTGCTAGTTCCAGTATGTGGGTAGGTGAGATTTTTGCTTCATTGGATAGATCAACCCCTAAAACCTACCCCTAGTGCTTCACCCTATTGATTTTCACCTTGTGGGCCCCATTCCTCATTTTGAGGGTTGTGCCCCACTTGGTTCATTAGGTGATGCATTAGCCTTTTCCTAGATCTACTTGTTTAATTTTGTAAGTGGCCTAAATCAAACACTTGGTTGGAACATTTGTCCATTGCTTAAGCCTCTTAACCAAGCCTTAACCAACTTGGGTCCACTTACCTTTTTAGATCTAAAGTCTTATACCCTTGATCTCCTTGCTTAACTTCACACTTTTCCCTAGGAGTCTTTGGGTTAGCTAGTCTTCATAGATTGGCTAGGGTCTCCCCCTTGATCTTGATGTAAGTTGCACGAAACTCGGGTCTAGCACCCGTTTCACCCTCGGAAACCCGCTGAAACTCGGAAACCCGTATGGTACTTGACGGAAACTCATTTCCGTCCGTATGAAACACATTTCCTAAATGGGAAACGTGTCCGTACGGACGAAAAACACGTTTCCTCTCTTGTATGGTGCATTTCCTACCAAATAAAAGCCCGCCACTTAAAAACCGCTTGTAAAGTCTCTTTCTGCCCACGGATTTCAATAATTAAGGGTTAATACATTAAATTTTAAATTAAAATTTAATTCTAGATGCTTCTAATTAGGCTAAAGAAAGTTATACAGAGAACATCACTTCATTCTCTCCTCACACTAGCGACTTTAGCACTCAGGTTCTAGAATATAGCAATAGGCCTTGTGCAGATTGGGATGTCGAGTCAAAATTTGCTGACTTGGACATCTCTCTTGCTACACTAAGTTGAGCAACCTAGAAGTGGAATTGGAAATACTTCTTCCACTCTACATTCTGTTGCTGAGCGTGCTTCTTGTTCTATTTTTGAGGAAGACTATGAAGATGAGGATGACTATTACTACTTGCATGAATGAAATGATATAGACTTGGGTTCATGAGTAAAATGTGATGTTACATGTATGATTTAAATTTTGTTTGTATCATTTAACATTTATCACTTAGCAATGTTGCTTGCAGTTAAATGTAATTAATAATTTATGGTTTATGTTTTATAATAATTTTGTCCTTGTTCATATATATATATATATATATATATCATGTTTCCTTGTTTCCAAATTTGGGGGGGGTCGCGTTTCCAACGTTTCTTCGTTTCCCCGTTTCGTGCAACTTAGATCTTGATTCATCTTGATCTAAAGTGTAGAGTGCCTCGGTTAGCGGACACCCAGCTTGTATTGGGAACCGTGGCATCTCTTGGGTCACCTCTTTAGTTGTCTAACACCTCTATCATCCTGGATAGGGTACCTTTTAGGGACAACTACAAGTTGTGTGATAACAATACCTTCAAATGAGGAGAGCAGCACTGGCAGGAGACTCAGTCAACATAGAGACAATGAGCAGGATCCAGAGTTTCGAGTTGTCTTTCGACATCAGCTTCCAAAGCTAGAGGGAGTTCTTGACAGTGGTCAAGATGATAGTGTTGGGACCTCCCTCGTTAAGAAGGAGTGTTAGAAATGTAACTCATGAGGTCCCACCATGATTTTGTGATGTTTGTTGAGCATGGTTGTCATTGATGACAGGCCATTAATGACAAAGGAGTAATTAAGGTTGATGACATGGCAAGGAGGACATGATAGTTTGGGCATTGGAACACTAGGTGGTCCAAATGGTCCAAATGACCCATTCTGTGGTCATTTGTGGTTTGATGGTGTCATGTAACCCTTGGATATGTTTTGAGTCATGGAGACCACACTCTTGTTGATGAACATGATGACATGGCATGGATAATCTCTTGAAGGAACACTTACTGCTTGATGATCATTAATGATGCACTTGGTAATAATTTTGACATTAAACTTTGATGTGGAAAATCTCTTGAAGAAATGCAAGTGAAGGGTTGGGTCTTAGACCCACACATATGGTGGTTTGATGGCATGATCATATCCTTGTTTTTTATTACACAAACACATTACACCTTGAACCAAATAAATGATGACATCGCAAATATTTGTTGTGAGAACATCAAGCAAGAAAAATGGTATATATATATATATATATAGTAGGTCGGCCTCAGTAAGAGATAAAAGGAGAACCTTAAGGAACACATGCTAGGTCAGCCCAATAAATATGGGTTTACCCTCCACATTGAAGAATATATTTATATATCGTAAGGTCGGCCCAAATCAAAAATAAATTTCGGGTGACCGTTGAAGTTTGAAGCAGCCGCAGTCATTTTTGTTAATGTTTTTTTTTTGGAAGAATATTTTTATGAGCTCTGATTTTCGGTGGTTTAAAAGAGAGAACAAATTTTGGGTATACAGAAAAGGAGCCACAGTAGTAGTACTTGTAAAAGGGGTTAAGGTATGTCTTGGAGTCCTTCTTGGCAAGTCTGCAACTGTGAAGGAAAGGGTCAAGGACAAACATCCAAAGGTCTAATCTCAGGAACCTTTCTTTGAAGCAGCCAAACCATTCTTGAAGATCTGGAATTTCGATCTGTTAAGGACAGTTTCTCGCACTGTTTGTGGTAGCTACAGCTCTGAGTTCATATAGAATGAAGATCAACCCCAAGGCATCCTAAAGCAGTGACATTACCATTGAATTGATAGTAACAACCTTGTGACAGCTTGACTATGCCAGTGTGACATGATAGTGACAGCCATGATGTGACAGTACTAGCAGACTTACTTGACAGTATTGCAGATCTATATGATTGTGTTGACAGTGACATAGATAGCTAGAAGATGTTAGTGACAAGTTGTTGACTTGGTAGTTGATTGAGTTGATGTAGATGAGATCAGATTGACTTGACAATGATGTACTTGAGAGCGATAGATGCGATACTGATAACATCCTGATGTGACAGTCGTTGACAGTGACAGAGATATCTAGAAGATGTTAGTGACAAGTTGATGACATCAGCATTTGATTGACATGACAGAGTTGGCATTGCAGTGATCAGTATGTGATTTCAAACTAGTCTTGCACTTGAGGTTTGGATACCTCACATCTTCTTAGTTGGAGCTAAGAAAACCAAGTTGGGCCTTGGAATAGGAGTTGGGGCTCTTTAGTCAGTTGGTGTTGATATAATCGTGAAAATTGAAGTCTTCCATTGTAATTCATATCAAAGTATAAATCAAGTTTACTATACTTGTCTTGTGATGTATCTTTTGTGATCTATGTGGATGGCATGCTTATGTGAATGAATGATGATGTACTTAGTAGTGTAATATGAATGATGAACTCGTCTAACAGTTTTAAGAAGTGAAAATTGCTAGAGTTGCTAGTACATTGATTCACCCCCCCCTCTCAGTGTACCATTGTGTTCAACAATGTTTACATGGTGGGAACTATTTTGACCTTCCTAAAATGTTTTATAATATAAAAGTGACTTTATATTTGTTTTATGATGACTTAAGTGAAAAGTTAAGTTGTGGGTCCCAAAAAGATTTATGAGCATTTAATAATAAAGTGTATTATTAAATGAACATTTAATGTGAACCTTTAGATATGATTGATCTCAGCCATTAATGAGTTAGTTGAGATTAATTAGTTATGGTTTTGGGAAGAGGAAAAATATAAAAAGACATCTAGGGAAGGAGAGAAAACATTATTGAAGTCACATTGTCATTAATTGAAGAGCAAGAGCAATTAATGCATTGCAAAAAGGTAGAGCAAGTGCTAAAATTTCAAGCACGGTTTCCAAGAGAGCAGTCTGTACAACATGAGCATTAATTTATGGGCCATACTGTCTTTTACATAGTTGAGAGGGCACATTTATTATTTATGAGTTGTATAGTAAGTTCCAACACGCAAACTTAGGGTATTACAACCATTAATGAAGGCCATACAGTTTCAAATTGACTGCAATCTGCATGCATTTCTAGATAGATTTTTGTGCATTTATTGCTAGTCTGGACAATCTGTACAGTGTACGGAATTGACAGAAAGGGAGCAGTAACAGTTCGTACAGTTTCTAAAGTTTATGCTGGTCAAATGATGAGATAAGTACAGTTTGAATGATTGTAATTTGTACTTGAAATAATAAGAATTTCTCTATCTTTGGGTTGCCTCACAATTGGTGAGGATTTTTCCCTGGCTTATGCCTAATTTCCTGTGTCAACTGCTTACAGTAGTATCTACTTGGTTGATTGGTACTTTCATTTCAGTTTCAGTTTGATTCCAGTTCATTAAATGCATGTGGTGTAGTTGGTTCATTAATAACTCAGTTGAATGCAAAGTCAAGTGTTTTAGCCAAGTGTTTGACAGAATGTCTCATTGAATTTTTGCTTTCTGTCATAGAAAATTTACACCTGGTATAGTGGTTCTAGAAAAGATCCTCATGGAGCCTGAATCAAGCTTGGATGTGAGCCATAGGACACTTGTTAAAGTTGAAGGGACACTTCTTAATCAACTTATTCCATTTGTGAGACACCTCCTTCCCCTATTGTCATCTATCTTATGCATGTCACTGTGGATCCCCTATTGTCCTTTATCCTCGGAGAGATCACTATGTCAAAGTCAAAGGTCAATTCCAAGGCTGTTGGGAGCGGGGAGCGAAGCGGGAAGCGGGAGCGGGAGCGAAAAGCGAAATTTTCAAAAGCTTCCGTTTCGGGAGCGTTTTTTATATAATATATATTTTAATATATTTTGATGCATATAAATTAAAAAAAACATGTATTATGCCAAATTAGCTATAGAAAACATCAAAACATAGAATCTAGATATTCATATAACCATTTAGTACACATTGATATAACATTAATGATTAATCATCTCGTCTTCTAGATTCTAGGAGCTATAACTTATAACATTTTCATTAAATGAGCATCATCAAATCATCAATCATCAACAACATCAACCTTCAAATTTCAACATATAATATTTGCCATCAAACTAGGCCATAATGTTTACAAAATAGGCCAACCGCCAAAATAAACATGAAAATGAAATACAAACTACAAACTACAAACTACTATGAATCTACTAAGCTTTCCACTTGCCATGAGTAACTTCCAATTTCTTTTCTCGTGTTCTAGGTGGAATAGGTGCTGGTGGAAGTGATCGTGGAACATGAGTAGAAGATGAATGGCCCCCGTGGGCTGAAACTGGACGTTGTGAAGCTAAAGGCAAAACTCCTGCATCCGGAAAGCTGCTTCTGCTTGGGGGTGGCATCTCTGTATGGGTAGTCTGAATTGGATCATCATGATCACCCAATAGTTCAGCCTCCAAGCGCTCTAATGCTATGGCTCCATCCTCCACATTAGCCTCCTCTGGATTGTTGTCCCAAGTCAAAAATGTTCTATCATTCTTGGCCGCCTCACAATAATGGGACAACAACCTCAAGTTGTAGTGCACATAAACCAAGCTTTCTGCGCGATCTACATTCAGACTGTTTCTCTTTACACTGTGGATGAAGTTGTAGGTGCTCCAACACCTCTCTGCAGAAGAGCTATTAACAACCTGTGATAGCACCCTCAGCGCCAATTTATGCAAATATGTGGCTCCAGAGCCATGCATGTTCCACCAATGGATAGGATCCAATCTGTCTCGATCTTTGGTTGCAAACAGCGAACCAAAGCGTCCATGCTCACTTATGTATATGCTCAATTCACTCCGTACTTGAGCACACTCTTCCTCATCAGGGACCAACTTTTCTAATGCAAGCATATACCCAGCAGCAACCTCTGGATCTGTGTGGGGTTTTTTCTTGACTCCACCCCCAGGTGCAGGTTGGGCCAACCAAATTGGAGAATAGTATTTTGGGGTGAGGACATATGCAAGGGCATGGAGTGGAACATTTAGATTATCCCACCTTTTGACCACAAGTTTATGAATATGGTCATACAAGACTGCATCTCTTTGTTCAACAATGTCTTTGATTTGACCAAGCATGCTATCCATCTGCTCATATACCTCCCCAATCACCGGCTGATCTGTATCTGCAAAACGAATCATGTTATAAACTGGCTTGGTGAACTGCAGAACATACGTAACCTGTGACCAAAAATGACCTTCAAGAACGGTGTCCTCCACCTCCTGAAAGTCACTTCTATCCAATGCACTTGCAACTCTGTCTTTCAATTCCTGCCATGGATCACTTGATACCATACTAGCCAATGCCTCTCTTACCTTCAAAAGCCTCCTGAAGGTGAGGTAGTAGCTAGCAAATCTAGTCTTTGCAATCTTCAATAGCTCCAACTTAGAGTGATTGCGAAAAATGTGGTGGGCCATGCTATGATTGGTAATAAATTTGGTCATTTTCTTACCTCTCTTGTACAAGGCACCAATCCATCGGTAATTATTGTCCTTCATCTTAACAATATCACGCATCAAAAGGTTCAATGTGTGAACCAAACACCCTGACCAAAATATGTTGGGATACTTATCCATAATGATTGCTCCTGCTGCCTTACAATTAGCAGCATTATCAGTGATGACTTGAATGACATTGTATGGCCCAATCTCCTGAATGGTTTTAAGTAAAGGTTGTGCAATATTAATAGCGGTCTTGTAGCGATCTGAGTAGTCATGTGCTGAAAGGAAGACCGCACCGCTAGCAGAAACGCCAAGAATATTTATCAACGGCTTGCCTTTAACATTTGTCCACCCATCAAATACAATGGATACCCCATAGTTGGACCAATCATTTGTGAACTTTCCAAGAACACTATTGATTTTGGCTCTTTCCTTGTCAAGTCCCACGGTTCTAGCTTTGTCATACCCAGGGCTTCTGTATCCTTGAGGGCCACCATTGATGGCTTGTACCATTTCATGCCAATAGGGTGAGAGAAGAACATTGAATGGCACACCACATGCATAAAGAAACCTATAAACTTTTGAATCCATATCATCTCTACAACCTTGGTCAAGGAAATCGGATATTGTTCTTCTTATAGGCGAGACTCCATGGGGAGATGAGGCTCCCGATCGAGCCGATGATGATCCAGCAGCAGCTCCACTACCAAACATTCTCTGTGGGGATTCAGAATCAACCCTCGATTTCTTGGACTTGTTTTGAGCGGCCTCTTCTTCCATCTTGTATTTGCTTCTCTCTTTAGCTCCCACTTTGTCACAAGTTTTGACTCCATGAGACTTACCTACATCGCATGGCATAACCCCACACAAATGCTTTCTCACCTGGGTATATGAACCTGTGTATGTTTTCCCACAATGGGGGCATCCAAACTTTGTGGTTCCACCCCCTCTCCCTCCCCCTTGCCTTGTCACATACTTCCACAAAGGTGTTGTGTCTTTTTGTTTTTGTCCCACATCACCCTCACCCTCATCCTCATCATCATCACCCTCTTCCCCTTCCTCCTCTTCTCCTTGGTATGCATCACTCTCTACCTCTTCCCCCTCATCACTACCACCACCACATCTACTTCCCAACACCATCATAATGAGAAGAAGTGGAATGAAAAACCAAAACCACATACCCATCATGTTTCTTGATTCAAGATGAGAGTCACTTGTTCCCTGCAATAGAATGATGGAGAAGAAGATATTGGAAAGAGTAGGAGAAGAGAACATTGCAAGTTTTACTAGGCTTTGACATAGTGAAAAAAAATTGCAAAAACAAACAAAGAAGAATTTATAGAGCCTACCTTTTAGCTCTTCAATGGTGGTTGAATGTCTCTATGAAAGCTTCAATCTCCCTTGCAAGCTCTCTCACCTTCAATCTCCCCTTCAATCTCCCACTCAATGCTCAAAGCTCTCAAAGCTCAAAGCTCTCAAACTCTTCCCAGTCAAACAAATGAGCAATGGAATGAGTCCAAATGGACTCATTCACCTTTTAATGGCCCAAAGTGACCTATTCCAACAAACAAAACCCTAAAAAAAATTCCAAAAATAAAAAAAAAAAAAATTTAAAAATCGGCCCATCCGCGGAATCGGTCTGGGAATCGATTTAGGAATCGATTTTTTACATCGGGTTCGATTGGGAATCGATTCGGGATCGACGATTCCCCAACGAATTACAAGATGGCAGGGAGCGTTTTTTTTCTCCTCAATTCGCGAATTGAAAAATCGATTCCTGACGGAATCGATACCGAATTGCGCTTCCAAAATCGATCCCTCATCGATTCCGTCCGGAGCGCGATTCGGGATCGATTCGAGGAGGGGGGGGTCGATTCCCTGCAGCATTGGTCAATTCCCCTTGTCCTAGCCTTGTTTCTTTCACCTCACCCATCATAGCAATTTCGTTAAGTTTGTAAGTGAGCATGTATAAAGGACTTCAAGAAAAATCATTTATTTACTCTAACTTAAGTCTTATCTTTATTGGATCTATTGAATTATCACAATTATCATGTTAATTTTGTTATAGTTGGCTAATAATATGAATAAGAGAGTTATCTTTCACCCCTCATACATATTGGATTGATCAAATTACAGTTCAGGAAGCAGATTTGTTATTTTTGACTTGGTCAACACAGGTCCCAAGATGGATATGGTTATAGTTATTCTATCATTATGTTTTGATCCCTTTGGAGGCCATTCAGACCATTCCAGTGATCCAGAAATGCAAAAATTGGTTCAATATAGTAATTGGGTGAATTTTTAATGAAATGGACCAAATTTTATCAAATTTTGAAAAAATTATTTGAGGGCCTTCCACCAAAAGCGTTTTTGGGGTGTGAGTAATGAGTATTACCAGATTGCTATTTTGGGGAATTTTTGGTGCAGTCAGATTTTTATTCTGAGAAGCGAAAAATGAATTTATGGGCATATTAAATATTTACTGAGCATTTCAGGCAATTAATTATAAATGATCAAGTGACCATGGCTACCTCAAGGAAATCGATTTGGCTAATTCATGGCTAGAGAATGGTATGGGACAATGTATTATGTTGTATCTTGGCTCTATGGATCATTGAATCTCCATCATTATCTCTGAGCATGGGGTCCACATTTATTATTTTGGTTCATTTAGGGAGGACGTTCCCATGAGGGGCGTCCCTCACCTTGGCATTTGATTTATTTTCATATTATATCTTGATGTTATGTATTAAAGTTGGTTCCTAGGGTGAATTGATCCCCTAAGGTGACCCCCATCATGTACCCCATTGTTATATTATTTCATTATGATGTATTTTTCCTTTCCTAAGGCGTGCTTGGGCAAAAGTGCCCCCCCCTTTTGACTTAGTCATGTGATCCATGTATTGTAAAATTAGAAATGATCTCCACCGTTGATTATCTCTATTGTGTCTTTTAATCTCAATCACTCATTCAAAAAGTGGTTAGGGTTTTGGTATCTCTCGGATCTATTTAAGAGAGAGGACCCCCTCATTGTAAATGGACTTTTGGCTCTAGGAAAATTGGAACAAAGAGATTTTTGCTGAAATTCTTGGATCTTCTTTGTGGGATGTTTTAGCACTTGATTGGAAAGTCTATTTCTATTTAGCATTTGAGTAATTGCTTGTGGCTACAACAATATTTTTGGAAAGATAGTGTTTGTATGGAGGAGGGTGACTTCACTTGGGCGATTTTGTGGGCTTCCCCAACTCATTTCACTTGAAGACGTTACACAATCAAGGGGTTTCCAATAGCATTGTTTGATCTTTGATATCCTCTCTATTTCTTTTGCATCTATTTTTCTATTTCTTGTGCATCAAATCTCACTTTCATAGTTTGCTTGTGCAGGGAAGAGGGCACACTACCTCCATTGGGCAAATCGATTTCACTTGGAGACACATTCAATTCACCTCAAATTTATCGAGAAGGAATAGATCATCATTTGCGAGGCATCTACAAGATTTTCCAGGTAAGATCTACTTTATATCTCTTGTTTTAAATTTCTAATCCACTAGTCATAAAATTTAACTGTTAAAACCCTCATTTTAGTAACTAGGAAATATTCGGGGCTCAAACTACTGTGAAAATCAAAATTTCGGCATTTGGGTATTTGCGACCATCCCTCAAAACCTCTAGATCTCCTAGAGCGTCGTCATTAAACTCCATCTACCCACTTGGATTTGGCACTAGTCATTCAGGCAATTCGCGCTCCTTGGGTTATTGGCCATTTTCTAAGTTTTGTGTCTTGGCTTTGCTTGTGCTCTTAGATATTTTCAAATCTCTCGTCAAGCAAGTTAATCAAGGTGTTTAAAGGCTTAAATTTACAACTAAATCATTTCTTTCAGCATTTCCTTAATTCCTAGATCAAATTCCCCCAGGGTCTTGACTTGGCTACCATACACTTAACACCTTCAATCTGGATCACTTTGATTAATCAATATAGCAAGAAATAAACTATTTGGGATCACTTTAATCTATATTAATCAATATCCTTTTCCATTAAGCCTCTCTTGCTATCTACCTTTTGGATGTAGGGTTAATTTGCTAATCACCCTACGTACTCTATTGATTAGTTTGATATGGTGATTTAGCTTTAGGTCTTACCGCATAGGTTAGATTAGGGTCTCCTCCTTTGCTACTTGGCCTACAATAGCATAGTGATCCATAATAAATGCTCATCTCAGCATCTCAATGTAAGGGAATTGGCTAAATAGTGTACTGGAATCTGACAAAAAATGTATGGTAGCCCGGCTACTATATATGTAATAAAAGCTCCCTCTTAATCCCTACTTGTTTACAGAAATATTTGAAATCACCTGAAGTGTATTCCCCTCCATTATCTGTCCTTAGTATCTTGATCTTCTTTTCAGAGAGGTTTTCTACAAGAGCCTTAAACTCTTTAAACTTTTCAAAAAACTCCATTCTTATTCTTTAGAAAGTAAATCCATGTTTTGCGGGAGTAATCATCAATAAATGAAGCATAATAAACATACCCGCTTAATGAAGTGGTAGACATAGGTCCACAAATGTCGGAATGAATAATGTCCAATATGTCTTTAGCTTTGTTGTCACTGCTTGGAAATGGATTCTTCGTACTTTTTCCTTGTGCACATCCTTTGCACACTCCTTCATGATCAACCTGAATTTCTGGTAGTCCAGTCACCACCTTACTTACTATAGGTAAGGCTTTGTAATGTACATGAGCTAGTCTTCTATGCCATAGTTCACAGGGGCTCATTGTACTAGTCATCAGTGCTGAATCCGCATGACCCTTAAGTTTATAGAGTCCTCCTTCTTCTACTCCAATGATGATTGCATCATTGATAGTCTTCCCCTTTGGCCACATAAGAACTTCACCATCTATAAATGCAATTCTAAGACCTTTCTTATCTAATGCTGAAATAGAAAGAAGGTTCTTTTTGTTATCACATCTATGTTAGCTGGAGCTACCATACTGCAGACTGTGCGGCTGAGGACCGCACAGTACTTTTTTTTCCAGATCAGAGATCAGCCGCCTTCAGACGAGGCATTTTTGTTCAGATTGCCCCTAGCAGATTCATATATCAGAGGGGACAAACAGTTGTACAGTGTTACAGACGTTGTCACTTACCATCTACCACAGGGTCACCTCTTCCTTGTCAGGCTTTGACATAAGCCCATTTGAGACAGTTGCCTAGTCTTGTTTTGACCGAGACTATCACAGTATATTGCTGGTTTACTATGTTGCCCAGATTCAGTAGAGATCCAGCTCAGAGATAGCTTCAGTAGCAGCAGGTATATGGTGTAGCAAGTATTGCATTTGATGATTATTGCTCATGATGTAGATTAGACTTCTTTATACTTGTTAGTACACTAACTTTGCATGAGATGATATATTTGGTGATCTAGCTATTGTATGATGTGATTGGGACCTTGATGATGTCAGTCCACCCCTCTTGTTAGACTTATGTATATGCACGCTGGGTCATGTCCCCTACACTTGGCATAGACTTGGTCACTTAGTCCCTCTCGGTAGCTGACTTTAGCTCCACTCTCACTTTCGCCATCCATCCGACTCATCCATGATACTTGTTCCTGACTTGGATTTTGATTGATGATCCCGAGGACCCCTTCCCCACTGATCTCTGAGTTTGCCATGACTCCTTGTTTATTGTGCCTCGGCTCTTTAGTGTGTGAGATACACTTTTAGACCTGGGATTTGCTCCTGTCGGTTGCCCCCGATGTTGCAATGCAGTTAGGATTGTGTAGCCTCACCGGGTGTTCCCCATTGGTCATCGAAGCATGTATTGCTCACCCCCATTACCTTTGCAGTATGAGCACCATGTTTGTATCTTTTGAGATATGTATGTAGCCCAAGAGGGCCTTGATGTAAATGAAGAAATGAAGAAATGTAAATCAAGCCAAAAAGGCTATTATGTTGTAAATGTAAAATCTAGCCAAAAAAGGGCTAAGTATGAAACTCATTGTAAAATCCATGCAATGTGTTTATAAACACACATGGACACAGGTTAGCCATACATGTCAGCATTTGTAGTGGTTATTCCTCACTTAGTCCTGCGGGGCAAGGAGGTGAGAGGGAGCAAGGGACAAGCTCAAGATTGTCCCCTAGAGTCTCAAGTTACGGTTTGTCGGACACCCAGTTTGGCAGCTCTAGAAAAGAACCTCACAGAGTCTTCGGGCACGGATGTGAGTTGTGAGATACTTGTTAGATGACTAGTGGTGGTTTCCTTACACTATACCCATTTGTGAAGCACCGCCCTTCCCCGTGTTCTGTCATGTCATACTTATCTCAGTGGACCCCGCTTTCCCGAGTTGTCCAAAGGGTCACATGAGCTTTATCCTTGTCTTCCCGTGTCCTTCGCCTTGTTGCCCGCATCACCTAAAGCCAGGAAAGTGGTCAATTCTATAAGATGTGCATAGCATTTTAGTCTTTTGGAGGTGGTGGGCCCACCTCACGAGGGCCTTGTATTATCTCGGGATTTAATGTATTTTTGATCACCATGTTATCATCATATTGCTTAGTAATGTACCAACTTGTATAATTGAGCCTTGTCACTCCATGTTTGCATACAGGTATTCAGCTAGCACTATTGTTGACCAGTGTTGACTTGGTCAAACTGAGTTGACTAGGCCAAAAATGGGCCCGAAAAAATGTTGCGACCGGAATTTCGATTTTGGTCAATTATGATCTACAGGGGTCCCATATGAGCATGCAGGTGTCAGAATTACAAAATATTGAAGCATTTGAGAAATTTTTAATTATTATTGGTCAATTTTGACCTCTTTTAATTAAAAATTATGGATGTTGGGCAAACAATGCCTAAGTGATGGATCGGGGTCATTCGAGTGGTCATTCCTACTACTTTTGGGGTCCACGATCACATTGCAGTAGACGGTTCGGCAATCCGGGCACTAAAAGTGGGTCAAAAGCCCAAATTTCATCTTCAACCATATAAACCAACAAAAATTACATGGAAAATCAAAATTTGACTAAGGGAACTATGGGCAAATGGCAAAATCAATGGTTGGCAAAAGAAAAGGTGAATACTAAGGTAAATTGGTAATGTTTGACATGGCATTTGGCATTGTGGGGCCCTCCATTTGACAGCTCAACCTAGAGGTCGAATTGGCCCATTGGGGGCGTTTTTCCTCACTTGGCGCAATTCGATTTTGGTGTATTTGGTGGTGGGACCTTGTTGTATTATATAAGAGGGATAAAACATGTTATAGACACCCCCTTAGCATGTATCTTATGTAGTATAGGGGCCCCACAAGGGGACCCCCTCTCCACTAGTACGCTTCCTTGGGCAATTCGCACCCCCACATAGGGAGATCTCCACCATTCGTTTTGGTTGATGGGGGAGTGATCTCCACCGTCCATTTTGGAGGGAATAGGGTTTGAGGATGCCTCTTTCTCTGTAAGAGAAGGCACTCACCCCATTGTTGCCCTCTCTCTTGGCATTTTTTGGACTTGGAATAGAAGAGAAGACGACTTGGAGCTCTTTACTTGTGTCTTGTGGTGATGTTGCTTTGAGTTTGTTGATTGCTCAGCTATCTTGATGCACTAGTATAGATTTTTGTTTGTTTCCAGCATTATTTTTCACCATCGTTTGCAGCAAATAACAAGTCTTGGAGGAGGGTGCACCATTTGGCTCCCACTGCTGCTCCACTCTTCAAGATCGACAACAAAGGGAAGTGTTTTTTACCATTTCAGCCAAACATTTTTCTCATTCTTATTTGTATTGCTATAGATTTACTTATTTGTCAATACTAATTTGATCTATTTGTCCATTGGTGTTGGTAGGTAAGGAAGGCGAGCTGGTGGAGCTGGGCAAATCGAACTCACTTGGGGGCTTCATCAATCTATTCTATTTGCTCTTCAGGACACTATAACCTCAACAAAGTCAACAACTTCAGCTCATTCCAAGTAGGTGTTCCATTTCTTCCTCTTACATTTCATTTTCTGAAATAGTCTTAAGAGAGAAAATTCACTAAAACCCCTAAAATTTAAAATCTACAAAATCAACCGTTAGAATTAGCTTATTTTGCAAACCCACTAATGATATATGCTTAAAAGCCTAAATCCAAAGTTTCATTTGATTCCGACTCCATCTACCCACTTATCCAGGCACTAGTCTCTCAATGAATTCGCCCCACTTGGGCAAACTGGCCAATCACGCTGTCTGGTAGATTTTTGGGTTTTGGGTACTTGATATTCGGTTTTAGAACGTCATTTTACCTTGGGATATTAAGTATCGTTGGCTGGAAGTGAGTATAAATGCTTATTTTTCACTGTCCTAGGTCCATTTGTTCACTGCTTAACCCATTCCCCTTGGGTAGTTCACTTCACTTCTTGCTGGTCTGTTCTTTTTTTGTTCTAAATCAGATTATTATTCAGCGTATGATTGCTAGAAGACGTGTTTAATCATCTAATTTGCTTCTGATATGCTTGAGTAGTCACTATGTGCTTCATTCCCCATAGGTAGAACTTTCAGCCACTCTTCTAGTCGATTTCCATTTTCTGATTTAGTTTCCAGCCTTATAATCTTTCAAGTATTCATCATTAGACACTCATAATCAGATCTGAGATCATTCCACTTAATCCACTCTCCAATCCAGAATCTCGATTTTATTAGGCTGGAAGAAATCTCACACTTAGGCACTCTCCTTGTGTTTTGCTTTGCTTATCTTTTTTGGGCTTGGGTGTCTGATTGTTGAGTCTCAACCATCACTGGTTGAGTAGGGTCTCTCCCTTGATTTGGCCAAGTGCCTTGTCTAAAGTGACAATAGCCTTGTCCGGTGTGACTTCTATTCTTTGAACGGAGGACCTGGCTATTGCTGGTTACACCTCCCTAGCTGTTCACCTCTACCATCCCTGTTGGGATACCTCCTTTAAACAGCTAGAGTTTGTGTGATAACACTTTTTCAAACTTGGGACATATAGTACTTCCTTCATGTTCATGGACTTTCTAGAGAACAATTTGTAAGTAGCCTCTCCCATTCCTTTGATAGGATATTGGTAGTCATCTCCAAGCTTTACCTTGTGTGGAGAATCTTTCTGCATGAGATGTGAAAGAGAATCCTTGTATTCTGTCATGTGTTTTGAGGCTCCACTGTCCACTAGCCATGTATCACTTCCATGGGATACTGAACCAGTGAGGGATGAGATTAGTACATATTCTTCACTAGAATTTTCATCTTCTTTGGTTTTGGCTTCGTCATCATATTCACTATCTTCTGCTGCATGAGCATGAAATCTTTTCTTTTGCTTCTTAGGTTGTCCAGATTTGAATGGACAATATCTTGCAATGTGTCCTGTCTTGTGACAAGAGTAACATTCAATTGAGGATAGGTCTTTCTTGAACCTCTTGCTCCTTTGAGATTTTTGAGATCTTCTGGGAGAGTGGTCAGGGGTACGTACATCACTCTTTCTTTTCCTTCCACCTTTGGCATGAGTTGCCAAAGCTTGATCTTCATTATCATTCAATTTCTCCTCTCTTACTGCTATTCTTTCTTCCTCCTGCACACACTCTTCCCATAGTCGTCTGAACTTGATTAATTTCTTCCTAGCACATATGCCACGAACAAAGGGTTCCCAATCTCTAGGAAGACCATTCAGAGTGGTCATCACAAATTTAGCATCCTCTACCATGTCTCCAATAGCTTCTAATTGTTCTTTGATTTGGGATACTCTGGAGAAGTATGAGTGCGTAGTCTCAGACTTCTGGATCTTCACACCCTTGAGTTGATTTCTCAAGGTCATCTTCCTATTGATATTCTTTCCTTCAAACAGGTTGGTCAAGGCATCGAACATCTCTTTTGGAGTCTTCTTTGACAATACTTGAGGGATCAAGTGATCTTTGATAGAATTAGCTATGATCCTCTTAGCCTTGACCATATTCTTCTTGTGTCTTGCTTTGGCCTCATTTCCTTTTGCTTCTGTAAGTCCCTCTTTTATAAACCTTTCTAGTTCATGTTCTTCAAGAATGAGCATGACTATATTTCCATGCCCTGAAGTTCTTAGCTCCTTCAAGCTTCTCATCAAGCATGGTATTGCTTGTCATTTTGATAAAATGAGAACCTCAAATAGAAATATAATAGATGTGGGACTTACCAATAAAAGATGTCCTTCTGAAAACTGCTTCTTCCTTGAAGGCTTGACCTAAGGTTTGACTGAGAAACCCTAATTTTCCAACTTGGGATTTTGGAAAACTAATTGGATGAAAAGATGCGCCTCCTCAAGGCGAGTTGAGCAAAGTACTCCTTTTCCTAATTCTGTGAGCAGATGTTCCAAAAAATTGATGCCCTAGTTCTCCGGGCTACAGTGGGGGACCCAAAAATGAAAATTCGTGGAATTGAATTCTACTTCAACAAAAAGATGCGCCCTAGTGAGACGAGTTAGATGCACCCTCTTTTTCAACTGATCTGTGGAGAGAGCTCCGGAAATAAGAAGCCTTAGTTTCTGCAGTTGCAGAGGCTGCACAATGTTTTCTTTCAGGCCTGCTCTGAAACCATGTTAGTTTTTCACTTGTTTAGCATAATAACATTAAACAATCTAATCATTGAAAGAAATACAAGCACAACAAACACAAAGAACTTCCTCAATATAGAATTCACAATTACAAGATAAAACCCCAAGACAAAAATCAACTCCTCTCCTTCTCTTGTGCGAACTTCTCTCTCTCCTATGTGAACTTGAGTGAGTGAGATGAGTGTTACAAATGAGCAACTCAATCCCCTATTTAAACTTTACAATTGACTTGACCTTTTTACTAATTAGGTCGGCTCTAACTCAACTAACTGGGCCGACCTGTATACTTTACAATAAAATATTCTTTTCTAGTTATTCCAGGCCGACCTAACAGTTAGGGTTTACATTGACTCTTTCAATGACTCTTACATTATCAATTTCATCAATGACATTTCCCGAAGGAGGAATACAATAATACAGTAGACAAATACATTTAGAATATCTTCCGCAGTTACATTTCTTTAACATATGGGGCACCTCATCCTATGCCAAATGGATACATCAGGAGGTTGCCTCTTTTTTATGGAAGTAATGGTATATTTATTGAAAGTCATTTGGATGTCCTTTGGGAATATATGGAATCTCTAGTTGCGGACGATGAGGATGTCTATATGCGAGCCCTTGATGCGTCCTTAGATGGGGATGCCCGATTATGGTTTGATCATTTAGCATCGGGATCCATTACTGGGTATGACATGTTCACAAGGTTGTTCATAGATAAATGGGGTAAGAACATTGATGATTCTTTAGAATGTCAATCTAGCAATGATTATGTTGTTGATGATCAATATATTGATGATTTGCTTTCTCAAATGGATTATTCCTCTCCTGTAATGTTCCAAATTATGAGTGTGCCTGCGATCCATAGGAATATCACAGTATATTTTAATGGTTCAAAACCTCATGCTCAAGTTAATATAGATATCAATCAAATCATACGAGATACTATGTTATTATTGCCCGAAGCAGTCACATGCCGCATTTTATATCTAATTCGGCTTTCCATTTGTGAGTCCAGTAAAGCATCTTTAGAAGAGCAACCTCATAGTCTTTGTTCGAATCACTGTTCTAACTATTCGAGTCTCGATTCAAGTTCTGACCATATCATTAAAGAAGAAGAAAAAGGTGAGAGTACTCGGATTTCATTTGAGAAGCAATCTTGTGATCATCATGTGATTGAACATCAAATTTGTGAGGATGATAGAAATGACCTTATTGATATATTTCCTTGCCAAATGGATGATAGTAATCATCCTTCCTTAGCAGAGCATAAGGAGGAATCTAATGAAGAACAGTCGCATGATGATAATATGGTTGTGACTCAACTTGACCAAGAGTGTTCTTTGTTACAACCTTCAAATCAACACCTAATTAGCTACATAGAACCTTCAACAAATGATTTGCTTAATGTCAATAGTATTCCTCGTTCGATCCTTGGTCAGAAAGATCATAGTGAGTCTTGTCATTGGAAGGTTAGTGTTGACCTTGATGATTTCCTTGACAGATGTCCCTTATCTCATGCATAATTGGGGTTAACACCTTTTAGTGGTGGGAAAGAAGTTTTAATTTTTCAATCCACCCTCCCATCCCAACTTATGAAGTTAGTGTCTCTTTCAAATCAAATTTTGTTGTTCAAGGACTAAGGAGTCCTTTGAATGCCAAGTAGTTGATGGTAAAACACTTCATCTCTTTTTCCAGTTATCTTTCATGAATAATACTTTCCAGTTTAATGATCCTATTGACTGGTTGATTGAAAGGCTTTATAAAGATCAATTTCATCTCTTCTCAATCTTTAAGCAACAAATGGGGTTAATCTCGATTTCTGGTTTATTAATTTTTAATTTGTCCCAGTTTATTATGCTATCATTCCTACAATGAACTGAATTGAGTATCCTAACCAGGTAGATGAGGAAACCAAAAATAGCCTAGGAGGGATGCATCATGTGTCATATTATGTTCTTTCATCAATTCTAGACATGCATTCTTTTGATGATCCTATCAGTATATTGATGGATGAAATTTGCATAAATCATTCTGAGCCCTTGCATGTGTCCATATTACATTATCCAGATCTTCCTTTGACTTTCAAGCAACAAGTTAGAATGGTTTCTATCTTCACTTACATTGCTTTTGAACCATTTCTAACTTGTCTTATCATTAACTACAAGGAAAGATGAATTGATCCGTTCAACGAGTGGTTACATTAGATTTATGACTTTACTTAGCACTTGTCTAACTGGCTAGAGTAGGGTAGGTAGGACTAAATAAGCTCGTTTGAGCAGTAGTTTGTTTCGTTTTTTCCATTGAGTTTGGCAGTTTGTTTGTTTATGAATTTTCCTTTCTGCATTAAATAAAATTTTCATTTCAGTTATTAGAGTAGTATTTCATTTCAGCATTGTATTTCAGTACTTTATTTTTCAACATGATTTTCTCTATCACATATGTTGCATTGACAGTTGGTTTGCACTTTGCAGAGATTGGTAGAATGTTTGCTTGATGCAGGAACATGTACATTTCAAAGATAAAGCAGATGTTTAGGTATTGTGGACCAGAGATTCTAGGGTTCTCAAGCACTCTCTCCCTTAGAGCACTTGTCCCAGCTGGAGCCAGATGTTGTCACATACATTGTAGCTGGAGCTACGATGATGCAACAGACTATATTTCTTTTCCAGTCAGTGCCAGTCCTAGATGTGTTGAACATATTCTTCCAGTGATCATTAGTTGTACAGCTAGTTAGAGCCATTTCTATTGATAAAGGGCAGTATCCCACGACATGACTTAGCCTTGGATGACCCATTGAGACGGACTTGTTGTAGCCATGGTTCACTTAGCAGAGTAGCAGAGCATGCAACTAGGACATTTCCCTTGCACCATGAGCAGTCGGATTTGGTTTCATGATGATTATTAGAGACAGGTATATGTGTGTATTTGGGTGCTACTAAACTGTCTTGCTCATCTTATTAGCCTTAACTTGACATTGTAACTGATTTTGGTGATTATGTATGGTAGTGCTCTCGTAGACTTGTTATTATGAGTTGATCTATGATTTTAAATGTTAAGACTTTTCTATATGCTCACTAGTATCGCCTGCCTTATGTAGACTTAGCCTTGCCTTTGTTGTGTATGGCATCACCTTTTCATTGTCTTCGTCCATCCCGTATCTCCCATCTTTTGGTTTGATCCCTGATTTGAGACTTTGACTTGTTGAGATTGAGGAGTTTTCCCCCACTTTGACCTCTATATATGATAAACTCCATGTTGTCTTGTGTCTCGGCTCTGAGTAGACTCCATGTTGTCTTGTGTCTCGGCTCTGAGTTGTGCGACATAACTTGTCGAAGCCTTGACCCTTCTGGGCCGAAGGAACTCGTTGGTGTTGGGTCCCGAACCTAGGTGAGTTGGGATTCTGACATATGATTCATCCCTCCTAGCCTATTTTTGGTTTCCTCATCACCCACATGCTCAGCAACCTCATCCAAAAGATGAAATAACAATTTTGCATCTTTCACCTTCTCAGATGCATCACATGATATCGAAAACATGGTTCACTGTGGGAAAAAGACAAAGAAGTTTATGATGGCATAGTTCTTTGCTTCAGTCCATCCATCTGACATGATAGTGCATCCTGTTTTGACCCACAACTATTTGAAGTCCTTCAGCTATTCATCTATGGAGACAATCTCTTTTTGCAAAAGAGATCCCCTCAAGTCATACATACTAGGGCCTTTGAAGCCCTTACCAACAGCTATAACATCCCACATAGGTTGCTAATAGGAAGAGTGGGCAACATTGAAGGGGAGATCAACATCATACCACCATCTAGCTATGTACTCATGGGCAACTTCTTTGTACAACTTCTTCCAGTGGGCATCTAAGATGGGTTGAACTTGTGTTGGAGGCAACTGAGAAGCATTGGAACTGGCAGAGGTGGTGGGAGGTGTGAAATAGCTTCGAATGTTACTCTTCGTTTTTCCCTTGTTTTGTGTATCTTTTGTAGTCTCGGAGGGTGGAACATACTGAAAAGGGTCCTGTTATCACACCATAGTAGCAGGGCTACTATTCTTGTACAGCAGATATCTGCACATTCCAGAGCCTACATTTTTCCAAAGCATGGCTATATATTTTGGATCACTCATGATCAGAGCAGTGCATTATTCAGATTTATGTATGACCTTGTGTCAAGGCTGAGCCTTGATAGTTCAGATTTGATGACTGATGTGACCACTTATCCCATTACAGTTCCAGTTCAGTGCCTAGAGGTGTATTACAGCAGTGTTTCAGATGATACTTGATGATTATTATTATGATGATGTTGTATGATCTATGGATATGTCCTCACTGACTGTGGATTATTAGCTTGTTGATTTAGTCATGATCATGGCATGTGCTTGGTATTTTATTCCTGATGTGGCAAACTATTTAAAATGAACTGTAAATTATAAAATGGACAATTGCTTGCACATTTAGATCATTTAACAAAACTCACTGGTTTTTCACCTTACATAGATATGGTCTTTCCCGACACCAGTTGTCTGCTAGTGTAGGCTCCATATTCACTTGTCTCCATCCATACATGACCTTCCTGTTTGACTTTAAACCCTGATTTGTCCCATTTGACTTTCTAATACCGAGGACTTCCCCATTTTTCTACCTCTGTGTTTGGACCGCATCCCTGTTTATTCAGTGTCTCGGCTCTGAGTTGGTGACAGAACTTGCCTTTGGTGAGTTGGATTGTAGGCCTAAATCATTCTGGTCGGTTGTCCCGATGTTTGGCATTGGCTCGAACTCCCCCTAGTCACTCGAGATGTTGTTGGATAAAACTGAAAGCTCATGTTCTACCTATGGAAACTTGAAAAATTCGCCCATGGAAACAAAAAAGGGCAAGAGCAATGAAAAGCTAAAAATACTCCTCGAAGAGTATAAGAAAGGTCCAAAAAAAAGCAATGGTTCTTAAAAGCTATATCTAAACAATTGTTGACCTTATAAAAATGTGAAAAACATGCCCTGGATGCAAGCTGCAACTAGTTGTGCTTCTCCGCACATCTGAAATCCGAAGGGTTATGTAGGCCAAAAAGGCCATGGAATAAAATTGAATGATCCTAATGAACCTGGATCAACTTGATGTGGACATGATGCCTAAGTTGAATAAGCACTCTCTAAACAACTTATCCATTTGTGAGACACAGCCATCCCCCGTGTTCTTTTTGTCCAGCACAGAGTTTGTAGCATTCCCCTTCTCCCAGTCCAAAGTATTTTTGAGTTAAGTTAGACAAGTCAAACCCTTGGCCCAACCTTGCTCCTAGCCTTCATCCTTCACTAGCAGTTTGACCATGTCCAATGGGTGAGTTTGTCATTTGAACTATTGTGCAAGTAATTTTATATAACAACGGAATATGTTAACTTGATTAATGCCACTGAATGGATTTTATACTTTGAGCTTAGCTGTGGGAATGATTAGAGAAGCATTGTCTTAGTCTACTGATGTGATTTATCCTTGATTATATATTCTTGGGATCCGTGATGATGTGGACCATGTATCGATGATTATTGATGATGATTTATGGGCCCACATGTTTGATGATGATATCATATGATGGACATATGATGCAGATGATGTTTGATCCGGTTCAGCAGGTTTATTATTATTTCAGATCAGCAGATTATACATTGTCCATATATGGTGGACCCTACAGCAGGCCCATTAGGGCAACCCAGGGTGTATGAGTACTCATTCCTAGTGGATTTGGGTCTTCTGGATCCAGTGAGACACTTATCTTTCAGTTCCGGGCACTTCTGACAGTGATTGATGCAGTTTTACACTTGTTGACCAGATTGGGGGCTGATTTCCCAGCCTGAGCAGCAGGGGCCCCGAGAGGCCAGTTCACCTAGAGCGTTGATGATGGAGGGGGTGGTCCAGCCACTTGTTATTACCATTTATCCCCCCTTCCGGAGAGCCTGGTGGGCTCAGATGGACAGTGCTAGCACCCTAGGAGGTAGTTTTGGCACTTTCACAGTTCCCGAGGCAGTTAAAAAATGGGAAAAAGTGGTCACTGAGGAAATCGATTTGGGCAATTGAGGCAAGGTTTTGGCATTTGGTCTTCACAGAGGTCTTCCAGGGTGGCATAACTACCTTCCAGTCAGTTTTCACCATGTGGGTATGCCCAGATTGATCACAGGAGGACATTTACTGCTTGACTGTCATGGATTCTGAGGACAGTTTTGATCATTTATATTATATTGGACATATTTTATTATTTTATTGTGCCTTGGGGATGAGCTAGTAAGGATTAATACCTCCTAGCCCCACCATGAGCTTATATTGTCATGTCCTAGTCACCATGAGGTGGATTTTGGTGCTTATATTTCCTCTAGTGGATGACGTCACCCCCTTTATGTACCTTTTAGTGGGGGCGCTATCATTATATGGGTGATCCATGTGATATATTGTTATGATTTATTATTAGCCATTGATTAGATCTTGAGATCTTTTAATCTTAGCCACTCATGTAAAAAGTGGTTAGGATTGTACTCTCTCCCCATCCTATTTAAGGAGGGAGCCTCTCATTGTAAAATTCATCTAGAGATTTTTGGCTCTTGGCTCTTGGAATAAAATTTCTATCTTTTGGAGTACATGCTTGGATTGGAGTGAATGTTGGTTGTTTCGATTGTAAATGCTATTGTCCATTGCACTGGAGGATCTATTGTAGCTATCTTGCATATTTGCCATATTTTATTTGCAGGTTAAGAGGGCGATTTTGGACAAGGGCGAATTGGTGGGGAGGCTTGCCCTTCAATCTTGGAAGAAGTCGTTTTGGTTTGACAGGGAGTAGTTTTGCCTTTGTGTCAACTATTCTATGTTTCTCTCTCTCTTGCTTGCATCTACCTTCGATTTGTTAAACTGATTGATGCTTTGCTCCTTGGCTTGACAGGTTAGAAGGAATCACATGTGGCTTGGAAAAATCGATTTGGCAAGAGGGCTTCAACAATTCTCCATTTGTTCTTTGGCAAAGTAATCCTCGTCTCAACTAGCATTCATCTCTTCATCTAGGTATGTTCCAAGAGGTATGATCTTCTCTTCCTTGAATCTTCCATAATTTCTAGATCATAAAAACCCTAATCAAATTAAAACCTTTGTTTTTGGTATTTTTCAGATCTACTTAGATCTAGCCTTGCAATTGAAAAGATATTAAAAACCCACCTCTATAGGATCCACCCCTAGTTGGATCTATAGTTTGGTGGTGATTGGCTAAAAAATTGACACACTTTTCAATGCAAAAAGCCCCCTTGAACCTAAATCGATTTTCCTAAGAGAAGCTTGTTGGGTTAGATCTAGCACATGGGTAGGTGAGATCCCACTTGATTTGAAATCTAGACACTTGATAACCTATACCCACATCTTTACTTTGGTGAAAACTACCTTGTGGACATCTCTCCATGTTTTAAGGGGTTAAAACCCCCTTTTGATTCTCTTGGCACCTCAAAACTCAGATCTACTAAGATCTAGCCCTTGGATTGACTTGATTTTTTGAACATGCATAGATCGGGGTACTAGCTACTTGGATCTACAATTTGGTGGCCGTTGGGCTTGATTTGGGCCACTTAACCCTTGTTTTAGCCCTCCTTGAGCAAAGTCGCACTCCCTTGGGTAAGTGAGTTTGCCCACTTTGAGGAGGTGGGTGTGTGAGATTTTCGTGGATTTGGAATGCCCATAGCTTGAAACCTAGGTCTAGACTGTCTTTTTGTCATGATCTGCCTTGGGGGTAGCATTCCTTGTTTCAAGGGATTGTGGTCCACTCAGGGTTATTACTTGAAAACCTAGATCTAGCAAAATCCAACCATTGGATCTCATTTAACCCACTTGACTTGGCTTCTAGGTGTCCCGATCTACACTTTGGCATACTTTTTGACCCCATTAACCCATCTAACAAGGCACTAGTCCTTCTCTAAAGCAAGTCGCACTCCTTGGGAATTGTGTCAAACCCTAGATCTAGTACATGGGTACTCCTAGAATCAACTTAGATTCATAGATCTAGCCTTTATCCAACCTATAGTACCAACTTCACACCTAACTTCACCTTGTGGGCCTACCTAGAACCATTTCACACTTCCCAAGAAAACAAGACCCACTTGTGTAAACATATGGTACTATACCTAGTCATCATACCCCATCATGTGGCCTAAACCATACATAGGTTGAAACACTAACAATCTCTTACACCACCTTCAACCATATCTTAACTCTTAGGTCCACTTAGCCTTGCATTGGTTTCCGTAACTCATCATTTACCTACCCTTAGAAACCTTTGTTTGGATCCAATCAACTGTGATTGGTTATAGGGTCTCCCCCTAGGTCTTGCTACACCTTGACCTAAAGCGAAGAGTGCCTCGGTTGACGTGACTCCCACCTTGCCTTGGGAACTGTGGCATCTCTTGGATCACCTCTTTAGTTGCCTGTCTCCTCTACCGTCCCGGATGGGATACCTCTAGGGGCAACTACAAGTTGTGTGATAACAGGTCCCTAAGAGTGGTAGAAGGGATAGATGAAGAGCCTTCATTTGAAAAATTAGGAGCATAGGTCCCACCCATCATTTCCACAAGCCTCCTCTTTTTCCCTATTTCTTCCTCTCTCTCTTTTTGATTAGCCTTACCCTCTTCAAACTTCTTAAACTATTCTTGCAAATCAGCCCTAATCTTCCCAATCACATCTAATGGAGCTTCACATGCCTTAACTTGGCCTTTGATAGCATCCATGTGTTGTTTCATCCTAAAAATGCCCCCCCCCACAATTAGTTTCTTGCAATACTTGCAATGCATCTCCCCCTCAACAACATCTGCATGGATCCATGCATGATCTTTTGCTTTTGAGGCCATCGTACATATACTCTATGAGTCTATAAAATGCAGATATGAACTTGAAGTTGACCGTTGAACATGCAAAGAAAAGAAAAGAAAAATCAAAGCAAATATAATGAGAAAAAATATTAAAATCGCAAGCTGGTATAGTTAACTGTTAAAATGGCAAGCTAACTCAATTAAAGATTACAATGGCAAGTTAACTGTTTAGTGTTAAGTAGTTTAACTCCTCTAAGGCAGCCTCAGGCTCCAACAGTCACACAGTGCACACTGCAGACTCCAACTTCCAAGTTCCAACTCCAAGGCTCAACTTTGAAATAGGCAAGAAAACTCCACACTTCATAGTCCACAACCACTGGCCCACTGCTCCAGCCTCCAACAATCAACTCCAAGTCTCCACTACTAGACTCTAGTCTGTTGAGTTGTTGATTGCTCCACGAGTCCACAATGTACAGCCCACTCACTAGTCGACAGTCTCCATTATCCCCGGCCCCGACTCCCACCATCCACCGTTGTCTCACTGTCACAGCCTCACGAGCCACGCCTCAGTTCACAAGTTGCGGCTCTGCCACAAGCTGCATAGTTCATTGTTCAACAATCACGATTCATGACAGTTCAAACTTCATGCAGCTCAGTTCACTTAGTTCAAACTTCATATGGCTCTCCAAGTCTTCACAACAATGAATACGTAAAGGAAAAAAGGGTGGGGAGGGTCAATAAACAAGTTTACGTCTAGGTTTGGGTTAGGTTAGGACCTTACGCAAAAACCAAACCAAAACAGTTGTTTTTTATTATGTCCGCGGGTCCCCACAGGGCCACATGAACTTCCCAGCAAAACCGACCGAAATTTTACATAAATCGGCCAGTCCAACCAGTTCGGTACCGAATCGGTCGACTGAACCGATTTGAAGACCGAGTTGGATTGGTTACCTATCAAACCGGTAAATTGGTCGAAACCAAAACCGATTTGGCCGAACCATATCTTGCCTCCTAGACAGGTATTGAACCAGTCCATCAAAGAGGATATCTACAGATTGTACATCCAGATCACTTGGACTTCACCTCCGACGAGCCTGGGGTCGAAGATGTCCTTCTACCTTGAGCACTTTTTGGAGTTATAGGATGGCATCATTGTACACCCCCCATACACACATAGGCATTGGATGCATGCACTTAGATTCCTTTGGGGCAGCTTTGGGTTGGATCACATAGACTCTGGGTGGAGACCGACCATCATATACCACGATCTGACAACATCTACCAGATGTGTCACCTACAGGAGGCAGAGACAGAGATGCATCTCATCTTTAGGTGCCCCATATACTATGAGATCATAGGACAATACCACTACCTATATAGAGATTTGGGGGGTTCCCTCTCTACTTTCTTCTGTTATCAGGACCAGAGATGCCTGGCTCTCTTCATCAGAGAGAGATTCAACCACAAATCTCAGTTCCTACATACCCCACCTCGTCTTGAGATGACTAGGATGATCACCTCTTACTTTCATGTTGATCTGTTTGATCGAAGCAACAAGTGGCGAGCTGAGGTTCATAGTACTTCAGGTAGTAGGGTGCTGAGGCCTTGGGTCTCCCCTTAGCCTCCCTCTCTTGGAGTTCAATTGATATCTTTGAGACAGGCTCGAAGGAGCCAAGGAACACATTAGCCCACACACCCCCTGAGCATCAGAGGGTCCATTTCTAGGCATATTCGATGCAAGGCGTCTCCCACTCATCGGATTCCTTCCCAACCCCAATGGAGCAATCAGAGATCTATCTAGAGTTTCTTCCCTTTGTCCTCGGATGCTAGGAGTATCTCTTGATCCTACATCCTCCCTAGGATCGTACAACTAGACACCTCGGGCGTCCTAGAGGACTCCGATATTGAGCCAGTGCCTCGTTCGCCCCCCTCGCCGTCGATTATCAGACTTAGACTAATGCATTCTTGACATCAACAATCTCATGTTCAGCTCAGTTCTCTCTTTTTCTACATCATGGTGCCTTTGTTATGGTTTTATACATGTTTACAAGGCCGTCCCACTGATTGTATATTTCTTTATTTTTATTTTATCTTAGTTTTGATTATGACATTATCTAGGAGTTGCGTTTGCACTCCCACATTGTACTCATACTAGTTGTACCCTTTTAGTCCCATTGACCTACTTTTGTGGTCATTTGTTGGACATTAATACAATTATCTTATGTTATCTTATAGCATAGTTTAACAATAACAAGTGTTTGACAAGTCAAAAGGGAGAAACACCTTACCTAAAGGAGGGGACTATTTAGCTCAAAGAGGGACGAATGGGTTAGGATGAGGAATCTTCTAGAGGAATGTTGGCATGTGTGACAAAAATGCGGTGTGGCTTTTTTTTTTAACTACAGTTTTAGATTTGCTAACTTGCTCAATATTTATTGGATTTTCTATTATAACCACTTTTAAGAAATCCCACAACCACTTTGCATCTAATGGCAATGAGATGGAACAATTCTGGGCACTCAGTCAAAAGATTATTGCTCTCAAAGCTAGGGTATGAGGCATCCAAGGTGGCATGCATGGATATACGTGAAACTGCATAAAAATATGGTGAGGGTCTAACATGGGAAAGGAGGAATAGGTTTTAAAAGATAATTGATAATAAAACATAAAACCCAAAGTTTAAGCTAGGGAAAGGCATCTCTAACCATCCAACTTGTGTTTTATCCACCAACACTCAATAATAATTTAACCATGTGCAAGAGGGACTCCTAAGGCTCTAGACTCTGATAGACATTACATAAGTTTCCAGGGTGACTCAATACATGAGATGTGCTACATTACATTGACTCTAGGGCTCAAATGCTCAACAACATATGGGAGTAGGACAAAAGACGTGCTCTCGCTTTGGAGGATTTTGCAAGTGAGAAAACATTAGAAGATTTACAATCCCGAAGATATAAATATTCTTCAGTGAAAAAAACACTCAAGAATCACTTGCCTTAGTAAAATTGTCACAATTGGGCTAAGTATTCACTATAACTGGCCCTTTACATACAAGAGGCATCTCAATTACATTATTTTTTACAACATAACCATGGACAATTGATACAATGAAGATACATTTACATAATTTGGCTCAGGCAAGCCATACATTTGGAACTCTTCTAGATTATCGACATCTTTATCCTTTGAGTAAACATCGTGCAATTTGAGGGGTAACAGACCTCATGGCGAACTCTGCCTTGAAACAATCTGTTCGAATCAATTGAGCTAACTCACTGGTTTCTCTCTCTCTCACTATACACACATTCAATTGATGACATTGATCAATTTGGAATTATTCTCCAATGGATTTTATTGTATGTTGGGCAAAACTTGGAATTATAGCTTTTATTGTATGTTGGGCAAAACTTGGAATTATAGGACTTGTTATCCTGTGAATCTGTTGGTCTTACTGCACTGTAAGTAGCTTTTGAAAAGTCTTGTATAAGCCTGGAAACTGAGGCTTTTAATCTCATCACTTTATTCTAAATCATTTGGATACAAATTTAGTGTTTTTTCACTGAAATACAAACTTACATTTTGCTTCCCATCAATGCAGAATGCTACAAGACAATCACATATCTGGTACACTACCAAGCGAACTAGGTAACATGGCAAGTCTACAGAGCTTGAATCTGGAAAACAACAATCTCACTGGAGATATTCCTAGTTCTTTGGGCCAGCTTCCTGATCTTGAATATCTGTAAGGAAACGGTCTGTGGATTCTTTAGAATGCTAATCAACAAATTTAGCTTTACTTATTTAAACATATTATAGCATTTTGCTTAGGGACAACTTTGGAAATATTAAGGAAAATGTTAACTGTTACATTGAATATCATGTTTCTTGCCATCTATATGCTTTACATTGGTTATGGACTATATGTAGGCATATATATCTTATTTTAGTTTCTAGACTTCTACCCTTGACTAAGAAACAAGGTGATTAGAAATAATAAACTTGGTGGAGAGATTCCGTCTTCAATAGCAGGGATTCCATCTTTTGCTAGAACTGTATGAGTTAGTTACTGCATTTTAACAGGCATTTATTTCGCTTTTGGAAATTTAGTTTTATAACTATGTTGTTTTTAGTAATGTCTTGGAGTTCGAGGTAAGAAATTTTGTTTGGCTTTGTTGACACTAGGATCTGCTTGGTGTTTAGGGATCTATCCTCAAATGATCTGACTGGAAAGATTCCGGAAGCTATATTCAAAGTAGCTAAATACAAGTAAGAAGACATCTTTTTTTAGTGAGTTACACGAGTATAGTTAATATTCATCCAATTAATTTGTTGCTATCTTATGAAAACATGGCTAATAGCATGCTTTAATGTGTTATGAATTTTATACTAAGAAACCATCATGCTTCTGATAAAGTTAACCTTATTTAAAGGTAAATTATAGGTGCTTCATCACTGTCTTACATATGCTACAATAGAACATTTAATGAGTATAGTGTTGTTGAGATATTGATGGTAAAATTTTTGAATTTTCTGTTGTAGTGGATGTCTAGATGCAATTTATATGAACATCAGATACTTTGGATAGAATACATTCAGAGGAAATTCACTTTCAATTGGACTAAAGCTAAAATAATATCTTTTATTTTCATATCACGTTGATATTGTAGCAATTAACATGATTGTTGTGTCATGCCTGCAGTTTCACTGGTAATAATCTTAATTGTGGTTCAAGTTTTCAGCACCCATGTGCCTCTACTACTCTCTCTTCAAACTCAGGTTTCTACTATCTTTCACTATGCAATGTCATGCATGTGTTTTTTTTATTCTATTCATAAACCTACTTTTGTACTCTGGCCCCAAAATGTAACCTTTTTAAATTTCCAGGTTACTCCAAGTCAAAAATTGGAGTTCTGACTGGTGGCCTTGGAGCAGCTGTTGTCATCTTGACATTCTTACTCTTCCTTCTATGGAAGAGCCGTTGGTGGTGCTACGAGGGAGATGTTTTTGTTGATGTTTCTGGTCTCTTTCTTTCTCTGGGACTATATCTTGTTCTAGTTCTCTCTCTCTCTCTCTCTCTGTGGATTATGCAACTCATTTGCTAAGTTCTTTTTCCCTTTGGGGTAATAAACTGGAATAGCATGTATTCATGGATAAAATAGCACAAGAAAGATATCAAAACATTCAAATGACAAAAAGTAAAAAAAGGAAAATAGACTTGAAAAAAAACAAAATAAGGGAAAAACATATGAATCGATATGTTGTGATTTATAAATAAAGGTTTCAGATATATATATATATATATAGCAGTTCAGAAGAGTCTGTTGGAGCTATGATATGATACTAGGACATCATGGAATGAATAGAGTAGTATAGGATGTGCATTTAGATTAACTCAAGTTCATCCATCTTCCTAATATTATCAAAGATCATACTTTAAATTTTGAAATCATTGCACTTTTGACACCAATAAGAAGATATTCTTCAATTAAAAACAAACAAAGCCTCAATACGGGGTATGAAATAACAGGATGACTTGGTCTCATGCATATTTCTCTCCCCTTTTTTGCATATTTCTTTGTCTGAGTACTGTAATTTGTATATGTACATACATGTATGCAGGTGAAGATGACAGAAAATTTGCTTTTGGACAGTTGAGGAGGTTTTCCTGGCTTGAATTGCAATTAGCAACAGATAATTTTAGTGAGAAGAATGTTCTTGGGCAGGGAGGTTTTGGTAAAGTGTACAAGGGAGTACTTGGAGATAACACAAAGGTTGCAGTGAAACGGTTGACTGACTATAACAGCCCTAGAGGAGAGGCAGCATTTTTGCGGGAAGTTGAGATGATTAGTGTGGCAGTTCACCGCAATATTTTAAGATTAATAGGATTTTGTATTTCTTTGTCAGAAAGGCTTATTGTGTATCCTTATATGGAGAATCTTAGTGTTGCATATAGACTACGAGGTATGTTTAGCTTTCTCATCAACTGTGTTATTTCATTCATAATTTGAACTTGGAATTTTGCCTGATAAATTGCTTTTACCTTTGGAGCAAAGCAGATTGTCAAGTAGATTGTTTCAGTTATTGATGTGATATCCTAAAACACCTTTGTCATCTTTGAACCATTCTCAACCCAAATGCAAAATAACTAGAAATCTATTTGTGTATATAGTGCAAAGGAGTAAAATGATTAGATAATAGTGTGGAAATGATTATTTTTTATTAATCAGTGCAGAACTCAAACCCGGGGAGAAGGGACTTGACTGGCCTACAAGAAAACGGGTGGCTTTTGGTGCAGCTTGTGGTTTGGAATACCTTCATGAGCATTGTAATCCAAAGATTATTCACCGGGATTTGAAGGCTGCTAATATTTTGCTAGATGAAGATTTTGAAGCAGTTATTGGTGATTTTGGGTTAGCAATGTTGGTTGATGCTAAAAAAACTCACATTACAACTCAAGTTCGTGGAACTATGGGTCACATTGCTCCTGAGTACTTATCAACTGGAAGATCATCAGAGAAGGCAGATGTTTTTGGGTATGGAATTATGCTTTTGGAACTTGTCACAGGGAAGCGTGCCATAGACTTTGCCCGTCTGGAAGAAGAAGACGAGGTGTTACTGCTTGACCATGTAGGATATCTGAACACATAACTTTACTTACATTTTAAAATGATTAGAAGCTTTAATATCTCTTGTGCCTACTTTATGTTCTTCCAACATATAGTAGATTTGGATTATGAGTATTATATGTCCTAGCAATCTTCTTTACCTTGGAAATAAATAATTTCTGCCTCCAAAATAAGTGTCTCTCTTGCTCTTTTCCTCTAGATACACCCTTGGAGCCAGTCTATGTGGAAGAGCTTTTTGAGACCAGTTTCCTTGGTTATGGAATCCTCATATAAGATAGTATTGCAAGTTAAGTCTTTTCCCTGAAATTCACTGTCTCACAAACTTACATGAGAGAAGCTATGAACTCCTTGTTAATCACAGAAGCTTCTGTCCTGCAGAAATTTGAAAGTCAGTGATTTCCGAGGAAAAGACTTAACATGCAGCACCATCTTATATGAGGATTCCACAACTAAGGAAACTGGTCTCAAAAAGGTCTTAAATAATATTACAGAACGATTGAATGAATAAATAGAGGAGTATAAATATTACTGAATGAAACTCCCCCCCCTGTATGTGTGCAAAACTAAACATTAATCTGCAACCAATCTGCAGCCGGATCACTGCAAGTGCATATCTCCTTAATGGGATAATATATTAATATGTGGTACTCAACACATGAGGTAACCCACCAATAAGCCTATAAGGTTAATGGGCCCAAAGTTAATGCTCCTACCTGTTATCACACAATCACTAGCTGCTACTGAAGGTATCCTATCCGGGACGGTGGAGGTAAGCAGCTAGGCAGGTGACATCTGCAAACACCAGGTCCACTGCACGGATGGGGCAGTTGTCACTCCGGACAAGGTGTTTGTCACTTTAGACAAAACAAGTAGCCAAGTCAACAGGGAGACCCTACTCAACCAGTGATGGTTGAGACTCAAAAAATCAGACACCCAACCCAAAAGACAAGCCAAATGAGATGCAAGGTGAATGCCTAAGTATTGAGGTTTCTTCCAACCTAGTGAAATCGAGATTCTGGATGTAATAATAGACTTGATTGGATGGTTCCAGATCTGATAATGAGTACAAAATTATGAACAATGGAAGATTATATGGCTGGAAATTGAATCAGAAAATGAAAAATGGCTAGAAGTATGAAAATTCTGCCTATGGGGGGATGTGACTCAATTTGATTGTTTATGCATGGCAGAAGCAATTTAAGCAATTAAAACACGTCTTCTAGCAAGTTAAGTTGGTTATCAAATGCTATAAGACAAATGCAATGCAAACCAACAAGACCCACAACCCCGAAAATGACCCAACAGCGTGAAAGAGCAGTTTGCCCAAGGAGGGCGAAATCTGAAATTGGATTAGTGCTTGTTTAGTGGGCAAATGGAGTTGGAATGGACTGAAATTTAGAATTTAGGCGTTTGAGAATATTTCAGAAGCGTGTTGAAAAGAAAAACAAAGTTTTGACGGTGAAATTTTAAGATTTTAATTTTTAGGGTTTTGATGAGTTTGTGTGAATTTTATCTCTTGGTACTCAGAAAATTAAACGAAGAGAAGAGCTGAAGTAGAACTTACTTGGTAGCGATGGTGTTGCTGTACCTTGTATGAAGACTACTCCCTGAAAGACCAAGTGCCAAGCTTGCAAAGATTTTCCCTTTGTTTTACTGTTGCCAGTGTGCCCAACTGTGCCCTCCTTCACCCGCCACAACGAGATAACAATCAGAAATTGAAACAAGTGGAGGAATCAACAAAGAATGACATGAGACAAATGATAAAAGAGGAGAATAACAATATGTAAATTTACTCCCTTTCGTTGATACTCCAAAGAAGAAACAAAAATGGAGCTTCCTCCAAGTAAATGCGCCCTTCTCAAGATGGTCTCTACTGCTGCAAAATGAACCAGCAAAGAAATAATATGGAAGATGCTAAATAATCTCAGCAATACATTTAGAAAATAGATATCAATCAGCCAAGAACAATAACACCATGAGCCACCAAGAATTTCTCCTAAGAATTTTTTCTCTATTAGCTTCAGGAGTTACAAAAAAATGTCCAAGAGGGGTCTCCAAATGAGAGAGTCTCCTCTCTTATAGAAATGGCTCACAATAAAAACCCTTTCCCACCAAAACGAATGGCTGGGATTAAGTCCCCCAAGAGCCAAATGAATGGCTGAGATGAGTTCAGGAGGGGGGCCAAATTTGCCCTCATGCGCCCAAGGAGAGAGAGGGGGACCACGTAGGGCCCATACAACATGCAATGGGGTGTCTAAGGGGTGGTTTTAGGCTATTTTAGCCCCTTAGACCCCTTGCCCAAAGTCTCAACATATAATTTTTACAAAAAATGAGTTTTTACATAGTGAAAAACACCCTAGTATGGGCAAATTCGTCCCACAAACATAGCTGGGAAGAAATGGGGGCCCCACACCAAATATTTCATGTCCAAACATAATCAAAATGATATTAGAAGACCCTTTTACCTTTTCCTACCATTGCATTTGCCATTTCAAAGGTTCACTTAGCCAAATTTGATCTTTTTTCATTAATTAATTGCTGGTTTTTATTGCTGAAGGTGAAATTTGCTCTTTTGACCCACTTATATTGCCCGTATTGACGAACCGTTTGTTGCATTGTGATCGTAGACCCCAAATCTACTAGAAATGGTCACTGGAATGACCAAGATCCATCAATTGAGCATTGTTTGCCCAAATTCAAGGATTTTTAATTAAAACAAGGCCCTGCTGGCCAGTAATAATTAAAAATCTCACCGATGTTTCAACATTTTTGCAATCTGATACTTGGAGGCATGTATGGGACCCCAACACATAATAAATAACCAAAATCGAAGTTTTAGTTGCAACTTTTTTCGGGACCCATTTTTGGCCTGGTCAAACTAGTTTGACCAAGTCAACTCTGGTAAAAAAGGTAATGGCTGAAATCTGCATGCAACATGGGATGCCAAGGATTCCCTATTTATGTTAGTACATAACTAAAAACATACAATGACGACATGATGATCATAATAAATAATATCTCAAGAAAAACAGGCCCCAGGCGAGGTGGGCCCACCACCTCCAACAAAGACTCAAAACTGCTATGCACAACTTATAGATTTGGTCACTTAGCTAACTTTGGGTGATGTGGACAAACAAGGTGAAAGGATAGGGGGATGACAAAGACCATGACCGTGTGACCCTTTGGATAAGCGGGGAAAGCGGGACCCAATGACATAAGCATACCATGATAACACAAGGGAAGGGCGGTGCCTCACAAATGGGTATAGTGCGGGGAAACCACCACTAATCATCTAACACACACCTTGCAACTCACATCCGTGCCTTCAACAGACTCCGTGAGGACCTTTTCTAGAGCCGCCATGACTGGGTGTCCGGCAAACCGTAACTTGAGACTCTAGGGGGCACTTAGAATTAGTTGTCCCTTACTCCATCCCACCTCCTTGCCCCGCAGGACTAGGTGAGGAAATAACCAATACAATGCTCTGATACATATGGCTAGCCTCTATCTGTGTGTGTTGACAAACACATTCTTGGACTTTACATTTCACTTTCGTACTTAGCCCTTTTGGCTTGATTTACATTCAGATAGCCTTTTTGGCTTCATTTACATTTCATTACATTTCATAGCCCTTCCGGCTTCATACATATCTCATAAGATATAACAATGGCGCTCATACTGCAAAGTAAAGGTGGCAAGTGTGCATGCTTCGATGACTAATGGGGAACACCCGGTGAGTCTACACAATCCTATACTGCATTACAACATCGGGGGCAACCGACAGGAGTAAATCCCAGGTTTGAGAATGCATCTCACACACTAAAGAGCCGAGGCACAAGAAACATGGAGTCATGGCATACTCAGGGGTCAATGGGGGAAGGGATCCTCAAGGCCACATATCAAGGTCTAAGCCGGGAAAGAACCAAAGGTGGACGAGTCGGATGGGTGGAAGGAAGTGACAGGTGGAACCAATGTTAGCCTCCCAGAAGGTTGAATGACCAAGTTTATACCAACAATGGGGACAAGGACCAGTGTGCATATACAGGAGTCTACTGAAAAAGGTGGACTGACCTCACCAAGGGCCATAAGCATCACAATAAAGCACGAGATCACCAAGTCAGCCATCATACATCTAGTCCATCTACTATCATAAATAAACAATCCTCAAAGCAAACACATGAGCAATAACCATAGAAAGATATACCTGCCATACCAGATACCTGCTACTGAAGGTGGATCTGGAACTCAATCTCTACTGTATCCGGGCAAGAAGTGGCAAACCAATTATAATCTATACTGCTCTCATCATAATATGGCTAAGTTACCCCTAGGGCTCAATGGGGTCATGCAAAGCTAGGAAAGGAAGAGGGACCCTGTAATCACTGCTCTGTAGTAGCTTTGGACCATCAAAATACATACTGTCCCCTCTGCAATCTCTAATCTGGAAAAAAAAATGTAGTATGGTCCCTGACCACACAATCTGCAGCATGGTAGCTCCAGCTAACATGGATGTGATAACACTACCTGCCGGGAGACAACTCCCCTTCAAAGGCCAACATTCAACCACAAGATGCAAGAAACTAAGACAATACAAGTTACCTCATAAAAACGTGCAATGCTCATCCACACACATCGATGCCCGACATAAGAGATTTGCCTCCAAAGCCTTTTTATTCCATAAAATATTACAATAGAAATGTTACATACTTCATCGGCCCTTCAGTCCTCTCTGACTGTGAGGAAGAGTGAGGAAAGACCTTGCTTTTATAGCTAAATGAGAGAGGGGCAGGTGCACTTCCCAAGAGATATCCTCTTTGACACTTGGAGAAATGAGTTGATACACTTGGAAAAGGCTTGTTGACACATGTGAGAGGTTTGGGGAGGTTAATGACACCTTTCTCCAACCATTTGACACTTTTCAACCTCCACTTGACACCTCTCCAACCACAAATTCGCCCCCCTTTAGATGGGATCCAATCTTCAATCAAATCGGTGAAGAGATGCTCCAAAATTTCCTTGGATTTGATTGCCAACCATCAGAGATATGAATCCGACAAACTTCCTTAATTAGTGGGATCTCAATTTTGACTCTATTATGTCTTATTTGGCCATTTATTTGGCCTTTTTGGCATTTTTCGAGTAAATATTAATTTTGGAGATAAATACTCACTCTAAATTTAGGAAAGGGGGGTTTATGGGTTAAATGGGTGCTCTAGCTTAGAAAACGAGCATCCACTTGTCAAATTTAACCCACAAACCATGCTTTTCTTACATTTTTAACTTTTCCAATTAAACTACTAAAAAATAGCCTAATTTTACGGGAAAATTTATTTTTCTCGAAATTAAAAAAAAATCCTAAGGGACCTAGTGCATGTTCATAATGACTCCATTTAATGTCTAGAATGCTCATAAACATTGGCACATGAACTTTAATAACGTCATAAGGCCTAACCACCAAGACGACCATTCCAGCTTTGGAGGAGCGGGTGAAAAACTCGTCAATTATATATTGCTTGTTCAACATTGCATAATTGACAAGGGAAAAAAACACCATGGAATGATCGCATTTGATGTCCAAGTCCTAGGAAGCCAAGCTCTTTATAAAAGACCATCATGCTAGCACATTTTTTACAAAATCTCCAAGGGGTATGAACATGAATTTTTTTTTTTGGAAAAAAGGGCCAGAATTTGGCATGATGGATCACAGAAAACTGATGATGAACAATTTGATTGTTCAAGTCTTAGACAGTTCTCTCGGAATCCACTAAGTGCAATGTGATGGATAACAAGGTGTAAGTCGGGATGAAACCAAACTGGAAGGTAACGGATGGACGGAGAAGTGATTGATGCTGCCATGGATAGAAAAGGCCCAAAAATAAGGGAATGGACAAGTCTGTACTTCGTAAAGTAAGGGTATGACGAACGAGTATATACAAGAACCTCCTACACATAGTAACTGACCACGTTTACTCTAAACAACAATAAAACGTCATAAGATAAGGCTAGTAAACAATCATCATATACCCAATCATAAACTAGCTAGATAAAAGGAGCACATCAGTAACCCAAATGCACCAACAATATACCTGCTGGATCATATACCTGAGTCCCTAATCTGAACTACGTGAATCACACTGAAGCACTGCATCTAAATATAATATGGGCATTGTCATAAATCTGCTCTGGATGATAGAGGAATGGTTATCTCAGTCACCGACCTGGTGTCATGGGGCTCAGTCCTGGCATGAGACTGTAAATGTACAAGTTCTGGATCCACTGAATGCATAGGAGTGATCATCATAATGCTGCTCATCATCAATTGATCTCATCAAAATGTGTAAAGGACTAGCTCAAAAATATACTGGAAACTGATTTGCAATCATGGTAGCCCGGCTACTATGGATGTGATAACAGGGTCTACTAGGGCGCATCTACCTTTGGCACCAAATTTAGCCCATGCAATCACTACAAACCTCCTAGAAGCTTTCTCAATGGAGTGATCGCCTTCCTGAGCAAAAAATATCATGTGCATGGTTCCACTTCAATGAAATTGAATCCAACCAATAATAAATATGTTGAACTGCACCCCACTAGAACCAAGTCCACTCAATCACCAAAGGGCACCAAATGTCACTATGCTTCTTTGCCACATGTCACCTACTAAATTTAGGAACTGAAGAAAACTTATGCTCACCACCATAATTTAAATACAGAAGCCACCATGCACGCCTTCTCAAACAATGCCTACTAAAAATAGTAAATTTTCCAACTCAGCCCAGAATATCATAATACTACCCATGGAAACACTTACTATAAATAGCATGTCTAAAAAATTAAAATAGAGATTGTTTAAAATAACACCACCTTGGATCTCATTGAAAACAGGCTCATCAGACTCATGTGCCTCCAAAGAACAAGAATACGTTGGTTGTTTTTTCATTTTAGCCCCTTAACTCCACTCTCTAAGAATAGCAGTTCCACAAAATATCTGGCATGCCAGTGAAAAGGGTCCCAATAGATTCGCATGATCATGAGGAACAAGAATATGCCATTGAATCTGAAATGCAACCTTTCTAGCACCATCTGCTAAAAATAGCAGTCTCCTAAAACATCTTGCATGTCACTGAAAATGATCTCCACTAACTCATATGGCAATAAGGAACATGGATATATCATCAAATACTGCATGCAAGCTTCAGAAGCCTGAATTGGGAACTTGCTTAAAGTAGCTCTATTATGCACTATCCCCTTGGAAATATTGATCTCTGAAGCTTAATCTCTGTAACGGAACTGAAACCTTGGAAGCTGAAATCTAACAACTCTAGTGTAAAAGATCATGGCCATAGAATCCACTAAGAATGTGTACACGAACCATCGACCCTGAACAATCAAGATGAACTAAGGAGAAGTTCAACCTAATCTTGAATATGCTCATGAACAATAATGAAGGTAACTCTTGAATTCACCAAGGGCAAATTCAATGTTAACAGTATCAAACACATTTGATTTTATTTGCACCCTCCAAGTTGTGTTTCTGATCTCCATAGTTTTCTGGCAACTCCTTTTGAGCTATTTGTTTCTTTTAAAATAACAAATATATTAACCCATCTTGCATCTTAAAATGTTTTAAACATAGGGAATGGCAAGCCATAGCTTGTCAGGCTTGTATGCAATACTCTTGAAAAAAGTGAACATAACCTAATCCATGCCCATAAAGATTTCATGTGTTCTCCCTTCACATTGATTGCAGAGATGTGTACTAAAAAGGAAGAATTTAATACCTAGATTAGAACATGGAGGAATACATGAGCTTTAGTAGTGTTTTGAATTTACATTGTTTGTATAATCCGTATGGATGTCTCATATCTGGTTATTGTTCATGGATCTTTTGTTGAAATTTAGAGCATAATTTAAATTGTTTATTATTGTTGGTCGCAGGTCAAAAAATTGCAAAGGGAGAAAAGTTTAGATGTCATTGTAGACAAGAATATCAAGCAGAATTATGATCTAAAGGAAGCTGAGGCTGTAATCCAGATTGCATTATTGTGTACAAAAACCTCATGTGAAGACCGGCCCAAGATGATGGAAGTTGTACGCATGTTGGAAGGAGGAGGCCTAGCAGAACCTTGGGAGGAATGGAAGCAACAACAAGTGAGTCATCAACAAGAATATGCACTGATGCCTGGTAGGTTTGAGTGGGCTGAGGATTCTACATATAACCAAGAAGCCATTGAGCTGTCTGAGGCAAGATGATCTATGAGCTCTAAAATCACTTCTTATTTTGAATTAGATAATGCCATTATGTTTAAATTTCTGAAGTGATTTCTTGAAAGCAAAGGCTTTCTTATTTCATTCTTGTTCAGTGTTTTATCACTTTGACCAAACTCCTAAAGAGTTTAGGGCTCCTATAGTCCCATTTCTTTGACATGAAATTTTTTTCCTTGCTGATTTTAAAAATGTATTTCTGCCTACTCAAGTATCTGAAACTTTCTTTATGTCTTACTAAGGTATAGTACTCGGATGTTAATTGGGATATTTGTAATAGTATGAAGTTCTTTGCATATTATTTGCAGTTTGAGTTGCAGATATCTTCCTGTGATGGATCAGCATTTGTAGCATTGTTCTACAGGATGGGTCTGGACTCTTTACTATCTAACCAATTAATTATGTATTGAAGGGCCCTCTTTGTTTTTATTTATATATGCAGGCCTGGTTCCTGATTTTCTAGCTGATTGTATAAGATGTTATATCTGCCTCAAAATGTAATTCGTTGGTGAATTTCAAATTTGCATGTATAATGTCTTTCCAAGGTTATCAAGACCGGTCCGGTGACTAAACTGGTCAACCCCCAAAATGGGAACCGCATCAGAGCCAGTTGGCCAAAAAATACATAAACTATTCAAATTTGATATATATATATATATGTGTGTGTGTGTGAATCCAAACCATTAGACACAAATATGCAAAGTTTCCTCATGTATATAGCATTGTAAGGGTGAATAGAGCAAAATGGCACTGAATGCAATACATATCTGAGCCAAAATACATTAACATTAAGGTTCTAAATGGTCCGCAAAGTCCAAAATTAATCATACTATAGTCTAGAATCAAATCAAACCATATATTTTTGTTTTTTTTGGGGGGTGAAGGAAATGCACTAGTCAATTCAGTCAGTTCTGACCGGTTTTGGCTTGAACCTGCTGGTTTTGATTGGTTCTGACCAGTTTAGACCAAAACCAATAATTTCTTGTCTAAGGGCCAGTTCCACCCAAAAAACCCTTAGAACCGGTCTGACTAACCATTTTAGCGAGTTCCAGTCTAGTTTTCATATCGCTATATCTTTCACACTGAGTTACATGATACAAGATCATGGACACTTTTATGATTACATGTATACGTGCATCCTTTTGACAATTTGGATCCTATGAGCTATGAATTATCCTTTTCCAAATTATATGATATTAAAGTATTAAATAGACACCTAAGCAATAAAAAGTGCAGTGGCATTCAATTGCATTAAGTTTATTTTTTCACGATTACTATATAGTGTATTTTGGGTGGTTAAACCTTTTTATGTTTTGTAATGAAGGACATGCCATTTTGAGTGGTTAAACCTTCTTATGTTTTGTAATGAAGGATGTTCCAATTCTCCCAGTGAGATTGGATATGGTCAAGGAGAGGAGGAAGAATAGTTAGAATATGTATTCTGTAATTTTCCTACTCAACTATAATAATAATTTTATACTATAGACTTCGAAGATAATGTTGAGAGAAAACATAAAATGTGCATGTTTCTTCTCACTATATCCACGACCACCTTAGATTTATAAAATGATATCTGCCACTTGAACATTCCAAACAACTCAAATAAAATACTCCTAATGGACAATGGGTTGGGTTATACATAAGATGAATTTGGAGTCTTCAAGTCAAGGTGGAATGACCTATTGATATACATTGTCAAACAAATCTTCCTTTGATCATCAACCACCACTATTTGCAATTCTGCACATGCCATTTCAATTTTTGAAGCAAACTCATTATAGAGGGAATCCTAAAGTAATTCTAAATATTGTATTTTATAAATCTTTGTGCAAACTTATGTAATATGCTTGTTGTTGCACAACCTAGCAGCCTTGGGATTGCCAGGATTAATCGGCTGTTGAACTGGAAAAACTTCATGACACTACTCCTAAGTGTCACACGGTTAGGGTCCTCTCTCTTTAGGTTTTCCAAGTCCACCTAAGCAGACCTTGACTAACCACGGGAGGTGCCCCCAGTCAAACTTTTCCGGGTACTTGCCAGAAAATACCAGCTTTCCCATCGTACTTGCTTAACCGCTTTCTTGATGAAACCATATGCTTGAGAAAATTAACAAGGGTCTAAATGTGGCACACTGTGGGTGATGATAAGGGGTTCTAAGTTCAATGGATGGAAATATCCCCCAAGCGAAATGCTTGACAGGGTAACTCTATAGATGGGAAATAAATGGTGCAAGCTACCCTCAATTGAGAAAACTGTGACAATAGATTAATGTCTTGACTAATTTAGATTTGAAGATTGTCTTGAGACGATTACAAGATGCCTAGACTATGTTAACTTGTGTCACAGCTAAGTTTTAAGTGTTGAGTTTAAATATCTACTAGCTTTAGGTTTAGGTTCAGATTTGCAAGTGTAAGTGGTTAAAAGGTGTTGGTTTCAAGTTAAAAATGGATTCAACATGATAAACAACTTGTTGGTTTTTATGGTGTTTGATTTGTTAATGCATAAACAACAAGCATAGAATGCACGCTAAGTCAAAACAAGCACAACTAAGTTATATCGTATGTAATAGGAAGATTTCCAATGCCTTATCCTAGGATTTCTAAGCATGAATTGAAAGTTTTATGAGAAACAACCCAACCCGGTTTTCAAGTCACACTTTTACTGTTTAATGCCCAACCCAGTTTTTCATCATGGCTGGAAAATGCATTTTATTTTCAGACATTGAAAACACAGTTGAAACTCACATTTACAGGCAGAAATTAAAATTTAAATGCACACCATGAAAAATTTTAGACTCGGAAAATTTTGGCAAATTGCCTAGGAAAAACCCACAAGGGGAAAACCTGTCGGAGAGAGTGAGGATGATTTTATTTCTTCAAATAAATTCAGTACAGCAATTTTACAGTCAACAGAAAACTTATCTCCACCAAAAAATTCACCCAGAAGCTGCCTCGAAAATCGTGTTGTCTGCTGCCTCGATTTCTGTGCAAAAAGCAGAACCTCGAAAATCGTGCCAGGAAGGACAGTACGGCCTACTTGTACTTTCCTCCATTTCTGTGCTGTGTACGGCCTCAAAAAATGTGCCCATTACCTCGGGTTTCACGCCCAGATTCTCTGCCTGGGAACTCGTGCCCTTGCCTTGGGATTCACGCCCAGATTCTCTCCTCGAAAACTGTGCCCAGATTCTCAGTGGTGCAGCCTCGGGATTCATGCCCACTGAACTTACTCGCTGCCTTGGGATTCGTGCTGTGCATTAAATGCCCTAGCTGGCTGTCTCGAAATTTGTGCCACCACTGCTCTCTCTTCTCTTTTCACAAAAAGTGAAGTGAAAAATGCCTTCCCTTGCCTTTTTGTTTGAAAACCTGGGGTGAGTGTAAAGACATCTGATCCAAGGGCCCAGATTGAATCAGATGTGTGGATGAGAGTACATGCACATTTAATTCTCATAATAATTAATTTCACTCACCTCACTTAAATTTATCAAAAAGTAACTTTAATCTATAAAGTTAAATTAAATGCTCATCTCAAGTCATTTAATGCAAGGGTCACTTTATTTCCCCCTTTTAGGTGACTAAGGCAAAACTCACCTAGGGGAACACTTTCCTAGGTACAAAATTCAACACTCCCTCTTACCGAGGGAGGTGTTCTGCACCACTCCCAACTTGTCCCTAAAGAAGACAAACTTGCCCCGCCCCAAGGATTTTGTCAGAATGTCTGCAACCTGCTCATCAGTGGAAATGTATTGTAACTCCACAGCTCCTCTCTGAACATAGTCTCAGATGAAGTGGTATCTGATCTCTATGTGCTTTGACCTGTTGTGAAAAACTGGATTCTCAGATAGCTGGATGCAACTCTGGTTGTCATAGGATATCATTGTGGGCCTCAACTCCTGACCAAATAAGTCTACCAATAACTTGCGAAGCCACAGTGCCTCGCAACTAGCCTAACTGGCTGCCATGTACTCAGCCTCAGCAAAACTCAAAGCAATGGAATTTTGCTTCCGACTGAACCATGACACTGTTGCCGAGCCCAAACTGAAGCAACAACCGGAAGTGCTCCTCTGATCCATCACACTGCCTGCCCAATCTGAATCCGTGAAGCCAACCAAACTAACTCCACCCGAACTCCTGTAGTCCAAACCAAAATCCACTGTCCCTGCAAGCTATCTCAACACATGTTTCGCGGCTATCCAGTGTACTCTCCTAGGCTCCACCATGAACTGACTGAGAGTGTTCACCGCAAAACATAAGTCTGTCCTGGTGTTGACCAGATACATCAATGAACCAATGAGCTGACGATATAATGTAGGATCTACCAACTCTCCCTCAGAAGCATGAAGCTTCTTCCAGTTGGTAATCATAGGCATGGACATGGGCCTGCAATCCTCCATCCGAAGTCTCCTTAGAATATTAGTAGCATACTTTCCTTGTCCCAGGAAAATATGACCAGGCTCCTGCCAAACCTCCATCCCCAAATAATAATGCATCAACCCAATATCTGTCATCTCATACTCTGAAGCAAGATCTCTCTTGCAAGCTGCAATGAGATGCTCCTCCCCTGTGATAAACAAATCATCAACGTACAACAGAAGAATGAGTGGATCCCCATGAACCATAATGAAGTAAAGATTGGGATCAGCCTCACTCTTTTGAAATCCCATCGACATCAGATATGCATCAATCCTGGAATACCAAGCTGGAGGAGCTTGCTTCAGACCATACAAGGCCTTCTTCAGCCCGCACACATGAGAATCTTTCCCATGGATCTCAAAACCCTGTGGCTGCTCCAAATAAACCTCCTCCTGCAGAAGACCATTGAGAAATGCGGTCTTGACATCCATATGGTGGATCTTCCAACCCATCTCTGCTGCCATGGAAATCACTTCTCTAATGGATGAATATCGAGCAACCGACGCAAAGGTCTCATCATAATCTACTCCCTCTATCTGTGAAAACCCCCATGCCACAAAACGAGCCTTGAACTTCTCCACACTGCCATCTGTAGCATGCTTCACTTTGTAAATCCACTTGGAAGTCACCATTGACTTCCCATCTGGTCTCCGTACAATCTCCCATGCATCATTCTTCATGATGGAATGGTACTCTGCCATCATGGTATCTCTCCAAACTTGATGCTGAGAGGCCTCCTCAAAAGTAGAAGGCTCCGACTCACGAAGACTAGCAACTAATTCCATACCCAATCTGTCAGGCATCACAACTGTCCTAACTGGCTCCTGGGGCCTACCAAATGACTCTGCTTCCTTCAAGGTCTCACGAAACCATTTAGTCTTCCTCTTCCCTGAAGGTGGCTCCCAAACTGGTCTCTCATCTGAAGAACTGCCAGAAGTAGATGGCCCAGCAACCACAGGGGCTTCACCGGGGGCCAGTACCATACCACGTTCGTTCATATTGGGGTAATTAAATATTATGGTTTTCCCAACTATTATATTGCTTATATATTAAGGGGCTTTAGGTTTATTTTATTTAGTTGAGCAATAGGCTAATACGTTGGGGTATATATTATGTGGTTGGGCTGCCCAATACCCCCGAAATGGCATTGAGGTGTGAATGAGCTCGGGCTGCTTTCCAGAGCACTAGCAGAGTTGCAGCAGGGAGGTGAAGCCACAGTGGGCTGGGTGTCAATGCCGTCATCATGGGGAGCAGGGGCTTCGGGGCCTCCAAGGGGAATTGCAAGAGCAAGCTCGGGAGTGTCAGTGATTACTGCGTTCGCCACTGCGTTTGCCCCGTTGTTATTGTCAGGTTCCCCGAGGAGATCGAGGCTGCCCCTTCCCCTGATCAGATTGTTGTTCTTCATGAAGTGCCTGAAGAAGAGGAGGGTGTTGCCGAGGATCAGGATCAATCATCAGGTAAAACACAAACCAAGCCTACTTTTTGATTTTCTGTTTTTCTTTACCCTCTCATTTTTTTTTCTTCCAAACTGTTAATCCAAGAAAGATGTACTTCCCACCTGGTTTATTTACCCTTGTGCCCTACCAAACCTTGAAAAACACTGTAGCCCACTCTGCTTTGATTTAGCTTAGTGTTCGTCCTGAGAGTTTGGACTTACCACTTTCCCTAGCCTGCTATTGATGCAACTGTCGTTATTTGTTTTGTTTTGGTGGGGAAGGGGATTGCTGCACCACATAGAACATAGTTCTTTGGGCTTAGTTGCCAGGTCTCAGGGGTAATTATTCGTCCAAAGTCCCTTAGAACTTGCATCTCGCATCTCTTTGAAACCCATGCCCCACTGGGTTGGGGGATACCATAGTAAGAATGAAGCCCTAATGGACGGTTTAATAGTTAATACTCTATTGATCTTTATTGATCTCGCTAGTGGACCAACGGCCTGCATAATCGAAAATAGACACACTCGCACTGCTCAAAATCCAATATGCACCGTCACCCGGCCTCATCCGTTTTGGACTTCCTGCCAATTGCCATTGGGGTGGGGCACACTACATATTAGAAGGTAGACACACTCGAACTGCTCAAAATCGTGTCAAAATCCAAATTATCCCATCTCCCAGTCTCATCCCTTCCAGAATTCTTTTCATTTAGGTAGGGCCCATTACAATAAGAATGGAATCCGGGTGGACTGCTTGTTATCCAATATGAACCATTTCCCAGCCTCATCCCTTTAAGAGTTCCTGCCATTCCATTTAGAGTTCCTACCATTAATGTAGGGCACACTACAGCAAGACTGGAATATTGGTGGACTGTTTAATATCCAATATGCACCACCACCCAGCCTCATTCCTTTGATATTGTGCCATTAGTATAGGACAGACTACAGCAAAAGCCGAATTCTGGTGGACTGCTTAATATTAGAAAGTAGACAATCGCACTTCTCAAAATCCAATATGCACCATCTCCCAGCCTCATCCCTTTGAGGCTTCCTGCCATCTGGGTTCGGTACACTACATAAAGATTGGAATCCTGGTGGACAGCTTACTATTAGAATGTAAACTACTAAACACACCCTCACTGCCTAAAATCCAATATGCACCATCTCCCAGCCTCATCCCTTTGAGTCCTGCCATTAGTGTAGGGCACACTACAGCATCAATGAAATCCTGCTGGACTGCTTAATGTCCAATATGCATCATCACCCAGCATCATCCCTTTGAGAATCCTGCCCTTAGCGTAGGGCACAATACACCAAGAATGGAATCCTGGTGGACTGCTTTGGATATATGTACCATCACCCAGCTTCATCCCTTTCTGACTTAGGGTAGGACACATGACAGCAAAAATGTAATCCTGGTGGACTGATTAATATTAGAAAGTAGACACAGTCGCACTGCTCAAAAGTTCAAAACCCAAATGCAAGATCTCCCAGCTTCATCCTTTTGAGGCTTCCTACCATATTGGGGTGCGGCACAATACATCAAGAATGGAATCCTGCTGGACAGCTTAATATTAGAATGTAGACATGCTTGTACTGCTCAAAATCCAATATGCACCATCTCCCAGCCTCATCCCATTGAATTCTGCCATTAGTGTAGGGCACACGACAGCAAGAATGGAATCCTGGTGGACTGCTCAATGTCCAGTATGCACCATCACCCAGCCTAATCCCTTTGAGACTCCTGCCATTAGTGTAGGGCATATTACAGCAAGATTGGAATTCTGGTGGATTTCTTTGGATATATGCACCATCATTGAGCCTCATCCGTTTCTAACTCCTTTCATTGGGGTAGGACACACTACAGCAAAAATGGAATCCTGGTTGACTGCTTGATAGTAGATACACTTGCACTGCTCTAAAGCCAAATGCATCATCTCCCAGCCTCATCCCTTTGAGGCTTCCTGCTTTTAGATTGGGGCACACTACATCAAGAATGGAATCCTGAATCCCTGATTGACAGCTTAATTTTAGAAAGTAGACACACCTGCACTGCCCAAAATCCAATATGCATCATCTCCCAGCCTCATCCCTTTGAAACTTCCTGCCATTACAGTAGAGCACACTACAGCAAGAATGGAATCCTGGTTGACTGCTTATCCAATATGCACCATCTCCCAGCCTCATTGCTTTGAGTCTCCTGCCATTAGTGTAGGCCACACTACAGCAAGAATGGAATCGTGGTTGGCTGCTTAGTATCCAATATGCACCATCACCCAGCATCATCCCTTTCAGATTACTGCCATTAGGGCAGGTCACACTAAAGCAAAATGGAATCCTGGTGGAGTGGTTAATATTAGAAGTAGACACACTCACACTGCTCAAAATCCAAATGCATCAACTCCTAGCCTCATCCTTTTGAGGCTTCTAGTTCTTGCCATTAGAGTGGGACACACTACATCAAAAATGGAATCCTGGTGGACAGCTTAATCTTAGAAAGTAGACATGTCCACACTGCTCAAAGTCCAATATGCACAATCTCCCAGCATCATACCTTTGAGACTTTCTGCCATTAGTGTAGGTCACACTTCAGCAAGAATGGAATCTTGGTGGTGGATTGCTTAGTATCCAATATGCATCATCACCCAGTCTTATTCCTTTGAGACTCCTGCCATTAGTGTAGGGCACATTATAGCAAGAATGGAATAATGGTGGACTGCTTATTATCCAATACGCATATTCACCCAGCTTCATCCCTTTTAGACTCCTATTACAGCAGAACACACTACAGCAAAAATGGAATCTGTTGGACTGCTTAAAGAAAGTAGACACACTCAAACTGCTCAAAATCCAATATGCACCATATTCCAGTCTCATTCCTTTGAGGCTTCCTGCCATTAGGGTGGGGCACACTACATCAAGAATGGAATCCTGGTGGACAGCTCAGTAATCCATCAGCCTCATCAAGTGGAAGGTGGACCCCATTGACATTGATCCATCTTAGAAGGAAGGTGCTCTTGCATTGCTCAAAGTCCAATATGCACAAGCACACACTAGATAATTCGCTCTGTTTAGTATAACTTTAGGAGCTGCTTCTGCACCCCCACTATGTATTAAACTGATTGTACTCATTTAGTCCCACTGACATACTTTTGTGGTCATTTGTTGGACATTAATAAAATTATCTTATCTTATCCCAAACACATCAAGTTTGGCTCCTTTGTTTACTTTTTAGTCACCTGGTTGGAGTTCATGTTCCAGCTTGGTGACCATGAGGCTAGTCTAAAGTTCTGCAGTGCAAAACTATGTAATAAAATTCGGCATTAGGTTTGAGAAACTATTATTGAAAATTTTCAAAGTTTAAATATTAAACATATATTTCTAAAAGATGATATATTGCATGCCAATATTAAACATATGTTTCTAAAAGATGATATATCTTGTTAACATTTTTGGAATTAAGGTTATGATTTATAAATTAGGGCTTTTGTTTTTTCCCTTTAAAAATTGAATTTGAATAAATTCGCCTTGAAGTTTGAATTAGGCTTGAAGTTCTGCTTCATGTTCAAATTCCAATGAAGTTTGGCGAATTTTGAATTTCAAGCTTAAAATTTGCTGAATGTTGTGACGAAGGTTTACTTTCTATGCTTTCTATTCAGAGAAAAGAAGGATAACAGAAAATGATCCCTTTTATTTGCATATAGATTTATAGGATCCAATATTGTCATGGCTGCTGAGGTGTGCTTGTAACTTCTAGATCTTCCAAGGCCTATAGTGTGAATCGTGATGCATATGGTCTTCTCAAATCATGTCCGTATCTTCGAAGCTCTCCAGAGAGCTATATACTTTCTTCTCAATCTACCTCCTTATCTTGCAAGAACTTAACAGAGATATATAGATTCTTCTCATTCTATATCTGGAATGCAATATAATGACATTTGATCATCTCAGAGGGGTATATTGATTCTTCTCAATTTATGTCCATAATTTAATACACCTTCCAATTATGAAGAATCAATAATCATGTATGCGGACCTATCACCAGCTTTGTGGGTAGTTTGCAAAAGAAACAATTTCAGTGAACTGCTTTCTTTTTTATGACATTCAGCTCGATGAGTACATTTGGGAAATATGTATCTAGCTGAATGTTTTCTGGTAGTTATGGACAGACGTTCTGGACAAAGTATTATTTTTTTGATATCAAAGCTTCCTTCAACTATTATTAAAAACGTAATGTACATCACTTTGATACAAAAAAAGACGGGCCACAAATGCAGCTGCCACAAGCATTAACAAAAGGCTACACAGATCTCAAAAACTGGCTTGCTTATGCCAGAACACCCTAGAGCAAACAGCTGCTAACAACATAAAACAAAGTATCATAGTCCATGGTCACACAAGGTGTACAGCCAGATGCATATAACACTTAACAATAATGCCCACAGAAGGTGGGGGCTCATCATGATCATCCGGGGCAGGGTCCCAAGTTCCAACCAGTCAGGGTTGGCTAGAACAAAGTATTTGAATTTCTTATTTTGCTAATTTCAACTCTATATACTTTCGCATCTCTGGATTACCTTTGCCAGAAAAAGCATTTTGCAAGCTGAATGTTTCTAAGGTGTTTCCCTTGTCCTAAGTAAAATTTAGTAATGTCCATGTTGTTGCAGGGCAGTTTATGTGACATCCCTGTGACCACATCACCTTTCTCTTTTGCCATGCAAAGTGATGAATTTTGGAATATAAAATAGTTGTCTGATATATATATCTCTAGAATATATAATAATTTTGAGATATATATACCTTGAATACTACAATAATTTCAAGGAAAATGCATACCTCCCTCATTTGTGTTAATTTTTTCATGTTAAGGGACAAGGAAATAGTTTGGCTTAAATACTAAATGATAATAACACAGAGTAGGTTTGCCATTTTAGTTGCTTCTGTATGTTTATTCCTAAAATTATTGCAAATTCGTTCAATGCTGATGAAGTTCCCAAACCCAACAGAGAACAAAGTTCTTTTGGAGTATATGGTGGCAGAGATTTTACTCTTTGACATAGGCCATGATTTAGTTCTTCAATTTTTTTATTTAAACTTATTGTTGCCTCATCAGAGCTCTGGCAGCTGGGCTGTATGACCTTGATGCACATTGTGATCTTCATGTTACTGTAATTAGTCCTCTCTTTAGATTTTCATATTAAAGTTTTCTTTTAATTTTTACTAAAAGTCTGTATTATTCGGTGCAGAAGCCTTTCGGGGCATTTATCTGGAAGCACTTAGAAACCATTTCAATTTTGGGCAGTAGGATCTTCTAACACCAGGGACATTCCCAGTTTTATCCCAATTTATTTTTATTATGTGCGCATGATGGATATTGATAGATTGAAGACTCTTAGCACCTCCTTGCAACCACAATTTATACCTTGGTATTTTTAACATCATTTACATACTTTCTTGGGGTTCAGAAGACCTCGGCTATAACAAGTTTCACTCCTGCTATGATGCAGGATCTTTTTTTATTCTGCGTGCTTCTACAGTTGGATTTTTTTAAATATTTATACTGGGGTCCTTGAACAGCTTTCATTGAAAACATTTCATAGGGTATGATTTTGACTGATTTTTGTATTTGTTTGTTTTCATGGCCAAATGGCATTCTTTTAGCAAAAAAATGCATAGAGATCAATTTTCATGCTCAGTATTTTTATGTTCTGAATCCTGAATAGCGTACATGGTTGATTTTTTTTGACTGAAGATTGAAGAGGTTTATAATTGAAAAGTTTCACATGGATGCATCTTTGTTTTATTTTTTGGGTCAGAAGTCGTCCCATCACTTGGCTGATTTTCCAGGGTTTTTATGTTTTAACATCTTGATTGAGACCATGCTCCAGTTTGATTCTGACACAGAGTAATTAGGTTCTCTTTGAGTCTTGCTTCCAGACGGTAGTCGCTTTCCCAGTCTTTGTGTTTAACAAGTTTGTAATGGTGATGGAATATATTTTAAACTTTAGGTTTTGGTGTTCCTTTCTTTGGGACAAGAGAAGTCCCTCTTTTGTGTTATTTTTGTGTCAGCATAATATGAAGCTGTACGTGTGTCCAGTGGCCAACACCTAGATGTCATGCCTGCCTCATGAAGTTTCATCAGTATCTAATTTTATCTGTTGTTTCTACCATAAATACTGTATTGGGTATGAATGTGCTTGTTGACTAAGAAGTCTGGGTCAGTATGTGGTCAGTATGCTTCTGCTTTAACCCTCTCTGGATCTCTCTCAAAGTACATAATTTGTTTGGTTAGATTGACTTGTCCCTTCGGTGACAAGATCAAATCTGAAAAATCTGAGTATATGGTTCATTCAAATATTGGTTATGTTAATTTACCGTTGATATCTACTGTACATTATTTTATCATGTTGTTACTGTACATGGCATTTGATGATTCTCGAGGGCCAACTTTAACGCAGTGAATAATGGAGCGTTAAGTTGAAAGAGATGAAAATTATGTTTGTTTATTACAGTTCAAATTTTATTAGAGCAAGATTGTTCTGAATCTGATTTTATATGTTCATGCATTAAAGTTTACTATTTAAATTAAAAACTCCTCTAACCCTTAAACTTCAACATCAGTACTTTGGAGACATGTACATGGAGATATGTACATGGCATATGAAAAGCATGAGAACTGGCTCTTCCCTACTCAATGTGGAAATCGTGAGTTGTTCTCTGTGAGCCAATTACCTCTTGATATTGATCACATATTGATAAGTCTCTACACCCTGAGATCAGGGACCGCACATTTCTTTTGCAAGGAAAACATGTACATGCCACTATTCAGAAGGTAAGCCAAATACTGATCTATGTAATATTCATAGCCAGTTTGGGTTCTAACGCTGCTATATACTTTATGATTCTAATTGACTGCTTCTGATTCCAACATGTCAACTTCAGGTTCCAGCCATTGTGCTGGATTGTGAGCCTACTTTAGTAGAGACATTGAAGCTGTTGTCCGCCAAACTGCACACTAGCAGCATAAATCTTTCGAAAGTTGTCTCTTCACTACAAGTGAGAGAAGTGTGGCCTTGGGGGCAAGCAATGAGCCAGGTACTGTCACCTGAATCCCGGCGCCTCCGTTTAGGCCAACTCCTAACGAAACCAAGCGGAGTAGTCCCTACAAAGAGTTTCACTAAGGCTCTTATATGTTTTAATGTTTTAAGTGTATGGTATGATGCAGATGGGTGTTGTTTAGGAGTTTTTTGTGATGAGACCAAATTATAAATGTGGTAAACAAGATAAGATGCAATCCATGTTGCTAAATAAGATATCAAAATGACAGTACGTTTCAAGAAAAAATGCATCCACAAGATAAAGTAAAACCACAAGGACAAATGGTCCTAATCAAGATATGAATTTTAAATAACTAGTGCCTTATGGAGTCAAAGAATAATACAGATGTGATGTTGAATGTGGGGGTCTTGAAAGGTATTGTTCGTGAGATCGTTGTGCAAATTATCTTGATAAATTACAAGTTTTAATGGTCTTGATTATTAGGATAAGAACAAGGATATCAAAAGTCCGGAAGTAATACTGGTAACCTCTTAGATGATAGGCGAAGCCGCCCAGATTGCAAAAAGGGTAAGTGTTCAATTGGCTTGACCACCCTTGAGTCTGACAGCGGGATTTCGGCACCACCTGTTTCAGGAAACAACCTCAGTATTTTTCGAAGGGCAACGCCGGTTCGTTGGTTGGGGTAAAGTTTTATTAGATTATCACTTGTGAGATTAGCAAATCCAACACTTTTCTGAGTACTAGCCCACCCTTTCAGGTTGGCAGAGCATACGGGTGTTGGATAATCGACAAAGATAAATTAATTATGAAGGGGTGTGAGTTGGAATATTTTATTATTAGAGCACAGTTCAACTCTCTGATAGAGAGTGCTCTTGACTTAGCCTTAAGACCAAAGTTCAAGAGACTTTAATTAATCTAAATGCCTAATGCAAGGGAAATGCAACAACTAAATGATCTCCGACAGAGAGTGCTCTTGACTTGGATTTGGCCAAGTTCAAGAGAATTTAGTTCTTTTTATGAAGTAGGAGCAGTTGTAACTTGAAGAACAAAATGAAGCTTTAGATAACAGAAAATGAAATGATTATAGCAAGATGTAACAAGATGACTGAAATAAACTGAAAATAAATTTAGTGTTCTACCAAACAATATTAATCTAAAAGTGGGATCTACCTCCGAACAAGGTTGATCACTAGCAACACTAGTCCTTGAGACTTTACAACTAGCTGAAACTTCGACAAGGAGGCTAATGGGGAACGAGAAGCTACCACAAAGCTATGTGGCCTTTTTGGGATGCAATCCCAAAATTTGCTTACTCTAGTCAAAACTTGGAAATGGAGTACAGAAATGAAAAATTAATCTAAGAACTAAAAGAAAAAGATAGATCTAAGTTAGCAAAACACAACACTCTTCCCCAAATGGGGAAGAAGAACCCAAAAAGTGGAGGACTCCTCCACTTAGCTTTTTATTAATTTATTACAAATGCCTTAGGAATGAGATCCTTGCAAGGTCTTTTGAGAAGAATGAAATGACTAATGAGAACTTTAAACCTGGGAACCCTTGAGGGTTTTTTACAAAGGATAATGCTAGTAATATTTGTCTTTCTTGGTTTAGGTCTTCTCTTGGGTTAGATCTTCTTGAGTTTTGCTTTCCAAAAGCACCTTTCCTTCTTCAAAGTAACCTACACAAGTCTCAAAAATCTCAACCAAGGCACCCATTAATCATTAGAAAAAGACAAAGCAATGGAACTACTTAGACTAAAATCTATAAAAGACTTAAAAAAAAAACTAGATTTATGAGATTTTATTCCGAAATATGCATAAATGTAAAACAGACCAGCAAACAACATTAGCCTAAAAGATGATGGGAAAGAGATCTAAAACATAAAAATTTTGAATCATTTTTGGTATATAAAACCTATCTTTCAAATGAGAAAGAAATTGCAAACAAGTGCAAGCTACATGCAATATTTCACTACCTTATATGCTCAATAAACTTTTCAAATGCAAGATCTAAACTTCTAATATGAGATTTAACTACTATGAGATGCAAAAATTTACTAAGACTAATCAATGTAAAAGTAAACTAAGAGAGAAACTACCACTAACTTAAGCAAATCGTTTTTTGTGTTTTTAAAGTGTTTTTAGGGCTTCTTGGAAGATGGATGAGAGGAGGAGCAAATGGTAGGGGAGAGAGGATGAAGATTGGGAAAACGAGAGCAAGAAGAGAGGCCTCAAAGGAGGAAAACGAATGGGCTAAGTAGGGCAAAAAACAAGGCTAGAAGAAGGCTAAAAGTGAAGGAAAACAAATCTTGAAGAGAGAAGAAATGGAGGCTAGAAGAGGTGGACGAGAGCACAAGGGAACTAGTCCCAAGTTACCCCAAGGTTGAAAGAACTTCAAGGTTATGACAAACTAATCTAGGTTTAGCACACAAAACTTCAACTTCTGGATCAAGATGGACAAGGGTTTTCCACAAAGTATGAAGGTGGATCTCATGTAATCAGTAACCAAGAAAATGAGAGATTGTTGATGGCGGAAGAGACGAGTCTCCTTTAAAATGTTTCTTCTCTTGAAATGAGGAAAAAACCTTGAAGACCTGCAAGAGATATTGATTAGGTGTCGAGAACCACTGTTAAGCAAAGAATGACTTAATCTCGAAGCCTTTCTCCACCTTGGGAAACCCCTGCAAAGACCTTTTTATGAAATATACAAAGATCGAAAAATGTATTTCTAAACAAAACTAGAACATACATTTAATATTGAATTTTCATAAACAAAAAACAAGATGAAAGAGATATCACCAATAGTGTGAAGAACACCCAAAATGCTCCAACATGGACCTCCAAAGTCTCAACTTTATTCAATGTTTCAAACAAATATTACAACAGTATTTTGGCAGAGTGTTCATGCTCAAAATCTCCATCAGAGAATGGCCAAAATGGCCTCTCTTTATAGCAAATACTAGCTACCTAACCCTTGATTTGAATTGGCAATGAAGGAGAGTCAATGGCACTTTGACAAAATCGAACCCCAAGTCTAAATCCCAATCAACACCAAGTTTGAGACAAGTTTTGGAGTTAACTCCACCAAACAAATCGATACTCATTGATTGAGATGAGGAGGTGGCCTCCACCTAGGCAAGGCGCCCCTCATCTCCACTTTGGAACCTGTTGTCCACCAAACTGCACACTAGCAACAGAAATCTTTCGAAAGCTGTCTCCCTCATTGGAAAGTGGGGAGAGGTGTGGCCTTGGGGGCAAGCAATGAGCTAGGTACTGTCACCTGAAACCCAGCTCCTCCGTTTAGGCTAATTCCTAACGAAGCCAAGGGGGGTAGTCCCTACAAAGAGTTGTCTAAGGCTCTTGTGTTTTAAAATGTTTTTTAGTGTTGTGATGCGGATGGGTGTTGTTTAAGAGTTTTGAAGGTGAGAGACACAATAATGCTTTAAATAAAACCAAGATAACGCAATCCACGTTGCAAAAGAAGATATGATATACACTGAATCAGATATAAATCACTCTTTACGAAAAATTAACACAAGTACTCCAGATTGATAATAAGCAAATAAAATATGTGATTAAGGACCAGTGCCTTATGGAGTAAAAAATGTCTGAGTGATTTGAAATGCTTGATACATGTGTTCAAGATAAATGTTTGTGAGATCGTTTTGTAGCTTATCTTGGTAAATTAAAGATTTTAGTGGTCTTGATTATTAGGCTAAAACCAAGGATATCAAAAGAGTGTCCGGACAGACATTCTAATAAGCTCCTTTAAGAGACATGTCGGACCTGTCTGGATCACAGCGAGGCGCGCAATGCTAACCAGCCACTGTGTCACAGATTGGGCAACTCAGTGCCTCCCCTGAGAACTGCTTTGAATACTTTTTGAACAACGCCGGTTCGTTGGTTATGGGGGTGAAAATTTTAATTAATTATCACTTATGAGTTTATCAAGTCCTTCACCTTTCTGAGTAATAGTCCAACCGTTTTCAGTTGGCAGAGCATACGGGTGTTGGACACACAACCAAAGCAAATTAATTAAGGGGGAATGTGGATTGAAGTGTTTTATTATTAAGAGCACTTGTTCAACTCTTCGACAAAGAGCGCTCTTGACTTAGTCTTAAGACTACAGTTCAAGAAACTTCCTACTTTAAAATGCATAATGCAAGGGGAAAGTGCAAATCTAACAATGCTCTCCGACAGAGAGTACTCTTGACTTGGATTTGGCCAAGTTCAAGAGGCTTTGTTTATTTTAAGAAAAAAGAAGCAGCTGTGAAAGCAAAATTTTGAAACTTTGTAAAATTTAAATCACGTGGTAGCTCAATAGATATGAAACACAGCTAGCATGCTACTTGCAAGATAAAATGAGATAAATAAATGATTTAGTATTCTACCAAGCAGTTTTACACTAATGGTGGGATCAACCTCTGAACAAGGTCGACATCTAAGAACTGCCTGCACTTGAGAACTCCCAGCTAGCTGAAAGCTCTACCAAGGAAACCGACGGGGAAGGAAGAGTGACCACAAAATTATGTGGTCCCGCCCTTGAGACGAAATCCCAAGGATACAGCTTCCAGTCAAAGGCTTGGAAGATAATTACAAGATGAAATAAAAGACTACTCTAAAGCAAAAAGCAAAAGATCTAATCTAACCAATCACAACACTCTTCCCCAAATGGGGAAGAAAGCCAAAAAAGTGGAGGCCTCCTCCACTTGAAAATTTTATTAATTCTTGTACAACTGCCTTTGGGAATTCAACCCTTGAAAGGTCTTCTGATATGAACTAAAACAAAGTATGAAAAGAAAAACTTGAAGCCCTTAATGGATTTTACAAAGGATAAGAGAACATGTATTAAGTTTGTCTTCTCTTGGTTTGAAATTTCACAGTATGGATCCCCTTGTCTTTTGGTACTTGGTTTCTACTTCCTCTTTTTGTTTTGATCTTGCTTTCCAAAAGTAATCTCCTCTTCCCACAACCTACAGCCAAAGATAAAACAACAAACTCATGCACCCATTAGTGTTAGAAAAAATCAAACAAATTTGATATGAAAAACCACTAAGTCTAGTATAAAAATGTAAAGCCTAAAACATTAAAAAAAAGAAAGATTTTTGTTCGAAAAAGTTTGTATGGGAAAACATACCAGCGAACAAAAGTGCCTTAAAAATCACTAGAAATGAGATCTAAGCTATAAAAATTTTAAGAAATTTTTTGAGAATTTTTCTATCTTTAACAAGGAAACTTGGAAATTTAAACTATGCAAGCTATACTAATGTAGAAGTGTGATCTATATTGCTCTAAAGTCTAACCTTTCCAAAACAAAATATGAGATTTAAAAATTTAAGATAAAATATAAATCATGGAAATAACTCTAACTTTATTCTCTCTTGGAAAAATGAAAATAACACTTACTAACCATACTCTTGAAGATCAAATCGTTTTTTGGAGTTTATTTTGATTTTAGGGCTTTTTGGGAAGGTGGACGAGAGGAGCCTAGAGGACAAAAACGAATGGAGAAAAGAATGAAGAAAGGTGGCAAGGAGAGGAGGGATGGACGCGATGAAGAAGAGGATGGGAGCTAGGAGGAAGAGGAGGACGAAAGAAGAGAAGGGGAAGTAGATCTAGGGAAAAACGAGAGGAAGGGTAGCTTTGAAGGCAAAGAGGATGATGAAAAATGAATGGAGGAGGAAGGTTGGACGAGAGGAGGAAGGGTGATCTAGAGCATGGATGTCAAAGCAAAGAGAAATCAAGGAGCAAATATGAGAGCTAGAAGAAAAAAGCTCAAAGCTAAGTAACCAAGATGTTTGAAAAACTTTTGTTGATGGAGGAAGAGGCCAAACTCTCTGATTTGAATGTTTCTTCTCTTAAGATGAGAAGATCCTTTGGAAACCTGCAAGAAAATTGATTAGGTAATCATAATAATTGGCAAATGAAAACTAGCTTGATATCCAAGCCATTTTCCACCCTGGAGCACCCTGCAAAACCCTTGATCTCAAGCATACAAAACCGAACAAGCCATTTCTAAATAATTTTAGAATATAGATTGAAAATTGAAAATGCATGAAAGAGAAACAAGGTGAGAGAGGTATCACCAAGACAATGCGAAATAGGCCCCAAGTACACTTGCAATGGACCTCCAAAGTCACTTCTTATATTAAAACTTCAAACAAATTTTACAATACGATTTTGGCAAAGTGTTCATGCTCAAAATCTCCATGAAGAGAAAGGCCCAAATGGCCTCTCTTATATAACAAAACTCAATGCTAAAACCCTAATTCGAATTGGCTTAGAAGAGAGCCAATAACATAGTCAAAAAGTCAAATCCAATCAATTCCAGGGCTTGGAGTGGAGCTCCAACCAATAACTAATGGACAAAACTCGAGTTTTAGAGTTAATGCAAGTAGATAGGGGTGGGGAGGTGGCCTCCACCTAGGCAAGGCGCCCCCATCCCATTCTTGGAATAATCACCAACCAACACGTGAATGCCACATGCAAACTCGAACTCCAAGCTAAGGAAAGCGTGAGCTCTTGGTAGGTGAAGCTTGGTGTCTTGAAGTAAATGCTAACTCCTTGTTTAAGTGGGAGCCAAGCTTTAAGCTTCCTCAAAAATAGGTAGGCGCCTACCTTCCATTAATCACACTCTCACTTAACCATTAAATGAACCTCCACATCACCAAAAACGAATTTGCATGAAGGTGGGCAAATTCATCACTGAAGATCTTCTGTTGATGACTGGATAACTCACTGAAAGCACTGGGAGTTGACTGGAATCTTCATTAATGACTGATGCCATGTCATTTAGCCTTTTACTTTATTCATTTCTGATTATTTTGGAGAGATTTAGATTTCTCAAAAATATTCAAATTTATTAATTTAATTAATAAATTCTCTGTAAATGGCTTTTTAGAGAAAATATTAATTACGAGGCCTAAATGACATCCGAAACCTGGGTTTAGCTAGTCCATAGGTCATGTGTGATTTTTGGCTTATGAAACGAGCCATCAATCACTGAATTTTGACCCCGGACGACTGACATATTACAAATTAATATTTCTCCATTTAAACTATAAAGAATTTTATTAAATTTAAAAAATAATTAAAAACCCAAATTCGACAGACCTGGTAAAAAAATTTCAAATTTTTTTCTGAGGGTTTTATGGACTTAGGACATGACCAACACTTATTCTAACAGTGGCTAGTAGTCTTATATACATCAGTTGGACTTTAATAACTCCTCATGGTAAAATTTCCAAAATCGGGCATTCCAACTTTGGAGGAAGCGGGAGAAAACCTCATCAATTATAGCTCGGTTATAGTCAAAGTATAATTGATAAGGGGAAAAACTCCCTGGAATACCTTAGTTGCTTAATCAAGTCATGGGGAACCGAGACACTCAGATCCTACTAGCACACTTTATTACAAACCCCATGGGGCCATGGTCATGTCGACTCAAAAAAACAAAACTGGCTAACTGCTGCAATCTGAAACCTAGATACTCTGGAAGTGAACACTAATGTGTTCCAACACTGGCGGCTCAATAAGGTTTCAACTATTTGTACAAAATAGGTAATAACATCTGGCTCCAACTGCGGGACGTGTGCTCGATCTAGAATTCATGCAAGGAGAGAATACGAGAACACCAGAATCTCTGGTTTATATATATAGCCTGTAAAAACATCTCAACTTAACAGAAAACCTTCAGTAGCACGTGTTATGAAAAACCAAAATGAAATACCAACTATATTTTATTGTTTTGAAAATTAATTCTAAGAAATCTAAAATGCAGAAGGTAAATTAAATCTTTTCCTATTCTAATATAATACAAAGAAGAAAATGTTAAGTATAATCAGAAATCCAATGTAACCATTTAAGCATGTAACCAATGTAAAAACAATTTTTTACCTTGTCTCTGGTTACCAGCCAGGACAAGGGCATGCTTATCAGAAAGTGAAAACCTGCTTGAATCTTCTGAATGGAGGGGGCTGGATGGGGAATCATAAGTATGTAATAAATATTTGAAGTGCTCCCCAATGTAGTAAGAAATCCTTCTGCAGGCACACTCTATCCAGAACAGGATAGGGTGATGAAATTCAGGATGACAAGGCAATTCTGGTACCTTATCATACTCCTCCAAGATGCTCTTCTGAAAATAATTTTCCATGAAAGTGCATGCCTCGAACTGTTCTAATATACAAGGGATTTCCGTTGGGCAAGATATATGCTCAACTGACTTCTCATATGAAATAATTTCCTTCTCTTCCTCTATGCTCAATTGTTCAAAATCCATACTCCTGCCGAAAATGGGGGAGTCTTTATGAATTTTACCACATTTCTGGCCACATGTATCCTCATGCTCACTTGTGGGATTGTTAACAAAATTTTCAAGGGGATTTTGTTCATCATTAACTTCTTCAAACATGGCATAGATAGGGTTCTCTAAAAAGGTCCATTCATCATTGCCAATATTTATGTCATCCATGATGGACTCATCATCACTTATGTCATCCTTTAGGCTATGCCTATCCTACTCAACTTCATAATAATCTTTCTCAAACAGATGTGTTTCAAAAATATCACAAGGGACCAAAATTTCTGAATATTCACTGCCATGTGGAGAACAATTGGGAGTGTTATCACAATACTACAACTTTCGTGGATTTTGATCTCTGTAATTGTTTCTTCTAGAGATGGGTCAGGAGTACATAAATGTTCATCATCACTGAAGTAGTCTTGAAAAACTTCCCACTCCAAAGTGTCTTTTGTTTCGATGGCATGAGGAGGGTCTTCAACAATATTCGGTCTTTGATAAACTTCTTCGATAAGCTCATCAGGAATCTGATGGGAAAATATCATATTTGCCGCAATAGGTTGACCCAATTGGTTCCTACTGTCTTTGGGAAAATCATAAAAGTTATTTACATAGTTTATGCACTCAGGCTCACTTGATGAATACTGACCAACAAACTGTTCAGGAAAACCATGCTTTTGGATATAGCATGCAAGGTGACAAGTGTCTTATTCATGGAATTCTTGGCATGCCCTACAGAATGGTGTGTAAGGTTCAACCCTGGGAATTCCACAGATGTCCCCCACATTATTAATGAATTCAGGCTTGCTTGTTGATGCACTAGGACCATAACCTTCAGGATAGCCATGCTCTTGAATATAACATGCATGGTAGCAACCAAATTCCTCGTGGAAATATTTGCATGCCCTACAAAATGGCTTGTATGACTCAACCATGTTAGCAGCCCCTAATTGATTTGGAGGCCTCTGTTCATGGTTGGGAGGTTTTCTTTGCCAATTCTGCTTTGTAGCAAAAACCCTAGGTTGAGGTTGAGGTTGGGTCCTTTCAACATTTATAACCCGACTTTGAATTTCTTTTAGCTGAGCAAGGTGCTTTGCTTCAGCTTCCTCCATGTTTCTCTTCATTTCCTTTCTCATTTCTAACATCTGTTTCTCATAAGTCTCTTTCATAATTGATAAAGGATCTTTATCTTTTGGCTCATTACTTTTCAAAGGTATTGAAGATCTTGAGTAACCTTGAATGTTGGACTCATCGGATGATTGCATGTTTAAATCAATTTTGAGCATCAAGCACAGTAGCGGGTTCCTTATCTCTTATCTGATACTGCATCTTACCACTAAGTGCCTCAATGTAGTAAACCAGCATGGAAGGTGCAGGCGGTGCATGTGTAACAGGAATAGCATTTGACAACTCGGTGAACCTAGTGTTGAATTCATCCATTGTCTCAGTGTCCTTCTTGATGTTTGTTAAAGCGTTCAATTGATGTCTTGGCTCTTTTTTCTCACCAAACTTATTGGTGAAGGTAGTTTTGAAAGTAGCCAAGGTGGCAAATGAGTTGTTTGGTAAGTTGCTATACCAATCACCAGCTTTTCCATCCAAGGAAAGAGCAAACAGCTTCATATAAACGTCGTCATGTTGGTTTGCAGGGTCACTGATATAGGCATTTATACATTTGGAGAAGTTTCTGAGATGTTGAGCAGCAGTAGTGGCATCAATGCCAGTATATGATGGAAGTTTTTCAACAGCTTGATTTGGAAGTTGATGGGGTTGACCTACTATCTGAGTAATATTGAGTTGAGTAAAGTACTCACCCATTGTATCGGAAGGACAATTTATTATATTTTCAAGATTTTCTAAGTTTTCTAGAAACAAAGAGTGGATGTCTAAAATAGACTGAGATCTAAGTTCTTCAAGGATTTTACGAGAAGCAAGCTTGTTTAGTCTTCTTCTATAAACCTTTTCAGGCTCAGGGATAAAACTAAGCAAACCTTCAGAATTTGTTCTAGTTGAATACCTTGAGGTGTTAACTGACAATGGAGTCACTAGGTGGATCCAAGTCTAATTTCAGAGAGTGATTAAACTAAAAATCTACCAAAAGTAAAACTAAAAGGGGCAGTGGAGTTGCTAGACAGATTTAGAATCTATCAAAAAAGGTAAAACACACTAGAAAAAATTAAGGTCGTCCAGGAACAAAAAGATTTGTCCCCGGCAGCGGCGCCAGAGATGTTGTCCGCCAAACTGCACACCAGCAGTAGAAATCTTTCAAAAGTTGTCTCCCTCACTGGAAAGTGGGGAGAGGTGTGGCCTTGGGGGCAAGCAATGAGCCAGGTACTGTCACCTGAATCCCAGCTCCTCCGTTTAGGCTAACTCCTAACGAAGCCAAGGGGGGTAGTCCCTACAAAGAGTTGTCTAAGGCTCTTGTGTTTTAAAATGTTTTTTAGTGTTGTGATGCAGATGGGTGTTGTTTAGGAGTTTTGAAGGTGAGAGACACAATAATGCTTTAAATAAAACCAAGATAACGCAATCCACGTTGCAAGAGGAGATAAGAGATACACTGAATCAGATATAAATCACTCTTTACGAAAAATTAACACAAGTACTCCAGATTGATAATAAGCAAATAAAATATGTGATTAAGAACCAGTGCCTTATGGAGTAAAAAATGTCTGAGTGATTTGAAATGCTTGATACACGTGTTCGAGATAAATGTTTGTGAGATCGTTTTGCAGCTTATCTTGGTAAATTAAAGATTTTAGTGGTCTTGATTATTAGGCTAAAACCAAGGATATCAAAAGAGTGTCCAAAAAGACATTCTAACCAGCTCCTTTAAGAGACATGTCGAACCTGTCTGGATCACAGCGAGGCATGCAATGCTAACCAGCCACGGTGCCACAGATTGGGAAACCCGGCGTCTCCCCTGAGAACTGCTTTGAATACTTTTTGAACAATGCCAGTTCGTTGGTTATGGGGGTGAAAGTTTTAATTAATTATCACTTATGAGCTTATCAAGTCCTTCACCTTTTTGAGTACTAGTCCAACCGTTTCCGATAGGCAGCGCATACGGGTGTTGGACACACAACCAAAGCAAATTAATTAAGGGGGAATGTGGATTGAAGTGTTTTATTATTAAGAGCACTTGTTCAACTTTCTGATAGAGAGCGCTCTTGACTTAGTCTTAAGACCACAATTCAAGAGACTTCCTACTTTAAAATGCCTAATGCAAGGGGAAAGTGCAAATCTAACAATTCTCTCTGACAGAGAGTGCTCTTGACTTGGATTTGGCCAAGTTCAAGAGGCTTTGTTTATTTTAAGAAAAAAGAAGCAGCTGTGAAAGCAAAATGTTGAAACTTTGTAAAATTTAAATCATGTGGTAGCTCAATAGATATGAAACACAGCTAGCATGCTACTTGCAAGATAAAACGAAATAAATAAAGGATTTAGTATTCTACCAAGCAGTTTTACACTAATGGTGGGATCAACCTCCGAACAAGGTTGACCTCTAAGAACCGCTTGCACTTGAGAACTCCCAGCTAGCTGAAAGCTCTACCAAGAAAACCAACGGGGAAGGAAGAGTAACCACAAAATTATGTGGTCCTGCCCTTGAGACGAAATCCCAAGTATATAGCTTCCGGTCAAAGGCTTGGAAGAGAATTACAAGATGAAATAAAAGACTACTCTAAAGCAAAAAGCAAAAGATCTAATCTAACCAATCACAACACTCTTCCCCAAATGGGGAAGAAAGCCAAAAAAGTGGAGGCCTCCTCCACTTGAAAATTTTATTAATTCTTGTACAACTGCCTTTGGGAATTCAATCTTTGAAAGGTCTTCTGATATGAACTAAAACAAAGTATGAAAGGAAAAACTTGAAGCCCTTAATGGCTTTTACAAAGAATAAGAGAACATGTATTAAGTTTGTCTTCTCTTGGTTTGAAATTTCACAGTTTGGATCCCCTTGTCTTTTGGTACTTGGTTTCTACTTCCTCTTTTTGTTTTGATCTTGCTTTCCAAAAGCAATCTCCTCTTCCCACAACCTACAGCCAAAGATAAAACAACAAACTCATGCACCCATTAGTGTTAGAAAAAATCAAACAAATTTGATATGAAAAAACCACTAAGTCTAGTATAAAAATTTAAAGCCTGAAACATTAAAAAAAAAAGATTTTTGTTCGAAAAAATTTGTATGGGAAAATAGAGCAGCGAATAAAAGTGGCTTAAAAATCACTAGAAATGAGATCTAAGCTATAAACATTTTAAGAAATTTTTTGAGAAATTTTCTATCTTTAACAAGGAAACTTGGAAATTTAAACTATGCAAGCTATACTAATGTAGAAGTGTGATCTATATTGCTCTAAAGTCTAACCTTTCCAAAACAAAATATGAGATCTAAAAATATAAGATAAAATCTAAATCATGGAAATAACTCTAACTTTATTCTCTCTTGGAAAAATGAAAATAACTCTTACTAACCATACTCTTGAAGATCAAATTGTTTTTTGGAGTTTATTTTGATTTTAGGGCTTTTTGGGAAGGTGGACGAGAGGAGCCTAGAGGACAAAAACGAATGGAGAAAAGAATGAAGAAGGGTGGCAAGGAGAGGAGGGATGGATGAGATGAAGAAGAGGATGGGAGCTAGGAGGAAGAGGAGGACGAAAGAAGAGAAGGGGAAGTAGATCTAGGGCAAAACGAGAGGAAGGGTAGCTTTGAAGGCAAAGAGGATGATGAAAAACGAATGGAGGAGGAATGTTGGACGAGAGGAGGAAGGGTGATCTAGAGCATGGATGTCAAAGCAAAGAGAAATCAAGGAGCAAATATGGGAGCTAGAAGAAAAAAGCTCAAAGCTAAGTAACCAAGATGTTTGAAAAACTTTTGTTGATGGAGGAAGAGGCCAAACTCTCTGATTTGAATGTTTCTTCTCTTAAGATGAGAAGATCCTTTGGGAACCTGCAGGAAAATTGATTAGGCAATAATAATCATTGGCAAATGAAAACTAGCTTGATCTCCAAGCCACTTTCCACCTTGGAGCACCCTGCAAAACCCTTGATCTCAAGCATACAAAACCGAACAAGCCATTTCTAAATAATGTTAGAATATAGATTGAAAATTGAAATGCATGAAAGAGAAACAAGGTGAGAGAGGTATCACCAAGACAATGCGAAATAGGCCCCAAGTACACTTGCAACGGACCTCCAAAGTCACTTCTTATATTAAGACTTCAAACAAATTTTACAATACGATTTTGGCAGAGTGTTCATGCTCAAAATCTCCATGAAGAGAAAGGCCCAAATGGCCTCTCTTATATAACAAAACTCAATGCTAAAACCCTAATTCGAATTGGCTTAGAAGAGTGCCAATAACATAGTCAAAAAGTCAAATCCAATCAATTCCAGGGCTTGGAGTGGAGCTCCAACCAATAACTAATGGACAAAACTCGAGTTTGAGAGTTAATGCAAGTAGATAGGGGTGGGGAGGTGGCCTCCACCTAGGCAAGGCGCCCCCCAATCCCATTCTTGGAATAATCACCAACCAACATGTTAATGCCACATGCAAACTCGAACTCCAAGCTAAGGAAAGCGTGAGCTCTTGGTAGGTGAAGCTTGGTGTCTTGAAGTAAATGCTAACTCCTTGTTTAAGTGGGATCCAAGCTTTAGGCTTCCTCAAAAATAGGTAGGCGCCTACCTTCCATAATCACACTCTCACTTAACCATTAAATGAACCTCCACATCACCAAAAACGAATTTGCATGAAGGTGGGTGAATTCATCACTGAAGATCTTCTGCTGATGACTGGATAACTCATTGAAAGCACCGGGAGTTGACTGGAATCTTCATTAATGACTGATGCCATGTCATTTAGCCTTTTACTTTATTCATTTCTGATTATTTTGGAGAGATTTAGATTTCTCCAAAATATTCAAATTTATTAATTTAATTAATAATTTCCCTGTAAATGGCTTTTTAGAGAAAATATTAATTACGAGGCCTAAATGACATCCGAAACCTGGGTTTAGCTGGTCCATAGATCATGTGTGATTTTTGGCTTATGAAACGAGCCATCAATCACTGAATTCTGACCCCGGACGACTGACATATTACAAATTAATATTTCTCCATTTAAACTATAGAGAAATTTATTAAATTTAAAAAATAATTAAAATCCCAAATTCGACGGACCCAGTAAAAATTTTTCGAAATTTTTTCTAAGGGTTTTATGTACCTAGGACATGACCAACACTTATTCTAACAGTGTCCAGTAGGCTTATATACATCAGTGGGACTCTAATAACCCCCCATGGCTAAAATTTCCAAAATTGGGCATTCCAGCTTTGGAGGAAGCGGGAGAAAACCTCATCGATTATAGCTCGGCTATAGGCAAAGTATAATTGATAAGGGAAAAAACTCCCTGGAATACCTTAGTTGCTTAATCAGGTCATGGGGAACCGAGACACTCAGATCCTACTAGCACACTTTATTACAAACCCCATGGGGCCATGGTCATGTTGACTCAAAAAACAAAACTGGCTAACTGCTGCAATCTGAAACCCAGATACTCTGGAAGTGAACACTGATGTGTTCCAACACTGGCGGCTCAATAAGGTTTCAACTATTTGTACAAAATAGGTGATAACAGAACCATCACCAAGCGAATAGATATGTGCCAAGTGTAAACTTGAGCTCCAAGCAAAGGTTGACGTGAGGATGTCAAGGCATTCGAATATGCCACATAACATAAGCTTGGAGTGTAGTGGGTGGAGGTAACATGAGTTATGAAGGGAGCCAATGTCTTGTGATTACACAAATCAAGGATGGCACCTACCATATCCATTAGTGCAACCACCAACCCAATAGTCATGTGCCAACACATCAAATCAAATTTCTTGGTGAAGGAGGGTGAATTGCTTGGTGAAGATAAGCTTGTGCTGACTGTATACTCAACTGAATGATGACTGAGATGATTGGAATCTTCATTAATGTCCAGTGCCATGTCAATTAACCTTTTATTTTATTCAAATTGATTTATTTTGGAGAGATTTGAATTATCTCCAAAATATTCAATTTTATTATTTTAATTAATAATTTCTCCGTAACTGGTTATTTGAGAAATTATTAATTATGAGGCCTAATTGACATCCGAAACTTAGGATAAACCGGTCCGGGGATCATGAATGATTTTTGGCTTAAGTCTGGAGCCTTCAATCACTGAATTCGGATCCCGGATGACTGACATATTACAAATTGAAATTTCTCCATTTAAACTATAGAGAAATTTATTAAAATTTAAAAAATAATTAAAAACCCAAAACCGGAGGACCCGATAAAAATTTTTTGAAAATTTTTCTGAGGGTTCTAGGGACCTAGGACATGACCAACACCTATTCTAATAGTGTCTAGTAGGCTTATATACATCAGTTGGACTCTAATAACCCCCCATGGCTAAAATTTTCAAAATCGGGCATTCCAGCTTTGGAGGAAGCAGGAGAAAACCTCATCGATTATAGCTCGGCTATAGGCAAAGTATACTTGACAAGGGAAAAAACTCCCTGGAATACCTTAGTTGCTTAATCAAGTCATGGGGGACCGAGACACTCAGAATCCTACTAGCACACTTTATTACAAACCCCATGGGGCCATGGTCATGTCAACTGAAAAACAAAACTGACTAGCCAAAACTGGCTAGGCACAAATGTTGGATCATCTGATACACTGGAGTACAAACATTCATCATGTTTGTCAAATGGCGGCTCTTCAGATAATCCAACTATGGTACAAATAAGTTGGTAACATCTGGCTCCAACTGCGGGACGGGTGCTCGTTTGATTGATGGATCAAAAAGAGTACTCGAGAATCCCAGAATATCAGTTTCCTGCATGGAAACAGAAGTGTCTTAGCCCACGCATACATGATAAAAATATGCCAAAATGAAATACCAACATGTAATATTTTTTTCTTTTTTCAATAATCAAAAGTACATGAAATAAAATCTTTTTTTTTCCATCATATATATATGAAAATATGATATAAAAGCTAATGTACAAAAGCTATAACACATCAATATGGTACATGAGAAAAAATTGCATAAAAATACAACAAGGATGGGTTTAGAGATGCCCTGAGATAAGCCCTTGGTCATCTTGGAGGTTGCTTCGGTAAAAAGGCTTCAGATGTTGCCCATTTCTGGGTAGGCTCAATTCTTCTCCTTCCATGGTATTCAGCAAGAAATAATTAGTGCCAGCAATGGCATGGATGATAAATGGGCCTTTCCAAAGGCTGTCGAATTTCCCATGTTTCCCAGGCTTCTCCCTTCTTTTCCCAGAGGAGAACATTATCTCTCACTTGGAAAGGTCTTGGCTTGGCTGACTTGTCAAATGTGCCCTTCATACTTTCTTGATGTCTTAGGGACTGATCAAGGGCAGCTCTTCTGGCTTCATCTAACTCTATGATCTGATTTATCCTCTGTTCCATTTCCAACTTTTCTGTTCCATATTCACTTATTAATCTGAAAATTGGAATCTACATGCTAACCGGAAGGGTGGCTGTAAGACCATACACTAACTCAAAAGGGGATTTCCCTGTGGAGTTCTTCTTGGTTATTCTATCAGCCCATACAACATACTTAATCCTGTTGTCCCATGCTTTCTTATTATCACCCACAGTTTTCTTAAGGATACTCATCAAATTTTTATTTGTAGACTTAGCAAGTCCATTTCCTTGTGGGTAGTAATCCGAGGAATGGGATAGGATGATGTCGTATTTAAAACAAAAGTCATTGACTTCTCCAGAACTGAAGGCCTTGGCATTATCAGTTGTTATTTTTAAAGGGATCCCAAATCTGGTGATGATTCTCTCTTCAATGAAGTTTATAAGAACCTTTTCATTGGCCTTTTTAGTAGGTATGGCCTCTACCCATTTAGTAAAGTAATCGGTTGCCGTAAGAATCCAACAAAATCCATTGCTAGAGTTATCTTTGAACTTGCTGATAAAGGCATGCCCCCATTATTGAAAAGGGGCAAGGACCACAACAGGTGTGAGGGGGAGTGCAGCCAACTTCTGCTTACCAGTAAAAAGCTGACACTCTTGGCAACACTTGACATGTTTGTGAACATCTGCGAATATGGTGGGCCAATAATATCCAACTCTTAGGATCTTGTGAGCAGTTGTATTTGCTGCATAATGGCCTTTGCAAAATCCTAAGTGAAACTCAATTAAGATTATTTTGGAGTCTTGTTCATTTATACACCTAATTATGATGCCATCTGGGTTTCTCCAACCCAAACCTTCTTGGGTAAGGAAATACTTAGCAGTTTTGAGTCTTAAAGCCCTTCGCTTGTGACCTTTGAGGTGATTAGGACAATTGAAGTGGAGGAGGAAGTAGATGATGTCGGAATACCAGATGTTGTCAAGCTCTTGGAGTGCAGGAGTCATGGAAGGTCGAGGAATGTTGTTTTCAGCAATCATTTCAATGGCTTCTTCATTCTTTTGAGTGAGCATTTTAGCAAGCCCTTGTCCTTTGATTAATTTGGTGGGTTTTATCTCAAGGTCATATTCCTGGATTTTGGAAACCCATGTGCCTCTTATTCCTAAGCAATCCTGTTGAGATAGGATGTCTTTTACTGCAGCATGGGGAACATACCCTATAACCTTGGAATAACCGATATATGTTCTGAAGTGCTTAAAAGATTTGACTAAGGCATAAGCCTGCTTTTCCATGATTGTGTACTTTAACTCGGAATGTTGCAAGGCTCTACTCATAAAGGTAATCGGTTGCTCGAACCCTTCGAAGTTCTTCTGGAGCAATATACCAGCAATGGTGTCTTTCGAGGCAAAGGAAAAGATCATGAAATCTTTCGTATAATCTGGGCTGACTAAGACAGGTGATCTAGTAATGGCATCCTTTATGGTGTCAAAATCACTTTTTCCTTCATCTGTCCATATGAACTTAGCATCCTTTTTCAGGAGAGCTTGCATAGGTTTCATGAGTTCAACAAGGTTAGGAATGAATCTCCTTATAAAGTTTATGTGACCATTAAATGATTGGAGACCTTTGACATTTCTCGGAAGGGGAATCTTATGTATAGCCTCGATTCTTTCGGGGTCAATATTGACCCCGTCTTTGTTAATGATGTGACCCAAAAGTTTTCCTTCCTCAATACCCAATACTGACTTAGCCGGATTTAGAGAAATGCCATATTCTCTGCATCGCTGAAAAACTTTCCTAAGGTGGTCAACATGGCTGGATCTTTCTTTGGAAAAGGCAGTCAAATCATCCTGATATATTTCAATAATCTTGCCTATCAATTCATTAAAGGCATAATCCATGGCCCTTTGGAAAGTGGCCCCAGCGTTTGTGAGACCGAAGGGCATTCTCAGATATTCGAAAGTTCCCCAAGGGGTTGTGAATGTTGTTTTGTGTCTATCTTCCTCTTTGATAACAACCTGGTTGTAACCTGAAAATCCATCAAGCATGGACATCATCGTAGATCCAGTGACCCATTGGAGGAGGGTCTCCATGTTGGGGAGAGGATAATTGTCTTTCTAGTAGGTTATGTTCAAATTTCTAAAATCAATGCATATCCTGATACTCCCATTCTTCTTCCTCACCACAACTAAGTTGGAGCACCATGATGTATGTCGGGTAGGTGCTATAATACCTGCTGCTGGCATTTTTTCTAATTCCTACTTGACAATAGGAGCCAACTTAAGATTTATTTGTCTGAGTTTTTGGCGGAAAGGTTTCACATTTAGCATTTCTGGTTTTAGAGGGATGGTATGTTGGAATACATCTTCCCTATAAGCTTTTAGCTCATCATATGTAAATGCAAAAATGTCTCTATATTCTTTTACCAAGCTTATTAGAGCATTCCTTTCTTTTTCAGAAGTTCATTTTCCTATTTTTATGATTTTCGGGTTTGTCTCCGATCCAATGTTCACCTCAATATAATCACCAGGTTTCAATTGGTCAATGTTTTTTTTCTTTCCATCCTTCCTGTCAAAAATGTTCTCCAGCTTAGTAGATCCATGTGACACAGGGTTCAGGTTTTGGCTATCTTTTGGATACTGCTTGCCTTCCTCCTGCCTATTTATCTTGAAGTCTGAGAACTCATCCAGGTTATGTATAAATATCAGAATCTGTTCATCATCTTTGAAGATTTTCCAGTGAGTTATGTTGTCTAGGACTGATGGCCTATAATTTATCTCAAGGGTATAGTCTCCATTCAACATTTCTTCTGAAGGCTGGAGGGTAGATGCTGCAACTGCCAATCTATTTGCAATACTGTTCTCTTCCCTATGGATTGCTTTTATGTTTAGTGCATCAAAGTACTCCATGGTGTCCCATATTGCATTCCTATACCTTTTAAGCCTTTTGCAATGGCATGCAAAATTACCTTTAATCTGTTGCACTACTAAGTTAGAATCTCCTTTAATACTAAGCATTTTTATTTTCATGTCTTTAGCAATCTCTATGCCTAGTAGAAGTGCTTCATACTCTGCAACGTTGTTTGTGGCTTCAAATTCAAGTCTGAATGCAAAGTTGAAAACCTTCCCTTCGGGTGATATCAAGACTATGCCAGCACCTTTTTCAGCTCTAGAAAAAGCACCGTCAAACTCCATTTTCCATAATCCATCAACTTTTTTTGTGATGCACCTGCAACAATTAATTAACAAGAATATGCGAAATAGCAAAAATGACAGAACTCAGAATCACTTTTATATTGATCACAGGCCACTTCGAGGGGGCAACCTCCTTTGAGCAAGCTCAATACAATTAACTTCATGGTGCCTTCATAGGTCTCAACACACACTTATATACTAATTCTAGGCGCCAATACTATGGGTCAAAACCATGGGCCGTTACAACTATGGATCAACAATACTACGGGTGACTTACAAAGCATATGCGCCAACAACAATAACACAAACTATTGATCAACAAATACTACGGGATGACTTACAAAGCATATGCGTCCAACAACAACATACTAACAAAGTAAAGACATGGGTTCCTGACATCCCCTCCCCCTTAAAAAAATCTTTGTCCTCAAAGCTTTAGATGTGGAAATTGTTGTTGAATCTGAAGAAGTGGTTCCCATGTAGCATCCTCTGGTTGCATGCCGTGCCACTGAATTAAGACCTCTGTGATAGAGCGAGAGCGAAGCTGACGTGTGCGCCGATTGAGGATGGCCTTTGGCTCCAAAAGGATGGATCCTTCATTATCCAGTTCGGGTAAAATTGTTTGTCCACTGATGTTGGTGCCAAGAACTTTCTTCAGACAAGAGACATGAAAGACTGGATGGATGCGGGAAGAAGGAGGAAGTTCCAATTTATAAGCAACGGACCCAATCTTCTGAAGAATCCGATATGGCCCATAGAACTTTGGAGCGAGCTTATGACACCCTTTGAGTTTCAAGGGGGATTGTTTGTACGGCTGGAGACGAAGAAAAACCATATCGCCAACTTGAAAAGTGCGCTCAGAACGGTGCTGATCAGCTTGTTGCTTCATGCGATTTCTTGCCATGTAAAGATTGTCCCGCAAAATGCAAAGAATCTGATCACAGTTTCGAAGGACCGTGTCAACTTCTTGAACTGGTGAACTGGTGGGGATGTATGGAAGAAGAGCTGGAGGTTCCTGACCATAGACTGCTTCATATGGGGTCATTTTAGAGGCAGTGTGGTAAGAGGTATTGTACCACCATTCAGCGAGAGGGAGCCACTTTGCCCACTGATGTTGTTGTTTCGAGGTGAAGCAACGAAGATAAGTTTCCAAGCATTTATTGACAATTTCAGTTGACCATCTGTTTGTGGGTGATACCCTGAACTCATCTTCAGTTTGGTGCCAGTGTGGCGAAATAGTTCTGTCCAAAAATGACTGGTGAAAGTCGCATCACGATCCGAGACAATGGAAGAAGGGATGCCATGAAGACGAAAGATCTGGTCCAGAAAAATTTGAGCGACGGAGGAGGCTGTATAGGGATGGCTGAGAGCACAAAAATGACTATATTTGGAGAGGCGATCAACCACAACGAGAATCACTGTCTTCCCGCCAGATTTAGGGAGCCCTTCAATGAAATCCATAGAAATATCTGTCCAAATCCGTGTAGGTATGGGCAAGGGTTCAAGCAATCCTGGAAGGAGTGTTGTTTCACCCTTATTGCGCTGGCAGGTATCACATTCGGCCACCATCTGTTGAATTGTCCTTTTCATGCCCTGGCAAAAGAAGTTACGTCGTGCACGTTTATACGTTTTGAGGAACCCAGAGTGCCCTGCCGATGGAGAAGCATGGAGTTCATAGAAGACAACCTGTTGAATATCTGTGCTCTGGGGAAGCACCAGACGACCCTTGTACCACAGAGAAGCACCATCCCAAGAATAATGTGGTACAGCAGAAGGGTTGTTGGTCAAGCGTTGGATGATTTGAGATAAGGAAGAGTCATTGACATAACCCTGTTGAACAGATTGCAACCAATTTGGAACAGGCATAGAAATAGCTGAACGAGAACCTTGGGCATCAAATGTGCGAGAAAGAGCATCTGCCACAATATTGTCTTTACCCTTCTTGTAAGTGATATCATAGTCATAACCCATGAGTTTGCTAACCCATTTCTGTTGTGTCGGGGAGGAGACACGCTGGTCCAAGAAATATTTCAGACTCTAGTGATCAGTCTTGATGCAGAAATGATTCCCTAATAGGTATGGGCGCCACTTCTGTACTGCATGCAAAATAGCCATCATTTCCTTCTCATAGGTAGAGGCAGCTAAATTCTTACTTGAAAGGGCTTTGCTGGTGAACGCAATGGGGTGTTCATCTTGAAGGAGAACAGCACCAAGTCCATTGCCGCAAGCATCACTCTCAATAGTGAAGGGCTTGGAAAAATCGGGCATAGCTAGCACAGGTGTAGTACACATAGCTTGTTTTAGTTTGTCAAATGCACACTGAGCAGCAGGTGTCCATGTGAAGGCATCCTTTTTCAATAGAGCAGTTAATGGAGCTGCAATCTTCCCATAATCCTTGACAAACTTGCGGTAGTAGCCAGTCAACCCCAAAAAACCACGAAGGCTCTTGAGTGTCTGAGGATGCGGCCAATTGTTCATGGCATCGATTTTGGCAGGATCCACGCAAACCCCTTGTGCTGAGATAATGTGCCCGAGATACTCAACTTCCTTCTGTCCAAAAACACATTTAGACTGCTTGGCATGGAGATGATGGTCAGAGAAAAGTTGCATGACAAGATCCAGATGTTGGAGATGTTCATCCCATGTTTTACTGTAGATGAGGATATCATCAAAGAATACCAGAATGAATTTCCGCAAGTAGGGTCGAAATATTTTATTCATTAAGGCCTGGAATGTGGAAGGAGCATTAGTGAGGCCAAAGGGCATGACCAAAAACTCATAATGGCCATCATGTGTGTGGAAAGCTGTTTTAGGGATATCATCCTCATGAACCCGAATTTGATGATACCCAGAACGAAGATCCAACTTGGAGAAAAAGTGAGCCCCATGAAGCTCATCAACAACAGGAATTGGAAACTTATCCTTGATGGTGAGGTGATTAAGTGCTCAGAAGTCAATGCAGAGGCGCCATGACCCATCTTTTTTGCGGACAAGAATAACTGGAGAAGAAAAGGAACTAGTGCTTGGGCGAATAATACCTTGCTTCAATAAGTCCCGAACGAGCATTTCAATCTCCGTTTTTTGGTGAAATGGGTAGCGATAGGGTCTGATGCTGGGAGGAACGCTGCCAGGAAGGAGCTGAATACAATGGTCTTCTGGCTTGGAAGGTGGCAATCCCACTGGTTCAGCAAAGACACCTGTATATCGATCCAGAATTTGTTGTAGATCCAAGGGAGTAGTGGAGACCGCTGATGGTTGCATCTGGATGGAATGGATCTGAGCGATGACACCATGTGAATTCTTCTTGAGGAGTTTTTCCATGCGATGTGAACTGATGATGCTGAGAGAACTTGGTTGTAATCCTGTCAATGTGTTTTTTTGTCCATTGAGGGAAAACTGCATCCAAAGTTCAGCAAAATCCCATAAGATAGGGCCAAGTGTGCGTAGCCATTGAGCGCCCAAAACCACATCACATCCGCCTAAGGGCAAGGCAAACATGTCAGAGCGCAAGGTATAATCTCCCATAGAGATACACACATTTCGACACTTCCCTTTGCAAGGTAAGGTGCCCCCATTGGCAATCATGACTTCAAAGTTGGAGCAAGGATGGATAAAACAATCAGCTTGTTTGGCGATCCGAGGGTCAATGAAATTATGAGTGCTACCAGAATCAATGAGTATTGTAAGAGGAAGCTTCTTGAAGTAACCCCTGACCCGCATTGTTTGGGGGGTGGTGATTCCAGCTAAAGCATGGAGAGATATCTCTGGCTGGTAATCCTGAGATGGAGGGTCAATAGGCGGTTCCTGAATGTCGACCGGAGCATCCAGTGTTTCTGGATCTTCGTCACCAATTTCAGAGGCAGGCGGAGACTCCACATCCAAGAGATAGAGCTTTTGCTGAACACATCTATGTCCTCGAGTGAATTTCTCATCACAATTATAGCAAAGCCCCTTTTCTCTGCGTGCTTGCATCTCTGTTTCAGACAAACGCTTGATAGGAGTCGGTCGAGGAGCCTGCGGTATAGGTGGTCGCTGAGAATCCATATTTCGGAAGGGAACAAAAGTGGGCTTGGAGTGTTGTTGGGGTGCAATCTTGTCTTCTGCCAACTTAGCCAACCCTAGGGCTTCCATCATTGTGTTGGGACATAACATTTTGACCTCAAAGCGGATGGCATCCTTTAGACCACTGATAAAACAACTCCGGTAAAAGTCATCGGACAATCCTTCGGTGTGGTTGGCTAGATTCTCAAATTCAGTTTGATACTCTCTCACAGTGCCAGTTTGGAGAAGTTTAGTGAGGGCTCCTGTGAAGTCATCAAAAGCACTAGGACCAAATCGTTGCAAAAGGAGCTGGAAAAAGTCTAGCCATTTGGGCTCTGGATGAGCCTTGATGTACCAACGGTACCATTGAAGAGCTTCCTGTTCCAAATGAAAGGATGCCAGCGGAACTTTGTTGACATCAAAAGTATTATGCAGACTGAAATACCGTTCTGCACGATAGATCCATCCAATTTGATCGGTACCATTGAAGCGAGGAAAATCAAGCTTCGGACCACGGAAATTGCTGAAAGAAGAAAACCCATTGTCTGCTGAAGACTCGGATTGCCGTTTGTTGTTCATAGCTGAATGTTCAAGATGGAGACCGAGAAATTTTTCATCCAGATCCTGGAGTTTGGCTTGGATGGCTGCAAGTGCGTCCTCCATGGTTTTTGCTCCTACATGGGTGACAACCATAACCAGGTTGACTGGGTAGGAAAACAAAAACAGAAACTACTTCAGTAAAGGAAAATCTGGACTTGGGAAAAAATCAGAAGGGTAATTGGGGTTTGACTAGGTTTTGGACACTATTGAATAGACAGGGAAGCAAAAATGACGAGTTCAGAAGCGGGGTGAAAGAATGAGAAAATTTGGCAGAGGGGAAAAAAGAAGCAGAATTCAGAAAGGAACTCTGTGGTAAAATTTGAAGGTGATTGGGTGAAATCTGAGGAAGTTATGGCAAACCCTAAAAATAGACAAATGTGGGATTTAGGGCTTTGGGAAGGGGAATTGGGGATAGGGTCCTCAGGAATGAAAAATGCAGAATGGGATGACAGGGGTTTCCCGAAAATTTCAAGGGAAACAGAGTGAAAATAAGGGAGATATGGGGAAAAAACTAATTTATTTATTTATTTTACAGATTGGAGCAGCTACGGCTCGAAAGAGATATGGAACAGCGCCGAATGGATTGAAAACGGCTGAATATGGAACGGCTTGCAAAATGGATCTGAAACGGCGCAGCAGTGATCGACAATAGTTCAACTGAAAGTAGATATGGACCCCAGGTATGTGCGGCTTCCTAACAGTTCAGGGGTTTCACTCGGCCACCAATGCTGTCTGACGGCTTGCGTATTGGGGCAGTACCCCTCACTCCACGGCTCAGGTAAAATTGATAACCGCTTTGCCACAAACGACAGCTCTTGGTTTACCTCACGGGTGGGAACTAGTCAATCAGGTAGGGGTCGTTGCCCTTTTCGCTGGCAGGTCCTCTCAATGGGCCAGCTACTTCGGGGTTCCTGTGGTACTCCTCACAATGAGTTTTAGGGATTATGCCCAAGTACTTCCCACAGTTAAGTGGATAGGGATTATTCCCAAATTCGAACCTGCAATAGATGCGAAAAAGAAATTTGGCAGAAATTTCACCCAGCGAGCCCAAGAAAGTGCTCTGATACCAGATGTGATGCACCTGCAACAATTAATTAACAAGAATATGCGACATAGCAGAAATGAAAGAACTCATAATCACTTTTATATTGATCACAGGCCACTTCGAGGGGGCAAGCTCAATACAATTAACTTCACGGTGCCTTCATAGGTCTCAACACACACTTATATACTAATTCTAGGCGCCAATACTATGGGTCAAAACCATGGGCCGTTACAACTATGGATCAACAATACTACGGGCGACTTACAAAGCATATGCGCCAACAACAATAACACAAACTATTGATCAACAAATACTACGGGACGACTTACAAAGCATATGCGTCCAACAACAACATACTAACAAAGTAAAGACATGGGTTCCTGACATTTTTATCTTTCATTTCCTCATGAACAGGATCTAAAAAGGTGGAATTGACCTGGTAGGTTCCTATTTCATCCATATTGTAGATGTATTCATTTGATGGTTTCTGGGGATTTTCAACATGGTACCTTCTTTCTTTTTCTGAGTGTAATTTGACGAGAGAATTTTCGGATGCTGGAACAATTGCATAAGATAAGTCTAATTGTATTGACCCACCCAAAGTAGCACCCCACTTTCTAGAGAGGAGCATCCCCCATTTATCAGGCACATCTATGACAAGGATATCCATGGTGACATGGATGTTTGGATACTTGGACAATCTTACGAGTTGATTTTCAATCATTCCCTCAACTTCAACAGGTCTAGAATCCATGGCACACACATTCTGATAAGGTCTAGTGGTTTTTAGATTGAGTTGTTGCATAACTGTTTTGGTCATTAAGCTTGCACCAGATCCTGAATCCAACATACAATTGTGTAGAAGAAGGTCACCTATCATCAATGATATGTAGAAAGGAGGGTGAGTTTCTTTTCTTGTTTCCCTAGCATGTAGGATTATAGGAGGATCCCCAAAATCATTTTCACAACTTGTTGAAGGTTTTTCTTTAGTCTCTGAAAAAAGTTACCTTCTTAGGGGTAGGATGCTTTGCAGGTGGAGGAGGCTTTTCAGAGGCTATGGGTTTTGGAGTAGGAGGAAGAACATCATCAGCTTGAGAATCTAACATTTTCAAAAGCTTCTCTTTCTGACCAAGAATCTTACATAGTTCAAGTACTGGGACTGGAACTTTAGTATTGGCCAACCAACTACCTAAATCAAAACTTAAAGCAGTAGACTCCTTTTCATTATTAATTTCTTGAGTAATGTTAGGAATTGTTACCTTAGGAGCAGTTTGAGTAGAGGGTCCCTCCTTTTGTTTTCTTTGATATGTCATCCCTTTGAATTTCTGACTGTTGTTGATATTAGGTGGCATCTCACCATAGATCTCAGTTAAGTAATCAATCTTTTGATGGCCCTGGTTGGCTTGAGTCCCACTATCTCTAGGATTTTCATAGGTGTTCCCCACATGGTTGATGAAAACAGGCTCGTCTGTAGAAGTGCTAGGACCACAACCCTCAAGATAACCATGTTCTTGAACATAGCATGCATAGTAACAATGAGATTCCTCGTGGAAATCTTTGCATGGCCTACAAAATGGCCTATATGTTTCAACCATGTTAGCAGCCTCTAATTGGTTAGGAGGCCTCTGTTCATGGTTGGGAGGTTTTCTCTACCAATTTGGTTTCGCAGCAAAGACCCTAGAAGGTGGTTGAGGTTGGGTTCTTTCGACATTGATAACTCGATTTTGCATCTCTTTCATTTGAGAAAGGTACTTTTGTTCCATCTTTTCCATCTTTTCAACCATATCAATGAGTTTCTTTTCATAAGCAGCTTTTTCATTTGTAATCTCTGTTTCTTTAGGCTCGACAATCTTTAGGGGAATTGATGATCTGGAATAACCCTGGATGTTGGACTCACCAGATGATTGCATGTTTAAATCAATTTTGAGAGCCATATTTTGAGCTTCAAGCAAAGTAGCAGGTTCCTTATCTCTTATCTAATATTGCATCTTGCCACTAAGTGCTTCAATGTAGTAAAGCAGAATGGAAGGTGCAGGTGGTGCATAGGTGACAGGAATAGCATTTGATAACTCGGTGAACCTAGTGTTGAACTCATCCATCGTTTTAGTGTCCTTCTTCTTGATATTGGTCAAAGCATTCAGTTGATGCATTGGTTCCTTTTTCTCACCAAGCTTGTTGGTGAAGGTAGTTTTGAAGGTAGCCAAGGTGGAAAATGAGTTGTTTGGTAGGTTGCTATACCAATCACCAGCTTTTCCATCCAAGGAAAGAGCAAACAGTTTCATATAAACGTCGTCATGTTGGTTGTCAGGGTCACTGATATAAGCATTAATGCATCTGGAGAAGTTTATGAGATGTTGAGCAGCAGTAGTGGCATGAGTGCCAGTATACGTTGGAATTTTTTCGACAGCTTTGTCTGGAAGACGATGGGGTTGACCTGCTATCTAAGAAATATTGAGTTGAGTAAAATACTCACCCATTGTATCGAAAAGGAAACAACTATTAGTTTCAATATTTTCTAAATTTTCTGGAAACAAAGAGTGGATGTTTAAAATAGACTCAGATCTAAGTTCTTCAAGGATTTTACGAGAAGCAAGCTTGTTTAGTCTTCTCCTATAAACCTTTTCAAGCTCAGGGACAAAACTAAGCAAGCCTTCAGATTTTCTTCTAGTTGAATACCTTGAGGTGTTAACTGACAGTGGAGTCGCCAGGTGGGTCCAAGTCTAATTTCAGAGAGTGATTAAACTAAAAATCTACCAAAAAAGGAAAACTAAAAAAGGGCAGTGGAGTCGCCGGATATATATGAAATCTATCAAAAAAGGTAAAACAAACTAGAAAAAACTAAGGTCGTCCAGGAACAAAAAGATTTTTCCCCGGCAATGGCGCCAAAGATGTTGTCCGCCAAACAGCACACTAGCAACATAAATCTTTCGAAAGTTGTCTCTTCACTACAAGTGAGAGAAGTGTGGCCTCGGGGGAAAGCAATGAGCCAGGTACTGTCACCTGAATCCCAGCTCCTCCGTTTAGGTTAACTCCTAATGAAGCCAAGGGGGGTAGTCCCTACAAAGAGTTTCACTAAGGCTCTTATATGTTTTAATGTTTTAAGTGTATGGTATGATGCAGATGGGTGTTGTTTAGGAGTTTTCTGTGATGAGACCAAATTATAAATATGGTAAACAAGATAAGATGTAATCCACGTTGCTAAATAAGATATCAAAATGACAGTACGTTTTAAGAAAAAATGCATCCACAAGATAAAGTAAAACCACAAGGACAAATGGTCCTGATCAAGATATGAATTTTAAATAACTAGTGCCTTATGGAGTCAAAGAATAATAAAGATGTGATGCTGAATGTGTGGGTCTTGAAAGGTATTGTTCGTGAGATTGTTGTGCAAATTATCTTGATAAATTACAAGTTTTAATGGTCTTGATTATTAGGATAAGAACAAGGATATCAAAAGTCCAGAAGTAATACTGGTAACCTCTTAGATGATAGGTCGAAGCTGCCCAGATTGCAAAAAGGGTAAGTGTTCAATTGGCTTGACCACTCTTGAGTCTGACAACGGGATTTCGGCACCACCTATTTCAGGAAACAACCTCAGTATTTTTCGAAGGGCAACGCCGGTTCGTTGGTTGGGGTAAAGTTTTATTAGATTATCACTTGTGAGATTAGCAAATCCAACACCTTTCTGAGTACTAGCCCAACCCTTTCAGGTTGGCAAAGCATATGGGTTATGGATAATCGACCAAGATAAATTAATTATGAAGAGGTGTGAGTTGGAATATTTTATTATTATAGCACAATTGAACTCTCCGATAGAGAGCGCTCTTGACTTAGTCTTAAGACCAAAGTTCAAGAGACTTTAATTAATCTAAATGCCTAATGCAAGGGAAATGCAACAACTAAATGCTCTCCGATAGAGAGTGCTCTTGACTTGGATTTGGCCAAGTTCAAGAGACTTTAGTTCTTTTTATGAAGTAGGAGTAGTTGTAACTTGAATAACAAAATAAAGCTTTAGATAACAGAAAATGAAATGATTATAGAAAGATGTAACAAGATGACTGAAATAAACTGAAAATAAATTTAGTATTCTACCAAACAATATTAATCTAAAAGTGGGATCTACCTCCGAACAAGGTTGATCACTAGAAACACTAGTCCTTGAGACTTTACAGCTAGCTGAAACTTCGACAAGGAGTCTAATGGGGGACGAGAAGCTACCACAAAGCTATGTGGCCTTTCGGATGCAATCCCAAAGTTTGCTTACTCTAGTCAAAACTTGGAAATGGAGTACAGAAATGAAAAAATAATCTAAACTAAAAGAAAAAGAGAGATCTAAGCTAAGCAAAACACAACACTCTTCCCCAAATGGGGAAGAAGAACCCAAAAAGTGGAGGACTCCTCCACTTGGCTTTTTATTAATTTATTACAAATGTCTTAGGAATGAGATCCTTGCAAGGTCTTTTGAGAAGAATGAAATGACTAATGAGAACTTTAAACCTGGGAACCCTTGAGGGATTTTTACAAAGGATAATGCTAGTAGTATTTATCTTTCTTGGTTTAGGTCTTCTCTTGGGTTAGATATTCTTGAGTTTTGCTTTCCAAAAGCACCTTTCCTTCTTCAAAGTAACCTACACAAGTCTCAAAAATATCAACCAAGGCACCCATTAATCATTAGAAAAAGACAAAGCAATGGAATTACTTAGACTAAAATCTATAAAAGACTTTAAAAAAAAAACTAGATTTATGAGATTTTATTCTGAAATATGCATAAATATAAAACGGACCAGCAAACAACATTAGCCTAAAAGATGATGGGAAAGAGATCTAAAACATAAAAAATTTGAAACATTTTTGGTATATAAAACCTATCTTTTAAATGAGAGAGAAAATGCAAACAAGTGCAAGCTACATGCAATATTTCACTACCCTATATGCTCAATAAACTTTTCAAATGCAAGATCTAAACTTCTAATATGAGATTTAACTACTATGAGATGCAAAAATTTGCTAAGACTAATCAATGTAAAAGTAAACTAAGAGAGAAACTACCACTAAAGCAAATCAGTTTTTGTGTTTTTAAAGTGTTTTTAGGGATTCTTGGAAGATGGACGAGAGGAGGAGCGAATGGTAGGGGAGAGAGGATGAAGATTGGGAAAACGAGAGCAAGAGGAGAGGCCTCAAAGGAGGAAAACGAATGGGCTAAGTAGGGCAAAAAACAAGGCTAGAAGAAGGCTAAAAGTGAAGGAAAATGAATCTTGAAGAGAGAAGAAATGGAGGCTAGAAGAGGTGGACGAGAGCACAAGGGAATTAGTCCCAAGTTACCCCAAGGTTGAAGGAACTTCAAGGTTATGACAAACTAATCTAGGCTTAGCACACAAAACTTCAACTTCTGGATCAAGATGGACAAGGGTTTTCCACAAAGTATGAAGGTGGATCTCATGTAACCAGTAACCAGGAAAATAGATATTGTTGATGGAGGAAGAGACGAGTCTCCTTTAAAATGCTTCTTCTCTTGAAATGAGGAGAAAAACTTGAACACTTGCAAGAGATATTGATTAGGTGTCGAGAACCACTGTTAAGCAAAGAATGACTTAATCTCTAAGCCTTTCTCCACCTTGGGAAACCCCTGCAAAGACCTTTTTATGAAATATACAAAGACCGAAAAATGTATTTCTAAACAAAACTAGAACATACATTTAATATTGAATTTGCATAAACAAAAAACAAGATGAAAGAGATATCACCAATAGTGTGAAGAACACCCCAAATGCTCCAGCATGGACCTCCAAAGTCTCAACTTTATTCAATGTTTCAAACAAATATTACAACAGTATTTTGGCAGAGTGTTCATGCTCAAAATCTCCATGAGAGAATGGCCAAAATGGCCTCTCTTTATAGCAAATACCAGCTACCTAACCGCTAATTCGAATTGGCAATGAAGGAGAGCCAATGGCACTTTGACAAAATCGAATCCCAAGTCTAAATCCCAATCAACACCAATTTTGAGCCAATTTTTGGAGTTAACTCCACCAAACAAATCGAATCTCATTGATTGAGATGAGGAGGTGGCCTCCACCTAGGAAAGGCGCCCCTCATCTCCACTTTGGAACCATCACCAAGAGAATATATATGTGCCAAGTGTAAACTCGAGCTCTAAGCAAAGGTTGACGTGAGGATGTCAAGGCATTCGAATATGCCACATAACATAAGCTTGGAGTGTAGTGGGTGGAGGTAACACGAGTTATGAAGGGAGCCAATGTCTTGTGATTACACAAATCAAGGATGGCACCTACCATATCCATTAATGCAACCACCAACCCAATAGTCATGTGCCAACACATCAAATCGAATTTCTTGGTGAAGGAGGGCGAATTGCTTGGTGAAGATAAGCTTGTGTTGACTGTATACTCAATCGAATGATGACTGAAATGATTGGAATCTTCATTAATGTCCAGTTCCATGTCAATTAACCTTTTATTTTATTCAAATTGATTTATTTTGGAGAGATTTGGATTATCTCCAAAATATTCAATTTTATTATTTTAATTAATAATTTCTCCGTAACTGGTTTTTTGAGAAATTATTAATTATGAGGCCTAATTGACATCCGAAACTTAGGATAAACCGGTCTGGGGATCATGAATGATTTTTGGCTTAAGTCTTTAGCCTTCAATCACTGAATTCGAATCCTGGATGACTGACATATTACAAATTGAAATTTCTCCATTTAAACTATAGAGAAATTTATTAAAATTTAAAAAATAATTAAAAACCCAAAACCGGATGACCCGGTAAATAAATTTTGAAATTTTTTATGAGGGTTCTAGGGACCTAGGACATGACCAACACCTATTCTAATAGTGTCTAGTAGGCTTATATACATCAGTTGGACTCTAATAACCTCTCATGGCTAAAATTTTCAAAATCGGGCATTCCAGCTTTGGAGGAAGCAGGAGAAAACCTCATCGATTATAGCTCGGCTATAGGCAAAGTATAATTGACAAGGGAAAAAACTCCCTGGAATATCTCAGTTGCTTAATCAAGTCATGGGGGACCGAGACACTCAGAATCCTACTAGCACACTTTCTTACAAACCCCATGGGGCCATGGTCATATCAACTGAAAAACAAAACTGACTAGCCAAAACTGGCTAGGCACAAATGCTGGATCATCTGATACACTGGAGTACAAACATTCATCATGTTTGTCAAAAGGCGGCTCTTCAGATAATCCAACTATGGTACAAATAAGTTGGTAACAGAAGCAAAGCAAGGGTAAGAATTTTTTCACTGATTTGGTTTTTACACATACATTATGGAATGCCATATTTTACATAAAGAGAAACAGTGTTTTGACCTCTTTAGGAATTGAATTGCTTGATACTAAATATGTTTAACATAGGTGTTTTCTTGCATATTTGGTTTGGTGATCCCAAAGATAAATGGTTGAGGAAGATTTTTGTCCTATTATGTTTGTCCACTGTTTGTCTTACTCACAATTAGTAGACAGAATGAAGTGCCATACACATGGGCAGGACTAGTATATCTTGATCTATTGGAGGGTTAAAAGACAATTCTGGGCATGAACAACCCGATGAAAAGTGATTAACAGCCACCACCAACAGGTTTGGAGGAATGATGGGTTGGGTTGATTTAGATCTATAAAGAGGTTTGTTGATTAGTTATCTAAAATAAAATGTTGAAAATGAGAGGGTGGAAAGTTGGAAACCCGGTTTTCCACAAAAGGAGAGAGAAACCATAACTTAAAGCGTAGGTTACCTTTATGTAGTACTCAGGCCACTCTTCCATGAAAGTGACATTTTCAATCATTGAAATATATACATAAAAACCAATGAGTAAAACTTTCTTGGAAAATTATGAGCTTACAAACAAATTAGCTCATTTACATAGAGTTTACTTGGATAATAAATTTGTATTTAGGTACATGACAACATTCATCCTTAGTATGCATATGCTTCTTGTAATGTTCACACAATGTTCATAAGCCCTATGAGGATGGTTGCTTCTGCTTCGCTTTGCTAAGGACCTTCTTTTGTGGAGCACATATAGCTGATCCATATGAGCTTTTTGCAATGGAGGTGTAAGTCTTAATATGCTTCTTCTTAGCTTCCAGAAGTTACAGGTACATGGCTTTTGTACAAGTTTCATGAAGAGTTTGAATGTCAAATAGAGCAAACTCCTTTAAAATATAACTATGCAGCCCTATCTCTTTCCTCTATATAAATATGCAACAAAATCTCTTTACTTAAGGAGTTTAGGGGCATAATCATCAACTTTTGGCCATAGTCTTTGCCTAAGGTATTGCCACTGGATTCCCACTTATGTTCATACCCTGTATGGTAGATTGTCTTTTGAAATATTTGCTCAAACTCTACTCACTTGAGGATGAGACATCTTTCTTGTTGCCTATGTTACTGGCAAAAGCTCTCCCACCACAATAGGGCATGGCTTGTCATCTTTAATTGGGTAAATGAGACTTTCTGTGGGTTACCCTTGGCATCAAAAGTAAAGTTCTAATCACCAAAGCTATTTGTCAGGCTTGTGCTGAAAGGGTTGCTTTTCTAGCCAGCCTCAACATTAAATAGACCTTATTCAAAAGAGGATTTTGTTAACAATGATACTGGAGTAATTGGGGTACATGATAGCATTCATTCTTAGTATGGCCATACTTGTAATGTTCACAAGCCCTGTGAGGATGATTGCCTCCATACACAAATTCAGGTTTCTGGATGATATTGGTCAAATTTTGTTTATGCATGGTTTATGCTTCTCTTTGCCAAGCACATTCTTTTGTGGATTACACTTAGCTCATTCATTTGAGCTTTCCACAATATGAGTGTAAGGGTTGATGTGCTTCCACATGGCTTCCAGCCTTCCAGAATTTCCAGGTACATGGGTTTTGTTCAAGCTTCATGAAGAGTTTGAATGCCAATTAGAGCAAGCTCCTTTTTGGGTGCAAGATTCAAAGATTGTCATAACAATTAACTATCTCTTCCTTTGATTAGTATATTGGTGACAAAGAGTTCTCTTTCGCATTCTGAGCTCCTCTCTTGTTTACAATGAGCCCATAGCAGAATTGGTTTGAATATGGTTAGAAGTATGAACCTTGTTTCCTGATACCCGGTCTTTTCCATGCATAGTTGTTGCATCCCTAGGCTAATTTTTCAGGATGAAACAACCAACCATGTTTCATGGTTTCCATGTTGGACAAGCTCTGCATTCTTCTAGAGTGTGCCATGATCTTCCTCCATGCTATGACTATTAAATTATTTTCTTGGTCCATCAATTCTTGTTTCATTGGTGTCTTTCCTTTGTCACTAGGTGGTACAGCTACAGACTATTTATTTGTTGTGAATTAATTTCTTTTTCCTCTACTTTTCATCTGTCTCTTTGGTGAAAGTATAAGTTTCATATGAAGAGTTGTGAAAAAATTCAATTCTTGTTTCTTACTAATATACAAGCCATTGATGTACTTAACTTTAACCAAGCAGATGTCTCTTACATATTAAGATTTATGGATGGAGGATAGATTTTATCAATTAGGATTTTGGACCTTTTGCTTTGGCTTGGGTTTCAGAAATTTCACTTGGATCAACAGGTTCTTCTCATGCCATGGAGGATAGAACTTCATTATCTGTTTGAATTTGTTCAAAGCTATTAATATACAATTGTTGTTCCTTTCATCTCTATTTCTAATAACCTTTCAGCCATGTTAAGATTCTTCTACATAAGGTAGATTCTTTACATATCATTGAATTCATGACAAGAAAAATACGATCTTAATGTTTTTGGCAATTTGCGAATCATCTATTCTGTCAAGATTTAAAGCATACCATTGAATAGTTGGATTTCTATTTTATTCTCTAATTTGAAAATAAATGAAATTGGAGGGATTTGAGAGTCAACATCAACTTACAGAAGATGTGATATTGGTTGTATTACCATTAACCACATTTGCCACAACTCTAGTTGCTAGTTTTGAAACATCACCTCCCAAATTCATTCTTACTTGCATAGCCTTCAGAATTTCAGAACTTGTTCTTACTGGTTTAGTTGATTTCTAATTTTCATCTCTTGATGAATGTGTTGAATTTGCTTTAAATGGTTCAATGTATCTTGAAGACTGTCTCCTTCATCCGTTTTGGAAATGGGATCTCTCCTCTCCCCATGGTCTGAAGCATCTAAGTTGTTATTTTGTTTTCACTAGTGAGCTGTTTTCCATTCCAAGTAATGTTTCTTCGCTCTCAACAAACTGATAGTCAAAAGGCTCCCTTTCCTCATTTTCTGGGAAATGAACTTGGCTTTGACACCAATATTATCCGAGTTTTGCAAGTTTACAAATTAGACTAAATTCCAGCAAGCACAAACAATGTAAGACAGAATTGAGGTAGTTGAGGCGTGTGGGCCATACTCATCACCATCAATTGGTTTTGTGAATAATATCTACCATCCCAATGTCGATGAGGCGTAAGTACCCACTCCGAATGAAGGTATCCAAGCCCCCAGGGTGCCTTGGGAGGCTTTAAGACTCCAGGTCCTGTTATAGGCCCTCGATAGGCCTTGGGGGCTTGAATACCCAACCACTTGTGCCTATTACAGGCCTTGGGAGGTTTAGTCAAGCCCACGGTATCATGGAAATATACTAGGTAGATATATAAAAGGGTATAAAAAATGTAAATGAAAAAATGGATACATACAATATTAGAGGGAAATTAGGGGTTTTTTTAAATTGGGAAGGCATATTGGGAGGGGGTTAAAAAAATGAGTTTGGAATTTTTTTTCCAATATTTTTTGAAATTAGGGGTATTGTTTCATATGCCACGAACGAACATGCTATGGTAGGTAGTCATTGAGTGAAGTCCCCGTGCCAGCAACTTGTGTACTTGTAGCTGATGAATCAACCATAGGTGAACCCCGTGATCCGGTAGCTGTGATTGGTGAACCTGTGACCTGAGATCTAGAACTTGTCCCCAAAATACCTGCTAGTTGTACCACTGTACCTGTAGAACCTGTGCTTGTAACCTATGGCCCAGTCACTCCGGAAACCTGTGATCCAGTACTCTGAACTGAAGATACTTGTGTCACCTGAGGTGTGGAAGCCAATGGCTCCTCATACTCCAACTCTCTAGACTTCCTGAAGGCTCTCTCCTCCTCAAATCTCACTTCCCGCCTCACAACAACTTTCCTCTGCGCAGAAAGGTAAATACGAAAAGCCTTCGAAGTCTCATCATGGCCCACAAAGATGCTTCTCTCTACAATGGGGTCCAACTTTGTCCTCTTCTCTGAAGGGACATGAGAATAATTCAAGCAACCAAATATGCGAAAATGACCAACCTCAGGCTTCTTGACTGTGAACATCTTCTCAGGAGTCTTTCTCCCCAAGGCGCGGTGGGGACTCTTGTTCTGAAGGTAAACAACTATACTGCAAGCCTCTTCCCAAAGAAAGAAAGGAATACTTTAATCATGAAGCATAGCTCTCGTTGCTCCCACAATAGCCTTGTTCTTCCTTTCAGCTACTCCATTCTGCTCAGGAGTATATGGTACTGTCAACTGTCTCTGTATGCCCTCCTGTATGCAAAACTCATCGAACTCATTGGAGGTATACTTGCCCCCATTGTTTGATCTCAGAACCTGAATCCTCCTCCCTGCCTGATTCTCCACAAGAGCTTTGAACTCTTGGAAGATCCGCAAGACATCAACTGACTTCTTGATCCTCAAGAAGTAGATCTAGGTCTTCCTGGAATAGTAATTGATAAAAGTCACATAATACTCAAATCCCGTCAAGGAACAAATGACATAGGACCACATAAATCTGAGTGAATCAAATCAAGCACCCCTGCTGACCTGTTGTCACTGCTCGGAAAGGCAGTCTTGGTGTGCTTTACCAAAGCACACCCTCTGCATACATCACTGTGCTCTATGCTGAAATCTGGTAGACCTGTAACCATGCTCCTCAACAACCTCAGAGCTGGATGATGCAAATGAGCCATCCTCCGATGCCAAAGTTCGCAAATCTCACTGCTGCTACCATGTGCCAAAGCATGTTGGGGTTGAAATAAGTGATTGTATAGTTTCCCACATCTAACCCCAATGTCCAAAGAGGTAGATGGTCCTGCAGTCTTGGGGAATATACGCACATGTCCATCCATGAAACAAACCCCAAGTCCTCTGTCCTCGATAGTGGAAACTGATACCAAGTTCTTCTTCAGCCCAGGGACAAACAACACATCCCTCAAAATCATAGGACTCATGGAATCCCTCTGAAAAGTAATGGTCCCACGGCCAATAAATCTGACAACTGTGTCATCTCCCAATACAACCTTCACATCTACACCTGTCTATGAAAGCTTGGAGAACATCTCTCGAGCACCTGTCATGTGACTCAAAGCTCCACTATCAACATACCAAGTGCTGGTGGTAGATGCACCCATCTGATGGCCAGTCAACAAAGAATGCTCCCTCTCGATATCTAAATAAGTGCTAGTGATGATAAAATCTCTCTCTCTCTCTCTCAACATGCCAACACAAAGAAAACTCTCTCTCAAACCTTGCTCCAAAATCATCAATCTCAGCTGAGGTGTTTTCTACTGCTTCTTATTCTTCTTTGGACATTGTGAAGCATAGTGCCCAAATTCCTGGCAAGCAAAGCACTTGACTTTGCTTAAGTCCTTCTTCTGTCCACCCTGTTGCTAATGTTGCTTAGCCCCACCCTGCTTGGGGCCCTTCTTGGATTTCTTCTTTCCTTTTGCAGTAAAAGCCACATTTTCCTCATCCTCCCTACTCTGTGAAGAGTTTCCCTACACAATCCCTCTCCTAGTCTCCTCCTATACAAATTCATCCTATAGTCTATCCCAGGAAGGTATGTTTTCCCTGCCAACTATAGCCTCCACAAAAACAATGCATGGTTTGGTCACACCATTCACTGTTGTCCACACTAGCTCAGTGGTTGAAACTACCTCTTCAACTGCTGCAAGCTCATCTCTGACCTGAGATATCCTAGTAAGGTAGGATGTCACTCCCTCTGCTTTGTTCATCTTTATGCTTTTCAACTTCTCTCTTAAGACCATCTTTCGGTTCTCATTAGTGCTCTGGTATAAACTGGTCAAAGCAGCCCACATTTTAAATGCACGGCCTTTACCTGAAATATGTGGAATAATATGGTCCTTAACTGCATCTAGAATAATTCTTCTAGCCTTTCAATCCTTCTTGTTGAAAGCTGCTAATGCTTGTGCATCGGTAGAAGCAAGAACTACAATTGGGTTTGCTATTGTATTGTTTACCACTTCATCCCAAATTTCATTCTCTTCCAAAATCAGCATTATCCTAGCCTTTCATGGAAAAAAATTTCCTGTTCCATATAGCCTATCTTCCAACCTAAGTCCTGTAGCCATCTCAATGCCAACTCAACAAGGTGTTGCCCACTAACAAAAGAAATTACTGACACTCTGAAATAACTTCAATTTTCTGCCCCCAAGCTCTGATACCATGAAAGTTTTCTGAGAAATAACCCAACCCGGTTTTCAAGTCACACTTTTACTGTTTAATGCGCAACCCAGTTTTTCATCATGGCTGGAAATTGCATTTTATTTTCAAACATTGAAAACACAGTTGAAACTCACATTTATAGGCAGAAATTAAAATTTAAATGCACACCATGAAAATTTTTAGACTCGGAAATTTTTGGCAAATTGCCCACGAAAAACCCACAAGGGGAAAACCTGTCAAAGAGAGTGAGGACGATTTTATTTCTTCAAATAAATTCAGTACAACAATTTTACAGTCAACAAAAAACTTATCTCTACCGAAAAATTCACCCAGAAGCTACCTCGATTTCTATGCAAAAATAGAACCTCGAAAATTGTGCCAGGAAGGACAGAGTACGGCCTTCCTGTACTTTCCTTGATTTCTATGTTGTGTACGGCCTTGAAAAATGTTCCCACTGCCTCGGATTTCACGCCCAGATTTTTTGCTTGGGAACTCGTGCCCTTGCCTCGAGATTCATGCCCAGATTCTCTCCTCGAAAACTGTGCCCAGATTCTCAGCTGTATGGCCTCGGGATTCATGCCCACTGAACTTACTTGCTGCCTTGGGATTCGTGTTATGCATGAAATGCCCTAGCTAGATGTCTCAAAATTTGTGCTACCACTGCTCTCTCTTCTCCTCTCTTCACAAAAAGTGAAGTGAAAAATGCCTTCCCTTGCCGTTTTGTTTGAAAACCTAGGGTGAGTGAAAAGACATCTGATCCAAGGGCCTAGATTGAATCAGATGTGTGGATGAGAATAAATGCACATTTATTCTCATAATAATTAATTTCACTCACCTCACTTAAATTTATCAAAAAGTAACTTTAATGTCTAAAGTTAAATTAAATGCTCATCTCAAGTCATTTAATTCAAGGGTCACTTTATTTCCCCCTTTTAGGTGACTAAGGCAAAAGTCACCTAGGGGAACACTTTCCTAGGTACAAAATTCAACATGAATTACTTCAGATTTATTGCATGTAGAAATATTCTTTAGATTATATTGCTAGGATGCAAAATGATAAAGAGAAAATATTGAAAGAGTGAAGAAGAAGAGATAAAGAGAAGTTTTGACCCGGTGCCTTGGTGTTGGCCAATGGATTCGATTCACACCTCCTAGCACACTAAAATGAAGATGAAATCCAAGAATTGTAGAATCCCCATGTTATCACATCCATAGTAGCCGGGCTACCATGATGCAGTAGACTGTTATTTTTTGTCTGAGAGTTAGTCCTACACTTGAGATGAACACACTTTTGCAACAGTGATCAGCGGTTGAGTACATCTAGTATGCCAGAGCAGTGTGCCCTTTATTTCTTTGTTGAGTTGAACCCTCTTGTAGAGCCCGGAGGGAGACTTGCTATGTCATGGTTTATTATGAGCAGAGCAATGGCAGTTCACGTGGCTGATGAGAGTTGCTTGCATTGCCAGTATATTAGGTATATGGCTGAGAATGTATATGTGGTTGACAATGGTGATATGTTTCTATTGGTTATCATTGCTAGACTTATTCTCATGAGTAGTTGATTAGTCCTAATTGTAAAGGCATTTGTGTATGCTCACTAGTATTGCTTACCTTATACAAACTTGACCATGACCCTGGCTATGTTTGGAATCATCATTCATTATCTTCATCCATCTAGTTGTTAGAATTTTAATACTATAATGATGGTTATGTTAGATCTTCAATCTAATTGCATTATATCACAATAACCATAAACAATAAGGTCACTGAAAGATAGACAAACACAACATAAACAAGAGTACACAATAATTTATCCTGGGAAACCCTCTTGGGGCAGAAAACCCAAAAAAACTTCTTCAGTATAGATTCGTTAGCAAGTACAATGGCAATCTCATACAATAACCTGAGAACAAAGAAACCCAAGAATAAGATGTCTTCAATGCAACTACTCTTTCTCCCAAGTGAACTTGTCTTTCTCTCTCTATTAATGCGAACTAGCTTGAGAGTGTGATGTACAAATGAGCTAGGAGCCTCCCTTATTTATACTAAACTTAAGGTGACCTTTTTACCTAACTTGACCGACTTGACTAGGGCAGTTTTGCCCATTGTTTGGGGCAGACTGCCCATTGTTTGGGGCAGTTTACCCATTGGGCCGACTTATATATTTTACTTGATTTCTTTTATGGTTTTTACATGATCAATTACAATATGAATATTCCTCGAAGGAAGTACATTAAAAATATAATAAGAATATCTTTTGAAGTTACATTTTTCAACACTCCCTCTTAACAAAGAAGGTATTCTTCCAACGCCATCATCATCACTGCTGCTACAACTCTGTACTCTGACCATTGGCTTTTGACATCTCTCGAATCTATACATCACTAGAAGTTTTGTACGAGCAAGCCATCAAGTGGGTCCATCCCAGGAGAACACTATATTATGTTGCCAAAGCAACCACCTGCATTACCTCACTATGTGTCCAAATCATCTTGTGAGTGTAGCCTAGGGGCCCAAATTACGCCACCGAAGTGACTACCCACTAGCACGTCATATCTCATCATGTGGAGACCAGCCCAAGACCAGGAATTACATTACTTGGAGACCACTTGCATCTTTGCACATCTCGGCATCACGAACCTCGTGAGTATAGCCTAGGAGCACAAATTACATCACCGAAGTGACTACCTGCTATCACGTCACATCATGTGGAGAACAACCCAAGACCACGAATTACGTCACCTGGTGACCACTTGCATCTTCACACATGTCGTGTATGCCCAACATAGCACCATCAGTTAGGAGACTCAATTACATCACCAATATGACTACCTATTGCATCCTTGTGAGTGTAGTCCGGGAGCCCACATTACGTCACCGAAGTGACCACCCACTACCACATCACCTCAAGTGGAGACCCACCCAGGAGCACAAATTACGTCACTACGTGACTACCTACGTCTCACACGTGCTATCTTGCTCATCACTCCCTCTTTCGAGGATCATCAATCTAGACAACTCTAAGCTTGTCCCTAAAGTACTCAAACTTCACTCTCGACAAAGGCTTGGTCAACATATCGACTATTTTCTCGTATGTTGCCACATACTAGACCCTCACTGCTCTTCTCTGCACCATATCCCTGATATAGTGGTACTTGATCTCGATGTGCTTAGACTTGTCATGAAACCCTGGGTTCTCGAACAACTTCACACAACTCTAGTTGTTGCAAAAAATACAAGTCACCTCTAACTCGAGATCAAACAATCTGCAAGTAACTTTCGAAGCCACACTGCTTCGCAGCTAGCTAAACAAGTTGCCATGTACTCTGCTTTGGTTGTACTGAGTGCCACACTCGTATGCTTCCTACTGAACCAGGAGATCATACCTGATCCCAAACTGAAGCAACATCCTAAAGTGCTCTTCCTATTTGTGACACTACCGGCCCAATCAACATAACCTTGTAGGTTAATCTTCTAATCTGTCGCATAGTTGAGCCCATAATCAATTGTACCTCTCAGGTACCTCAACACATGCTTTTCCACAATCAGGTGAACACATCTCGACTCCACCATGTACTGACTCAATGTGTTCACCGCAAAGCATATATCTGGCCTTGTGTTCGTTAAGTACATCAACAAACCAATCATTTGTTTGTATAATGTGGCATCCACTGTCTATGAAGAAGTATCACACAACAACTTCAAATTTGATGCCATTGGTGTGGCCATGGCCTTAAAATCCATCACCCTGAATCTTTTCAGCATCTCGACTGCATATTTTCCTTGGCTAAGGAAAATCTCTTCTAGATTCTGCCACACCATGTCCTGGGTGCCTGCTTTAATCTGTACAAGGCCTTCTTCAATTTCCACACATGTGTCTGCCTATCATGTGTCTCAAATCCTAGTGGATGCTCCACATACACTTCTTCTTCTACTACACCATTCAGGAAAGTTGTCTTCACATCCATCTGGTGTGCCTTGCACTTCATCACTTCAGCTATCACAAGTATATCTCTAATTGAAGTGTTTCTTGCTACAGGAGCAAAACATCTCGTCATAATTGACTCCCTCTTTCTGAGAGAAACCATGAACCTTGCCTTGTACTTTTGTAGTATGCTTGATTTTGTAAATCTACTTGAAGGTCATTGTTGAACATTCATCACTTGTTCTTTGGAACAAGTCTTATCATCCTTCTCTTGTAGGCCATAGCACATGATCTTTCCTACAAGTCAAATTGAGTCATATGATTAGCAACATTACATACTAATCAATCAATTCAATGTAATGACAACTTCTTATGCATAATGTACACAATCATGTAACCAATACATCTTAGCCATTGTTTCAGCACAACACTCATCCATATCCTCTATACACACGGTAACTATCTAGATGCCTTCCATCTCTACCAGAACATACTATTAAGAGCGTGCACTGCTCTCAACATGTTAGCAAAGAGGTTTCATCCTAAACTAGCTCCATCAAGGGTTGATGGGATGGTGTGCAGTACTATAGGCCACTTACCCATAACATGCACTACATGAGCCTACTGTTAGTCAATCTTAGTCATATATAAATGCATAAAAGAAAACTGTATCACAGATCTACATGTAACTGTTATGAGCAATATCCTTCAAAATACGTAGGAATTCAAATGATAGTAAATACTTATCTTTCATGTGTTTTGTAGGCTCCCTCTTAGCTTATGCCTCCTTGCAGAAGTTAGCGTACTCTGCTCCATCATCTGATTCTGATGACCTTGATATTCTTCTTCGTTTAGTCTAGAACTTTCTGAATTCTTCATCCTTGGAATCATGTACTAGATTCAAGATCTCCTTTTGCTTGGAAACAACCATGTTTTGTCTGGACCTTGACCAGTCACCATTTTGCTTACGATCGGTAAAGCCTTGTAGTGTATATATATGCAATCTTTTTGTTCCATGAACCAATGCTTGATCTAGTTGACCTTTTAATTTATACAAGCCTCCTTCTTGCTCTCTAATTACTATTGTATCATCAAAAAAATTTCCTTGTGAGTGTTGAAGTCAAGACATATTCTTCATCACTTGAGGAATCTTCCCTTGCTTTCTTCTTAACTGGTTCATCATCTTCTGCAACATGAGCATGATACCTCTTCTTCTTTCCTTTCTTGTTATGGTCTTTGCTTATGGTGCAATCTCTTGCAAGATGTCCCTTTTCATCACAATTGTAACATCTGTTGTTTGAGTATTCCTTATGAGGTTTATGATTATTTTGGAGTCTTCTAGGCTTCTTGTGAGAGTGTTCTTCTTTCTTGTTTTTTTCCTTCTTTGTATGACCTACTAAGGCTTGTTTATCTTCTTCACCCATCTTCTCTTCTCGGGCTTCAATTATGGTTTCCTCTTGAATACAATTCTCCTATTATCCATCGCCTACTGAATTTGGTGAGCTTCCTTCTAGAACAAATTCCTTGAATGAATGATTCCCATGATCTTAGGAGACCATTCAATGTAGTCATCACCAATTCTGCTTCTTCAACATGTTCTCCAATAGCTTCTAATTGTTCTTTGATTTTGGAGACCCTTGTGAAATAGGATTGGATGCTTTCTGAGTTTTGCATCTTCACACCCTTGAGTTGAGTTCTCAAGGTCATCTTCCTATTAATGTTATTTCCTTAATATAGTCTCTTCAATGTATCAAACATCTCCTTGGGAGTCTTCAATGATGAGATATGGGGGATCAAATGATCCTTGATGGAGTCAACAATGATCATTTTGGCCCTAATCAAATTCTTCTTGTGTTTAGACTTGTCTTCATCTCCATCTGGCTCCGCAACTTCCTCCTTAACATAGTTGTCCAAATAATTCTCTTCTAAAATGACCAATACTCTATACTTCCAGGCTCGGAAGTTATCAGCTACTTCAAGCTTGGTTTTGTTTGTCATCTTGATAAAATGAGAACCTCAAATGGAAATAAAGATAACAGTACTTTCCAATCAAGAAGCTCCAACCCAGTGCTTGCTTTGATGCCCTCTGAAATCTACTACCTGGTTGACCTAGGGTTTGTCATAGAAACCCTAATTTTCCAACTGTGGAATCTTGCAAACCTGAGTTGAAAGGAAAGATGTGCCTCCCTAAGGCAAGTTGAGCAAACCCTTCCTTCATCCAAATCTGTGGACATAAATCTCAAAAATCCGATGCCCTAGTTTTTCTCGAGCAGCAGTGAAAGGGTCATAATTCAAATTTCTCGGATTTGGAATCTTCCTCCACAGGAAAATGCGCCCTCCTAGGGTGAATAGCTTTTTCCTCTTTTTTAGGCCAATTTATGGTGAAAAGCCTTTGGAACAAGAAACCTTAGTTTTCACTTCCGGCAGTTTCTGCTGCACAAAGTCTTCTTTCAAAGAAACCCAAGAATAAGATGTCTTCAATGTAGCTACTCTTTCTCCCAAGAAAACTTGTCTTTCTCTCTCTACTAATGTGAACTAGATTGAGAGTGTGATGTACAAATGAGCTAGGAACCTCCCTTATTTATATTGGTCGTAAGTTGACCTTTTTACCTAACCGGGCTGACTTGTTCTTCCCTAACTGTGCCGACTTGACTAGGGCAATTTTGCCCATAGTTTGGGGCAGACTGCCCATTGTTTGGAGCAGTTTACCCACTAGGCCCGACTTGTCTATTTTACTTGATTTCTTTTAGGGTTTTTACATGATCAATTACAATACGAATATTCCTCGAACGAAGTACAATAAAAATACCATAAGAATATCTTCTGAAGTTACATTCTTCAACACTAGTATCCTCCGCCCTTTTTTATTTGATCCCTGCCTTATGACTTAGACTTGTGAGATTGAGGAGTTCCCCCCCACCTTGACCTCTATATTGGATAGACTCCAGGTTGTATTGTGTCTCGAATTTGAGTTGTGCAACTAAATTTGGCAAATCCTTGACCCTTCTGGGTCGAAGGAACCTGTTGGTGTTGGGTCTTAAGCCTATGTGAGTTGGGTTTTTGAATCCTTGACCTTTCTAGTCGGTTACCCCTGATGTTTAGTCTTGATTGTGGATGATTCTTGTCAGCTGACCCCATGCTTCACTTATGGGCCAGGAGTACCCGCTAGTGTTGTGACATGAGCTAAGGATGGCTAATTGCCCGGGTGGTATCAGCTAAACTTGAAGCAAGTTTTTATATCATCATTACATGCATAAGTATGATTGTTAGGATATTTAGACACTTAGGAGTTAGTTAAGATCAACTTGTGTAATATATCCGTTAGGAAAAGTGTGTTTCTTTAGTATGCATTTGTAAATATTTAATCTGACGGTCACGATATGTTTTAGACATAGAGTGATCTGACGGCTAAACTTCTCTTAGATCATACCTAACCTTGATCCGTGGCTTAACACCTGATTGGTCCATGATCTCTATTTAAAGAGCATGGAGGGTCATTGTCTAGTTGATCGATTATGAGAAGCTCATTTGTAACTTTTTTTCTTTGCATAATAAATTGCTCCATAGAAGCTATTTGGTCGAGGCCATGGAGTGTTTCCCTCTCGAGGGTTTAAACCACGTCAAAACATCGGTGTATCGATCTGTGATATGTTTGTGTGAAGTGGTTGCTCTAGGTGTTCGGTCTTTTGGGAGTACTCTATGTACCCGAAAAATGATTTTCTATATCCAAAGAAATGTAAACCAAGAAGCCTTACGAAAATAAAGAAAAATCGTTGAAAGAAAATGGCTAAGTAAAAGCAGATGTGAAATAATTGAAAATCAAAATGATTGTTGGTCATTGTTTTAAAATAAATGTAATGATTGTTCCTCGCGGGGACCAAAAGGGTGTGGGTGTGGGATGAAGCAATGGATTTCTAATTCTAAGAGTCCCCTAGAACCTGAGTTTAAAGTTACAGTCAATTGTGCACTTAGCACAATGGTCTAGAAAAGATCCTCATGGAGCCTAAATTAGGATTAGAAGTGAGTCATAGGACACTTGTTACAGTTGAATGAACATTTCTCACTCAAGTTATTCAATCTGTGTGACACCTCCTTCCCCTAATGTTATATGTCTTGTATATGTCACTATGGATCCCCTTTTTGTCCCTTAGCCTTGCTTTCATCCACCTCACCTAACGTAGCCACTTGGTCAAATTTGTAAGCGAACATACACATTGGAATTCTTCAAGGGTTGTGAAGCTACTCTATGGTATGTCTATTTTTATTATGCTTGATCGCCATTGTTTATGACACTTTTAGTATGCTACTAATATAGATAATGGAGCTTCATGTGCAACTTATACATGCAGGATCAGTTTTGGTGTAGCTCAGTCATTATTTTGGTCAATTTTGACTTGGTCAAACCAGTTTGACTATGGCCAAAAATAGGCCTCGGTGTGAACTTGGATCCGGAGGTTCGATTTTATGTTTTTGGTACCCCTGGACCTCCAATACAACATTCCATGCATCAGTTGGTGATTTCGGGCCATGATTGATGAGATTTTTAATCATTTATATTTTAATGACCATAATTTAATTGTTAAAGCATGGATTCTCATAACATATGATATATTGGAGTTTTGGGGGTGTGTGAGTACATGTTCCTAATGGATTTTGGCCTCCTAAATCCATTTATCCACTCAGATTAGTCATTTGGGCGAGAGAAAGCAATATTTTGGGCCAATTATTAGATCTGGAAATTACATCAACATATTAATTAATTAAAACAGGAAAATCATGACTTAGTAAGTTAACCAAAGGGCAAAGTGAGTGGTAACTTAGCAAGGGGATAATATATTTGTTCATTGGACATAGTATATGCTTCACTTGGGCACCTATTTCATGTTGTGTCCCCCACCTCTCACTTTCTACACTAGGGAAGTCGACTTCTTCATGGAGGGCGCACTTGGTGGGGGTAGCCACTTGTATCTTGGCTTAGCTTATGTTTTGGCTCTTATGTTATGATGTTAGAGGGATAAAACCAATGTTACAGGAATCGGATCGGAACTGGAAAAATCAACCGGTCAAACCATTTCCAGGTGTTTTTTCCAGTTCAAATCGGTTGTTTGAACCGTTTTGGGTTCGGTTCCGTACGGAAATGGTCACCAAACCGGTCGGTTCCGTACCGAACCGGTTTTTATTATCAAACTGGTCAGTCCATACAAAGTTGTCTAGTAGGACCAAAAATGAAATTTTTTATTTTTTTTAAATAAATGCCAATTCAGTTGTGGGGGATGAATGAGAACAACCCTAATCATCCTAGTTGTTATCAAAGATATTTTCCAAAGCTAGAATGGGGTGGCAGAAGATAAAATTTATGGTTAATATGACCCAAGGCTCTAGATAGGGGGAAGTGTTGGGTCCCTTAAGGAATCCATACCACATGACCGCGGGCTGGGGGTTGGGCGAAGTCTGCAGAATGGCTTGGGAAAATCCTGGAACAAGTAATCTATGGCGGTATCGATTTCCAGGGCGAAAGAGGCACGACGGATAGCGACGAGACCCCACCTGGAGAATCAAGAGCTAACTAAGTGGTGCGCGACTTCCTTGGTTGATCGATCGTTTATCTCTAGATCAATGGTCCACAAAGAATTCCGCAGCGCCAAGATGCATGGAAAATCGACACCATAAGCGGTCGCAGAATTGCAAACCACCTGCCACATGTCACTTAGGCAGGGTTCCACAAGTTTGAAGAGCGGTTTGGGAAACCACTTAGAAGTCCAGCGGAACCGCCTTTCGGGAGATGAAAGGAATCCATAAAGGGAGTTAAAAGACGGGAAGATCTATATATGATTGACCGTTGATCGCCAGATCAATGGTTCAAGAGGAATTTTGCGATGCCAAGTAGCGCGAAGGAATAGCGGCGAAGGTGGTTGTGGAATCGTGAAACCGCCCAACACGTGTCATCTCCTCAAAATTCCACAAAGCTCGATGGTGGTATGGGAAACCGATCGAGGGGCTCGCGGAACCACCTTTGAGGGCCCCAGTTGGGTAAAGGAAAATCCACGGCTGAGGTAGATGACTGTCGGAAGAGGAGCAAGGAAGATAGCCAGGATCGAGTTATAAAAGACGAAGGATCACGTGAAGGTTGACATTTGTTTTTCAGTGACATCATTAGAGAGCTATGAACAAGTGTGCTACGGGGAAAGCGACAGAGGAAACTAAGGTTGTGAGCTATCAGTGACAGGTAGGCCCTGAAACCCATGAAAATTGTTAAGAAAAGGTTATTTTAATGATGGAGGAAACTACAGAGGCCTGGGATGTCGGAAATGATAAGATTGAGGATGCCCTAGAAGATAGGGACAGGGACGTCTTTGACACTGTAGTCAAGATATCAGTCAGGGAGATAAAGGAAAAATTAGATAAGTTGAAGAAGGAAGGTACCGATGTCCATAGGGTTTTCCAGTCATCATTCATCTACTTCTGCCCATACCAGTTCATGGGATGCTCGGAGTTCGTGTCATGGTGTGTGGAAAACTACTCCCAAACCGAGAGAGTCGTGATGAACGCCCAAAAATACGCTATCATCTGCCCTGTAGAGCCTAGTGTTATCAGACGGTCACTTGAGGTACCTTTGTCACAGTCCCATTAGCCCGAGAGTTTCTCCGAAGGAGCCATAGTTAGTTTGTATCACCAGTCCTCCCCTGAAGCAAAACAGATTTTCCTCGCCAGTTTCCTGAAGCCGAACCTCGAGATCCCAGACACGCCCTATCCTTAGATTTGGATTTCTTTGATGAAAACACTCAGTTAGTCTTGTCTTTGATTGCCCAGTTCCTAGAGCTTGATAGTGATACTGTAGTAACCAAGTTTCAGCTATGCCTACTGTTTAGAATAAGCTCTGGTTTACCAGAGATGGAGTACCATCAATTACCTTGCCTTAAATTTGATGAATCCCTGGTTGAGGATATCCATTCTCAGCTAGTGCATTTCCACAATACTCGTCATTTCAGGTTCCAGCCTCATCTAATGAAGATGTTGATGTTCGCAAGCTAGGAAGCTATGAGGTTTTTGCCGGAAGTTTTCTCGAATTCATTGGAGGACAACATGTTCAACTATATGAACTATATTATTGTAGAAGTTTACAAGTTTATCTTTGGAGAGGAATTGGAAAGAGTCTTGCAGGAAATGAGAACCTCTATGCAGTTAAAGCAGGATTTAGCGGTTGGTGACTAGTTTTTGTACAAGCGGCATACTCTTATCAGGTTGTATGGGTTTGTAACAGAACCCTACATGTTACCAGCTTTTCTGACCTTAAGGGTTTTTTCTCTAGAATTTATTAGACAGAAGCTGATTGTTGAAGATGATCACTTTTTGACCTTCAAAAAGGCTTCTGGAATCAAGTTCCCTTGGAAGGTAGGCCCCTTCATTATGAAGAATAAACTTTCCCTCTTGCTGATAGAGAAGCAATTGGAGGGATTGGAATTCAAAAAAGATGTTTCCGTTAAATATGATCCCTGCCACATAATCTCTTACAGAAGGAAGCAAAACAAGAATAGAACCTTTGATCATCAAGAGGTAGAATGTCTGGCCAAAAGAGGAAATCTTCTGCAGTACGAATCAAAGGAAGAAGCCCCATCCTGTTCGCATTTGGAATCAGAAACCCCAGAAAATCCCTCATCCGAATTGGTGCTTGTGGATGCAATAGAGAATGCAGGAAAAAGGAGCTTTGAAGAAATATCCGACACGGAAACAGAGGATTCAGAAGGGGCAAAGAGGTTTAAAGCAGATGTTCCGAGTGATTTGGTTGTATCCATGAGAGTGGAAGAAAATAAAAGAGAAGAGTATTGGGGCCCCCGAAGTTCAAATACAACAGTACAATTTCAAGGAAGCCAAAGAAGCTGCTGACACCAAGAGGTTCCAGTCAAGAGCTGAGATGTACGTGAAATATGGATAAGACAGACACACAAGCTTCGAAAAGACAAGCAAATTGTTTCCTAGAGTCAGGGATACGCAAAATTTACCAGTCACTTTGGTGTCCAGTAGAGACATCTCTGAAAATGCTCTGAACTTGGCGGTGTCATCTGATGACAAGGTGACTGAGATGAAGTTGAATTTGAAGAAAATAGCGGTCCCCGACAAGATTCAACTGCATAAGCAGACCGGGGAGGTATTATACGAAGACTTGATGAAATCTACTTTGAGGATCCCTAAATTGGAAAGTACTGTCAACAGATTGGAGATCCAGTTAAGACAGGAAAGGGCTGAGAATAAGGCCTATCAATAGAAGATCAAGAAGCTGCAAATGGATTTGGTTGATGTTGGAGCAGACAAAGGTAAAGGTAGTAAGAAGCTGCTAATGGAAAAAGAAAACACCATTCAGATGCTCAAAAAGAAGCTCAAAATACCAACAGCACAACTCATACAGGCTTCTGAAATGACTGTGCTTGAGCAGGAAAAAGAAAACCTATCTAGAGAGCTGGATGACCATGTTGATCTATTTGTAACTTTAGAAGATATTCACTTTTATATTGTATGTATTACATTTGTACTTTATTGTATCCCCAATGGAGATGTATTATTCCTCCAATTGGAATTGTCGTCATTTGTATTTGCAAGTGTCGCAAGTTATATTGTAAGTGTCATAACTTATATTTGATGGGTTATTAGACCACTTTAGAGGGGTCAGCCCAGTGTGGGTCAAAGGATTATTAGACCACCCTAGTGGGGTTGGCCCAGTGACAATTGGTAATGGATTATTAGACTCTCCTAAGGGAGGTTGGCCTAGTTAGAGTAAAAGGCAAGTCAAGTCATTGTATAAATAGAGAGTGTGACTCTCTCATTCTATTCATTCACTCACTCACTCACTCACTTCGCATTAGTGAGAGAGAGGAGGAGTGCACACAAGTGGAGGAGGAGAAGCTTCTAGGAGACTATCTCTTGTTGTGGGGTTTGATCTTTGTGATATTTGTATTGGTGCTCATTCTAGCTCTGAGGAAGTTGTGGGGTTTTTCACCTTCTTGGTTTTCCCCGGTGAAATGCTTTGTGTCTCTTGTCTCTTGTGTTTGATATGATGTACATGTTGTTCTCTCAGTTAAGATCCTAGATCATATTGAATTAAATGATGAAAATATAACATGGCATCAGAGCTAGCCTGAAGGAAGGCATGGTATGGCATTTATGACACTTGTTGCACTTGCGACAAATTGGAAGCTAGGGCTTGGTATAGTAAAAACTAGTCATCGTGGCACTTTCGCTATAAATACATTTTGGCAAAGGTTCAGGATCAGAAATTTTTATAGGCCGAAGATGAAATGTTCATGTACCTTGTGTTCGAATCTCATCCTCAGATTCATTGTACTTTGTGAGATATGATTTGTACAAGTTAGGGTTTCTGCCTCTTCCAGAATGCAGTCCTAAACAGGTGACCTAGGAAAAAAGGTCATATCTCGGGCTAGGAAGATCCAAATGGAATTCCGTAAAAAGTGGCAGTTAGGGCACAAACTGTAGTTTCACAGTTCCAGGTTTCAGAGTCCGAAGTTGAAACAGTGACACGTGGCACTTCATACAAGTTCACTATAATGTTTCATCCCATAAACAGGTCACATTGTGACACTTGGCATATCTCTCTCAGAGAATCCATTAAAGCTCAGATCTGTGGGGTTGGAAATATGACAGGTTAGTCCACCACAGGACAAAGTTTCAGACCCCGAGGATCCAAAATTTCAGAGATACATCAGAAACAATATGAAATATATTTATGTCCAAACAAAATTGCATTCTGAGCACTTTCATTTTTGGATTGTCACTGTTGCGAGAAATTAGGATTTCTGCAAAAGTTGGAATTTTTGGAATATGAGACCACGGCTGGATACTTCTCATCAAAATCGAAATTTAGAGACCAAGATCAATTTTTTTGGTTGGGTAGAACCCTGGGCTCCATCAAACCCTAGTTCGGATTTTGACCAGAAAACCAGAATTTGACAGAAGCTGCAGATCCGAAACTCGCATGTCAATTTTGAGGGGTCAATTTTTGGAGTTTTCAAAATCTGAGCACAACAGCTTTCTCGCCTCAGTCATCTACATCTCCCTGTCTAGACAGAAGTTTGAAATTCCAAGTTTGGATTTTTAGGGTTTCTCTGTCAAACCCTAGCCAGCTCCAGATCCAGATTCAGCAAATCAAGTGGGGCTGATAACTTCCAAGCATGGAAGTATAGGATTGGGTTAATCCTAGAAGAGAATGATTTGGACACCTACATAAGTGAAGAAGTTCCAGTTCCAGAGGGAGATGAGGCTAAGGCCTTACAAAAGAAGACTACAAGCAATCCTGGCAGGTATGACTTGAGGAGATACAAGTATGTTTTGAAATCTGTTCATGATTAAGTTTATGATATGTTTGTCTTCGTATTATTGAGGTTAGTACAATCTTGATTAATTTTAGACTTGCCTTATCACCTTAGTAAAAGTATGAATGCATGTGAATGATAAAAGACATTCATTGATTAGGGTTATGACACTTATGATTGTACTAATGCACTGTGGTGTTGTATGAGGATGATGTTGTCCGCTAACATGAAAGGTACATCAAGAAAGAAAAATCAAGTTCTAGATCGAGAACATATGACCATGGTGACATGAAGACAAAGACTCATCCATAGCCATTGATCGCATAGAAGCTCTACTTACGAGGTATGTATAATTTGGTTCTACAATACTTAACTTATGAGATATGCAGGTTACTAGCACAAGGTCTCTAAATCATTTAAGAGAACAAAGAAGACATTGTTTGGGTATGTTAGACATAACTAGCAAACATGATAATCCAGGTATGTCTTTCCTGTATCAAGTTAGAATCCTACCTTTTGTTAATAAGTATACTTTTGTATGATTGATAATGATTATTCATGAAGTTATAAGTTTGAGTAATCATGGGTTTATGCATATTATGCTTCTTAGTTTGATTAATGATATGAAAAACTAGAAGAGTCCTATATTCAAATAAGAATATGCATGAGCAAAAGAAGTATTCCCTGAAACCTTGAATACTAACGCTTGTGATAAATTACATGTGTATGAAATGATCATGACCATACATATTTAGAATCATAATGTTTTGATAGTATTGAGATTATACTAATGCATGTATGATTATGTATGAGATCTTGAGGATGACACAATGATGACGCTAGTGCACACTTAATCATGCATAGTGGTCTAGGATGGATATAAGTTCAAAGACAGATAATCAAGGAAGCAAAGATCAAGAGGCCGGAGCACACTCCAATGATTCCTGTAAGGAAGCAAAGATTGAGAGGGAGTTCACCCAACAAACAAACAAAGATATGTCTTTGAATTGTCATTTCTTGTATATATAATTACTTAAATGATGTTGTTCAGTTATGTACATACTTATGTTCCTAGATTTAGGATGTATATTATGCATTTTAGAAAAGTTGCATTAATGAACAAGATACTACTAATATGGAAGTAATGGGTAAGTGGCCTATGGTACTATACAACATTCCATTGCTACTTATCTAGAATGAAACTCTTTGCTGACATGTTGGGAGTTGTGCACACTCTTAACAATGTTCTAGTAGAGATGGAAGGCATCTAGAAAGTTACGGGATATGGATAAATGTTGTATTGAAGCATTGGCTAAGATAATTGCATGACTATATGACATATATCTTTATGTGTAAGAATGTGTTCTAAAGTCTATGAGATGTTTCTAATCATGCAATTGAACTTGTCTTGTAGGAAAGACCGTGTACCATCACCTACAAGAGAGACTTGTTTCGAAGAACAAGTGACGAGGACTCAACAATGACATTTGTTCCAGCAACGAAGCTACCTATTGAAGATATTGAAGAATCTGAAGTTCCCAGCATCTGGGATGCAGTAATGGAAGGATGCCATGATCGAGGAATACCAGTCGATCAAGAAGAATGATGTTTGGGATGTGGTCCCAAGACCAGAAGGGAAGTCTGTTGTGACTTCCAAGTGGATCTACAAGATCAAGCATACTGCAGATGGCAACATAGAGAAAAACAAGGCAAGATTTGTGGCTCGTGGCTTCTCTCATAAAGAAGGGATCGATTATGAAGAGACTTTTGCACCTGTAGCTAGATTCACTTCCATTAGAACAATACTTGCTTTGGCTGCAGTGATGAAGTGTAAGACACACCAGATGGATGTCAAGACAACTTTCTTGAATGGTGTAGTCAAAGAGGAAGTGTATGTGGGGCAGCCACTCAATTTTGAGACACGTGACGGGGAGTCATATGTGTACAGATTGAAGAAAGCCTTGTATGTCTTGAAGCAAGCACCCAGGACATCGTACGGCAGGATAGACAGCTTCTTGTCCAGTTTGGGCTTTACCAAGAGTAAAGCAGATTCCAACCTTTACTACAAGGTTGAGGAAGGAAATCCAGTGATACTCCTACTGTATGTAGATGACCTGTTTGTGACAGGTGAGATTGGGTTGATTGCTGATATGAAGAGGAAGCTTGCTGCCGAGTTCGAGATTAAGAACTTGGGTATGATGTATTACTTTCTAGGTATGGAGGTGTGGCAGAGTGCAGATGGAATCTTCCTTGGACAAGGGAAGTATGTAGTAGAGATCCTGAAGCGGTTCGGGATGATGGACTGCAAGGCCATGGCCACACCTATGGAATCGAACTTGAAGCTATTGAGTGATGCTTCATCAGAGTCAGTTGATTCCATGATGTATCATCATATGATTGGGTCCTTGGTGTACCTAATGAACACGAGACCAGATATTTTCTTTGTGGTGAACACCTTGAACCAGTTCCTGACGGATCCTAGACATGTTCACCTGATTGCTGTAAAGCATATTCTGAGGTACCTGAAGGGTACAGTTGATTATGGGCTAAAGTATGATGCAAATCAAAAGTTTAACCTGGAGGGTTATGTTTATTCAGATTGGGTTGGTAGTGCTACAGATAAGAAGAGCACTTCGGGGTGCTGCTTCAGTATGGGATCAGGTGTGATCTCTTGGTTTAGCAGGAAGCAATCATGCATAGCACTGAGTACAGCCGAAGGAGAGTATGTCGCAGCTTGTTCGGCCAGTTGTGAGGCAGTATGGCTAAGGAATCTATTGTCTGACTTATTTGATCTCCAGTTGGATGCTACTTGTATCTATTGTGACAACCAGAGTTGTGTGAAGTTGTTAAAGAACCCGGTGTTCCATGACAAGTCAAAGCACATCGAGATCAAATATCACTATATCAGGGATATGGTGTAGAGAAGAGTAGTGAAGCTCTAGTATGTTGCGATGGATGAGCAGATTGCAGATGTGTTGACCAAACCACTAGCTAGAGTGAAGTTTGAGTACTTTAGAGAGAGGCTTGGTGTTCTTCAGATAGAAGATACTTCGAGGAGGAAGTTATGGGACACATTTGCAGGAGCCATTCCAAGCATGGTGGTAGGAGGATCCTTCCCATGGTTGTGGATGTAAGAGTTGTGTGATGAGCATCAGGATGATGCTCCAGATATTGCTATGATGATCAGATTGATCATGTGTGATGAGCATCAGGATGATGCTCCAGATGATATGCATAAGGACGATGCTATAATGATGATCAGGTTGATCATGTGTGATGAGCATCAGGATGATGCTCCAGATAATATGCATCAGGACGATGCTATGATGATGATTAGGAAGATCATGTGATGATGATGTGCATCAAGATGATGTACTGTATGATGATGATCAGTATGATCATGAGCATCAGGACGATGCTCCATGCGAGGATGATCAGGTTGATCATGAGTATCAGGATGATACTCCGTGGCCATGGACAGGTTGTGCAGATGCATGTAATCAGTCCTGGAGATCCGGACAGGTTGTGCTAGGAACGTAAAAGATCCTGGGATGCTCTTTAGAGATCTTGCAGGTTGCAAGGCACTCTTTTAAGGTTTTGCAAGAATCGCATGTAATCAGTCTTGGAGATCCGGACAGGTTGTACTAGGCACGTAAAAGATACTGGGATGCTCTTTAGAGATCTTGCAGGTTGCAAGACACTATTTTAAGGTTTTGCAAGAATCGCATGTAATCAATCCTGGAGATCCGGACAGGTTGTGCTAGGCACGTAAAATATCCTGGGATGCTCTTTAGAGATATTGCAGGTTGCAAGACACTCTTTTAAGGTTTTGCAAGTTCACATGTAATCAGTCTTGGAGATTCGGACAGGTTGTGCTAGGCACGTAAAAGATCCTAGGATGCTCTTTAGAGATCTTGCAGGTCACAAGACACTCTTTTAAGGTTTTGTGAAGGTCATGTAAAATATATTGGGAGATCCGATAGGTTGAGCAGTAAGCTTGTAAAATTCCTGGGATGCTCTTTCGAGGTTTTGTTGACGCACATAATCAGCCCTGAGGATTCCACAGGATGGCCAGATATGATGAAGACCTACCGGAGGCTAGGCCTACAACCAGCATGAAAAAGGGTTGGCTTTTTAGAACTTCCTATGACGAGAAGAATTGAGAGATAGCCCAGTGATCGAGATGACGAGTACAGCAGCAGTGACGATGATGCTCCATGATCTAGTGACAATGATCCAGCTCCAGAATTGAAGACTTGTGCGTATGTGTATTGATGACCCGTGTTAAGAGAATACCTTCCTAGTTACGAGGGAGTGTTGATGTATTTGTAACTTCTGAAGATATTCACTTGTATATTGTATGTATTACATTTGTACTTTATTGTATCCCCAACGGAGATGTATTATTCCTCCAGTTGGAAGTGTCGTCATTTGTATTTGCAAGTGTCGCAAGTTTATTGTAAGTGTCATAACTTATATTTGATGGGCTATTAGACCACCTTAGAGGGGTCGGCCCAGTGTGGGTCAAACGGTTATTAGACCACCCTAGTGGGGTTGGCCCAGTGACAAGTGGTAATGGGTTATTAGACTCTCCTAAGGGAGGTCGGCCCAGTTAGAGTAAAGGCAAGTCAAGTCATTGTATAAATAGAGAGCGTGACTCTCTCATTCTATTCATTCAATCACTCACTCACTTCGCATTAGTGAGAGAGAGGAGGAGTGCGCACAAGTGGAGGAGGAGCAGCTATTAGGAGACTATCTCTTGTTGTGGGGTTTGATCTTTGTGATCTTTGTATTGGTGCTCATTCTATCTCTGAGGAAGTTGCGGGGTTTTTCACCTTCTTGGTTTTACCCGGTGAAATGCTTTGTGTCTCTTGTCTCTTGTGTTTGATATGTTGTACATGTTGTTCTCTCAGTTAGGATCCTAAATCATATTGAATTAAATGATGAAAATCTAACAGACCACACGACAAAATCATTGAAGTTCATAGAGAAAGAGGTCGAATGGGAGAAGGACCGAATAAGCCTCAAAGGCCAGATTTAAGACCTTAAGGGAAAATTGACGGCTTTGGCATAGGAAAAACAAATTGTTAATCAAGCAGGTGAAGGGACCAATACAGATGGCCTAGTTCAGGCTATGTCCCAGGTTAGTTTAATGGAGGTGGAGATAAAAGAGTTGAAAGAAGGAAAAAGAAAGGTAGAGGAGGAGAACTAGAAAATGGAGGAAGAAATGCAGGCCTTGAAAAATAAGGACAAGGAGCTGGTGGATAGAAACCAAAGGTTCATAATACAGGTGATAGGGTATATCCCAATGCAGGGTGCCAAGCACATGATTTGGGATTCCATTATTTCCGAAGCTACTAATTTTAGGCCCTACCTAAGTTTTATGAAAGAAAAGGGAAAAGTAGCAAATGATGCTCTGGAGAGTTGTATGGCTATGACGGGTGAAAGAATACCGCAGATTTCGACTACCGAACATATAGAAATGAGGGTATCAGTGAAAGAGATGACAGTCTATGAGATTCCCACAACAGATCAATGGAAAACAGTGGAGAAGTATGGGAAAACAAAGTACATCCTACGCCCCTGAGAATTTGTTGCTCAAAGCTCCAGCATGCAGTCTCCCATCCAGCGATCGAGGCACCAAAGACCCAAGTAATGGGAATTTTGACATGTGGACCATTTTGTCTAGAGTAAATGTAAAAGTGAAACCCACGTATTTACCAAGTTAGTTACAAGTTTGTTAGGGTTTCATTTTAGAGAAGTGTTATAAAAGGGCCATTTGGTCGTCATTGTAAAGGGTTGAAACCTGTAATAGAGAAAGACATTCTGGTACTGAGAGTGCTTCGATTATTGTAAAGTTTTACCTTGCAGAAATAAAGCTCATTTTGGAGGATGAAGATTCATGTGTTGTTTGTGTTGTGGTCTGTATTTTCCCTTTTCTCTGTGAATCATTTTTTCTAGTGAAGATCTTCCATGTCGTTTGTCTTCTTATGCTTATGGTGAACGTGTTATTTTTAATACAGAATTCATGCAAATCATGCTCTGTCTTAATTGCACCTAAGCATTCCATGCTTTCTTCTAAATTCAATATTAAATTCATTTGTGTCGATGCTTAATGTTGATGGGTTTGTTTAACTTTCTTTCAAATATCACTTGGTAAAAGAACTTGATTGTGGGATAGCAACTACCTTGCCTTCATCAAGATTTATGTGGTTTATTTCTGCTGGTCTTTAGAAATATCAGACGTGACTCCATGCCCAATGTGATTCATATGTTTTCAGCCAAACTTTAAAATAGAAATATCTGTTTCTTGAAGAATGCTTCTAGCCATTGTATTCATCATTTGAGAGAGCCCTCTCTAGTAGGAAAGAAGCCAACTCTCCTCCTAAAGGTTGGTTTGAAATAGTTACCTCAGGGTTGTCCTTCCGCAACCAAAGGGTGAATCCTGAGTGATAACATTCTGGCATCGTTGTCAGGGAACGAATGTTCAAATTCTCCTTGGGAATAACAACAATGTAATCAGATTTCTGTGGGCAAAGAGATTTGATATTTAGTATTGGTTGTATTTTTCCCTAGCAACTTCACTGTCAAAAAATTTTAGATTTAAAAGGCGACTCCATGAAAGACACTGTGGCTCCCAGAAGGATTCCCATGAGGAGAAATCTAGACTCTCAGATGTTCTCGGGGGTGGAGAGTCCAGAAAAGATTCTAAGGAATATTAAAGGAAAATGTCAAGAAGGTACTTCTCAAACAATAAATCTGTTTCCTCATTTTCAAGAAGAATTGTTAGATGATGAAAATGTTGATTTAAGTGAAGAGTTTGAAAATTCTTTGTTGAGGTCTAAATCAGAATCAGATTTAAAAGAAACTGTAATTGATCAAAATGGATTTCAGTCATATTTTTTACAGTCTGTTTGGGAAGATTTGCTAAAGTTTGGAAGCGTTGGGTCTAGAAAATCTAAAACCCAAAGAATACCATTAAGAAGCCATAATAAGCTTGTTCCAAACCCACCAATAGTCATGGCTGCTAGGTTCGCCCCACTTGCTCTACATGTTGTTTTGCATGACCTCCCTCAGAACTACGCACATAGAATCACACTGTTTGATGGGGAGGGGAGTTATACAGCCCAACAGCATATTGATAGATTTGATGACTTCATTGACCTTGAGGAGGTGGATTACGATGATGCTAAAATGAGGTTGTTGGCGCATAGTTTATCTGGGGAAGTAAAGAAATGGTTCAGGACACTTGCTGTGGGATCAATACATTCCTATGATGAATTTGTGACTTGTTTACTTGAGAGGTGGGAAGACAAGAAAAACCCTTCGCAAACCCTAACCCAATATAACAATCTGAAGAAGGGGGGTTTTGAGTTTGTCCAAGAATTTTCCACTAGATTCATGAGGGTTTATAATTCCATCCTTGCTGATGTGAAACCCCTAGTAGGGGCTGCAAAACTACATTATGCTGATGCCTTTGAGGGTGATTTATCTTGTATGCTGAGAGAAAGAAAGTCAGCCACTCCACCAGACATGTTAAAATACGCAGTGGAGGTTGAAGTGAACATGATGGCTTATGGGAAAATGAAGCAGAAAACTGATACAGAGAGAAGGAAGATTAGGGAAGAAAACATAGCTTCTGCTTCCTCCCCCACTGATGCTAGGATCGACATGATGATGAAGAAAATGGAGAAACTAATGGACAGATTGTCCTTAGAAAATTAACCCCAAGGTAGAGATCAACAAGATCCTCCAATTAGGAACCCGAATTTTAGGAGACAGGTCCCACCTCAAATAAGGAAAAGGGATCAAAGAGATCAAAGAATTACAAGGAATGTTGTAGATGATCAAGTAAGACCCCCATTTCCTGAGAACTACGTGGATGAGGAAGGAGAAACTGAATTTGTGGAGAGTGAAATCCATCATTTTGACGATCTTGATTCTGAAGTTTATTTGATTAAAACAGAGCATGACATGTTTTCCAGAGATAGGGAATGTAATACCCTCGAGTTGGAGACAGAACAATACCAGGTAGGGTATCAAAATGCTGTGAGTGATCTCCAGAGGAAGATCAATCTCAGGAACAGGGATGTAGTGGTGGACAAGGGGAAAAGTCCCACATGTTTACCCTCGACCAGCCAACACAAAAAGGATAAACCAAAAGAAGAAGTGGCAAAGAAAATCCTAGAAGTTAAAAAGGATTTAGTCAAAGAAAATGATAAACCACTTGCTCCCTTTAATTTACAAAATGAGATGTCAAAGGTCAAGATATCCATCCCTTTCAGTGAATTATTGAAGAATGGTGAATATAGAGAACAGATCTCAAGGATGGTTAAAGGTGAAGGACCGGTGGAACTTGATGCTCTAGAATTAAATAATGATGCTTTGACTATTATGATGGGTTCTAAGATGGAAGATAACAGTTTAGAAGAAGTTCCACCTTTCTATGTAAATCTGAATATTCATGATATGACCCTTCATAACTGCATGCTTGACTCTGGAGCTTCTCATAGTCTAATGCCAAAGGTAGTGGTAGAAAGTTTGGGTTTAGAAATCACAAGACCTTACAAGGATTTGTTTTCGTTTGATTCGAAAAAGGTCAAATGCCTGGGGTTGATAAAAGACCTAGTGGTTTCTCTCACGAAATTACCAAATAAAAATGTGGTCATGGGCGTGGTTGTTGCAGATATTCCGCTAAAGTTTGGTGTGTTGTTATCCAGGTCTTGGGCTTCGAAGCTCAAGGGAACTTTGCAGATGGATATGTCCTTTGCTACTATTCCAGTTCCCAGTGAACACTGAAGATTATACACTAAGAAGAGACTCTCATATGTGGTAAGTAACCAGAACGATCCAAATAGCCATTCCATTTATGCAGTTGATACTGATTTAGGATCTTCTATATTTTATAATGATTCTCAGTCTGAAAAGAAAATAGATATTTATAAAAAGATAGAAGAAAACGGCCAGATTAAAGGAGAGGAAGAATTTAGACGAAAGTTGAGGATGGAAGGGACCTGGACCATGCATTTTGATGGGTCAAGAAGCAAAAAGGGTGCTGGTGCAGGCATGTGGATAGTAGCTCCAGATAGAGAATTTATAATGTATTCTTTCAAATTGGCTTTTGAATGTACTAACAATGTTGCAGAGTATGAAGCTCTAATTCTGGGATTGAATGTGCTGAAAGATCTAAAGGAAAAGAAAATAGAAGTATTTGGGGATTCAGAGCTGATTATAAATCATGTGAATGGCATATATCAGACAAAGCACCCAAAAATGAGATCATACAGAAATGAAGTATGGGATATGTTGGATAATTTCTTTGATGAACACGACGTAGTGGTGATACCCATGATCAACAACTCAATAGCAGACTCTTTGGCTACAACTGTTGGCGCTTTCAAAGAACTTGGTTTTCCGAATAAGAAATATGAGATTGAAGTCATAAATAGGCCTTCTATTCTTGACAATTCGAAACACTGGCAGATTTTTGATGATGATATGCAGATTAAAATATTTTTGGAAATGACCCATGAGTTTGCCAATACAAGTATCAATAATGAAAATCCAGATATGGAAGGAGTTTTTAACAGTGAAGAATTCCCGAAGAACAAGAAAAGTTCAGAGGATAAATCGAAGGGAAATAAATAATTCAGTTGAAGAACAATGTCATTCCCCGAGGGCTTGTGCCGTTAGAAAGGTTGTTTGATAGAAATGATGTAGCCAAGAATCTGAAGGTAGAGCCTCACGATGGAGAAGTCAAAGACTGCAACATTGGGACAAAAGAAAATCCCAAGATAGTGAAAATTTCTAAGAACCTGCCACCAAAAGAAGAAAAGAAATATGTTGAGCTGATGAAAGAATTCACAGATGTGTTTGCCTGGAGTTATGAAGATCTGAAGGAGTATGACACATCTGTTATCCAACATACTATCCCCATCAAGCCAAATGAGAAACCTTTCAAACAAAAACTCAGGCGAATAAATCCACTATTGCTACCATTGATCGAAAAGGAAGTTAAAAAGTTGTTTGATGCCAAAAATAATTGTATCACTGAGATTTTCCAGATGGGTGGCGAATCTGGTCCCTGTAAGAAAGAAGAACGGAGAGATAAGACTGTGTGTAGACTTCAAAATTTTGAACAAAGTCTCCATAAAGGATAATTATCCTTTGCCAAAGATGGATCATATTTTGTAGAAGGTTGTAGGGGCAGAGAGAATTTCCATGTTGGATGGTTTCTCTAGGTACAATCAGATCAAGGTTCTTCCAGAGGATCAGGAGAAGACAGCTTTCACAACGCCTTAGGGGACTTTCATGTACGCAAAAATGTCGTTTGGGGTTATGAATGCAGGGGCTACATTTCAAAGGGCTATGGATATTGTATTCGTAAAAGAGAAAGATAAATTTGTGGTAGTATACATGGATGATGATACTGTATACTCGAAGTTTGTCGTGGGTCACTGGAAGCATTTAGAAAAGGTATTCCTGAAATGCAGAAAATTTGGCATATCCTTGAATCCAAAGAAATCAATTTTTTCCATGGAGGAAGGAAAGCTATTGGGGCATATCATATCGAAGGATGGCATAAAGATTGATCCTAAAAGAGGAGCAGCAATTCAAAAAATTGGGATACCAAGGAGCAAGAAGGAAGTCCAATCCTTTATCGGTAGGGTGAATTTCCTAAGGCGGTGTGTTCCCAGTTTTGCGGAGATTCTAAGGCATATTTCAGATATGTTAAGAAAGGACAATGAAATCAAATGGACCATTGAAGCCAAGAAATATTTCACTGACATTAAGAAAGCCCTGACGGAAGCCCATGTTTTGATCAGTCTTGACTTTTCAAAGGAATTTATCATATTTTCTTATGCATCCCAACATACTATAGTTGGAGTCTTGCTGCAAAAGAATCAAGATAATATGGAACAACCAATTGCCTTTTTTAGCAAAATTTTGAGAGATGCAGAACTTAAATATAATATAATGGAAAAGCAAGCTTATGCATTGATAAAATCTTTAAAGGATTTCAGGGTTTACATTTTGCATTCTCACACTATTTCATATGTTCCATCTGCGGCTGTCAAGGATATTCTCACCCAACCAGACCCTGAGGGAAGGAGAGCTAAATGGATAGAATTCTTGTTAGAATATGACCTGTATATCAAGCCTACTAGGTTTATCAAGGGGCAGGGTTTGGCGAAACTGATGGTAGAGACCAACTACGACGCTTTGGATATGAACTTGATTTCTGATCTTTTAGCTGAAACAGTTCTGGAAATTCCTGTAGTGAAATATTTCTCTTTGTCGCCTTGGTACAGTGACATTATATATGTCCTGCAGAATCTGCAAGCACCCCCAGACCTGGAGAAAACCAGAGCAAGGTCAATAAAATTGAAAGCTGCAAAGTTTTGCATATTGAATGAATATTTGTATTGGAAAGATCTGAGAGGGATTTTACTGAATTGTTTGCTAGAGGATGAGGCACAACATGTCATGAAAGAGTTTCACAGAGGGGTGTGTGGAGGACATCACTCCTAGAAAGCCACTGTAAACAAAATCCTCAGAGCAAGATTCTATTGGCCTACAATTTTTTTAGATGTGCACAAAGAAATTGCAAAATGTCATGAGTGCCAGATCTTTGATGGGAAAAGAGAGCTTTTTCCTTTTCCCATAAAACCAATTTCGGTCGAAGCACCATTTCAGTAGTGGGGATTAGATTTCATTGGGAAAATCAATCCAAATTCTTCAGGACAGCACAAGTGGATTCTGACTACGACAGACTATTTCACTAAGTGGATCAAGGTTGTTCCAACTAAAAATGCCACAGAGACCGTGATAATATATTTTCTGGAAGAAAATATTCTTTTGAGGTTTGGGTGTCCTAGAAGAATAGTGACCAATAATGCACAGGCATTCAGATCAAAGAGAATGGTCAGTTTTTTCCATAAGTATCATATTCACTTAAATCACACAACTGCATACTATCCTCAAGGAAATGGGTTGACAGAATCTTCTAACAAAAGTTTGGTAAGGATTATCAAGAAATTATTAGAAGAGAACAAAAGAGCCTGACATACCAAACTCAAATACGCTTTGTGGGCGGACAGGATTAGCACAAAAAGGGCCATTGGTACGTCACCTTTCCAGTTGGTTTATGGGACGGAAGTGGTTTTTCCTATTTCTCTAGGTCTGTCGGTCATGGAGTTGTTGCAAGAAATTGAGGAAGAACCAAACCACATGCAGAGAAGGATAAGTCAGATGATTGAGTTGCATGAGATAAGGGAAAGAGCTTATAATAGGACTCAAATTCATCAAGAGAAAATGAAAAAGACATTTGACAGGAAAATCAAAGAAAGATTTTAAAATGGATGATTTGGTTCTAAAGTGGGATGCCAGAAATGAAGACTATCACGGGAAGTTCGAGCATTTACGAAAAGGCCCATATATAATTTTTGCTTACCAGGGGGGAAATTCCTTCTTCTTACAAGATCAGAATGGAGAGTCTGTTGGTAGGGGCCCCGTAAATGAGAGGTACCTGAAACACTATCTTTCTTAGCCAAAAAAGAAGAAAAGGAGTTGTTGTACATAATTTGTATATATGTTAGTAGTTTCATGGGATTCTGTACATAAGATGAGTAGATAGAGCATTCTACAATTTTATTTCAGAAATGTGTTTTGTTTTCAGTTGGATTGCCAGTTCAGTTCCAGGTGGATAATTAGCAGATTGAAGTGTGCATAGCAGATTTTTCAGTAAGGAGTATGGATAAAGTCACGTGGTCAGGCACGTGGTCTACGGGTTCTTTGCTACCTCGCAGGGAGGATAGCATCCCCAATTGGAGCCAGTTGTTATCACATATATTTTCAAAGGCTAGAATGGGGTGGCAAAAGATAAAATTTATGGTTAATATGACCCAACGCTCTAGATAGGGGGAAGCGTCGGGTCCCTTAAGGAATCCATACCACATGATCATGGGCTAGGGGCTTAGTGAAGTCCGTAGAATGGATTGGGAAAATCCTGGAACAAGTAATCGATGGTGGAGGTCGATTTTGTTAGGATATTTCTATACTCCATCCTAGTCCCACCAATATTTTGATCATTTACATTTTCAGTCATGCATGCACTTTTAGGGTTTTCATGCATCATTTAGGGTTTGCATGCATTTGTATGCATCCCAGTCATCAGTCCCTGTCACACCTAAAATCTACCCATCATCATGATTCAGTGTATACATCCCTGAAGTCATTTGGACCAAGTATTCATTTAAGAGGATTTGTACTCAGTTTGTACAACCTTTTGAGAGGTCGTCGCAGGTTGCACACTAGCAACATGCGACGTCGCAGGTTTCTATATAGCAAGGTGCGACGAGGTCTGTTAATGGGAAAAAATAGCCATTTAGAGATCTTTCTCGAAGCTTGCCCATTTGGGGGCTTATCCCTGATCTCTTGGAGAGTTGGTACTCGACCCCTAACTCATTAGGAAGATCCCCTATCTCTCTCCTACCATCTCTCAACCTATCTTATCCAGAATCTCATCCACTTAGTCCTACATATACGAGGCTCACTCCCATACCAAAGGTAGGAAGACTATGGTATCTACATGCTGGTGAAATCTCTCTTAAGACACCTTCACTCACCTCTTGGAGAATTCATGCTTCCTTGGAAGGGCTTGGTAATTGGCTTGTGGGGAGAAGGGCTGCTACGTTAAGTCATTGGTTGTAGTTCTATATCTCTATCATGTACTCCTCTATTTGCAGTAATACAAATGCTTTCCACCAATATCGCTCTTATATGTGATGATGTTGTGTTGTGACCTGCTCAACTGTTTACATAGATCTCTTATTGTATAGATGCTCTTTACTCGTTTCTCTTTTCTATGTCTTAACAGGTCTTGCAGCTTGGATCTGACGACCATGGGATGTGGAGCAACATTCGGGAGAAAGGATAGCGAATCAAAGAGGTAAGACATCTAGCACTTGATCCTTAAGTAGATCTAGGAAACGTGTTTGTAGTCTGTTCTATTTGTTCTAGACTCACATTGAGCTAGGGAGATCTGACTCACCCTCGGTCGAGTGGATTGTCTGGTAACAAATCTGGCGACCATACTGGGGATTATTCTTGTTTAGTGATTGTTAATCTGAGTCATTTTCAGTTGATTACTTGTCACAAGCCTTGTTGTCATTTATTTTTCCATTTTCCTTCTTAGGATTGATTCCATTGTCAGATCTTCACGTTGAAGATCCTGATCTTCTTCCTTTAAGTTTATACTACTCAGTTTCAAACTTGTTGGTGGTTCATTATTAGGAGATCTGATTCATTTTTTAATCTAGAACTCGCCTGTCGCACCTGGGCAGTGAAAACAGAGCGACACTGTGTTTTTCTGAGTCTTTATTCTTTGACTGTTGCTTGCTCGTCGCGTCTTGTGCATTAGTAGACTGCGACATCGTCACATATCTCGTGCAGGTAAACTGTGACGTCACACTGTCTGCAAAGCCAGAGTGCGCCGATCTATCGAGACTTAGTATGCAGGCATCCATCTTCTTGTTTGACAGTCTGAGCCTTGTTTTGATGTATGACTCCCTCTGTGCTGCAACATCCAGCGAGAGATCCCATTTTGATTTGTGTGTTGAGAGTTTGGTTCATTTGGATTGACTTTGGGTTCCGCTTTGGACAAGTTTGAGATCGTTAGTGGTGGATACTTTTGTCTCCCCCACCTTCATCCATTCACTCTTGCATTCCCTTCCTTCCATCTCTGATCTGATCATTACATTGGATCACCTTCTAGAACTCATCTACTTTTTTTTTTAGCTTTGCTTGCCTAGTTTGCTTGTTGCTGCTTGATTTTGAGTTAAGAGTGTCTTTTTGCTTGGTTGAGTGCTTGTCTTTTCTTGAGTTTTCTGAGTATATGAATGCTGCGAGTAGCATTTTCTTTTCAGTCATTTAGATCTGAAAGCAAAGTTGTCTTCAAGTTTATTGTTTTGATACATCCATTGGAAAATTAAAAGTGCTTCTTTCCCATTGTTTCTCAAAAAGTTATTGAAGAAAGATCATTGTGCATTGGAATGTTTTGGAAAAGATGAATGGAAATATGATTGATTGTGTTTTTCTTGAATTATGAGTTATTGATCTTCTTGAAAAGCCCTAGTACATTTCGTGTTTTCTCAAAAGTTGTTTCCATGCTTGGGAAAGATAGGTCCATTTTTTATTTTTGTTGCCTTTAGATCATTGAAAAGAGAAAGTTAAAAACTTGCATTTTCCGTTTCGGAATCCTCTCAACTCATTACTTAGTGTTGTTTTGACTTGAAAAAGAAAAGAAAAGAAAAAATACTTTGATTTGGCTAGTAGTGTTGTGAACGTTTGTGTGTTTCGTTGAAAAAGAAACAAGTACTTTCATTGTCAAATTTGTTTGAATTGGGAATTGTGTTGCATTGAGTTTGTTTGGCAATACCATTGGAAAAAGATTTCTCCTTACCATAGGTAGAATTCATCGAAAGAAAAGAATATTTTGTGCATGTAGCTAGGGCTTGCATTTTGTTTCTGATTATGTACTCACCTCATGCATTCATCTAACCGTCCAAGATAAAATTGACGGTAGAACTAGGTAAAATTTTTAGTAACTTGTGTGTAAGTTAGAGACGTGTTCCGGCATCGTTAAGCGTGGCAGCTGTCGTTACTTGCCAGCACTAAAGTCCGGGGGTATTGTAGTCTTCCACGTACATCGGTATATCAAGCTCCTTCACATACCCACCAAGTACCATAATTCGTACTTGGCGTATATTGAAGGGTGTATCACGTACTCGACACGTATATCGGAAGGTCTTGTGCCAACGGCTGTGCATTAGACAACACCACTATGGATTTGAGCTCCCATGTACCTTGCATATATCGGGAGACACCATTAGGATTCCTGAAACCAACCGAGTTAACCATTTGGCCGTCTTGGCAAAGTAATACACCGAGAACAGCACTCGGGGAGATTAGCACGCACGTCCTGTCCAGGTAATCGGGTATGCAGGCAAGGGTACGGTCCCAATCCTCCTTGTCGTGTCATATTATTGGACCCTGCAGTATATTGCGGTTTGCGATGCCTTGATAATCTCGTGAGGTTCCAGACTTTTGAATCCACTCTGTCACATAAGTTTGCTTGTTGCCTTAGTTTGAGTAGGTTTTCTTGGACTACTTTTCTTTTAGAATACCTTTAGGAGAAACACTGTTTCGGCCTTTTTTGGCTGATTTTCCTGATACTCTAGCGGATTTTCCCTAGAGAAGGTCCTGTAGGATTTTGAACTTGCCACCCGAATTTCCCCTTAATCCGGAGGTTATTTCGAGGGTAAGAATGGATCAGCGTAACGCAGTCGTAGTTACTGAAGTAGGGAACCCCACTTTGAATATTGGAGGACATTTGTTTCCACCAGATTCACCTGCCTCTCATCCCACGCAGGATGAAGGAGCACAAACCCCCACTTCACATGGCCTTTCTCCCATCATCTCGGGAGAGCCTGGATCGTTGGAATGGATAAACCGACCCCAGGATGACCCTACAGCAGCTGTTGGTCCTTTAGCAACTTACTGGACATCTTCTACAGACCATCCAGTGGCTCATTTTGCCACCTCATCCTCACCCAGTGAGACTACTCCGGAAGACACTTTGGCCTACTTTCGTGACCAATTGGCTCACTTTTGTTTCATAGCTGAAGAGTGTTGGTAGTCAAGTCTCCAACGACAGGTCAAAGACCCATCGTTACCCCCTTACCAACCCATCCCAATTCGTTTGATATCTTTCGGATCACCTGAAGCACCCCACCACGTGACCACTAATGAGACTGGTCAACCCTCGTAGGAATCCAGTCCTACACCTCAAGTGAACCAACCGGTGGAAGGACAACGATCCAACACACCTGTCACTACCACGGTTACTTTACCAGTTCCTCCCCCACATCAAAATTCGAGGGGAGGGTATTCCATTCCTACGGATTATCTTATTGGTAATGTTATTACCACGGTAGCTAGTCAACAAACCACATTGGTTCAACCTTTTAATAGTGGTCAGCCCATTGTGGCTGGGGGGAAACCCCCGTTTCCTAACCAGAACGTAGGCGGTGGAGTCCCCAACGGACCTTCCGTTGGACCCTCCCAACCCGCTAGACCTTCCACCACGGGATTATCTCATGTTGGAGGGTCGTCCAATGTAACCCAACCCTCATGGATTCAAGTGTATCTAGGTTCTTTTAACCCTGTGCCAGGTCAACCTAATCCCGGAAACGCGCCATATGGGACACCTTATCCCGGGAATCCATACATTCTATGGGGGCAACAACCTGTGTTGCAACACGGACCCAAACCGACTATCCCTCAAGTACCACCACCCCCGATCGGTCCTCCCCCACCTCATGTTGGAGGCAGCGGGCCCCCACCTAACATTGGTTGAGGCCCACCTCATTTTACCTACAACCCCCCTCACCCTTCAAGCAGTGGCAGGAATGGTCCACCACCTCCTCCAAGCGGAGGCGGCGGCAGACCACCTTATCATGGTGGAGGAGGACATTTCCCTTCGGGTGGCAGCGGTGGTCCACCACCCCCTCCAGGTGGAGGCCGTGGAGGACCTAATTACCATGGTGGTGGCAGTGGTGGTGGAAACCCTCATCCTTCCGACAGTGGAGGTGGTGGGGGCCCCCACCCATCTGGCAGCAGAAGTGGTCCACCACCCCCTCCAGGCGGAGGCTGTGGAGGACCTAATTACCCTGGTGGTGGTAGTGGTGGTGGAAACCCTCATCCTTCTGGCAGCGGAGGTGGTGGGGGCACCCACCCATCTGGCAGCGGAAGTGGTCCACCACCCCCTCCAGGCGAAGGTGGTGGTGGGCCACCTTATTACGGTTATGGACCTCCACCTCCTCCCGGTGGTGGTGGTGGACCTCCACCCCCTCCCGGGGGTGGAGGTGGACCCCCACCTTATTGGAATGGACCACCCTATGGTGGCGGACCTCCTTACGATCCAGGCGGCACAACCCCCTATGGTCAGTTTTATCCTGGTACACCTTACGGTCAGTTTAGTCCTTACATGCCATATCCGTATTATCAATACACACAGCCTAATCCACAGCTGCCCTTTCTGGCTACTTTGGACTTACCTGACCTCTCTTGTTTAACCAACGACCCTATTTACCATGGATCTAATTGGACACCGATTCAGGTGAAACTTTCGTCTGATATCCCCAAGTTTGACAGCAAGCTGGGTGAAGACCCCAAGAACCATGTGATGACATACCACTTATGGTGTTCATCTAATTCCTTAATGGACGATTCAATTTGTCTTAGATTGTTCCAAAGGAATCTCACCGGTTCGGGTGCCAAGTGGTACATTGAGTTGCCACCACACTCTTTTCCTGATTTTGGCTCTCTTGCTATGAACTTTTTGACACATTTCCAGCTGCCTATATGGTATGAGACTGGTACTGAGCTTTTAACCTTGCTCCGTCAGAATACCGCCACTCACATTTCGGATCATATCCACGAGTGGCGAAGGAGGCGACGTCTCATTAAAGCTCCCATTCCAAATCATCTCCTAGCAGACTGGTTTACTAAATCGCTTCTTCCCACCCTAGCAAAATATGTTGCCATGCGAGGTGCTGTCACCAAATAACAAGCCATCGCGAGTGCTCATCTGTTAGACCTGGTCTATACCTAGTCTGGCACTCTGTTCAATATTTTGCATGATGCACCCTGGGATGTTAACGATCCCAAGAAACCACATAAGGGACCCCAAGCTGATGGGATCATAGGTTCCCTTACCACCCAGCCTGTTGTTAGCACTGTTGGATCATCCAACCCAACTCCGGCTGGTCACAGCACTACCAAGTCCACCACTCCTGCTGTAATCGAAGAGGTGAATTCTGTTCAATCGGCTTCATCTCAGAAGTTTAATGGCAAAAACAAGAACAAGGGGAAACCCAAGAAGTCTTCTGCCCAGCAGGAAACGAAGAGCACTCCTGAAGATACTAAGCAGAAAAGGAAACTGAAGTATCCTTGCTTACTGTGTGGAGAAGACCATTTCTCCAAAGAGTGCCCCCATAGAGACGAAGTGCAAAAGTTTCTTAGGGGTAAACCGACTCCCGCAGTCCTCAATGATTCGTTTCCTGCTCAAAAACAGCAGATGATTGCTCAAATCCCCCCAGCCCAGAGGGAACCATCTATTACTGCGCATGTTCTCATGTTGCGTAACAAGGCGATCAATTTAACTACTCGCTCGCGATCTTACGAACAGGTCCCTTCGAAGGAACCCACCGAAAGTAATTCAAAAAAATCTTTTGACTCTTTACCTGATGTCACTGTACCATCAACCTCTCTCACCATAGGGAGACCCTCATTAGATTCGATATTGCGTTCGCCCAAGAGCACGATTTGAAAAGTTGTTTTCAATCTTAATGCTCGCGTGGCACAAAATTACAATATCCTAGAGGACTTGGCCCAAGCTCCTTGCTCCATGTCTACCCTGGAAGTTTTGCAGAATTGTTCCAATCAACGCAAAACTCTTAGTTGACCCGGATTCCTCAAACACCATCATGTTCTGACTTGACAACCTTAAGCCGAGGCTCTCACACCAACTCGCATTCCAAGTTACTGTGAACCTTGGTGGGAAGATTGTCCATCACACTCTTTTGGATGAAGGAGCCTCCACTTCTGTCATGTCCATCGCTTGTTGGAGAGCCATTGGCTCCCTTGAATTGAATCGCTCTCCTACCACGTTGAAAGCATTCGACGGGCGTGGCTTTCAACCTCATGGGCTCTTACAAGCTCTTGCAGTTGAGTTGGGTGGAAAGACCGTAACCATTAACGTGGAAGTGGTCTCGGCCCTGTTAGATTATAATCTCTTGCTCGGTTGCAATTGGTTTTATACCATGCAGGTGTTCACCTCTTTAGTCTTCCACACAGTACAGTTCCCCCACCAAAGACGAATTGTTACTATTGACCAGTTAGATTTTTGTACACCGGACGCCACTACTCATCCTGGTGACCATGTTCCTTCCATTGGACAGATGTCAAAATAGTATGAGAGTGTAGGGGTTGGCCTATTGAAAGATTCATCTCTCATGGGCGTTTTTCTAGCTGTGGACCCACCTATTCATGTTGCTACAGTGAACATGATCTCTACTGAGATTTTATCTCACTCAAACGATGCTTGGCTTGTACCGGATGAAGCCACAACACACCTGTTTGGAGATATGATGCCTCTTTCACCAGCTGAACGCATTTATGAGGCTATCCAATCAGCTTCGGAGGACCTTTTAACTATGGCCTCCTCATCTTGTTCTCTACGACGGACGTCCTCTCTACCTGATCTCTTACTTCGGACTTTTCATTCAGACGAGTCCATCATGGAAGTAATGAATGTCGACGACAGTCCGTGGGATGATCTCCATCATAGGTCATCTTTTCTTCCTCCTTTTGAATACATAGAGAACAACATCCATACCCTATTTTCACCGGATATCTACCAATCCCCTCAATCCCCCATCCTTACATGTCTTACAGACATGGAGGGCAACTTGGCCAATATTGAGCCAACCACCCCGGTAGATATCTTGGTGAAACCTGGTATAGTGGAACACATTCGTATAGGCCAGAAGTGTTCCCCTGAAGAAATTGATGTTAGCACGGCCTTGTTCAAGCAATTTCGAGACGTGTTTGCTTGGTCCTACAAGGAGATGCCTGGGATAGACCCCGCAATTGTTTCTCATGAAATAAAAACCTATCCTTACATCAAACCTGTATGTCAAAAGTTGCGACCGGCACACCCCTGGAAGACTGCGGCAATAAAGGCAGAAATTGAAAAGCTCTTAAAGGCTGGCTTTATTTATCCTGTCCCATTGATGGATTGGGTCTCAAACGTCGTTCCTATGAACAAAAAGCATGGCACCATTCACGTCTGTGTCGATTATCGGGACCTTAATCAGGCTTGTCCAAAAGACAACTACCCGACCCCCTTCATTGACCAGATCATCGACAACTGTGCCGAAAGCGTCATCTTCTCATTAATGGATGGCTTTTCTGGTTACAACCAAATTGAGATCAACCCAGCCGACCAACATAAGACAGCTTTCATCTTCCCATGGGGTACATTCGCTTATCGCAAGCTCCCATTTGGCCTTAAAAATGCTGGCGCCATGTTCCAGCGGGCTATGTCGTACGCCTTCCACTATATTAAGGACTTTGTGGAAACCTACTTGGATGATCTCCCTGCTCATTCAAAGCAGTGCGAGTTCTACATTGATCATCTGACGGCCATTTTCCTCAGATGCAGACGGTACAATATCCGTATGAATCCTCACAAGTGTATCTTTTGCGTTGAGTCCGGACACCTCTTAGGATTTATCGTTTCGAAGGATGGGATCCGCATTGATCCCTTAAAGGTGGAGGCCATCATCAACCTACCACCCCCGACTAATGTTACGGAACTTCAAAGTCTCCAAGGGAAGGCGACTTACTTAAGATGTTTTGTGTGCAATTTCGCGGAGAAAACTCAAGGCTATATGAGACTGCTTAAGAAGGACGTCCCATTCATTTGGGATGATCAAGATCAAAAATCCTTCGACAGTATCAAACATGCCATTACGCATGCCCCTATGCTCCAACCGCCTAATTATTATCGAGATTACATCTTCTATCTCGCTGCTTCTGCTACCACTATCGCCATGGTCTTGGTACAGGAGGATCAAAACGCTTAGGAATATGTGATATACTATGCAAGTAAGGGTCTAGCTGATGCCGAAACTAGATATTCACATGTCTAAAAACTTGCTTTCGCGGTAGTCATTGCCGTCCAGAAGTTTTGTCACTACATCTTACTCCGCACCACCACTATCATTGCCGACTCAAACCCCATGTACCACGTACTGACACGTCAGGTGCTTGGGGGCAAGTATTCACGCTGGATTGTGATACTGCAATAATTCAATCTTCTTTTCGAGAAAGCTAAGTCTAAAAAGTCTTTGGTGTTTGCTGAGCTCATTTGCGACCTTCCCCGTCCTGATGCAGAACTTGAGCACAATGATTCATTTCCGGATGAACCATTGTTTCTCATCAGTATGACTGACCCCTGGTATGGAGATATTCTGTTGTATCTTCGAACCCAACGCTTCGATCCTCAACTTTCTTGCGACGATCGTCGTAAGATTCACTACCATGCAAATTATTATTTAATCACGAATGATACTTTGTATCATCGTGGCATCGATTCAATCCTTCGACGTTGTCTCACTCATGATGAGGCTGAATGCGTTTTGAATGACTATCACGCTGGGGCATGTGGCGGTCATCTCTCTGGGATGGATACAGCCCAGAAGATTTTGCGCGCAGGATATTACTAGCCTACTATCTTCAAAGATTGTAATGAGGCCGTTTAAAAATGTCCTCCTTGCCAACACTTCCACATGAAGAAGCGCACTCATCCTACCCCACTACATCCGGTTATTGCCATTGGCCCATTTGCAAAATGGGGCATCGATTTTATGCACTGTAAGCCTACCTTGACCGAGGGGCATAGTTACATCATTGTAGCTGTGGATTACTTCACAAAGTGGGCCGAGGCTATGCCTACATACCAAAACGATGGCAAAACCGCCGCACTCTTCATGTTTAATCATGTGATAGCGCGGTTTGGATTTCTGCAGGCCACAGTTACCGATCATGGTTCTCACTTTCAAAACCATATGGTTGATGAATTGAGCGACAGGTTGGGTTTTCGCCATGAAAACTCGACACCCTACTACCCGCAATCCAATGGACAGGTCGAGGCAATTAACAAGGTCTTGAAAACTATGATCCAGAGGATGGTAGGGACAAAAAAGTCCAACTGGCATAATATGCTCTTTTCATCATTATGGACCTACCGAACTACCGTTAAAACCACCACAGGCTTCACTCCCTTCCAATTGGTATATGGATTGGAGGCTGTTTTGCCGATAGAGTGCGAAATCCCATCTTTACAGCTCGCAGTCAAACTTCTTCCTAACACTACTGCTGAGGAAGAACGTTTTTTGCACTTAGAAAAACTTGACGAGTCTCGCCGTGATGCCGCTCTTGCTAATGAAGCACATAAGAAACGCATCAAGGCCCAATACAATAAGTCGGTCGAACCTCGTATCTTTAACGAGGGTGATCTGGTCCTCACTTATGACCAGAAACACGATAAGCTAGGAGCTGGGAAGTTCGAGTCCATGTGGCATGGACCCTACGTTATAAAACATGTGTTGGAAAAAGGTGCCTACGAGCTTGGAGATTATGATGGAATCTCTTTAGGTGAACCCTGCAAAGGGCTTTACCTGAAGAGATACTACGCTTGATCTCTCATGCATAGACTTGCTTGTATATATTGTACATGGCATGTTTTGGTGTTTTTGTGTGGTGTGACGCATTTCTTTTTGAGTGTCTTTTGATCTTGTTTCCGCTTCTCATACCATGTTCTATCTGCGTGTGCAGATGGCAACGTGCTATGGATTCGCGGACGGCGCCAGCCGGCATACCCTTCACCTTGCTTCAGCATCCTGGGTACTATATTCCCCAACAGGTGAGCTCATTAGCTCAGGAGGAAGTTTCCTAGGGTTTGCGACCAACAATGCCGCGGAATATCAGGCAGTAATCAGAACCCTAGATGATGCCATTTCCTTGGGTATGAACCACATTGTCATCCACATGGATTCTCAATTAGTGGTTTCTCATCTTAACTGGGTCTATGCCATCCGTGAGCCCATCTTACTCCGTCTCTTCAGACGAGTACGTCTCCAGGAAAGGTCATTTGAATCTGTTCAACACCTGCACATTCCACGAGAGGTAAACATAGTTGCTGACTCGATGGCCAATTTCATTCTAGATTGGTACATTGCACACACATAATACTCATAATATGTAAAAGCATTCACAACATGTAAATATAATGTACAGAAGCAAACATGTAAACAAGATCACATCACTAATCATTTGAAGAACACATAATGTATAAAACCGTCGATAACGTAGATATATATAAATCACTCAAAAGTAGTGCTGGTACAAAATCTGAAGCACGATGGCTTTCAGTGAGTCTATACAAAATCTGAAGCATCATAGCTTTCAGTAAGTACAAAAATTTGAGACCTCTAAGCTCTCAACACAAGTCTAAAAGTGCAATTAGGATGGACACCTGACTCGTACACCACCCCTGCCTCTAACAACTCTCTAACGCTGGGTGAGAAAGCAGTCTACAGTACAAGCCACCTTGCGGAGTAAGGATTTGAAGCGCATGGACGCTCCCACCCCAAATCTCTGCATGGGCCTCGGTAGGTCGTCGATGGATGGCTCTGGTACCTCCACAGTCAGCCCAGATAGGTTCCAATACACCTCCTCCATCTCCTCGACGGCAGGATGAGCACTGGTAGGAACCACTGCCTCTCCACCTCTGTCTCTCCTTTCCAGAAGGGAGAGACCTACTAGTCACATGGGACCCACATCTGCACACACATATAATGTACTTGTCAGCACTACATCAAAAAAATAATATAATTCACAAAACTAAAAAGTACAAGGGATTTTTTCTTACCGATATCACCCCATCCTGCACCCTCTAGAAGCACTAAGTCGGGATCCTCTCGGAAGTCCGTGCCACCGTATGGAAAGTCCTCGACCATGAGTAACTATCCTTCCAGCCAGCTAAAGAACTCAAGACCAAAACTGATGATGGGACCCCACCATGGCGGGTCATCACCTCTGCCCACCTGAGCATGTGTGGATCTCTCAAATCCCTGTCATCCAGTACCACCTGCGGGCACAAGAGAGGAACCCGCTCCAAGAGGAACGACACTATGATCGATCCGTATCCAAACTGCTTGAGCTCCCCATTCCGACACTTGGTCAGCTGAGCTCGGATTTTGGTGAGGATACCCTTGCACTAGTTGAAGACCATGGGAGACTTGCAGTCTTCCGCGTATAACATCTGAGTCCGAGTAGCCGTATTTGGAGCTTGGCTACCCGCCACCCTGGTAATAGTAAGCAGTATGGTCCTCAGTGGATGACTCACCACATCTCTGATGAGTATCTTCCCGCTGGAAGGACGAGAAGAAGCTATGCAGTACTGTGCCACCATGTCCTCCACTATACAATCACTGGCCCGTGTCCCAGTGAGTTGTACACCATCCCCTCTTCGAGACAAACCGGTCAGAAAGTAGATATCCTCAATATCAATTGTGAGGATATGCTCACCTATAACAAAGTATTGTTGGGCCACATCCCAACTCTGGAGTATGTGTGCCAAGAACGGGATCTGGGCTCTCATCCCCTGTATCTCGAAGAATTTGAGCAACCCACAATTTCGCAAAGCAGCCATACATTGTGGATCATTTGCGGCTTGCTCATCTTCCACTTCATGTTCTCTTTCTCGCCACTCTAATACCATCTTTGCTTGCTGATAACCTGCCAAAAGGAGCATTTAAAACATGTTAGGTCCTTTCCCAACTTGCACAAACTCATTTTTTGGGATATTTTTTATGTTTGAGTTGTGGGTTTCCGCCATCGCACCTCACCTTCAGGTACAGGGCGACATCATCGCAGGTCCCGTTTTCGAGGCATGCGACAACTCGGGCTCATTGCAAGTCCTGAAAGGGCCACTTGCGATGAGCTGAGGGCGCAATGGCCCCTCCCCAAATCATCAAAAAAACTCAAAAAATGAACAAAAATTGGAAAACTAAACCACTACAAAGTTGTTGGCTGAGATTTAGGCCTACCTGGTCCAAACGGCTGGTGAAATGGCGGATCGTAGCTCCCGAAATCGGCAAAGGAAGTTTTGGCTCCAAATTGCTACTTCTCCACCCAAATTGGCAATTTGAACAATGTTTCTATTTTTGGCCCATATTTCTATTTATAGAAAAGAATGGAATATTCCTTTTCAAATATTTTGATGCTTTTGGGCCATTTACTATAGTTTCAACTATTTGTCATTATATTTGGGGCTATTTGACACTTTCTCTAGTGTACAGGAGTCGTAAAGTGGTCTTTTCTAGCGTTTCTTGCATTACCAACGATAATTACAGGTATGAACACTCCTTTGAACGTTTTGTCATTATTGTTTTTGGTTAAGTCATAATTATTGCATGAGGATGATTTTACTCTTCGTTTGTTCTCGTACTCACCAAATCATGAGAACAAGTACCGAGTTATGATTTATCACTTTTCCAGGCTCGTTAAACTTCCATGGAAAAGGACACCCCCTGGAGTCCATAGTTAAGCTCTTTTCAGACTCCCTAAAATTGAAAAGATTGCCAAGCGAACTTGTCACGTTCACGCTTGTTAAAGTATTTGAATGGTCATCTTCCTGGTGATAGTTTACCCCTTTTTCAGACCAGGGGGCACTAATTACGAAAAAGGAATACTCCAGCCAATCATGACTGGAAGAGTCCTCTCCCGCGTTGTTTTACCCTTTTTCGGGCGATGAGGCTAAATTTACGAAAAAGGACCGTTGGAGTCTTCTTTAGTTCTTTTCAGACTCTCTAAATATGAAATGACGACCGAGTTTGCCTTCTATGGATTCGTTAAATTTTCACATTGAAGGGCCCGTCATGGGACGAACCCCTCCTATCCTAGGTTCAGAAAATATTTGGGATTGGACTCATCTATGAGATGAGCTATACCGAGCATCTGGTTACCCTCATCAAGCTCGTTAAAAAACACATGAGGCACTCATCATCCATGATGGGGAAAAAGGAAAGTGTTTGTGTTACATACCTTAGTGGCAGTATATCGTCGTTCTTGAACATGGCACTCATCTGCATTTGCATACCGATACTTGGGCATCTGTCTGTCTATGAGTCCCCGCTTACTTTCTGAGTCTTGTTACTCTTTTGAGTCATTCGGAGAAAGCTTCCACTATCAGTTGCATTAGAAGTTTGCGTCATTCTCATGTCAATACTGCCAAGTCATGCCATGTCCATGTTCAAGAACACATTCATCACTCATCATTTTCAGTCAGTACACATGTCGTCATGTCGTTGTTACTTTGAGTCAGTCTCACATGTTATTGTACCATCCAATCCACTCTACACATCTTTTGTCGTGTTTCGTGTCGATTGATGAGGGATTCATCCTTGTCGACTTCAACTCATCATCCAAGGATTGAATCTAGAAACCAGTCAAGTACCTTGGTCCTGCATGCCTCAATGGCAGGTCACCTCGCTTTTGTCATGAGTTTACATCATTGACTCTTGATTGAAAGATTTCATATTGCATTCGACGTCAACTCATTTATTCACGCTTGATGATATGTACTGTGATACCTTGGGAATCATTGACATTAATGGTGATCTCCCTCGCACTTGTTAACGGTTTACATCAATGACCGGTAATCAAGTAGTTTCTACCATGTTCGACGTCAAGACATTTGTAGTCACATGGATATATTCGTATCATTGCGGGTTCAGCTTGAAGACCCTGGGGAGTCATGTTTTACCCAGGTTGCGATGGAGTTTGTATTGATTCATATTACACGGATCCACTTTTGTATTGGTCGTGGCTGTGTTATCAACTCATCATGGATCTATGCTTGTGTCTAATAGCCATGATTGTGTTTAGTCGGTCATTATTCCCATGCATCTGCAATGTATTGGTCGGCAGCCATGTTGTACTACATATGAGATTGTCAGTTCAGAGTCAGTTGTACTGCCGCAGCGTCCTTCATCCGACAAGTCTTTTTCCATTTTTTCTATCAAATCACTTCACCTGTACATCCTTAACAACTTCATGCTTTGGGGGGCATTCTATTACACCTAAAATCTACCCATCATCATGATTCAGTGTATACATCCCTGAATTCATCTGGACCGAGTTTTCATTTGAGAGGATTTGTACTCAGTTTCTACAACCTTTTGATAGGTCGTCGCAGGTTACACACTAGCAACATGCGACGTCACAGGTTGCTCTATAGCAAGGTGCGACGAGGTCTATTAATGGGAAAAAATAGCCATTTCGAGATCCTTCTCGAAGCTTTCCCATTTGGGGGCTTATCCCTGATCTCTTGGAGAGTTGGTACTCGACCCCTAACTCATTGGGAAGATCCCCTATCTCTCTCCTACCATCTCTCAACCTATCCTATCCATAATCTCATCCACTTAGTCCTACATATACGAGGCTCACTCCCATACTAAAGGGAGGAAGACTATGGTATCTACATGCTGGTGAAATCTCTCATAAGACACGTTCACTCACCTCTTGGAGAATTCATGCTTCCTTGGAAGGGCTTGGCAATTGGCTTGTGGGGAGAAGGGATGCTACGTTAAGTCATTCATTGTAGTTCTATATCTCTATCATGTACTCCTCTATTTACAGTAATACAAATGCTTTCCACCAATATCGCTCTTATATGTGATGATGTTGTGTTGTTTACCATCTTAACTGTTTACATAGATCTCTTATTGTATAGATGCTCTTTACTCGTTTCTCTTTTATGTGTCTTAACAGGTCTTGCAGCTTGGATCTAACGACCGTGGGACATGGAGCAACATTCGGGAGAAAGGATAGCGAATCAAAGAGGTAAGACATCTAGCACTTGATCCTTAAGTAGATCTAGGAAATGTGTTTGTAGTCTGTTCTATTTGTTCTAGACTCGCATTGAGCTAGGGAGATCCGGCTCGCCTCCGGTCGAGTGGATTGTCCGGTAACAGTCCCAGCACCTAGCCCTCAGTTAGCTAGCCCCCAGAGCTTCCTTCCACTCAGTTTCATCCCTTCTAGAGCTTAGTGCGCCCTCCTTTCACCTACTGCATGAGAAAGGCACCCTTCCTTACCTACCATTCAGTTATATTCAGTTCTCTCCTTGATTTAAGGCTTGACTCTCAACTGACTATATCACTCCGATGGACCTCCAATGAGACCTGACTGCCCATTCTGACTTCAGTTAGCTCCTCATGCACCCTCCATTGAGCCTCCTTCATTCAGTTAGTTCCATTTACACTCATATACACCTATCACACTCACTTAGACTCAGTTTGACTGATGGTTGACAGTTACTTGAGCATTGATGACTCCACTAATGATGAGATAGATTGCTAGTTGAGCTCCGATGACACTCCAGTGACCTTTTAATCACTCCATGAAGGATAATTCGAATTGCCACCTTAGGCATTCGAATCCTCATGCATTGTACTATTTATTTGTCCATATTGTGATTAATTAATTAGTGTGTGTGAAGTATTTTTGCTTCTATCCGAGTTCTACTGTATTATTATTCCGTTGCTCATTATACTGCATTGACCACTCTTCTTCTATTTTCTTGCTCAATCAATTACTTTCTTGTGAGGTATACATCATCTCTTAGATCTGCTGTGAGAATTTTCACAGATTTCTGGGGTGGAAGAGGCACGATGAATAGCGGCGAGACCCCACCCAGAGAATCAGGAGCTAACTAAGCGGTGCGCAACTTCCTTGGTTGATCGATCGTTGATCTCTAGATCAACGGTCCACAACGAATTTCGCAGCGCCAAGATGCATGAAAAATTGACACCATAAGTGGTCGTGGAATTGCAAACCACCTGCCACATGTCGCTCAAGCAGGGTTCCGCAAGTTTGAAGAGCGGTTTGGGAAACCGCTTAGAAGTCCAGTAGAACAACCTTCCGGGATATGAAAGTAAGTCGTAAAGGGAGTTAAAAAATGGGAAGATTTGTAGACGATCGACCAATGATCACCAGATCAACGGTCCAGGAGTATTTCTGCAATGCCAAGTAGCACGGAAGAATTAGGGGGAAGGTGGTTGTGGAATTGTGAAACCGCCCGACATGTGTCGTCTTCTCGAAATTCCGCAAAGCTCGGCGGTGGTATGGGAAACCGCTCGAGGGGCTCGCGGAACCACCTTTGAGGGCCCCAATTAGGTAAAGGAAAATACACGGTTGAGGTAGATGACCGTCGAAAGAGGAGTAAGGAAGATACTCGGGATAGGGTTATAAAAGATGAAGGGTCACGTGAAGGTTGACATTTGTTTTTTAGTGACAATGTCAGAGAGCTTTGGATAAGTGTGTTGCGGGGAAAGCGACGGAGGAAAATAGGGTTGCGAGCTGTCAGTGATAGGTAGGCCCTGAAACCCATGAAAATTGTTAAGAAAAAGTTATTTTAATCATGGAGGAAACTGCAGAGGCCCAGGATGTCAGAAATGATAAGATTGAGGATGCCCTAGAAGATAGGGATAGGGACGTCTTTGACACTGTAGTCAAGATGTCAGTCAGGGAGATAAAGGAAACATTAGATAAGATGAATAAGGAAGGTATCGATGTCCATAGGGTTTTCCAGTCGTCATTCATCTACTTCTGCCTAGACCAAATCATGGGATGCCTGGAGTTCGTGTCATGGTGTGTGGAAAAGTACTCCCAAACCGAGAGAGTCGCGATGAACACCCAAAAATTCGCTATCATCTGCCCTGTTGAGCCCAGTGTTATCAGACAGTCACTTGAGGTACCTTCGTCACAGTCCCATGAGCCCGAGAGTTTCTCTGAAGGAGCCATAGTTAGTTTGTATCACCAATCCTCCCCCAAAGAAAAACATATTTTCCTCGCCAGTTTCCTGAAGCAGGACCTCGAGATCCTTGACATGCCCTACCCCTTAGATTTGGATTTCTTTGATGAAAACACTCAGTTAGTCTTGTCTTTTATTGCCCAGTTCCTAGGGCTTGATAGTGATACTGTAGTAACCGAGTTTCAGCTATGCCTACTGTTCAGAATAAGCTTTGGTTTACCAGAGGTGGAGTACCATCAATTACCTTTCCTTAAATTTGATAAATCCCTGCCTGAGGATATCCATTCTCAACTAGTGCATTTCCACAATACTCGTCATTTCAGGTTCCAGCCTCATCTGATGAAGATGTTGATGTTCGCAAGCTAAAAAGCTATGAGGTTTTCGCCGGAAGTTTTCTCCGATTCACTGGAGGACATGTTCAACTATATGAACTATATTATTGCAGAAATCTACTAGTTGATCTTTGGAGAGGAATTGGCAAGAGTCTTGCTAGAAATGAGAACCTCTATGCATTTAAAGTAGGATTTAGCGGTTGGTGACTGGTTTTTGTACAAGCGGCATATTGTTATCAGGTTGTACGGGTTTGTAAAAGAACCCTACATGTTACCTGCTTTTCTGACCTCAAGGGTTTTTTCTCTAGAATTTATTAGACAGAAGTTGATTGTTGAAGATGATCACTTTTTGACCTTCAAAAAGACTTCTGACATCAAGTTCCCTTGGAAGGTAGGCCCCTTCATTGTGAAGAATAAACTTGCCCTCTCAATGATAGAGAATCAATTGGAGGGATTGGAATTCAAAAAATATGTTGTCGTTAAATATGATCCCTACCACATAATCTCTTACAGAAGGCAGCAAAACAAGAATAGAGCCTACGATCATCAAGAGGTAGAAGGTCTGGCCAAAAGAGAAAATTTTTTGCAGTACGAATCAGAGGAAGAAGCCTCGTCATGTTCGCATTTGGAATCAGACACCCCAGAAAATCCCTCATCCGAATTGGTGCTTGTGGATGCAGGAAAAAGGAGCTTTGAAGAAATCTCCGTCACAGAAACAGAGGATTCAAAAGGGGCAAAGAGGTTTAAAAATGATGTTCCGAGTGATTTGTTGTATCCACGAGAGTGGAAGAAAAGAAAAGAGAGGAGTATCGGGCCCCTGAAGTTCAGATACAACAATACAGTTTCGAGGAAGCCAAAGAAGCTGGTGGCACCAAGAGGTTCCAGTCAAGAGCCGAGATGTACATGAAATATGGACAAGACAGACACACAAGCTTCGAAAAGACAAGCAAATTGTTTCCTAGAGTCATGGATACACAAAATTTACCAATCATTTTGGTGGACAATAGAGACGTCTCTGAAAATACTCTGAACTTGGCGGTGTCATCTGATAACAAGGTGACTGAGATGAAGTTGAATTTGAAGAAAATAGTGGTCCCCGACAAGATTCAACTGCATAGGAAGACCGGGGAGGTATTATACGAAGACCTGATGAAAGCTACTATGAGGATCCCTAAATTGGAAAGTATTGTCAACAGATTGGAGATCCATTTGAGACAGGAAAGGACTGAGAATAAGGCCTACCAATAGAAGATCAAGAAGCTGCAAATGGATTTGGTTGATGATGGAGCAGACAAAGGTAAAGGTGGTAAGAAGTTGCTGATGGAAAAAGAAAACACCATTCAGATGCTCAAAATACCAACAACACAGCTCATACAGGCTTCTGAAATGACTGTGCTTGAGCAGGAAAAAGAAAACCTATCTAGAGAGCTGGATGAACACAAGTCAAAATCATTGAATTTCATAGAGAAAGAGGTTGAATGGGAGAAGGACCGAATAAGCCTCAAAGGCCAGATTTAAGACCTTAAGGGAAAATTGACGGCTTTGGCATAGGAAAAACAAATTGTTAATCAAGCAGGTGAAGGGACCAGTACAGATGGCCTAGTTCAGGCTATGTCCCAGGTCAGTTTAAGGGAGGTGGAGATAAAAGAGTTGAAAGAAGGAAAAAGGAAGCTAGACGAGGAGAACCAGAAAATGGAGGAATAAATGCAGGCCTTGAAAAATAAGAACAAGGAGCTGGTGGATAGAAACTAGAGGTTCATAATACAGGTGATAGGGCAGACCCCAATGCAGGGTGCCAAGCACATGATTTGGGATTCCATTATTGCCAAAGCCACTAAGTTTAGGCCCTACCTAAGTTTTATGAAAGAAAAGGGAAAATTAGCAAATGATGCTCTGGAGAGCTGTATGGCTATGACGGGTGAAAGAATACCGCAGATTTCGATTGTCGAACATATAGAAATGAGGGTACTAGTGAAAGATATGACAGTTTATGTTCTACCCACGGCAGATCAATGGAAAACAGTGGAGAAGGATGGGAAAACAAAGTACATCCTGTGCCCCTGAGAATTCGTGGCTCAAAGCTCCAACATGCAATCTCCCATCCAGCAATCGAGGCACCAAAGACCCAAGTATTGGGAATTTTGACATGTGTGCCATTTTGTCTAGAGTAAATGTAAAAGTGAAACCCACGTATTTACCAAGTTAGTTACAAGTTTGTTAGGGTTTCATTTCAGAGAAGTGTTATAAAAAGGCCATTGGGTCGTCATTGTAAAGGGTTGAAACCTGTAATAGAGAAAGACATTCTGGTATTGAGAGTTCTTCGGTTATTGTAAATTTTTTCCTTGCAGAAATAAAGCTCATTTTGGAGGATGAAGATTCATGTGTTGTTTGTGTTGCGGTCTGTCTTTTCCCTTTTCTCTATGAATCGTTTTTTCTAGTGAAGATCTTCCATGTCATTTGTCTTCTTATGCTTATGGTGAACGTGTTATTTTTAATACAGAATTCATGCAAATCATGCTCTGTATTAATCGCACCTAAGCGTTCCATGCTTTCTTCTAAAGTCAATATTAAATTCAACTATGTTGATGCTTAATGTTGATGGGTTTGTTTAACTTTCTTTCAAATATCACCTGCTAAAAGAACTTGACTGTGGGATAGAAACTACCTTGCCTTCATCAAGATTTATGTGGTTTATTTTTTGTTGGTCTTTAGAAATCTCAAATGTGACTCCATGCCCAATGTGATTCATATGTTTTCAGCCAAACTTTAAAATAGAAATATATGTTTCTTGAAGAATGCTTCTCGCCATCGTATTCATCTTTTGAGAGAGCCCTCTCTGGTAGGAAAGAAGCCAGCTCTCCTCCTAAAGGTTGGTTTGAAATAGTTACCTCAGGGTTGTCCTTCCGCAACCAAAGGGTGAATCCTGAGTGATAACACTAACAATGCTATAAAAAGAGCCCCACCCTTTCTCTTTCACTCACTCTATTCATTGGAGTATTTTCGAGTTTGTGCTTGAGGGTATTTGGTTCTTTTAGAAGGATGATTGTTGAGGGTCTTAGAGTTGGTTGCTAGGCTGTTTTGAAGAGAAGATTGAAGGAGTATTTTGCAGAGTTTAAAGGCTGAGATTTTTTGGAGACATTTGCAATGGATTTGGAGCAGATTTGGAGCCCATTCAAGGTCGATTGGAGGTTGATTTCAAGCTCATTCAAGGCTGAATTTCTTGGCCAAATTTGGAGGCGCTTCTTCAAACTATGTAAAATGTGCCACTTAAACCTTTAATTCTGTAGTGAATGGTCTCTCTGAAATCGTTATTTTTTTCATAGAATTTTAAAAAATAGGGTTTTTATTTGCATATTTATATTGCTTTCCATGGCTCCCAAAGATAGAAAGGATCCTACATGGGTACATTGTCAATTAGTTGAGAGGAAAATTGTGTGTAACTATTGTCAGAAGGAAGTTGGTGGGGGAGGTATACATAGTCTGAAACAACACTTAGCAGGTACAAGGGGGAATGTAAGACCATGCCCCAAAGTCTCTGATGACCTGAGAGTTGAGATGCTTGGTCATCTTGAATCCTACTAAGCCGAAAAAACCAAAAACAAGAGGGGGAAAAAATATATAGGGAGAAGTTGTAGCTTTGATTTTCTTGAGAGAAACCCTAGTTTTGAAGAATCCTCTAGTTTTCCAAATCCTATCCATGATCCTTATACCATTATTGGGGAAGAACATGTTGCAGTTGGTGGTATTGGTAGTAGTACATCCCAATTGAAAAGGCCCTGTGGTAACCCTGATTCTTTCTTTCAGCCTCGCACTACCCCTGGTGGTCAGCCCACCATTGATGCCAAATGGAAGAAGGTGGAAAAGGAGGCTGCTTGGGAATGCATTGCTAGATGGTGGTATGATGCAGACATACCTTTCAATGCTGCAAGGTCTATTTATTATCAACCTATGCTAGATGATGTAGCTTCATGTGGTTCGAGCTTCAAGGGCCCTAGTTATGAGGATATTAGGGATCCACTTTTAAAAAATGAAGTGGAAAGAGTACAAGAATACCTCATAGAGTTAAAAAACTCATGGAATAAAACACGGTGCACGATCATGTCCAATGGATGGACTGATTCAAGAGGCCAGACCATTGTGAACTTCCTAGGTGCTTTCCCAAAAGGAACTATGTTCCTTAGATCAGTGGATGCATCTGATCAAGTGAAGGATGCACATTTACTGTTTCGTCTTTTGGATGACGTAGTTGAGGAGGTGGGGTTGGAAAATGTAGTACAAATTATCACAGATAATGCCTCCAACTATGTTGCAGCTGGAAGGATGTTAGAGAACAAACATCCCACCATTTGATTGACTCCATGTGCATCCCATTGTTTGGACCTCATGATTGAGGATATTGGGAAAATTGAGTGGGTGAAAAGATGTGTGGAACAAGCAAAAACCATAACAAGATACATTTACAACCACACATGGGTTTTGACCCTTATGATAAAATGCACTAGTGGAAAAGAGCTTGCCAGGTTAGCTATCACAAGATTTGCAACACATTTTCTTACATTGTAGTCATTGATTGAGCAAAATGCCAACTTGAGGGAGATGTTCTCTTGTGATGAGTGGAATGCATCTCACTGGAGCAAGAACGCTAAAGGAAAAGACATTGTTGTTAAATTCTATGAGAAAGCATTTTGGAAAAATGCAGAGGAGATCGTACTTTTTAGACAGCCTCTTGTGAAAGTCCTAAGAATGGTAGATGGTGATAAAGCAGCGATGTGGTTTATTTATGAGGCCACGGATTAGGCCAAGGATGCAATAAAGGAAGCATATGAGGACAAAAGACAAAGGTATCTTCTTTTGTGGAAAATAATTGATGATCAATGGAACAAACAATTCCATCGGCCTTTACATGTTGCAGGCTATCACTTGAATCCAAGGTAACTAATTTCAAAGTTTTTAAGTTATGTTATTAAATTTTAATTGCAAAATTTTATCATCTTCTTAAATTGATCATCTTCTTTGTCTTGACTCTTCTAAAGGTACCATTACACAAAATATTTTGAAGCGGACGGGGATGTAAAAGAAAGATTATACAAATGCATTGAGCACATGGTCTCTGATCCCAGTAAACAAGATGAGATACACAGCAAACTCTTGCATTTCAATGAGAGCTTTGGTATCTTTTCCATGGCTACAACTATAAAATCTAGATCAAAAGATCCTCCAGGTAACTAATTACAAAGTATTTAAAGTTAATAATTTTAAATTATATTATACATAGCAGAATTTAAGCCAAACTTTTAAATTCATTTGCTAATTTGTCTTTATCTTTACATGCAGCAATTTGGTAGCCAATGTCCTGATTTGCAAAAGTTTGCAGTTTGAATATTGAGTCAAAGATGTAGTGCTTCTGGTTGTGAACGCAGTTGGAGTGTTTTTGAGCATATACACATCAAGAAGCGAAGCCGTTTAGAGCAAAAACGGTTGAATGATATGGTATTTGTTCGGTACAACCTTAGGTTGAGGCACAACCAATTGCTAAATAGGACCCCTGAATCGTCTTCCATATTCTTAGATGATGGTGATACCTCATCAGATTGGCTTGTCGAGGCTCAACTAGCAGCATTTAACATTGATAATGAAGACCTTTCATGGATAAATTTGGACCCACTTCCACAACAGCAGGATGTGGAAGTTGATGTTGGATAGGTGCCTTCTAGACCAGGGGAGTCAAGTTAGGTGGCCAAATCCCAGACTCCCAATATTGAGGATCGGGATGTAGATGATGGATCAGAGTCTAAGTCAGAGGTCTTTGAGCCTGAGGATTCTGATGATTAGATTGTTTAGTCTTTGACTCAACTGTTTTCTATATGCCATTTAGAGCCTTTTTGTTGATGTATTTTGATTCAGACATGTATTGCACTCGACATTCACTGCTATTTTGGTTCTATGCACTCTTATTTGCTATATACATGAGAAACTTTGCATATTTTGTGTATAACGGTTTGAATTCACATGGATGCACATGAATACACATAATTTTCCAAAATTTGAATATTTTATGTATTTTTCGTGGACCAGTTTTGTGATCCTGTTTTTTTTCGGTTTTGGTCCAAATCCAGATCTCGGTGTCGACCGGTTCGACCACCAGTTTGGTTTTTGTAACCTTGGATAAAACGACCTCTAGACACCCCCAAGATAGGTACATGTTATATCACACTTGCTTATTGTACCTAGGGCGCATGAGGGAAATCCACCCTCCCTCTCTTGAGATGTTATGTATTGTAAAATAAATTGATCTCATTCATTGATCACTCAAAATCAAGATTAAATCCCAGCCATTGATGTTAGGGATTGTGCTCTCCATTTCCTATTTAAAGGAGAGAGAAACTCATTGTATTCTCTCTTGCATCTTAGCTCTTGAAACTGTGAAATAGGGAAAAATTTGCAGCGGGATTTTTGTGCATCTAATAACAAAATGTTGATGACTGATGATTGATGATTGCATGTTACTTGTCCTTTGTATTTGGGGGATTTTGTGGTGGTTATTGGCAAAATTTGCGGTGATTTACTTGCATTTAGAGGGGCAGCCAACTGAGAGGGGTGCACTTGTGGGGAAACCCTTTCTTCTCCTCTCTTCAACTTGTTGCTTCTTAAGAGAGTGGTTGTTGTATTTTATGTCAATGGTTTTTCTCTTGTATTTCTTGTATTGTGTTTCCCTTTCTTCATTTGAAATCAAACTAACTTGTGGTTGTTTGCCTTTCTCAAGAGGAGGGCGTGCTTGGTCACTTGGGAATCTTTGCATTAGAGCCGAAACTTACCCAACAGCTTCAAATTGATCTCCGTGTGAGTAAATTGTCATCTATCTCCACAAATCCTTCGAGAAAACAAATAAGTAACTCTAACATATATTTGTTTTACATTTATTCCATTTGTCGTTAAAAATACATCAACTTAATCAACACCATTTGAATTGTCGACAAGTTATTTACTTGGATTCTCTAAATTCTAGCACTTGGGTTTTTCTAGTTATAACTTAAGACCTCTAGGGTCTTATTTTCATGCAATTTTGATTCCATTTTCCCACCATTAGGCGCTGGTATGTTTTTGTAGTGCACCCAAACTTAGCTAGTTACCTAGGGCTTCCAATTTTATGACTTGTCTCTTGCTTGTGACCACTAAAATTCATCCTATCACTTGTCCAAGCAATTTATTGTGCTAGAGCAACTCTTAAATGTTGATAAAATCCACTTTCCAGGATTGTTCCACTTTTCTAATTGAAAACCCCTCTTGGGTGGAAGTTTGTCTTTTTCTTCCTAGCACTCTTTGGCTTAGATCTTGATTCTAAATCACCTGTTACCAAGGTTTTGTAAATCTGATTTTTATGTGCCAATATATCTTTCATCTTACAACCACTCTCCCAATCCTCAATTGGTGATAGTCAGTATTGGTTTAGGCTTACCCTATTAAGATACCACATTTTCCAAATTTTCCTTCAAACCTGTGTGAGTGTGTCTTGGTCTTCACTAGCCTCTATAGGTTAGTATGGGTCTCCCCCTTATCCATCTCATTAAGTTGGCTTAAAGCGACAAGGACCTTATTCGATGTGACAACCACTTCACTAGTGGTGGATTGTGTACTTGAGGTGTCACTTGCTTAGATGCCTTACCCTCTAGCATCTTGGATATGATACTTTCAAGGGCAGTTAGAGTGTGTGATAATATTTTTGGCGCCGTTGTTGTGGAGGTAGAGGCCTACCTGAGAGTCTGCGAGTGTTTTCTGTGCATGCGCTTACTTATCATCTCACATTTTGAAACGAATTTGTTGGTTGAATTTTGTCTTTTGCATAATTATATCAACCATCATTTTGTCTCATTGTCACCTCCCTTGCGACATTTTACCTTTCGATGAACAAGGTCCCAAGTTCACCTAGAGACTCCACCCCACGACTCCATTAGAGCTTGAACCCATCCATATAATTTGAAAAGTTTAGAACATTTTGGCACTTCTCAAGGAAGTCCTCCTACTTACTCTCGAAACCCAAACCGAAAGAGTCTAGAGACTCAATCTTCTAGTTTGTTTTGGAAAATCATTAACTATGTACGATCATCTAGCCACGTAGTCAAGTCTCCCTCCAACTCTCAAGCTCCTCCCCAAGTGAACCAAATGGCTAATGCCAACCCACCACCAAGAGCCAAGTCAACCAAATGGCTAATGCCAACCCACCATCGAGAGCCTTTGGTAGTGAAACTCGAGCATCCCCTTTCGATTTTTCTCAAATACAAGGAACTCCTCACAATATGCCTAAAAAGTATTTTGAGAAAATCCCAAAATTTAGCAAAAACAATGCCATGACCATCAAGGACCACATTGAGTCTATGTGGCAACACATGGAAGCATCCATTGATGGCTATGACAACTTTGTCACCAAACTAATCAAAGACTGGTTGGTCAAGCTTGATGGGAAATATATCCTGAATCAATTATTTGAAATCAAGAGAAAGGAGAATGAAACCATCCACGAATTCAATTTAAGATTCGACAAGACGGTGGCCCAAATTCCTGAAACCATACGACCTAAAGACCAAGCAATTTTGATCCATTACTTGAATTCCTTTGATGGTTGGTTGGGTTATCACCTTGTTGATGCCCCGAAGATCGCAGCATCAATCAGAAAGGGATTCTCCCCGGTAGACTATCCCAATTAGATTGTCCACCGTTTGGTATGGGGAATCCATCCGGTTAGCGGTTCCGGCAGCCGGTGGGTTTGGAGATTTGCTCCAATTATACCAGTTATGGCCCGATCCACCGTTCTTTTTTATTTTATGGCTTAGAATGATATGCAAGTGCCTAAACTAACTTAATCTAAATGCAGAACTCGAAACAAATCTATATCTAAGAAAAACTGAAATAAATCTAAACTATCCCTGCAAGGAGCAAATTATAAGTATGAGTAATGTGCTGTAAGAGTTATCTAAAAATAAACAGACAGCCATAAAATCTTAAATAAATATCCACAGCAAAAGCAAGAGATATCAGAAGATAGCTTGTAATTCAGATATAACACGTTCCATTACTCATGTAGGAGAAAATTCATTTGCACAGAGAGAAGTAAGATCATTCAATACAAAGAAATAATTCAAGACAGCAAAGAAAGATCTCACAGTAGAATATAGAGGTTACAGGAATAATCCAACATGCATCCAATATCCATTCCCATGCAAAAGACGTCCTCTCCAGGCTCTTATTAGGTACATTTCATTTCCTTGAAACAAGTGCAAGATAGCTCGTACAAGTTCAGAAAATTTATTTCCCTGCCAAAAGTCCTCTACACTGTTTCCTAAACTTCTATTTATATTATTACAAACTGACCCTTGGGCTGCCACCTCGCTCTTTACACCTGTCCCCTACAGACTTTTCCCTTTTAATAAACAAAAAATTGTGACCCTTTTCTTAAAACAAAAAATTCCTCAAAAAGAAAAGGACAGCTGTCCAATGGTTCCACGCTTTAGACATAGGAAGGCCAAAAATACAAAAAAAATAGGAACAACGCCTTAGGATCAACGTGTTCACTCTTGGGAAGGCACTCCTGCTGGGAGAGAAGCACTCGGACTGGCTGATACTGTTGCTGCTGCTGGGAGAGAAGCACTTGGACTAGCTGCTATTGTTACTGCTGCTGCTGCTTTCTTTTCCTCCTCTGCAATGTAACTAAACCAGATACCAGTGTCTCTGATAACTACATTTGCTGAGGAAGGGAGCAAGATTTTCTGGGAAGTCACATCTTTACCAAGCTCTACTCCAATACCCTGAATTTCTGCAACTGCTGCTTGGTGGATTTCTTTAAGCAAATGACTGTATATTGATGACAGCCCAATATAATGATGGAGATCATCAATGGCTAAGACATCAATCTTCTTTGCATATTATGTTTGGACGCCCAGTTCTTCCTTCAAGTCAGATAAACGTTGCTCTTTGCTCGGGAACTCATCAAGGGACTGAGGGAAACTCAACTTGCACTTATCATGCACTTCATGGATTTTTTGATAAAGACTGTTACTTTTATCCATTGTTCCTTGGATCTTAGCCATTAGCCTAAGGCCACAGTTCCTACAGAATTCCATAAGGGCTATATCTTCATTGAAACCATCTACATATTTGAATGGGAGATGCTTGGGGAAATCCACCTTCCCTTATCTCCATTCCATCTGGCTCAGGATGTTCGCTTTAACCCGAGTATATTTACCCTTAAGCCTATTGGCCTCTGCATTAACTTCTTTCAATCTAACCATCATGGCTTTGAGCTTGCACACTTCTTCAGTAATGAGCTCTTGTGTGGTATGCATTTATTTCAGGATGCTACAGGACAACTCATGGAAGGGAGACATATCTATTGCTCTGCTCTCTGCCTGCTCTAATTGCTCAACCAATGCCCGCTTATCTGCTTGTAGATGGGACACTCTATCTTCTGAATCGTTCTTTTCTGCTTCTAAAACCATCATCTGGACTTCCAGGTGCTCCTTTTCTTCTTCTAAATGATCATACTTATCTAACAATTCCTTATGCTCAACAGACAGGCGATTATACTTATTCACTACAAGATCCCTGTAAGCCTGCTCATTAGCCACAATATGTTGTAACATGCGAGCTCTCCTCTTTGTCGACTCAACTTCTCTAACCATATCGACCACATTATCCTGCGTTGCTTTTGCTGCTTCTACAGCGACGGATGCCATCGCTATGGGAGCCTTATTTGTATTTTGCATTACTGTGGTCTCCCGCCGAGTAACAATATCTTCTTGGAAGAGTCTCTTTATCCTCTCTTCCGATTTCAGGACTACTGCCTTTCTCTTCTTATCATACACAAATTCATCCCATCGAGACACAGTATGCTCTTCTGATGGAGTGTAAGGGACGATTGGGAGGTCTATTATATTTATTTCTGCTTCTGTGGGTGGGGTCTGGACTGCTTGAGAAGTGCCTGCTTCTACATTTTGGATGCCGGGAGCACCTGCTTGAGATGTACCTGCCTCCACATTTTGGGTGCCTGGAACACCTGCTTGAGGTATGTCTGTTTCCATATCTTGGGTGTCGGAGCTACCTGCCTGGGCATCTTCATCGGTCTTAAGTTCTTCTTCCGCCTTCTGCTCCTCCTCAGCTTTTCGCCTTCTTTCTTCTTCTTCAGCTTGCTGCTGATTTTCACTTTCTTTCATCTGCTCTGCATCTTCAACTTCTTTCTGCAGCCTTGCATCTTCTGCTTCTTGTTGCAACCTTGCCTCCTCAGCTTCTCTATGTAATCTTGCTTCTTCAGCTTCTTGCTGCAACCTTGCTTCCTCTTTCAATCTTTGTTCTTCTTGGGCTCAGGCATCAGCTGCTTCTTTCTCTTTCTGCAGGCTGGCTTTTTGGGCTGGGGTAGAGCTAGAGCTTGCTCCACTGCCTTGACGAAAAATATGCAACTCAGTCATGTTGTTGATGCCTCTAAATGCCTCTTCCTCGGCATCATAATAATGAGCATATTCAAAATGAGCATAAATTTCTTTGCAATGCTCGGCAACCTTCCCCCGCCTATCATTTCTATGGAAGATCATTTCACCGAAGTGGAAAGCTTTCAGCTCTTGAACAAATTCCTCAGCTGATGCAACCCCTGAGAATTTGTAGGCTCCTATGCAGAAGGGTAAAGGAGGGAAGGAAGCCTTATGTTGCTTGTTCAACACCCCTCCTATTCCATCAAGGAAAATTTGTTTGACTGATTCCTTGAGGACTACATAATCAGTGGCGTACTTTGGCAAAATGTATGGCGCTTTGGTCCCTCCAAACATCCTGATGTTGGTGCCCTGCTCTGAGAAATAAAAATCTCCATAGTTTTCCAGGATCTCCATGGCATTTTCTGACAGACAGTTGGGCTCTTCCTTGAATATCTGCTCATATAAAGGCATGATGAACTCTTCGCAAATGAGCTTATAGCTTGCTCTGTAATTCTGAGCCCACATTATTCTATAAGCAGTGTAGATCGAGGTGTTGGCTTTATCCCATGTGCAACCTAAGCTAGGGAAAGATAGCTTGGCCAAAATACAGTCAATGAGATAGGAAGACATGTAAAATTCTGACTTTTTTAAGGCCAGGCCTTTTATTACAGCAGCCACTGTGGATGCCAAACTGTCCGAAAGGATAGTAGCCCAGTCAAACACAGTCCCTTTGAATGCTACGAAGTGGATGATGGGGGCCCAATGTATCCTATATGCAGTGCCATCGGGCATGCCGAAAATTCTGCATAGCATCAGGGCGATTAACCTAAAAGGAGGTCTTAGGTTCTGAACATCATACTCATCATTACCTCTCTTTCTCAAGTGCTTGCATGTGACCAATAATTTTTGGCCATCTCTATATTGTTCATCTTGCCCAACCATTCATCACTTAGAGCTTACTGGGGATGTGAGAATTTGTAAGCTGCAGCAATATATGCTGGATGGAATGAAGCGAAAGCCTCTCCCCTGCTGTCATGTAATACTCTTGATTCTGAGTTGGCATGTTCCAGTATCCACCCGATTACTTCAGAGCATGGGAATAATTCAGGGCGGGTAGAAGCCCTAGCTATGTCGAAAGCTCTGATGTTAAGGTAGATTTGCTCTTCTTCCAATAATACATCTGGGATATCCTAGTCCCTGATCATTCTATAAACATCTCCCCAATGGACCTCGGGAGGAATGCCGGTGGTACACTTAGTATCTTGGAACATAGTTTCAGTCCTTAGTGGCACTAGCTCTGGTTCCATCACTTTAGCTTTCTTTCTACCACCTTTTGGCATCCTGGCTTATCCCTGCTAGCAACCAAATGCAAATCATTATAAAAAATTGCAACATGTTATGAGAGTGTAACAAAGAGAAGGACCAATTCAACATGCTAATGAGAAATATAGACAAATTATGAAGCTGCATGCCGGGGAAGCAAAATAAATCACTTCAAAAAGAAATATGGCTCTGAGACTTGATTATCCTAGGGAGACAACGTCTAGTCAGGAGCTTTTGGAGTGCTTCCGAAAAGGTAAGCATATGACGTGGAAACAACCTGCTTCTCGCCTAGCCCTTGGAGAGAGGGTATCCTTCATCGTTGCACTTCTAATGGTCAATGGAGGGTGAGCCTGGAGTGAAACAATCCTATGATGAAACAAGGGACTGCTTTCCACATTCATCAAAAGGTGAGGGGTTGAGCATCTCAGCTGACCACTACTGTTATTAATAACATTTACAAAACGGTATGTGGAAGGTACGAAGTTTGAATGAGGGTGACAATGCCTGGAATGCGGCCGGTGAAAAACTCGGGTGGTCACAGCTATGGCTTTTAGCTGGTAGGAATGAGGAACCTAAGGGGCCACGGTGGCCTTAAAAACAAAAAATAACGACATATGCTACCAATGTCTATCGGCCACATTATGGTCGGGAAAACCCCAAAAGTAACTTGACGTGGAGATGATACAAAAATAGCGGTTAAAAAAACCTACCTGGCAACGAGATAGTGGCTGAGTGAGGTGGACGCGGTCGTGGATGCGCTAAGCTGGAGCGGTCCGGTGCGGTCTTCCCAACGGCGTTTTTTTGAACGAAAACTAACAATGTGATCAACCAAACCCCCACTGTCCTTTTTAAAAGGCTAGACACATGCAGCATTAAACGGGTTGGTGGTTTCATTAAAACGGGGTTTTAATGCCTTGTACGACGTGGTCACTTCAAGTCGTCTCGGCATTAAATGCGACCGTCGGTTGCAGGGCGGACTTATGAGTCTCGTCCGCAATTGCGAAACGATATGGCGAACTGCCTCGGCGTTTTGGAAGAGATTGGCGTATCTTTTCGAAATACAACCTCTTGGAGACTTAACACGAGCAGATTTGTCGAGTCGTCCCGCATTTTCGGGAGAACCCTTTGAATTTCTTTCCGCAATTTCGATAGGGATATGCAAATTGCTTCCGTAATTGCGGAACAAAATCGTGAGTGCTTCCGCAGCTTTGGACGGTTATCGCGAATGCTTCCGCAGTTTCGGACGGTATTCGGGAATGGTCTCGCTGTTTCGGAAAGGTTTCGCGAATGGCTCCCGCATGGTCGAGAGAGATACTTAAGTTTCTTCCAAAATATTTCCGCGGTTTCGGGAGGGAATCGTGAATGCCTCCGCCGTTTTGGGAGGGAAACCTGAATGCTTTCGCCGTTTCGGGAGGGAAACCTGAATGCTTCCGCCGTTTCGGAAGGGATTTCTGAATGGCTCCCACAATTTCGAGAGGGAAACTTAAGATTTTTCCAAAAAACACTAAGTCTTTCGGCGGTTTCAAAAAAAAAATGCGAATGGCTTCTGCAGTTTTAGAAGGGAAACTTGAATGCTTTCGCAGTTTCGGGAGGGAAACGCCAATGGCTTCCGCAGTTTTGGAAGAGAAACCTGAATGCTTTCGCAGTTTCGGGAGGGAAACGCCAATGGCTTCCGCAACTTCGGGAGGAAAACTTAATGGCTCCGCAATTTCGAGAGGAAAACTTAATGGTTCCCGCAATTTCGAGAGGAAAACTTTCCGCGGTTTCGGGAGACAAACTTGAATGCTTCTGCAGTTTCGGGAGGCTTTCATGAATTTTAACCTTAGAAGAAAAAGTTGAATTTTCAAAGCAGAATCTTCAGTTGAAAACAAAAACTAAGTTAAAAAAGGAGAATTAACCTCTTTAGGTAGTCTTTCTAGAAAAAAATAAAAGGAGGGGCCCCAATATGTACAAAAAAAAATTTGGGGGGGGATGTTGCTGCAACAACACACCTAAAGGAGAAAGAGCCTACAAACCTAAATATTGCCCAAGATAACGCGAGGAAAGTAGAGGCAAATGCCTTTGCGAGGAAAGATGGTTGGTTGGGTTATCACCTGAAGGAGAAAGAGCCTACAAACCTAAAGATTTCCCAAGATAATGCGAGGAAAGTAGAGGAAAATGCCTCTTCTATGGGTAAACAAAACTTCTTTGATTCTTATGCCGCTTTCTTGTCATGCAATGAGTCCCAAGCCCGCAAAGCCAAAGAACCTGGCAAGGATCAGACCGATACATTAGATAACATGCAAGAAATGGTGAGAAACCTAACACTTGTGACTAGGGATTTGGTCAAAAATATAGAAATTGATTGCCACAAGAATCCATACAGGCCCAAACCATATTCGGGAACCCTCACAAGAGGCCCGACATGGAAGATAACAAGAGATCGCTTGTAGCCCAAGACTTACCTGACCCTAAAGGTGTCAACTAGTGTGATAGATGTGAAGAAGAACACGACGAAGCCAGTTGTCATCTTTTGGATTCGGAAGGTCCCATTGAAAATATTAACTTTGTGGATGAGATAGCTTATGGCATAGACTTCGGGAGGATCCCCATCAAGGATGAAGAAGAGGAAGAACTTGGAGAATATAGCACTTGCTACATGCTTGTTCAGTCCTCAGTCGAAGGTCAAACACTAATCCGGATATACCGACGTAACAAGGATGAGCCTAGGCAACCCCATTCTGTTGAGAAATATAAGAACATTCAAACTAATGAAAGGAAGGATCCACTCACCACTTATGAGGAGTCCGATCACGCATTGACCTAGAGAAGGAGTTGGGAAGACTTATGCAAAACATCCCCATATCGAAGTTGATGAAGCTCCCTTTAGTATATGAGCAAGTGGTTGAATTCCTAGAAAGCATCCCTGTGCAGAGAGAGCCTTATGATGAGTCCACATCTGTCCTGGAGCCACCATCGATCGTTAATGAAGTAGATAAGGATGTCGAAGATCCCCCCATCAACTTGAATACTATCATCTACGAAAGGAAGAATGGGGGAACCAACCACTTTATCTGAAATTTCACATCCAAGATATGTTATTGCACAATTGCATGCTAGACTCTGAAGCCTCTATGAACATCATGCCATTACAAATCATGAAGGCCTTGGGGCTGGAAGTGACCCATCCATATGGAAATGTGTGCGGGATTGACTTCAGGAAGGTGCATGTCTATGGCCTAATCAGGAACTTAAAGGAAGATCTTTTTGCTTGCCCAACCATCTCCACACTAATGGATGTGGTCGTTATTGACATGCCATCGGTGTACATAAGGCTTTTATCTCAAAAATGGGCTGCAGGATTGAGAGGACACTAGCAAATGGATTTATCATATGCCTCCATTCCCAACTCTGACAGTGTCTTAGTGAGGTTTTACAGGGAACCTTTTTGCGAGGGTCACCTAAAGGGTCTAGAGGATGGAGTGAGAGAGACCTATGGAAAGGGGGAACTGAACCTAGAGGGAGTTTTCATGGTATTTTGGAGCGATCAGGGAGACAGTGATGAACGGGAAAGGACTAGATAATAGTTTGATTGATGGCTTTCGAGCCCAGGTTTGAACTCTTCGGATGACGATGATTTCGATGAGGAGTTTAGGTGCCAGCTTATGCAGGAGAGCTACATGAGTAATGTGAATGAGGGTACCTCAGGTGGACATGCCCATTACTCCGATCCCCCGGAATAGTTCACAGAGTTATCTCTAGATAACGATGAGCCTGCCACTGAGATGGATATTAACGTGGAAGATGCCCGACCACCTTAGAGTGATTTTGTTGGAGACGATATCTGTCCCCCTGAGCAAAGGAGTTACCGGACATCCAGGGAGATAATCGCCCAACTTAATGACAACCTCGAGGTGCAGATGAGGGGCCTGTCTCCAAGATACTGGTGGGAGGATTTGTTGGCCCAAGATGCTCTAGAGGAAGAGTTTTCTCTAAATAATCTGAATACCTTTCAAGAGCTTTCCCTTCCTGTGCATATAATAGTGACCCTGAGCTTGTCCCTTCGCGAGTCCAACCTCCTCGGTTTTTGTATGAGTCTAGTTTCCCTAGTTTCCTTTTTCCCAGGGAGATACCCATCCCCTCAAGAGAAGGGTGCAATACACAGGGTTGCTCTTCTCATGCTTTTGGCATGCATCTCGGGAACTCAAGCGGCCCTTTGAGAGACTTTTGGACCATCAGTGAACTCCAGAGAGATATCATACACCCTGAAACTAGTAGCCATCTGGTAGAGTACAATGAGAGGAGAGATGAGACTAGAGAGGTTTTGATTGGGAGAGGGGTTGTTCTAGTCGATGGAGGGCCCGCCCGATTTGATGCCAATGAGAATCGTAGGGACCACCACCCTTATTCAAACGAGAACGCAGATACCTCTGTTTTTCATGATTTAGGTGTGGTTCCCTAATTGGTTAATCGACGGAGGTTCACTTATGTTGATAGGGTTATCCTGCAAAATCACATATATAATCACATGGCAAGGCATGAGAACAATCTTTAGGTTGGTCCATTCATGATTGAATTCTTTAATGGCAATATGTATTACATGTCGACTGAGGATGGACACCATTTCTCCAATCCTGTTAATGGTTTTCACTTGAGGGGGTATGTCGCAGGGTCCACCGATTTGTTAAATTTTGTACCAAGGCAAGTGTTTTTCCACCTTGAGATGCCTAGGGGTGGATAAAACATTAAAAGTGGTCCCTATAACTTTATTAAAGTGAGTTGTACTTTATGTTTATAAAGTCTCTTTAAGTCATTTTTTCCTCCTAAGTTCACTTTATGAGAAATAAAGTGAGTGATTAATTAAAAAAGGGAACTCACATAATTAAATGATATTTGAGCACTAAATTTTATTTATTGAGTTTTTAATGAGCAATTAATGTGAACCCTTGATCATGTTTAATATAAGCCATTGGATGAAAAGGAGGAAGTTGCCATGAACCAAAAAGGGAGGATTTAGGGATTGAAGGCATCATTGTTCACTTTCACCAAAGAGATTTTGGAGAGAGGAGAAGCAAAGAGAAGAGGGTTTGGAGAGAATTCAATCCAAGTGAAATTCTTGAAAACTTTGAGAGGAAGAAGACAATCCAAGGCACAAATTCCAAGAAGAGATTGCATAGTTTTCGAGAAGAAGATCAGGTGCATTTAATTCAATCCGTACAGCAGCCATACATAGAGTAGAGGCACAGTTTTCGAGACAGGTCGTACAACAATCAATGCAATCCGTACAACACGATTTTTTAGGCACATTAATTGAGGCGGAGGTACAAAATTTAACATTGTTCGTACAGTGATTGTATAGGAAAAAAATTGGCACAGTTTTCTAGGCAGTAGAAGGCACAAAAAATGAGGTCTATATAGCCACACATGTGAGGTCATACAACACAGTTTTCCATAAATTTGTACAACAGACTGTTGGCATGTTTTTCGAGATGAAAAGTAGATAAGTACTATTGTTATTAATTTCGTAATTATGTCCCTGGAGAAATAAAATCTCTCTCTCTCAAACAGGTTTTCCCTTAGGGGTTTTTTCCTGAGCCAAATTGGCTAAAAATTCCTGTATCTAAATTTTTCATGTGGCTGATTTAAATTTTTTGTAAATGAAAAAATTGTAAAAATCTCATGTGTTTCAAGCAAATCGTTATTTTTCTGCTTATGAGAAGCTAATGGGTTTTGGGCATTAAACTTTATGTGAACAAAACTTGAAACCGGGTTGGGGTTGGCAAATTTACATGGTATCAGAGCCATTTAAAAACAGAAATCAAAATCAAGGATTGAAATTCAGATTTGGGAAAGAAGGGAGAACAGATATTTTGTGAAGAACACAGTTCTTTAAACAGGTTGTAGTCATGGTCACTGGACTTGGACTTGAGGATAGATTGGATGGGGCTGCAAATTTTAACCCATGGAAGGCTAGAATAATGTTGATACTAGAGGAAAATGAACTATCGAAAATAGTGAACAGTACCGCAACAAATCCAGTCATAGTACCTACCGATGCTATAGATAGGGCTTCTTTTATGAAAAATGATGTAAAAGCGAGAAGGATCATAGTTGATGCCATGAAGGATCATGTGATCCCACATATTTCAGCGAAATCCCATGGTTTTCAGATGTGGACTGCTTTAACAAATCTTCACCAAAATTTGAATGAAAACAGAAAGATGGTGTTGAGAGAAAATTTGAAGAGTGTCCGCATAAGTAAGGGTGAAAGCATGGATTCCTACCTTACTAGAATCACACAGGTGAGGGATGAACTTGTAGCTATTGGGGAGGTTGTACATGGCAGTGAGTTGGTGCAGACAACCTTGAATGGTGTGACATCGCCATGGGGTATCTTCATGCAGACTGTGGTTGCTCGTGAGCATATGCCTTCTTGGGATCGTCTCTGGGACGACTTCATACAGGAGGAGACTCAGAGAGGATATGTACAGGGTATTTCGTCTCATAATAGGGAGGATGAAGAAAATGTAGCATTGGAAGCAAAGGGAAAGAAGAAGAAGTTCAAGAAGGGCCCTAAGGGTGGGGCCAAAGAGCACAGTGGCGAGCAAAAGAGAGACATGAGCAAAGTCAAGTGCTTTGCTTGCCAGAAGTTTGGACACTATGATGGACAATGTCCAAAAAAGAAGAAGAAGGACAGTGTCTGAACAAGAAGAAGAAGGGAAAGCAGACGGGAGCAGCAGTAGATATTGATGACTTTTCTACTCAATTTGAGGGATGGTTTTCTCTGTTTGCTAGTCCTATAAAGAGGGAATCTATCACTAGCAACAATGTGGAGGATCAGATACAATATTCTTTACTGGTTGGTCATTCGTTGAGTGCTTCCACCACTCCTTCTACTTGGTACATTGATAGTGGGGCTTCGAACCATATGATAGGTGTTTGAGACATGTTCACAGAGATAATTGAGATTGGCTTGAGTCTAGAGGTAGTGTTGGGTGATGATATTGTTGTGAGATCAATTGGGCGTGGGACTATCACCTTTCAGAGGGAGTCCATGCAGCCCATGACATTGAGGGATGTCTTGTACATCCCCGACTTGAAGAAGAACCTTGTTTCAGTTTCCACTATTAAGGACAGGGGATTTGGAGTGTATGTCCTAGATGGGAAAGTGTATGTTTTTCCCAGAGCGACAGGACCATCTACTTCATATGCCATTGGAGTTAGATGTGGGAAACTGTACAATGTTCTCTTCCAGCATCATCATGCATTAGCCCACACTAGCAGTAGCAATGAGATGTGTGATTTATGGCACAGGAGGATGGCCCACCTTCATCATTCAGCTTTGAGGTTGCTAAGGGAGATGTCTACAGGTTTACCTCCGTTCAGCACAGAGCAGAGTGGTGTGTGCAAAGGGTGTGCTCTGGGAAAGTACACCAAGACTTCTTTTCCAAGCAGTGATACCATATTAGGAGGAGTACTGGATTTGATACATTTTGATTTATGTGGACCTATGTCTTATGCTTCATTGACAGGTTTTGAGTACTACATCAGTTTCATTGATGATCACTCTAGGAAGACCTGGATCCACTTCCTGAGAAACAAGAAGTCTGAGGAAGTCTTGAAGAGGTTCCAAGAATTCAAAGCTCTTGTGGAGAACCAAACAGGGAGGAAGATTCGAGCACTCAGGTCAAACAATGGGGTGAGTATACCTCCAAGGAGTTTGATGAGTTTTGCAGACAGGAGGGAATCAGGAGGCAGTTGACCATTCCATATACTCCACATCATAATGGATTTGCCGAAAGGAAGAACAGAGCTATAGTGGGAGTAGCTAGAGCCATGTTGTATGATCAGATTCTTCCTTTCTTTCTATGGGTTGAGGCTTTTAGTACTATTGTTTATGTGCAGAACAGGAGTCCACACCGTGCTTTGGGGTGTGAAACTCCTGAGGAGATGTTCACCAGGAAGAGGCCTGAGATAGGCCACTTCCAAATATTTGGATGTTTTACATATTCTCATGTCCCTTCTGAGAAGAGGACAAAGTTAGAGCCCACTGTAGAGAAAGGCATCTTTGTTGGTTATGATTAGACTTCGAAGGCCTTCCGCTTATACCTTCCTGCACAGAGGAAATTTATTGTGAGGAGGCAGGTGAGATTTGAGGAGGAGCAGGCCTTCGGGAAGTCTTGTGACACAGATATAATGGAGCAACAGATTTTTACTCCACAGGTGACAGCATCTCAGAGTTCAGTGAGTCAGAGTGCAGGGTCACAGGTTTCAGGGGTGACAAGTCCACAGGTTTCAGGATCTACAAGTTTAGGGACTCAGTCTATAGAGACTTCTGGTACAAGGACAGGTTCTCGGGTCACAGATTCACAGGTTTCACTGTCACGTGATTCGGGTTCACATTGTTTTGGTTCACCAAGAACAGGATCTCAGCCCATAGGTACTTCTTCAGGTAGGCAGTTGCCAGATGAGGATGTTCATGAGGAGGGCCTACCACAGGAAGCTACTTCCAAGAAAATAAATTTGAGTTGGCTTAAGGAGCTTGTGTTCAGGAAGCTGAGGAGTCTATGGGGCCACCCATGATAGAGGCCAGAGAGAGTAGAGCACCAAAGAGGTTTTCCATCTATGTGGGGATGGTGACTATCTTGTGTGAGTCAGAGCTTACTACATTTGAGGAGGCCACCCCACATACGGTTTGGAGATATGCCATGATGGAAGAGTACAATTCCATCATGAAGAATGATGTGTGGGAGATTGTTCCGAGACTAGAGAGGAATTCAATTGTGACTTCCAAGTGGCTCTTCAAAATCAAGCATGCTGCTGATAGTAGTGTTGAGAAATACAAGGCTAGATTTGTGGCACGTGGTTTGTCTCAGGTGGAGGGAGTTGACTACGATGAAACTTTTACCCCAGTGGCAAGATAGTCTTCCATTCGATTAGTGATTTCTATTGCTGTAGAGATGGGTTGGAGCATTCATCAGATGGATGTGAAGACATCATTTCTGAATGGTGTATTGGAGGAGGAGGTTTATTTGGAGCAGCCTTAGGGATTTGAGGTGCATGGGAGAGAGTCTCATGTATGTAGGTTGAAGAAGGCCCTTTATGGGATGGAGCAAGATCCGAGATCTTGGTATTCCAGGATTGATGCATATTTGCAGGAGTTGGGATTCCAGAAAAGTGAAGTAGATCCAAACCTCTACTTCATTGTAGTTAGTGAGGTTCCACTTATTCAGGTACTGTATGTAGATGACTTGATCATTACGCGTACAGAAAGACTCATTGCAGAGCGCAAAAAAGATCTTGCATCGGAGTTTGAGATGAAAGACATTGGACTGATGCATTACTATTTGGGTTTGGAGGTTTGGCAGGAGCTTGGCCATATCTTTCTGAGATAGGGAAAGTATGCCATGGACATTCTGAAGAGATTTTAGATGGAGGAGTGCAAGACCATGACTACACCCATGATCACCAACTAGAGGAAGCTTCATGCTTATGAGGGAGAGTTGGTAGATCCGACATTGTATTGTCAGTTCATTGGTTCTATGATGTATTTGGCCAACACTAGGCCAGATATTTGTTTTGCAGTCAACACTTTGAGCTAGTTCATGATGGAGCCTCAGAGAGTTCATTGGATAGCTGCAAAGCATGTGTTGAGATATTTGCATGGTACAATTGATTTTAGTCTGGACTACATGAGGGGAGATGGAGTGAGTTTGGTTGGCTATACTAATTCTGATTGGGCAGGTAGTGTGTCTGACCGGAACAGTACATTCAGTTGTTGTTTCATTCTGGGCTCAGCAGCAATGTCTTGGTTCAATCGAAAACATAAGTCAGTTGCTTTGAGCTTTGTAGAGGCAGAGTATATGGCAGCCAGTCAGGCCAATTGTGAATCCATTTGGCTTTGCAAGTTATTGGTCAATTTATTTGGTCAGCAGGTGAGACCAACTGTGATACACTGTGATAATCAAAGTTGCATCAAGCTTTCAGAGAATCTAGTGTTTCACGACAGGTCAAAACACATTGAGATCATATATCACTTCATTCGTGATTATGTTCAGAGACGTGCAGTTGAGTTGCAGTACATTCCTACTGAAGAGAATGTGGCATACATTCTGACGAAGTCTTTAGGAAGAGGTAAGTTTGACCATTTCAGGAACAAGTTAGGGGTTGTGAAAAACACCTTCCTCGGTAAGAGGGAGTGTTAAATTTTGTACCAAGGCAAGTGTTTTTCCACCTTGAGATGCCTAGGGGTGGATAAAACATTAAAAGTGGTCCCTAGCACTTTATTAAATTGAGTTGTACTTTATGTTTATAAATTCACTTTATAAAGTCTCTTTAAGTCATTTTTTTCTCCTAAGTTCACTTTATGAGAAATAAAGTGAGTGATTAATTAAAAAAGGGAACTCACATAATTAAATGATATTTGAGCATTAAATATTATTTATTGAGTTTTTAATGAGCAATTTATGTGAACCCTTGATCATGTTTAATCTAATCCATTAGATGAAAAGGAGGAAGTTGCCATGAACAAAAAGGGAGGAGATTGGGATTGAAGGCATCATTGTTCACTTTCACCAAAGAGATTTTGGAGAGAGGAGAAGAGAAGAGAAGAGAAGAGGGTTTGGACAGAATTCAACCCAAGAGAAATTCTGAAAAACTTTGAGAGGAAGAAGACAATCCAAGGCACAAATTCCAAGAAGAGATTGCACAATTTTCGAGAAGAAGAACAGGTGCATGTAATTCAGTTCGTACAGCAAACATCCGGATAGCAGTTTGTACAGCAGACGCATAGTTTTCGAGACAGGTCGTATAGCAATAAATGCAGGTTGTGCAACATGATTTTTGAGGCACATAAATCAAGGTGGAGGTACAGCATTTAATGTTGTTCGTACAGTGATTGTACAAGCAAAAAATTGGCACGATTTTCTAGGTAGTAGAAGGCACAAAAAATGAGGTTCGTACATCCACACGTGTGAGGCAGTACAACACAGTTTTCTAGAAATCCATACAACAGACTATTGGCATGTTTTTTGAGATGAAAAGTAGTTAAGTACTGTTGTTATTAATTTTGTTATTCTATCCCCGAAGAAATAAAATCTCTCTCTCTCTCAAACAAGTTTTCCCTTAGGGGTTTTTTCCTGAGCCAAATTAGTTAAAAATTCCTGTGTCTAAAGTTTTCATGTGGTTGATTTAAAATTTCTGTAGATGAAAAAATTGTAAAAATCTCATGTGTTTCAAGCAAATTGTTATTTTTCTTTTTATGAGAAGTTAATGGGGTTTGGGAATTAAACTCTATATGAACAAAACTTGAAACTGGGTTGGGTTGGAAAATTTACACCCTTGACCCCAGGGTTTTTTCCTTGATTTTTGTGTCCCTGAGCTTGGTTTTTTGGCAAATAATCTCTCATGAGCAGTAGTTTGTTTTCCTTTTTGTGTTATTTCAGTTTATTGTTTGTTTTGGTTAGTTAGTTTAGTTAGGATTTTTGTTTGATTGCAGATCTTTTTGTTTTATTCGCATAATAAAATGAACATGTTTCATTTCCAGCTACTAGATTAGAGTTTAATTTCAACATGTTGTTTCAGTACTGTACTTTTGATATGATTTTTCTCTATATTATATATACAACGCACTGACGATCGGTCTGCAGAGGATGGTATAGTGTTTGTATATGTGTAGGAACAGGTACATACTAGAAGATGATGCAAATATTTTTCAAGTCCATGCTTGTTTATGATGAGAGGGGTGCCAAGGACCAGAGATTTTGAGGTTCTCAAGCAATATCTCCCTTAGAGCACTTGTCCCAGCTAGAGCCATATGTTATCACATTTATAGTAGTCGGGCTACCATGATGCAACAGACTATTATTTTTTTTCTTAGATCCAGTCCTACACTTGAGATGAACACACTTTTGCAGCAGTGATCAGTGGTTCAGTGCCTCCAGTATGCTAGAGCAGTGTGCCCTTTATCCCTTTGTTGATGAAACCTCTTGATGAGCCTGGAGGGAAACTTTCTATGTCATGGTTTATTATTAGCATAGCAGTGGTAGTTCACGTGGTTGATGAGAGATGCTTGCCTTGCCGGTTTTTGAAGTATACAATTGAGCAGGTATATGTGTATGGTATTTGGGGTATCGTCATCTTAGCTCGTTTGTCTCTCCTAGTAGCTTTGGCTAAGCACTTACTGGTTGACAATGGTGATATGTTTCTATTGATTATCATTGATGAACTTATTCTCATGAGTAGTTGACTAGTCCTGATTGTAGAGGCCTTTGTGTATGCTTTGTTGGAATTGATTTAATACTGAGAAGGGGGGTGAATCAGTATTAGCGCAGTTATGAGCAATTTTTATCTTTTTTTAATAGATTAGTCTTAAACTTAATCTTGGTCTTTAATTATGTATCCAACATAAATAAAACGTTCATCCACATATGCACCAAGACAAAGAACACGTAACACATGATTTTGACGTGGAAACCCAAACGGGAGAAAACCACAGAATGCTCTTTTGTAATGAAAAGATTACATTCAAGGAATCATCGACTTCCTTTGTTTACCAGCACCAACTGGAAGGAGGTATTGACCTGAAGGAAGCACCAACTCCCTGTGTTCTCCAACACCAACTGGAAGGAGGCTACGATCTCCTGCTCCTTGCCCTGTCCTGTTGCCCAGATATCCAAAATAAGATTCTGCCTCACTGAACTTCCAATTCGCACACATGTCTGGTATTCTGTAGTTCATTCTGCTATGCGCACCTTCTGTATGCAGTTGTATTGCTGTCACTTCCCTACATAGGTCACTTAACTTCTCATTCCACTCAATTCTTCACTTCTTATGATGACTCATTTCATGTATTGTGTGCTACTTCAACAGATCCTACAGCCTGCATAAAGATTCACTTTGATGTTCTACTTCTACGCAACTGTACTTCACCAACTAATATTTTGCTAAATTGATAGGTTGTTGTTCTGAAATTACGCACCAGTATCAGATGGAACTGCGCACCGACTTAGATGTGTCATTTATGTTTAAGTGCTACAGTCTTTTAAACAATTTGCGACATGTTGTGCATCATATGATTCATCCTTTCGGTTTAACGTACTTTCCTTAGATCATCCTCATCATGACACGCATACTAGATTTTGTTGTTGCTCTATCGTCGTGCATCGGATGGACTTCTTTGCTTCGCACACTTTTACTTCAACCTTCGTGCATCAGCCAAACTTTTGCGCATCTTTTGTTATACTTCAGTTCTGTCTTTGCACTTCTAAATTCTAAAACATCTGTGATTGTCTGTGTGTTGTATGCGATACTCTCATTCAATCCTCACGCACTTGCGCATACTCAACATTCTATCTTTCTATCTGTGTGCAACCGTCACAGATCTACAACATCGTTCTATGCACCATCGGTTGTATCATTATTTTGCATGTGTGCACTTGGCTCCTCGCTAGATCATTTTGTTCTGTATCTCGAGACTTTGATGCCCTGAATATGAATTTGTATCTTCCACTTGAAGCTCTATAGCCTTTCCATCAAGTTTACATCAAATCTCCAACTTGCTTCCCTATTTATATATGTCCTGCATGGATTGTATGTCCACAAGTTGGTTGTGGCATTCCTTCTTCCTTGCTTCACGGATTATGCCTATGCCACATGCCATATTGTTAGGAACCTATGTCAACCCTTCTCTTTACTATGTTAGTATATTGTTGTTGGACGCATATGCTTTGTAAGTCGTCTCGTAGTATTTGTTGATCCGTAGTTTATATTAGCCCATAGTATTGACCCATAGTATTGGACGCATATGCTTTGTAAGTCGTCCCGTAGTATTATATGTCCCATGGTTTTGACTCATAGTATTGGGCATAGACTTGGTATATAAGTGTGTGTTGAGGTCATTGAAGGCACTGTGAAGTTAATTGTATTGAGCTTGCTAAAAGGAGGTTGCCCCCTCGAAGTGGCCCGTGATCAATATAAAAGTGATTCTGAGTTCTATTATTTCTGATATCTTGTGTATTTGCATTAATTAATTATTGCAGGTTCTTCACATCTGGTATCAGAGCACTTTCTTGGGCTCGTTGGGTGGAATTTCTGCCAAAAAAAATTTCGCATTTGTTGCAGCTTCGGATTTGGGAATAATCCCTATCCGCTTAACTGTGGGAAGTACTTGGGCATAAGCCCTAAAACTCATTGTGAGGAGTACCACAGGAACCCCAAAGTAGCTGGCCCATTGAGAGGACCTGCCAGCGAAAAGGGCAACGACCCCTACCTGATTGACTAGTTCCCACCTGTGAGGTAAACCAAGAGCTGTCATTTGTGGCAAAGCGGTTATCAGTTTTACCTGATCCATGGAGTGAGGGGTACTGCCCCAATACGCAAGCCGTCAGACAGCATTGGTGGCCGAGTGAAACACCTAAACTGTTAGGAAGCCGTACATACCTAGGGTCCATATCTATTTTCAGTTGAACTGTTGCTGATCACTTCCGCTCTAGATCCAGCCATTTCAGATCTGTTCTGAAAGTCGTTCCAGATCTAGTCGCCGTTTCAAATCCAGCCGTTTTCGATCCCTTCCGCGCCGATGTTGCCGATCCATTTCTAAAAAAAAAATTCAGTTTTTTCTCCATATCTCCCCTGTTTTCACTCTGTTTCCCTTGAAATTTTTGAGGAACCCCTGTCATCCCATTCTGCATCTTTCATTCCTGAGGACCCTATCCCCAATTCCCCTTCCCAAAGCTCGAAATCCCACATTTGTCTATTTTTAGGGTTTGCCATAACTTCCTCAGATTTCACCCAATCACCTTCAAATTTTACCATAGAGTTCCTTTCTGAATTCTGCTTCTTTGTCCCTCTCTGCCAAATTTTCTCATTCTATCACCCCGCTTCTAAAATCCCCCTTTTTGCTTTCTTGTCCTTTCGACGGTGTCCAAAATCTAGTCAAACCCCAATTACCCATCAAATTGTTTCCCCAATCCAAATTTCCCTTTACTAAATCAGCTTCTGTTTGTGTTTTTCTACCCATTCCACCAAAAAAAAAAAAAAAAAAACCTGGTTATGGTTGTCACCCGTGTAGGAGCACACACCATGGAAGAAGCACTTGCAGCCATCCAAACCAAACTCCAAGATTTGGATGAAAAAAATTTCAGCCTCCATCTTCAGCATTCAGCCATGAACAATACCAGACAGCCAGAATCTTTTGCAGCCACCGGGTTCTCTTCTTCCAACAATTTTTGTGGGCCGAAGCTTGATTTTCCTCGCTTCAATGGTACTGATTCGACTGGATGGATATATCGAGCAGAACAATATTTCAGTCTGCATAATACTTCTGATGCCCAGAAAGTTCCACTTGCATCCTTTCATTTGGAATAGGAAGCCCTTCAATGGTACCGTTGGTACATCAAAGCTCATCCCGAGCCAAACTGGACAGATTTTTGCCAACTCATTTTGCCATGATTTGGTCCTAGTGCTTTTGATGATTTCACAGGAGCACTCACTAAACTTCACCAAATTGGCACAGTGAGAGAGTATCAGACAAAATTTGAGAAATTGGCCAATCACACAGAAGGATTGTCTGATGAATTCTACAGGAGTTGTTTTATCAGTGGTCTCAAGGATGAAATCCGCTCAAAGGTCAAAATTTTTTGTCCCCACACAATGATGGAAGTCCTAGGGTTGGCTAAGCTGGCCGAGGACAAGATCGCAGCTCAACAATGCTCCAAACCCACCTTTGTTCCCTTCAAAAATATGGGTTCCCAACGACCTCCCATCACGCCTTCTCCTCAACCAACTCCTATCAAGCATTTGTCTGAATGTTAGGAACCCATGTCTTTACTTTGTTAGTATATTGTTGTTGGACGCATATGCTTTGTAAGTCGCCCCGTAGTATTTGTTGATCCATAGTTTATATTATCCCATAGTATTGACCCATAGTATTGGACGCATATGCTTTGTAAGTCGTCCCATAGTATTATATGTCCCATGGTTTTGACTCATAGTATTGGCCCCTAGACTTAGCCCATGGTTTGTATTGACACATAGTATTGACCCATGGTATTGGTGCCTAGACTTAGTATATAAGTGTGTGTTGAGGCCTATGAAGGCACCGTGAAGTTAATTGTATTGAGCTTGCTCAAAGGAGGTTGCCCCCACGAAGTGGCCCGTGATCAATATAAAAGTGATTCTAAGTTCTATTATTTCTGATATCTTGTGTATTTGCATTAATTAATTATTGCAGGTTCATCACATCTGGTATCAGAGCACTTTCTTGGGCTCGTTGGGTGGAATTTCTGCCAATTTTTTTTTCGCATCTGTTGTAGCTTCGGATTTGGGAATAATCCCTATCCTCTTAACTGTGGGAAGTACCTGGGCATAAGCCCCAAAACTCATTGTGAGGAGTACCACAGGAACCCCAAAGTAGCTGGCCCATTGAGAGGACCTATCAGCGAAAAGGGCAACGACCCCTACCTGATTGACTAGTTCCCACCCGTGAGGTAAACCAAGAGCTGTCGTTTATGGCAAAGCGGTTATCAGTTTTACCTGAGCCGTGGAGTGAGGGGTACTGTCCCAATACGCAAGCCGTCAGACAGCATTGGTGGCCAAGTGAAACACCTGAACTGTTAGGAAGCCGTACATACCTGGGGTCCATATCTATTTTCAGTTGAACTGTTGTCGATCACTTCCGCTCCAGATCCAGCCGTTTCAGATCTATTCTGAAAGTCGTTCCAGATCCAGTCGTCATTTCAGATCCAGCAGTTTTCGATCCCTTCCGCGTCGTTGCAGATCCATCTGTTGCGGATCCCTTCCGCGCCACTGTTGTCGATCCATTTCTAGAAAAAAGAAAAAAAAAGGAGGTTAAAATTCTGTTTTTTGGCCATATCTCCCTTATTTCAACTCTGTTTTCCCTAAAACTTCGCTGACATCCCTGCAATCCCATTCTGCATATTTCATTCCTGAAGACCCTTTCCCAAATTCCACTTCCCAAGACCAGAAATCCCACATTTGTCTATTTTTAGGGTTTGCCATAACTTCTTCAATTTTCACCCGATTGCCTTCAAATTTTACCATAGAGTTCCCGCTTCTGAAATCCCCATTTTTTGCTTTCCTTTCCCTCAGAAAGTGTCGAAAACCTAGTCAAACCCCAATTACCCCTCCGAGTTTTTTCCCAAATCCAAATTTTCCCTTACTAAATAAGCTTGTGTTTGTGTTTTTCTATCCATTCCCCCCCCTACAAAAAAAAAAAAAAATACTGGTTATGGTTGTCACTCGCACAGGAGCAAACACCATGGAGGAAGCACTTGCAGCCATCCAAACCAAACTCCAAGATCTGGATGAAAAATTTCTCAGCCTCCATCTTCAGCATTTAGCCATGAACAATAACCGACAGCCAGAATCTTTTGCAGCCACCGGGTTCTCTTCTTCCAGCAATTTTTGTGGGCCGAAGCTTGATTTACCTCGCTTCAATGGTACTGATCCGACTGGATGGATATACCGAGCAGAACAATATTTCAGTCTGCATAATACTTTTGATATTCAAAAAGTTTCACTTGCATCCTTTCATTTGGAATAGGAAGCCCTTCAATGGTACTGTTGGTACATCAAAGCTCATCCCGAGCCAAACTGGATAGATTTTTGCCAACTCCTTTTGTCACGATTTGGTCCTAGTTCTTTTGACGACTTCACAGGAGCACTCACTAAACTTCACCAAACTGGCACAGTGAGAGAGTATCAGACGGAATTTGAGAAACTAGCCAATCACACAGAAGGATTGTCCGATGAATTCTCCAGGAGTTGTTTTATCAGTGGTCTCAAGGATGAAATTCGCTCAGAGGTCAAAATGTTTTGTCCCAACACAATGATGGAAGTCCTAGGGTTGGCTAAGCTGGCTGAGGACAAGATCGCAGCTCAACAATGCTCCAAACCCACCTTTGTTCCCTTCAGAAATATGGGTTCCCAACGACCTCCCATCACGCCTACTCCTCAACCAACTCCTATCAAGCAATTGTCTGAAACAGAGATGCAGGCACGCCGAGAAAAAGGGCTTTGTTATAATTGTGATGAGAAATTCACTCGGGGACATAGATGTGTTCAACAAAATCTCTATCTATTGGATGTGGATTCTCCGCCTGCCTCAAAACTTAATGAAGAAGCTCCAGATACAGTAGATGATCAGGTCGACATTCAACACCCGCCTGTTGACACCCCATCTCAGGACGACCCACCCGAGATCTCTCTCCATGCTGTAACTGGCGTCACCACCCCACAAACAATGCGAGTCAGGGGATACTTCAAGAAGCTCCCTCTTACCATACTCATTGATTCTGGAAGCACTCCTAACTTCATTGATCCTCGGATTGCCAAACAGGTTGATTGTTTTGTCCATCCTTGCTCCAAATTTGAAGTCATGGGTTCCAATGGGGGCACCTTACCTTGCAAGGGGAAGTGTCACAATGTGCGTATCTCTATGGAAGATTATAACCTGCGCTCTCACATGTTTGCCTTGTCCTTAGGCGGATGTGATGTGGTTTTGGGCGTTCAATGGTTACGCACACTTGGCCCCATCTTATGGAATTTTGCTGAACTTTGGATGCAGTTTTCAGTCAATGGGGCACAACACAAATTTATGGGCTTACAACCAGGGTCTCTCTACATCATCAGTTCACATCGCCTGGAAAAAATACTTAAGAAGAATTCACATGGTGTCATCGCTCAGCTCCATTCCATTCAGATGCACCCATCAACAGTCTCCACTACTTCCTTGGATAGATATGCAGGTGTCTTTGCTGAACCAATGAGCTTGTTGCCTTCAAGAGACCTTTCCGGGAAGAATTTAGCCGCATCTACCTCTCAGCAGGAAATGATGACTATTTTGCATACAGTCCAGAAGTGGCAGCCATCCCTATTGGGGAATTATTTCTGCATCAAGACTGATCTCCAGATTCTGAAAACTTTCCTAGAACAACGGGTCTCCTCCCCGACACACCTGAAATGGGTTATCCAACTCATGGGTTATGACTATGCGACCACTTACCAGAAGGATAAGGAAAATATGGTGGAAGATGCTCCTCCTCGCACATTTGATGACCCGGTTTCTCTTACAGCTATTTCTCTGCTTGTTCCAAATTGGTTGCAATCTGTTCAACGAGGCTATCTCTTCCATGAACTCCATGCTTCTTCATCAATAGGGAACTCTGGGTTCCTCAAAACGTATGACCAGGAACAATGTAACTTCTTTTGGCAGGGACTCAAAAGGACAATTCAACGAATGGTGGTTGACTGTGATACTTTCCAAGTCAACAACGGTGAAACGACCCTCCTTTCAGGACTGCTCGAACCCTTACCCATCCCTCCATAGATTTGGACAACTATTTCTATAGATTTCCTAGAAGTGCTCCAATGGTATAGTACCACATCTCAAAGGACACCATATGAAGCAGTATTTGTACATGCACCACCAGTTCTTCTTCCATACACCTTCAGCAGCTCCCCAGTTCAGGCAATTGACTCAATTCTTCGAAACCGTGATCAGCTTCTTCTCATTCTGCAGGACAATTTTCACATGGCAAGAATTCGACTAAAACAACAAGCCGATCAGCACCGTTCTGAGCGCACTTTTCACATCGATGATATGGTTCTTCTTCGTCTACAGCCTTCCATGCAATCCTCCCTGAAACTCCAAAGGCGCCAGTGGCTCAGAATGCAACCCGGGGATGCTACAGGGGACCCACTCCTTCAGATTCTGCATCAATTTCCACATCTAAAGCTTTGAGGACAAAACTTTTTCTAAGGGAGAGGGGATGTTAGGAACCCATGTTTTTACTTTGTTAGTATATTGTTGTTGGATGCATATGCTTTGTAAGTCGTCCTGTAGTATTTGTTGATCCATAGTTTATATTAGCCCATACTATTGACCCATAGTATTGGACGCATATGCTTTGTAAGTCGTCCCATAGTATTATATGTCCCATGGTTTTGACTCATAGTATTGGCGCCTAGACTTAGCCCATGGTTTGTATTGACACATAGTATTGACCCATGGTATTGGTGCCTAGACTTAGTATATAAGTGTGTGTTGAGGCCTATGAAGGCACCGTGAAGTTAATTGTATTGAGCTTGCTCAAAGGAGGTTGCCCCCTCGAAGTGGCCCGTGATCAATATAAAAGTGATTCTGAGTTCTATTATTTCTGATATCTCATGTATTTTCATTAATTAATTAATTATTGCAGGTTCATCACACTGAAATAGAAATGCAGGCACGCCGAGAAAAAGGGCTTTGCTATAATTGTGATGAGAAATTCACTCGGGGACATAGATGTGTTCAACAAAAGCTCTATCTCTTGGATGTGGATTCTCTGCCTACCTTAGAACTTGGTGAAGAAGCTACAGATATAGTAGATGATCAGGTCGACATTCAACACCCGCCTGTTGACACCCCATCTCAGGACGACCCACCTGAGATCTCTCTCCATGCTGTAACCAGCGTCACCACCCCACAAACAATGCAGGTCAGGGGATACTTCAAGAAGCTCCCTCTTACCATACTCATTGATTCTGGTAGCACTCCTAACTTCGTCGACCCTCGGATTGCCAAATAGGCTGATTGTTTTGTCCATCCTTGCTCCAACTTTGAAGTCATGGTTTCCAATGGGGGCACCTTACCTTGCAAGGGGAAGTGTCACAATGTGCGTATCTCTATGGAAGATTATAACTTACACTCTGACATGTTTGCCTTATCCTTAGGCGGATGTGATGTGGTTTTGGGCGTTCAATGGTTACGCACACTTGGCCCCATCTTATGGGATTTTGCTGAACTTTGGATGCAGTTTAAAGTCAATGGGGCACAACACAAATTTATGGGCTTACAACCAGGGTCTCTCTGCATCATCAGTTCACATCGCCTGAAAAAAATCCTTAAGAAGAATTCACATTGTGTCATCGCTCAGCTCAATTCCATTCAGATGCACCCATCAACAGTCTCCACTACTTCCTTGGATAGATATGCAGGTATCTTTGTTGAACCAATGCGCTTGCTACCTTCAAGAGACCTTTCCAGTAAGAATTTAGCCACATCTACCTCTCACCAGGAAATGATGGCTATTTTGCATGCAGTACAGAAGTGGCAACCATACCTATTAGGGAATTATTTCTGCATCAAGACTGATCTCCAGAGTCTGGAAAATTTTCTGGAACAATGGGTCTCCTTCCCAACACACCTGAAATGGGTTATCCAACTCATGGGGTATCCCTATGTGATCACTTACAAGAAGGGTAAGGACAATATGGTGGAAGATGCTCCTTCTCGCATAATTGATGACCCAGTTTCTCTTACAGCTCTTTCTCTGCTTATTCCAAATTGGTTGCAATATGTTCAACAGGGCTCTCTCTTCTATGAACTCCATGCTTCTTCATCAACAGGGCACTTTGGGTTCTGCAAAATGTATGACCAGGAACAATGTAACTTCTTTTGATAGGGACTAAAAATGACAATTCAACAGATGGTGGCTAACGATGATACTTTCCAAGTCAACAAGGGTGAAACGACACTCCTTTCAGGATTGCTCAAACCCTTGCCCATCCCTACACAGCTTTGGCCAACTATTTCTATGGATTTCCTAGCAGCGCTCTGGTGGTACAATACCACATCTCAAAGGACACCATATGAAGCAGTCTATGGAAAAACACCGCCAGTTCTTCTTCCATACGCCTTTAGTAGCTCCCCAGTTCAGGAAATTGACTCGGTTCTTCGAAACCACGCTCAGATTCTTCTCATTCTGCAGGACAATCTTCACATGGCCAGAATTCGCCTGAAACAACAAGCCGATCAGCACCGTTTTGAGCGCATTTTCCACGCAGTTGACAAGGTTCTTCTTCATCTACAGCCTTCCAAGAAATTCTCCTTGACACTCCACAGGCGTCAGTGGCCCAAAATGCAACCCGAGGGTGCTACTGGGGAACCACTCCTTCAGATTCTGCAGCAACCAAAGCTTTGAGGACAAAGCTTTTTCTAAGGGAGAGGGGATGTTAGGAACCTATGTCAACCCTTCTCTTTACTATGTTAGTATATTGTTGTTGGATGCATATGCTTTGTAAGTCGTCCCGTAGTATTTGTTGATCCGTAGTTTATATTAGCCCATAGTATTGACCCATAGTATTGGACGCATATGCCTTGTAAGTCGTCCCGTAGTATTATATGTCCCATGGTTTTGACTCATAGTATTAGGCATAGACGTAGTATATAAGTGTGTGTTGAGGTCATTGAAGGCACTGTGAAGTTAATTGTATTGAGCTTTCTCAAAGGAGGTTGCCCCCTCGAAGTGGCCCGTGATCAATATAAAAGTGATTCTGAGTTCTATTATTTCTGATATCTTGTGTATTTGCTTTAATTAATTATTGCAGGTTCTTCACACATATTCGGTGTCGTTGATGTGTCCTTTCTTTGAGTGTTCTACGCATACATAGTCTTCGACTTGGTGGGACTTTCACCCTTGCAGTACCATTACTTGTGGGTCTTACGCACTTGGTGTATCAATGCTTTGCGGAACTTGTGCATACGTGATCTTCAACTTGGTGGGACTTTGACCCTTGTCGTACCATCACTTATGGGTCTTGCACACTTGCTATGTCGTCGGATGTGGAATTTGTGCATATAATGACTTCAACCGCTACACACTTCTTGGAACTTGTGTGCACTTTAACAATTGAAAGCTTCTTCTGATTGGTAATGGCTTGCACGCTTTCAGGACTTGCATAACTGCTCAACCATCTCTTGTTTCATGCTTCTTGCGCACACCACTTGACTTGCTTGCACACACTTGATTCTCCTATGGCTTACTTGCGCACACTAGACTACCCAAATATAATATGTCTTTTGCAGCTTCTCTCTTTTTCCTCCAACGAACTTGTCTTCTCTCTCACTTGGTGCGAACTTGCTTGAGTGAGTGTGATATCCAAATGAGAGAGTGAGCCTCTCTATTTATACTTTATGTGTGAGTGACCTAATTCCTCAATGGGCCGACCTCCCTAACTGACTAGGCCGACTTGTCCTAGGGAGACTCAAAAATACATTTTACATTTACCTTTTGGGGAACTCTTGCCCCGACTTACAATGGAGGTTTTACCTCAATATTCTTGCATGACCAAATACTATAATGACATTCCCGAACGGAGGTACAATAAAATACAATAATAATATAATATAATATACAAAAGAATATCTTCTGAAGTTACATTTACAACAACATTGGCAACTCCAACATTGGCAGATCATTTGTGTTGTAGCTTGATTGGTGTCTTGTTCGCATGGTGCCACGACACTGGGCTAAGAGTTTCTAGGGGAGTTGTGGAAGGTGGCATCAAGGCATCGCTCTGGAAGATGGGAGTCACTCCTATAAGTTGTCGGTTCCACTTCATATTGAGTATACTATCGAAGCTATGGAGGCATTGGCTTTGGAGGAGAGGTTGAAAAACAAGGAATCGAGGGGAGGTTGCAGTCCTTAGTGGATTGTAAAGAACCTCTTGGCCAGGGTGTTGATGGACAAAGAGTTCTCCCTAGAAGCAACTCTAACGACCATAAGCAGACTCAAGGATGACATCGATAGGCTCCAGAGTTGGATGAGCTTGTGGAAACTATGAATACTATGTTTCACATGGTGGTTGGAAGTGGATATGGCTCATGCATTGGCTTCAACAATATCTCTTTGCATGAAGACTCCCAGGTGTAATGTTGCAAATCTGTGTTTGTTTGAAAATTACTAGAATTTAGTTTTTGGTTTATCTGTGTTTCTCCATGGTTTTTGGACAGTCGTTATGCATACCTGGTTTCCCTTACTAGGGTAGGTTTTGTATCTCTTTAAGTTAGTTTTGTTGGCTTAGTTCATAGTGACAATCTATAAGTGACGGACCTTGGATTTGGCATCTTTCTATCATCATTTTACCTTACTTATAAATCTTTTTCTTATCCATAACCATGTATTAATCCCTTCTAATGCTCATACACGGGTTTTTATGCTCAAGGTGTTTTTCCATTACACACCTTAGTATTTCATTTGATTTTTTACTAACATTGGGGGAATTAGTGTACTATGTATTTACTTTGGATATTGAATCATCTGTTGGGAAGCAACTACAAAGTCTTTGAGGGAGTTCTGTAGCAACTACGAAAACTCTGCAGCAGTTGCGGAACCTTTGTATGCAGTTGCAGAAACTCTACAGGTAGCTACAGAAACTCTACACGCATATGTGAAACCTCTATAGGTAACTGTGGAAACTCTACATACAGCTGCGAAACCTCCTACAGAACCTACGAGCTGCGGAACCTCTACAGAACCTACCAACTACAGAACCTCCTGCAGAACCTACGAGCTATGGAACCTCTACAGAACCTACCAGCTGCAAAACCTCCTACAGAACCTACCAGCTGCGGAAGCTCCTACAAAACCTATGAGCTGTGGAAACTCTACAAGCAACTGCAGAACCTCTACAACAAGCTACGGAAACTCTATAGGAAGCTGCAGAACCTCCTACAGAACCTGCAAAAATTACAAAACAATCAATAATTTGAATTTCCCCTCAACCATTTGTCATTCCATGGATCAAGGAGCATCATTAACCTCTTGGATATGAAAAGAATCTTGGATAAATATTAGATTTGATTTTTTGGAAAAGATCTTGGGATTAGTTTTGAATTAGTTTTGAGATCCAATTTTTTAAGAATTTGTTGAGGATATTTTGGATCCTCATTGATTATTTGTTATGGAGAAATCATGTATAAATAAGAGCTCATTCTCCATTCTATGAGGGGGACTCTTAGAGCAATAGTCCAAATAATGATGGAATAAAATCCAAGTTCATCTTGATTCAATATAGGTCCTAGTTTTATAATTTCTTTTGCAATATGATTTTATTTATTTTATGTTGATGTAGTTTTACGCCATTGCTTAGTTTTCATTTCTTATTATGTGTGAAGTTTATTTCTGCAATTTGATTTCAATCCATAGATTAGTGTTTTAATTGTTTATTTTATAATCCTTGTGCTTAATGCAATGACCATATTTACTTCTTTGGATTATAAACAGTAACTTGTATTTGGAATTGTGGCAAGGATAGCTTTTAGATTTCATTTCTGCAATTTACTTTTCTGTCAAGTGTGGTGTGAATTTCAATTTCTGCAATAGTGGTTTAGGATTTCGATTTTGCAATTAGTATTACTGCACATCGATGAGGTTGCTTCGGGATACCGTTGATTCATACTCTTGATACCTGCAACTGATGTGAATTTACTTTCCTACTCAGTGTGAACGTAGTTTTAGAATTTACCTTTCCCGCATAGTGTGAATTAGCTTTAACATTAACTTTCCAATGGCATGTGAATTTAGTTTAGAATTTACTTTCCAGTAGAGTGTGATTTAGTTTAGCGTTTACTTTCAAGTAAAGTGTGAATTTAGTTTCAACACTTACTTTCCTATCATGTGATTTACTTTCCTTGCAATCTAGTTTCAATAGTTGTTTAGGTAGCTAGTTCCTTGCCAAGACAGTGTAATTATGCATACCATTATTTCTAAGTAAGGTTATTGAACTACAACTTCACAGTAGAAAAAACCAATGTAAGAGGAGATTTTGGTCTGCACATACAGTGCATGGTAACTCGCAAGTTCCCAATGAACCCCGGGTTTATAATTAATGTATAGACTTCTTAGTTGTTTTCTAAGTAATTAGATGACAATTAAAAAGCATGTCAATAAGCATGCTTAGTTTACCTCTCTAGCGAAAGCAATGAGACTTATGGTGCTAATTATTTGTTATGGCATTATAAAAGTGATTGGTTAGTGACTACAAGTAGGCATGGTTTCCCTGAGGGTAGGCCTACATCAATTTTTTTGTATTATATCTTTTATCTATTAATAGAAGGTTCTTATTCTAGCGAAAAAAAATTAAAGAAAAGATTGACATTAATATTTAATTAACGTCAATGAAGAGCATGAATACAATTTTCACTAACCGCAGCATTGACATATCATTCATTATTTTCACAATCAAGTAAACTTCAGTGATCACATGAAAGAAGTGTGCGAATATAAACTTAAGTACTCACAAAGTTAAACATTGTATGACGCATCTATAATTTAAATCACTAATACATCTCAAATTTGATTTCAAAATAGAGAAATCATTAATGATGTTAATCATTAACATACAAAACACATTTTATAAACAATGTCAACATCAATGTGACATGAAAAGACAAAATATATATGAACGCCAATCTCAAAATCAATATATATGTTGGATATACATGTCAATTATGTCAAATACGCCATCTCAAATTTAAATGAGTGATACATCTCAAATTTAATTTAGAAATAGAACAAAATTATTAACATACAAACAATATAATATTTCATAAATAAAACAACATCAAGATCAACATGATATGAAATGGAACATATATATGAACGATAATATCAAAATCAATATATATGTCAAATATACATATCAAGTAAAAAATAAAAGTAAAATAAATATGTAAAATAAACATTGCAGTAATCAAATATATGCATGTGATCAAATTTAATTGCTATAATGTAGTTGGTCCACCATTGGAGCCAGAGGCATCATTACCTCCACCAACAGAGATAGAGGCATGATCAGTGCCTCTGCTACCAAATCTAGATGGATATATAAGTATCTCCACCACTAGAGCCAGAGGCATGACCAGTGTCTTTGTCACCAGAGCTAAAGGCAATATAAGTACTTCCGCTAGATAAAAATGTAGTATAAATCAGTTGGTATAGCTCTCCACCAAAATTCATATCACATTATGTGACCATCTCATATAAAGCACCAACAAGTGAACTAGGTGTCAAATATGGTGGGTTAGTTATTAGAAGAGGAGAGAGCGATCGATTGGCTAGTGGAGGAGATGGTGGTCAACCAACTCGATGAGAACCCCTCTTCTTAAGTACAATATCTGCATTGACAATATGACACATCATAGCATCATATCACATGGAAGGGTTTCCTATATAAATAAGAGTTTTGGGTCCTATATGATATGGCCAAACTAAACTAGGCGCACTCCCTACCGAACCTTTAGTGCACACAACAAATCTTCCACCTCCTGACGAAATATGCAATTTGGACTACATAAAAATCCTGGTCTCTGTACCTGAAGGAGCTCATCAGCCTCAACCATCTCCTCATCAAGTTGGAGAGGTGTCTCCCCATCATATGTGCCAATATTTGCAAAATAGTAAGCAACAATAATTAGACAATTTAAATAAAATGTTATAATAAATCACATGTGCATTGAATAAGCTAATAAAATTACATAATGTTATATTACCTCTAACATCCTGTGGCTCATCTTGGGTAAATCAAATGTTCTGACATCCTTTCCAATCCATCCTTGCATACAGTTACTACTCAAGATATATGGTATGATCATCCTCACTAGAGAGCATCTCATGTACCTCTAGAGTGATCATACATGGGAACTCTTATTGACCTCTCTTAGGCAACATCTTCCCCCACATGTGCATACACACATTGGTCCTTGTCCTAGGAGGGTTGCGATTGAATGAGGGCCTAGTAGAAAGAAACCTCTCAAAAAATAAACAAAACAACTCTAAAGCAAATGGGAAGACTATCCTCCCATCAAACATAGCGCAACGGTGAGCTTTATCAAAACAAAAATGTCCCAAAAAATGGTAGGCCACCTAATACATTTAGGTCTCTCCACTAAAGAATCTACATAATATAAAAGGGGGTAGCTAATGCACTACCCATATGAGGTGTGTTGGGCCACTATTGTGACCATAAGCAAGAGGCACCTAACCTCCTCTACATTGAATGAGTGTAAATACAACTTACCACAAGCAACCTAGAAGCTAGAAGGGCCAGTGATGTCCTCACCGATATATCTTTGAACATATTCTAGCTGACTCTTTCTTGCAAGGCCATGTGGGAGATCAGGGAAGTGGGGAAAATCCTTCCCTCTCTTAGACATTCTAGTAATGAAATATATGTCCTACTCTGTAGGCCGGAACCACATATCATGACCAAATCTAAATGCCTTCTTGCCATGATTCCAATGACGGATCAACTATCTCAATAATGTTATCTTACCATTGAGGCATGTCGCCTTCTCATAAAAATTGAGGAGGCCAATATCATACAAGAGATAATGAGTATGAGTTTTTTTAAACCAAAATGGATAGAGTTTTTATATATACTAAAAGGTAGTTGAGCCACACAACAAAAATACATTAGTCTCATCCATATCTTGAGTCCCAAGGAAATAGGTGCAGAAAATAAGAGGTTATTCCTACTTATTACAAAACATCCTCCTGACATAAGAGATTTAGCCAATTTAGTGTCCAATCTCCTACTGTAAATGCGGCAAGATGAATCTAACAATCTAAGACCTTTGCAAAACATAAAACAACTAAGAAAAATTGGAGAATGATCCCTCTCCAAAGAGCATGCTTAGAAAGTTCAGTTCATTCTTTAACTTGAAAGGATTGCTCATGGCCTTAATCATTTGAGTCTCCAACAGTCCCACACAGTGCACCAATTCCTGAATTGCCTGCTCCTGGGCTTCAATTTTCTGGGTTGATTCCACTTCTTGAGTTTTATGGTCCCTTTATTCCTGCGTAGCCTCTCTTTCAAGTTGACATAAGTGCTCATCAAATAGTCATTCGTTGAACCTCAATCGATGCTTCAAGGTGGAGACTTTATGCCTTAGAACCTTTGCTTCTATTGGTGCCCTCTGTACACTGTGCTCTAGGAAACAGTCAACACTACTATCACTTTCAACCATTGTAGATTTCATCTCTCGAGAGAACCAGTTCGCAAAGCTTTGTTTTTGCCCTCGTTTAGAACAAGCTCATGTAGACTTGTTCCCATGAATATTGACAATAAACATCTTCAACCAAGATGGGATCGCCATAGATTAAAATTCCATCACCCATGTCTCGACATGATGCTCATGTCATTCATGTTTATGATTATTATGCTTACCTCAGAGATCGTATCATTCATATGTACCTACTCATTTATGAAAATCATCTTCAGAAGGACGGATATGAAGCCACCCTACCACACTATCTAATTCACACCTTGAAGCTCCACCTGACTTCCTGACGTTCCAAAATCTTCCCACGTTTGAGCATCATATCGAAAGGAGGACACATAGTTGGATTTGACACCCCGACTGTAATTTATTAAGTCACCAACCACTATCGTGATTGAGGGATCTAAATGCATGATGGAAGATTGCATTAAGGAATTTCACAAAAGTCAGGTGCCTAGTGTTTAACAGTAGGATGCCCTAGGTAAAACTGGTCGCTAGATTAGCTTGGGAATCCACTAGTTCATTAAGCCCCTCATAATATGAAAGAGTTGGGCCTTAGGAAGGGAGGGCAAGAGTGAGACCACCCGGGAGTAAATTCGTCTCAATTGAAAGTCCTTTAGCTTAGTCTTGGCGCAACATATCTTGATTACGTTGAGGGGGTCTCCAAATATCCACACCTCTGATATCTTTTGTTGCTTCACTATTTTCAGACCTTGGAAGAGGGAAAGAGCCTCTGCTCTATTGCTAGTGGTTTTGCCTCAACCCTAGGCGAATCCGATAATCTAGTGTTCCTCAGGATTGAGAAGAATTCCTCCTGCTCCTGCCACCTTGAAGCTAATGAGTATGAATTGTGACAAGGCGAGGGTAAAAATCCAACTCTCTCTTTATAGCCTCTCATTTCTGTATAACATTGTACCAATCAACCTACCCCTATTGTTGTTGTTGTCGTCATTGAAGTCTCTGATTAACATACAACATTCATTGAGTGCACACGTCGAACACGGTGAACACAATATTACATCACATCGTAATTTTGGTTTTTTTTGTGATTAACATCGCTACGTGTTTATCACAACACACCAATATTAACAATGTGCTTATGATAGAAAAGTGCACCGGAAGCGGTATGTACCTACTAGTCTACACCGTTTCGTTTAGTTTGGAATTTTTGTTTTCGAAAAATTTGGCTCACCTATAAATCTATAACGCATCGTTAATGGTGCATAAAAGAAATTAACACGCCATAATTGGTGCATTCTTGTTTTATAGGCGCAACGATATTTTTGAAAATCAAAATTTCCAGACAACAGTGAGGACCAACATACAGTGTAAATGGTGCGGCCTCATAATAAAGATTGTACAGTGTAAATGGTGCTTAACAATTTTATAATTGCACTGTGAACAGTGCATTAATATTGGAACACGTCAATTTTATATAATAAAATATGCATTTATTGGGGATGTGGTATATTATTGTATATTTCACACCATATAGGATGCATTATTCTATTCTACACACTATCAACGGTGTGCAAGTGTTTTATTGATGCACCAGGATTTTGGATAAAATATTACAAAATCGTCACTACTAAACCACACTGCACATACATTGTGCGCGCTGACACTACCGGTGCGCTTATCATAATCACATGCGCCATTTTAATTTTATAAGGTTTTACATAGACCGGTGCACTGGTAAAACATTGGCGCACTAGAGAGAGTGCATAGATAGAAAACGAACTGAGGGCAATGTGAAATGTCAAATATTGCAGAACCCGTTGACCCAATCTATCACTGTTTTAGAGTCGCCAAAAATGTGAAGTTTTGGGAGATGTCTATCCCTTGCAATTTTTAGAACTGTCCACAGTGCAGAAAGCTCAGCTTTGGTGTTGGTAGCTTGTCCCAAAGCAAGTTTTATCGTGATTTTGCTAGACTCGGAAAGGTGGATGATGCTGCCATCTCCTCCGATATGCGGATCCCCTTGGCTGGCGTCATCGAAGAACGCCCATGGCTGGCTCTTATTTATCACTAAATCAGATATAACTCGTGCTTTGAATTGTTTGGGAACCGATTTGAATTCCTGAGTTTTCTGTATCAGCAATGTGGAAGTGATATCAGCTGGTGTCCATTGATCTTTAAAAATAGCTATGTTGCGGGCTTCCAAAATGCTAAATACAAAGAGTACAGGGAAATCATCAAAGCTGCATACCCTTGTATGTCGCCACCAGTTCTATGCTCGCTACTGTAAGGAGATAACGGAATTTGTAATCTGGCTATCTTGGGAGAAAGCTTTAGCTACGCTGGTCCAAACGGCCCCTGCATATGGACAAGCATCAAAGAGATGAGCAGAGTGTTCCTCGCTTGACTTGCACATAACACAAAAACTAGGACCTTGAAATCCATGTTTCTTCAGACTTTCCCAAGTTAAGAGTTTGTTGTTCAATGCTATACAAAAGGCTAAAATGGATTTTAAGGGGCTATTAGTTTTCCACAACTTGCTCCACCACCAACATTTTTCTTTGTCGAACTGATCCTGCATGACTGACTCGTAGTCTTTCTTGGCCGAGTAGTCACCACTGACTAAATTTTTGGTCCATACCAATTTGTCTTGTTCGTCCTCGTCTAAATGAACGAAACTTAATACCAGCCTGTTCACATAGTTTCCCCATTCTTCTGCCTCATTTCCACTCAGACTTAAGGTCTGTGCATTCTTCCATCCTTCACTTCCTCTAGGCTGGAGATGCTGGGATTGAGCGTCAGCTAATTTGAAGATTCATTGAGATTTTAATTTTGACAGCAATGGCCTTGAGAGAAAATAGTTTTCTCATGCTTCGACCCACGGATCTTCCCCTAGTCTAATACTTTTCCCATTCCCTGCTCTACATGCAGTCCAATTGCCTACTAGGGGGAAGGCCAAAACCAGTGCTTTCCAGCCTATCGGACCATTTTTATGGGATTTGATTGGGGTTCTAAGCCATTCGATTATAGAGAAATTGGGATAGTATTTAGAGCTTAGAACCCGTCCCCAAAGGGAGTCGGGATTTTGGGCTAGTCTCCTTAAGGTCTTTGCTGCCAGTGCTTTGCAGAAAAGAGGTAAATTTTTTATACCCCAGCCACCCATCTATTTTCGAAGCGAGATGTTAGTCCATTTGGCCAAGGGAATATCATCTCACTATTTACTAGTTGTCCATAAAAAAGAGAAACACTTCCTTCTTAACTTGGTGAGAATTCCTTTTGGAATATAGGCAATGGACGCCCAATAGACTAGGATACTTTGCAATACTCCCTTTAGGAGGACTAGTCTCCTTCCCCTAGATAAGAAGCGATTAGACCAGTTTGAAATTCTTGATTCAACTTTCTTATACAGCCAAACCCAATCTTGAAAACCATAGTTTTTGGGTTTAAGGATGAAGCCAAGATACTTGAATCCATCAGCCGAATGGGCTAGATGAAAAAGATAGGATTTCTTCTGCCTTCTGAATCAAATATGTGGAGAACTCATTGTGGTTTAGGCTAGACTTCCTTATGTTTATCATCATCCTAGTTGCCTGCTTATATTTGTCGAGAAGGGAAGCAAAAGCTCTGAGGTTTTGTTCGGAGCCCTCTCCAAACAAAAGAACGTCATCTACAAGCAGGGTATGGGTGATGGTTTCGGAACTAGATACTTTTTCCCCTACAATCCTGCCTTCTCTTCTGGCATTGTGAACAAGATGACTAAGAGCATCGGCGATAAGAAGAAAAATGAAGGGTGAGAGGGGGCAACCTTGCCTAAGCCCTCTAGTGGGACGGAAAAAGCTAGAGGGTGCTCCATTGATTAAGACTGCGAATGAGGTAGATTGAATACATCCCATAATCAAGTTGGCCATATCTACATCCATTCCAATATGAATCATAAGCAGTTTGACAAAGGTCCAATTGACTCAATCATAAGATTTAGAGAGATCTAGTTTCAACGCAAAGACGCTCTGTTTATCTTTCTTAATGATGTGAATGGCTTCCTGCGTTAGAGAGACAGCGTCATGTATTTGTCTATTGTGGAGGAAACCAAATTGCTCTTCAGTTACGATTTCACTCAAGATGGGTTTGATTCTTAAAGCTATAACCTTCGCTATGATTTTGTAAATCATATTACAACATGAAATTGGTCTGAAGTCGTCATACGTCTCTAATTTTGGAGTTTTGGGTATCAAAGTTATGAATGTTGAGTTGAAACTCACCAGAACTTTCCCAGCACGCTGAGATTCCTTCACCACTGCCAAGAGGTCTTCTTTTATTTTTTCGTAAAAACCAAGAAAGAATTCCAATGTGAAGCCATCTGGACCGAGACTTTTTCCTTTTTGAAAGGAAAGCAAGACTGATTGGATTTTTGTTTCCGTGACTTCTTTGGTGAGTTCTTCATTCATTTCTTTGGTTATCATTCTAGGGAATAGATTGATAACCTCCAGAATTTCCGAAATTGGGCATCCTTCAGATTCTTTGAAAATTTTGTGAAAGTGTTCCACTACGGCTATTGCCTTTTCTGTGAAGGTCCTAGCCAAGTTACCTTGCCATGTTCTTATATCATGTATAGTGTTAATGTTCTTTCGATGCGTAGAAGGTCTATGAAAGAATTTAGTGTTTTGATCGCCTTCTTTTAGCCAAAGAGCCCTGCTCTTGAGTCTCCACAATTGCTCCTCTTTGAGCAGCAATGAATCTTTTTCCTTTTCCAGCTGCTTTAAGGTTTCGATCTCTTCTATAGTGAAAACACCTTCTGAGTTTCTGTCAAATAGTTCCTCAAGTATTTCTTCTACCCTAAGAAGCTCTTCTTGATGACGCGATTTGTGTTTTTTATCCCAGTCTTTTGAAAAACATTTCATCAACGCCATATTGTCATGAAATTGTTGCATAAACGAGTGATTCGAAGCCTCCGTCAGAGGTTTACATGCTTCTAGAATCAAGGTTTTATAATCCTCTTCAAACAACCAAGATGGATTCAATCTAAAAGGGGGAGGAGGCTTATTCTCAGGGATCTTTAATTTTAAGCAGATTGGCCTATGGTCCGAGCTCCCTCCTGTCTCAATCAAATATTGCACTATCAAACGGTCATTGAGAAGATTTTCAGAGAGCAAGGAGCGGTCCAATCTCTTGGAAATTTCATAGTCTCCACCCTGTTTGTTTCTCCAGGTAGGCTCCATCTTTAGTGGAGCAATGTCGACCAGCCCTTTCTGTTCGAAGAGATATCCAAAGAAAGAGATCAACGCATCACCTCTGGCGTTCTTGCCCCAAATATCCCTTAAGGAGAGGGTTAGGTTAAGATCTCCTCCAATAATTAAGTTTGGTTGGTTTAGTGCTCCTAAGATATCCAATGTTTCCCAAAAGGCTTTTCTATTGTAGAAAGGGTCGTATACGTTTAAAACTGTGAAACTTAAACATGTCTCCCTATCTTCCAGAAGGGTGTCGAGGACTATGCTATAGCAGGATATTGAAATCAACTTTAGTTCTGGGCTCCATGCCGTGACGATGCCACCTGAGTGCCCGTCCACCTCAATGCTTGCCAAATTCCAATCCTTGACACATTCACTGACCACCTCCTCTGCTTTCTCCCCTTCCGACATTGTTTCTTGGAGCATCAATACTGTGGGTTTCTGGATGGCTAACAGCCTTTTTAGAGCGAATTTTTTGGAGGCTTCCCCAATCCCCATAATGTTGAGGGAGAGAAGTAGCATTAGGGACCCCTAATTGGGGTCGTTTCTACTCTAAGAGCCCAATTTAGAAGTGCTTGTCGTCCCTGTTTCACATCCAAAATCGCCTGTTTTTGGGCCTTCGATAATAGAGTTTTTCTTCTAGCCCTTGATTTTTGAAGGGAATTTAGGGCTAATCCACCGGTTGAGATGCATGTGGCCACGTCCTCACCTTGTAGCGAAAGTGATTTTTTGGATCATAAATTATAATCTCTTTTTTTTTTATCCAACTGAGATAAAAAGGTTGGAGGTTTGGAAATTTGAGCTTTAGGAGTACTTGGAGGTGACTTAAAAGTTTTACCCGGGGAATGGGAAGTAGCTTCTGGACTTAATAAACAGGGAGGCTTATTTAAATAAATAACAATATTAGTACCTCTTGTGTTTGAAGGAGCCGGTTGATTCTGCTGGGGACCGTTTGACTATCCAACTTCGAATTCCTTCTCCGGTAACAGTGTTGAACTGCCAGACTGAGATCTTACTAAGGGATTATCTTTGTCAACCTCCTTTTATAACAAATTTTCAACTGAGCTGCTAGATTCAAAACCTTCATCTTTGGGTGTGACCAAGCTGGCGCCCGAGACCTGCAATCCTTCAACTGACGACGTCCTGTGCTTGACCCCCGTAGTTGGAGAGGAGGATTTTTTAACCCAAACTTTTTTGGTCAGGAGTGGAATTTTGCGAACAGGACAGTTCTTTTGCAAGTGACCTACCTTACAACATTCGAAGCAGCAAAAAGGTAGTTTCCAATAATCTAGACGTTGTGTCCACTTGCTACCATGCATCTCAATTACTAATTATTCGTAGAGTTCATCTCTGGTATCTAGCTCTACTAAGATCCTTGCGCAACGACGATCAATTTTGACTTCCCACTCCTTTTCGAGAGCTATGAACTTGCCGATCTTGTTTCCAATAGCTTCCAAAATCTGATCCTACCAAAAGACTAGAGGTAGTCTGGGTAGAATAACCCATACTTGCTGGAGATTATGCGGTTCCTTATTGGGGTTAAAGTACACCCTCCAGTTTTTAAGAATTAGTCCAGAAGGACCCCATTGTCATTGTCTGTTGAGAAGCCTTGAACCATCCTCCTTCTCCCGTAATTTAGTAAGGAACCAACCTCGCGGGAGTATGTAGAAATCAGGGGTGTAACCCATACTTTCTGCCCAATTGGACTCCATCCAATGCATAAGCAAGTCTTTTCATGGAGTTTTACCGCAAAACCTCTCGATCAGAGCTAAGCCTAGACAATCGGGGATCTGATCGATGAGAATATATTTCGCTACTATGAGCTCGGCAGCGGATTTCTTTGACCGAATACCCTTGGATTTTCCTGGTTTAAGTATGATGGAAGGTTTGTTTGGGGTGGCAGACTTCTACCTTAATGTTTCATTATGACCGCCCAGGCTGACGCAGGGGGATACGTCAACTATGTGATGCACCATTGAGACCATATTATCTCGATGATCCATTGTGCAGTGTACCTCTTCTTCCGTACAGAATATGGATTCATCTGGGCCGTCCGGTTCATAATCTACCTCATCTATAACCATTGTGATGTCTTTGCGAATGTGTGAGTGGCCTTATCCGTAGTTAAAACCGTTAAAACCAGATCAGCAGCATGCCACGTGGGAGACTGAGGGTACGTTGATCCTTCGGTGAAACAAACCTTCGCACATGATAACCGAGCTTCGCACGATCTATCCTCCTACTCCTTTACTACGTCGATCATGCTCCTTAGCGCCATCCCGAGTTGTGCACCGTAGAATTAACCCCCGACCTTCGCAACTCCGCACCTGTTCTTCTCGCTGTGGTCCATCTTCGGAGCCCTTCAAATATACATATATCAATATATATATATATATATATATATATATATATATATATATATATATATAGTTGTTTAATTGGTGCGGAGTATAGATATACGCCTTAGGGCATTTTGGAAACAAAAGTGCACCACGATCCTTTTTTATTTTTAAAAAATAAAAGCTGAATTTTTATTAACAATTTTTTTTATCATGAGTCAATCCTTTATGTATTCGGGTGTACCAGGGTGGTCGTATAAGAATAATGCACCAAGGAATTTATATGCTTGTGGAACATCGGTCAGTTTCTAAATGTCAAATTAAAATATACATATTTTTTGAAAATGAAAATGGGGTATTTTGACATCGATGTGTTTGGTTATTTAAAGCACCAGTGCATGTGGTTTTGTAGTGCATTGGTGCAATATGATAATTTAAAAGCACCAATAAAAAAAACTCCACTGAAACCTTTGGTTGCCCACCTCTTCCATAAACGGATAAAGGATACATTTTTTGGAGTGGTTCTGCAAAAACCTCCGCTAGAAGGTGGTTTCCTTGTAGTGGGAAACACTACAAAGAGATGAATTAGGTAAATTAAAAGGTAATCAACATGAAGTTTATTTTTGAAGTTTCAGTAATAATGTATGTATTAAGAATAGTCGTCAATATGTTTCAAATACTCTTTTTCACATTTGTTGAATGTTGTTCAAGGACTGACAGTGGGGAGAAGGGAATGTTGTGCTAAGAAGATAAAAATTATAAAGAATGTAAATGATGATAAATTGGTCCTTATTTCATCTGGAGTGGTGTTGGAAGTTAATTAAATGGTATTTTTTTATAAAACTATGAGAGATATAGTGGAAAGAATGTATAGACACAGTTTCCAATTATAATACAAAAATTTGTTCAATGACTCCAAAAAGCAGGTTAGATATAAACTATAACAAGTGTTTCTAAAGAAATGGTTAATGAGACAAATTATATTTACAATAGAAAAAACATACAATAACAAAAAATGTATTATTTAAAAAGTAGTATTCCTAAACATGCTTCTTCTATAACATGTATATACTACTACAAAAAATTACAAAATTAATATTTCAACTATATACACTTTCAGATCAATATAAATATATAAAATTGGTTCTTTTCACTTTTTAGGAAGATTATGAAAATTATAAATGATGAATAAGGTGATATCCAAAATATGTTAGTAGGAATGTCCAAAAAAGTGTACGAGGAGATGGTCAAAGAAATGAACATAATTACATCATAGGAGGAGCCATCTCAACAAACAACGTGCATCAAACATATGTATCAATGATTTTTTATTTGTACATTTAAATTTAATTCTTATATAAAATATTAATTTTGATTTGTTTATTATAGATTCAAAGAAATTAAAATGGAACCCATTTAGCACATAAGATAGGATGACAAGGAATAAAAGGGTCATGTGCAAATTTTGTGAGTATAACTTGTGTTTTCCTTACGTAACATTTCATATTTGTAATTATAATCTTTATATTTTAGTTAATTTACTCTTTTTCTTAGATGTCTTCTAACATACTTCCTAACATACAAAGAAGATTCATCCGAAGAATTAATTAACATTGGGTAAAGTATAGGTTGTGAGCTAAGTCACCTGACACAAGGACACAGAGGACACAAAAATACGAGTGTCTGACACAGACACAGTGACCCTCGGAATTAGGACACAGAGGAAACGTTTTATATACATTTTTTTTTATTTTAAATATATTAAAATTTAAAAATATAGACATATAGATCCAAATGTTTTTAGAAACTAAAACATTTACAAATATTCAATAGAAATTAAAATCAAATTTCAATACACATTAATGATTACACATTCACAAATCACAATGAGACACATAGATGCATTGATAGGCATTGGACAATAACTCAAGATGTCGGAACCATATTTCTCATTAAGTCATCAAAATCAAAATGTATTACATGGATGTCGAAATGCCACTGGGCACTGGCAAATGCCAAATAGTAAATACAAAAAGAGGTAGATCAAGATGGAAGAATCCCATATGTCAATAGTCCTCCTCCATGCATGAATCAACAAACTCATCACTTCCCTCTTCCTCCTCCTCCTCCTCACTTCCCATTTGACAATCTACATCTGCTGGTGTGGACGATGACGCCTCCAAAGGATCACCATTATCAAAAGTGATCAGATCTAGCACTGGATCATTAAGATCCATGTTGGCTAATGCCAACTCAGTACTGCTATCCAAACCCATATCATCAAAATAGACATCCCATATCTTTGTCATTCCCTTCACCTGTTCCTCCCTCTTCCTATAAATAAGATGAAGGTTGGAGTGCACATACACCATCTTCTCTGCCCTAGACTGCTAAAGCATGATCTTCTTCAAACTGTACAAGTTCCCATATGTGCTCTAATTCCTCTCACAACAAGAGGATGATGTAACTTGAGAGATGACCCTCAAGGGTAACTTCTGTAGAATAGGGCATGTTGCCCCATGACTTTCCCACCAAACATAGGGTTTCTTAACCCCCCTGTCTCTAAGCACATCATAGCCTCCAAATCTCCCAATGGTAGTGGAAAAATCTACAAATCCATCATCCACCTCATCAAGTAAGTCTCTATCCTGAAATAATCGTCTAAATGTTATCTTCCTCCCCTGTGAAATCTCTCCATCCATGTGAGGAGGGACTCTATGTGAGGGCCTTGGCCCACCATTGAACCATTCCTGACTGTAGAACTTGGGGTTCAAGGAGTGGGCCAAACAATGCAAAGGTGTGAAATTATTATCCCACCTGGAGATAAGAAAATCCTGAATGGTGGACCATAAGTTCTTTGTCGATGTCTCATACTTGGGACACTCATACTCCATAACAATGGTCCTCATGGACTCAATCATGGAATCCCACCCCTCATAAACATCTGCTAGGATGGGATGGTACGTGTCTGTAAACCACAACAAAAGAATGACTGGCTCCGTGGTATTAATGGTAAGATCTACCCTCTCTCGCCAACCATCATCTAACACCATGTCATTCACCTTTTTTGAAGTACTCTAATCCGTATTTCTCCAAAAAGACCAAAACTTTGAAATCACCATGGACCCAAGAGCAGTTTTGACCTCCCTCAACCTCTTGAGCATGATGAATGAGGAAGCAAATCGAGTATCAACAATCTTCAGCAATGAAATTTGTGGGTACTCTTTGTAGATGGTGAAGGCATTTATGTGGTTTTGTACAAAGTTATGGATATGGTGTGCTGAACAAATTGGTGGATTTTTGGGTTCCGGCGGCTGGTGCATTCGTGGTGGGGTGTGAGCGACTAGAGATCACCCTGTCTGATGTTTATTTCCTTACTGGCTTGCCTCGTTTGGTGGAGATAGGGGACCTCCAGCCAAGGATTCCAGCTGGTTTGGACATTGAGGATATCTTGGAGAGATTTTTTGTTCCGGGAGCTATTGTGCAGAACAGCACCCTGAGTCTGACAGATTTATGGGAGTGGGAGATGCGGGCGGTAGGGGCTTGTGTTCTGCATGTGTTGGGTGCCCAGGCACCACATCGTTTGTCTGGGGGTTAAACGATGATGGTCGATCGTGTGTTGAGAGGGACCTACTTTGCCTGGGGTCAAATTTTTTTGGCCTGTGTTCGGCAAGAACTGGACAAGGTATTTTTGGAGGGGGGGGAGATTTGTTATGCCTCCTTCCTCTGTTGTTTTTTATTTGAGATAGTACCGACCTTGCAGCCACATGTGCCAGTTCGGGATGGGTTTCAAAGTGAGCCGTGGATGGTGCGGTGGGGGGAGATGATGCCCTAGGGTGGTGGTGGTATCCGGTGTTTCTTTTCGGTGGATATGTATGAGCAGTGGGAGCAGATACCCCTACTTATTGATGATTATCCATATGCTGATATGGACTTCCGAGGAGATCCGGAGATGCCTCGGGCTCAAGGGTAGGCCTGAGGTCTAAACGGTATGTCTTGTGTTTGGTTCTCTGTTATATCATGTTTAGATATTTTTTGTTATGAGTATAGCTAGAGATATTTATATGATATTGACTTGGTTCACTTGTGTGATTGTGCATATATTGGTCCGAGGCCACCAACTGATCATGTGGGTCGTCAGGGACGGGTGATGGTGGTGGTACGTCAACCTGTAGCGGCACCGCCTCCTCATGCTCGAGGAGTTGTGCGTCCTCAAGATGATTCCCTATAGGGCATACGTGAGACTTTGGAGGGGCTTCTAGTGGGAGCACCAGAGGAGGGTTGGCGGGACTTGGACCGGCCTACTATCAAGCATTCTTTTGATGCTCCCCGTGAGTGGCGGTCTATCCTGCTCAGAGTAGCAGTTGTGATGCCCGAGAGGAGGGCTCGGGATCAGGAGGATCCGGAGGAGGAGCCAAAGGATCCTGAGGATCATGATGATTAGGTGATCTTATATTTTCCCCCAACTGCTGATGAGCATATGGGGATGTATCTTTTTGTACGGCTATGTATTTTTGTATATTTCGGGTGCTGAGGGCACTTCTGACATTGTGACTATGATGATGATGATGATATATATATGTGTGTGTGTGTGTGTGTGAGTGTGTGTTTTGGTATATAGTCATGTATGCACGTGGATGCACATCTTGTCTTGATTACATTTTGTTGCATGTGGATGCAATTGTAGTTTGTTTGTTTTCCCGTGGAGGCATGTTTGATTTTTTCTACGCTCGTGGAGGCATATTTTATGCACATGGATGCAATGTTTAGATTTTTTGTACCCTTGTGGAGGCATATTTTATGCACGTGGATGCAATTTTTAGATAATTTTATAATGCCTGTGTGATACATGTCATGATGTCCTACATCTTTTGGTTGACGTGCCAATCTAGAATGTTGTTAGCCATTTGGTCTGCTACAGTGTTATGATTTTTTGGGACATGAGTAAAAAAGATGGATTCAAAATGTCGAATCATTTGTTTTGTGCGCAGGAATTTTCTAAATAGACAGGGATCACGTACCTGGTAACAGTTGTTGAGCTGAGAAACAAGGAGCTGGGAGTCCAGGAAAACACGAAGGTGACTTATGCCCATTTGGAGAGCGGCGGCCAGGAGACCGGTCATGGCATTGTACTCAGCTTGGTTGTTGGTGGCAGCTCCTATACACACTCCGTCGAGGTGGATCAACTCATGTGAAGGGGAATAAATTAACCAAGCTACGAACGTGAGATTTGGAGACCAACGGCTTGCGCCATCGGCAAAACCGACGTGGTAGAGTGGAACAGGATCCATCTGTTGTTCATGCAGGAAAGGATTGAAATGTAAGTTAACGAAAATTTACTGTGAAAAAATCAAAAAACTGTACAATACAGACTATGGTGTCCAAGAGTTTTTTATGGGTAGAATCTTTTGAGGTACAACCCATTACAGGGGTTGTGCATGGGATTGCCTTCCGAATCGGTCAAAATGTATGCTCCATGGTCAAGGCAAGTGTGTATGATATATGGGCCTTGCCACATAGATTGGAACTTTCCTTTTCCTGTTTTGTCATGGGCTTGATCGTAAACAAGGACCAGGTCTCCTTCACTAAATGCTCATGGGTGAACATGTTTATCGTAATGGAGTTTAGATCTGTTCTTTGCGGCTTCGATTGTCTAGAGAGCTGCGTAGAAATCTTCGTCGGCCTACTCTAAAAGAAGTAGACGTTCTTCAATTAGTGACGTATCGGGGAGAAGTTCTGTGGAAATTTGCAATGTTGGTATCTAGCATTCAATGGGAAGGACAAATTCCACACCATGGACTAGATGGAGTGGGGGAAAGCCGGTGGGAGTTTTGGTCGACGTGCGATAATCCCATAATGCGGGAAAAATCATGTGATGCCAATTGGATTTATATTTGTCGACAGTGCGTTGGAGGATGGTCTTCAAAATTTTGTTAACAACTTCGACTTGGTCGTTCCCTTGGGGTTAGTAGGTGGAGGAGAAATGATGTTCAAACTTAAGGAGGATGGACAATTCTCTCCAAACGGAGTCTTCGAAGTGAGAGTCGTGGTCTGAGATGAGTTGTTTTGGAACTCTGAAACGAGCAATAACATGGTTGAGGAAAAAATGGGCTGCAGTGTCATCTTTGCAATTGTAAGTAGGCATGGCTTCCGCCCATTTGGTAAAGTAATCAACATCCACAATAATGTGTTTGTGGCCGCCGGATGATGTGGGATTGAAATCCATGAAGTCGATGGCCCATTTGCAAAATGGTCCAGCAGTGACAACTGGATGAAGGGGGGCAGGGGGGTTCTTTCCTTTGGGGCAAAGAGCTGGCAGTTTTGGCAGTGTTTGACTGCTGTGATGCAATCAGTGAATAATGATGGCCAAAAATAACCTGCGCGGATTACCTTTTGGGCGGTGGCCATTCCGGAGAAATGGTCGCCGCAAGCACCGCTATGACAGTCGTTAAGGACTTGTTCTGCTTCGTCTTGGGAAAGGCATCAGCGTAAGATTGTGTCGACGCCACGTCGATAGAGTACATCACCAGAGAGGATATAATGGGGGGCATGGTGACGGATGCGACGACATCCATCACGGTCGATGTTGGGTCGAAATTTCCGTGTGTGGAGGTATACCAAAATGTCGCCATACCAAGGGTCGTCGGACGAGATGATGAACAAATGTTCATCAATTATATCAGTATGGATAGTTGGTGATGACGACGATGATGGTAAGTTCGTAATGAGTTGAGCGAGTGCTAATGCTTTGGTGCTCTTGGGGGTTTTAAAAGTTAGGTCATATTCTTGTATGATGATCACCCATTTGGCAACACGGCCTTGTAGAAGGTGATGATTCAAGAGATAGACCATTGGATTGGAATTAGCCACAACTATGGTGTGGCTGAGGAGAATGTAATGTCGCAGCTTTTGTACTGAAAAGACGACGACGAGGGCCATCTTCTCTTCATGCGGGTAGCATAATGGTGGGCTTGATCAAGTTTGGCTCACATAGTAAATGACATGCTCTTGGCGAGCGGAGTCTTCTTGGACTAGGACTCCAGAGACGGCGTAATTGGATGCCGAAATGTAAAGGGTAAAGTCTCTTGTGAAATCTGGTGGAGAAATCAACGGGGCACTAGTAAGTGCTTTTTTCAGGTCCGTGAAAGCTCCTTCTGCTTGGTTGTCCCATACGAAGCGGGTATGGAGACATAGCAAATGGAGGAAACCATGTAAATTGGTGGCATAGTCTAGGACGAAACGACGAAGGAAGTTGGACTTCCCCTGGAGGCTTTGAAGCTGTCTTAGTGTACGTAGTGAGGGGAGGTCCACTATGGCTTGAACTTTTAGAGGGTCAACGGTGATCCCTTTTTTTTGAAATGACAAACCCCAGCAGGGGACTTGCTGGAACGCAAAAGACACACTTGAGTGGGTTCAAGCGGATGTTGTATTTTCGACAATGCAAGAAAACTTGTTGAAGATCGTCTAAATGGTCAGATCGTTTCTTAGATCAAGCTGTGAGGTTGTCTAGATAAACTAATATGATTTTATGTAGATCGTGAAAACAATAAGTCATGGCACGTTGGAAAGTAGATCCCGCATTCTTGAGACCAAAAGGCATGACGCGATAGGCAAATGTGCCCCATGGGGTAGTAAAAGCGGTTTTCTATTGATCTTCTTTACGGATTTTGATTTGGTTGTATCCGGAGAAACCATCCATAAAAAAAATTACCTCATGTCCCGCACACTCATCGATTAGTTGGTCAATAAATGGTGTGGGGAAGTTGTCTTTGGGACATGCTAGGTTGAGGTCACGGAAGTTGGTACAGATGCGAATGGTGTCGACTTTCTTATTAACTGGTACTGAATTTGAAACCCAAGTGGTATATGCAATTGGGCATATGAAACCTGCTGCTCGAAGCTTCTCGATTTCTGCTTTGACGGCTAGAAGCTTGGATGGGTGAATGGGACGTTGTTTCTGGCAAACCGGTGATATGTTGGGCCAAGTGTCTATGTGATGTTCTACTATGGTAGGATCAAGACCAAGCATCTCGGTATAAGACCAGGCGAAGACATCTCAAAATTCTTGGAAGAGTTTCTTATAAGCTTGGGTTTCTTTTTCAGTGCAAGATGCACCTAAAGAGATAAGCTTGGGTTTTTTGGGGGTGGTGGAGATGTCGATTTTTATAATGGGCGAAATGTTAGCCATGTTACCTTCCACAAAGGATTCTGGAGCTGGTATTGGATCTTTGAATCAATCGACCTTGGTTGGTAAGAAGTCCTTAGATTCAACAGATAGTTGGTTTGCCGCGGTGGACGTAGACGCTTCAGGGAGGAAGTATTGTCGATGGTGCATATCATCCCAAGGGTAGTCCAGTGCAGTGAGTGTTTCTAGGATTTCTTCATCGGTATGGAAGTAGTGTTCCATTAAATGAATTGGTTCGGGTTTATAGGTAGTTGAAATCATATAAATGGTATTGATTTCTTCTGAATGGAAAGATTCTGGGGGAAATATTTCCTCAATAAGTGGTGGGGATATCTCTAGGTTGACATTATTCAACTCGTATAATGCTGCTTTGTAATCTGGGAGATCGGGGCAGTGATATGAATAATGGTCGTAGATTCCGCATATTGCACAAGGGTGGTTTGTGCGCAATGATTTATCACAAGGTTGAGGTGGCAATTCTAATTTGACAACTGGAATGTTGGTGTCATCATCCAACATATTCATGTGTTCTTGAAGTGCTGGTAGTTGTGGACATAGATGGGTGGCGTGGCCAATATCGTCACACAAGGAGCACTTAGGGAGCACACGGGTTGGGGGATTCTTAGCTAATTTGGGAGTTACTGGGGGGGTGCGAGTTGTGGGTGCAGTGTTGTAGGTTGGAGGACCTCTACCCCAAGTGTGGCGGGATTGAGGGGGGACATAAGTAGATGTTGATGTAGTGCCCCCTGTTGGAATTGATCGGTTTTGGGGGTTCAAAACACTAGGTGGTGGACGATTTTGGTGGTTTGGTGTGCCAGGTGGTGGATGGTTTGACATATTCATAGGTTGTACCGGTTGTAAAACAACAGTCGGAGTCGGTGGGGGAGTTGGGGCAGGTAAGTACCATATAGTTAATCCTAATGTTAAACCTGGAAGGTTGAGTGTAGCCATTACTAGCATGCTAACAACTCCTGAAAACATAAACAAGAATGGGATTGTGTGAATCGGTGTTGTTCCGATATGACTAGGCATGATGGGTGCTTGTGGCGGTGGTTGAGGTTGTTGAGGATGTTGTTGTTCATTGTGTGATAGGGTACACAAATCGGATACTGCAGTTACCTTAAAAGGGGGTGGGATTGATGAGAAAGAGCTGGTCATGGGAGTATCCGAATATATCCCGGGTCTGACTATTGAGACGAAGGATGTTGGTGCACTAAGAACGGGTTGTTCGATCATGGGAAGAACATTTTCTGGCGCTGCGGGGGCATTGGGATCATAGTATGTAATCTGGTCTATTTTAACTACGCGTCCTTCATGGGAAAACATCATGATGCGGAACACTGAAGAAGCGACAGCTTTCATTTTATACATGTAGCTTCGTCCCAGAAGGAGATTGTAATCAAGTTGGGCGTTAATGACCTCTATATCTATGAGAACCAATTTACCCCAAGTTGTATGGGTACATTCAATAACAAACCTTGCGGTTGGGTTGCACGGCCGTCGTAAGCTCGCAATGTGGTAGTTGACCGTTGTAGCGTTGGGGATCCAAGTTTCTACCATACAAAAGTCGACATAATGCAGGTAGAGGCCCCTTCATCGATTATGAATCGGTGAACAACGAGGTTGCGAATGGAGATGGAAACGTGAAAAGCTAGAGATGAAGGTAGACGAGGTTCAGCTTGTTCTAAGTCGAAAGCCATCATGTTAGAGTCGTTAGGATCTATGGCACCGATGGCAGATAACAACAACTTTCTCTGTGCATAACAATTTTTTAAGATTTCAAGAGCGGACATAGCGGCGGGGGACTGAGCTAAATCCTCTACAATGTTATAGTTAGAAGCTGCACGAGCGTTCGGGTTAATCTTAATTCGTCTCAAAGGGAAACTAGGTGATTTGGGACCCCCATCCATGGGCATATTGGGTATGTGAAGTGGTTGATCGGTTGGGAGTGTACTCGATGATGGGTCGGTAGGTGTGGACTCAGGGGCGGATCTGTACTGATTTCGACGAGTTTGAATATTGATATCATTATCAAATGGTGAGTGTTGGACTCTGCATGCTGGTAATCAGCGGCTGCATAGGTAATTTGCTACTGTGGTGTAGCGGATCCTTGAGGGGGATCGTTTGGACGAGTGTTTACCGTGCCTTTGTTTGGTAAGGGATTTTGCAATATCATGGGTTGTGGCTGAGGAGGGGGTGCTGGCTGTGCAGCATGTCCTTTCCATTGGGTGTCGTCGATCCAGAGTTGACGCACTTGATCTAAATGGGGACAATTATGTGTGTAATGGCCATAGACTCCACATATGGAACATGGATGGTTTGTTCTCAAGTTATTATTTTTAGCCTGTTTTGATGGATGGTTAGGGTTTTGGTTGGGGGGAGCAGCGTTATTATTATTGTTTAGAGGATTAGGTGGTGGTGCACCTTGGTTGTGTTGTTGGTTGTTTCTGCGGTTACGCCCTCTTCCACGATTTTGTTGACCTCCTTGGTTACGCTGGTTGTTTTGGTTTGGAGGTTGGTTTTGCTATGCGTACACATGCCCTTGGGCAGTAGGTGGGTTTTGAGGTCGTGCCGGCTTTGGATTGGGTTGCGGTGGGTAGTAGGAAGGGGGGTTCTGAGGTGGCCCTGGTATTTGTTGCGGTTGTGGGTAACCTTGAGCTGCTGGAAGTGTTAGAGCAAGAGGTGTTGCTTGTTGAGGATAATAAGCTGCTTGGGCTTGTGGTTGAAACGGAGTCTAATGGGCCTGCTGGTTATAATATGGAGTTGGCGCATAAGCTAATGGTGCTTTCCCATAACACTATGGTGGACATGAGGGTCCATGAGTGTGGTGGGTGTGTATTACTGGAGCATACGAAGTTGTAGCTCCAGAATTAGATGTAGCCCTAGAAAGGTCTAGGGCATTGTTTGTACTCATCATGGTAAAAGGTTTGTTTTGCACCATAAGTTGGCTGATAATATCGTCGACGGCATGGGATGCCCCCAGCGTGTCATGGTGGGATGGATCGTCGCGCGGGGCGTCAGGTAAAATAGTGTATAGATATCCAGATTGGGCATATATGAGGTCGAATTGCTGAGATTTTAAGATGGCTTCTTCTTCTTACTGGGATCGTTCAGAAGATACATATTTGGCTATGAGGGGGAGGAGTGATTTGAGGAACGAGTCCAAAAAGATTCGATCGTCAAGTTTTATCTTGCAGAGGCTACGGCGCTTACACCACTCATGGATATGATCAGTGATGTGTGTAGCGATGTTTTGTCTACAAGACAAAAGTATTTCCACTCCTGCATCATAGCGTACAGGTAGTTGAAAGAACTGAAGGAGCGTTGAGGCGAGGGATGTAAAAGTGGGGTGTGTCCCATGTGGCTGCTCAATGTACCACTTGGCTGCAGAGCCAGTGAAAGTTCTTTGTAAAAGTATCAGTCTAATGGAATCATCTACTATGGAGTTAGAGGAACACCATAGGTGAAACGACATGATGTGGTTTTGGGGATCTTCCCCACCTTTTCCTTCAAATTTTGGGATATCTGAGGGAAGCTTTGTGGGCATGGGGGGCCATGTAGGGTCGTGTCTAATAGGGTCGTTGGTTAACCTTGCCAGGTTTGGTAAGTTTAGACTAGCCATGTATGGCAGACTGGCAGATGGGTGTGGCATGGTCACTGGGGTATAATTGCTAATGGTAGCATTATGGATTGGTCCAGTGCCCCCTAAGGGTATGCTAGATGTGAAAGGAATGTGTCCCCCAGCCGATGTGGTATGGGAGGGGCCTACGCTCCCAAGTGCAACATGGGTTGTTGATGGGTTAGGAATGGTTCCAATAATCACTGGGATCTGGGTAGTGGCGATGAGGGGGGGGTGATTCCCATGTTGGGCATACCTAAAATAGGCGTTGGTCCTATGTTGGGCATGCCTAAAAGGGGTGTAGCCCCCATATTAGGCATGCTTAAGGGGTTTGTGGCTACCATGGTTGTGATGGTATTAGCAGAGTTTGTTGATGTATCTCTAACAACACTGGTGAAAAGGGGGTCATATTGTGATCCAGCCATGGGGTTGGTTGGTGATGTCTCGGTAGGGTGTTCGGATTCAGCCTCAGAATTAGATGTGAAATGAGGCGCGTCAGAATCGGATGACTGGGTTCTATGTCGATGACGTGTGGAGTAAAGGGAAAACGCTCTACGTCTATGACATGTAGATTCAAGTGTACCGAATTGAGGGGGTTCACCCTGACAACGTCGGGATCGTCTTAAGTTTCAATGGTGAGATATGTCTAGAAATACCAATGGATGGTGGTGAGATAAAATACTCAAGACCCTAGTGCAACAATGTGTGCAGGAGGGGAGTGTGAAAAAGAAATGGCTCTCAGGCCAACAACAACCTCAAAAGCACTTACTATAACAGCTGTGCTATAATAAGTGGAGTAATCAAGAAAAGTGGTCAGAATACCAAAAATCAAGCGGCTCCTAGAAAAAAGTGGTGCTCACTAGACCAAGGGGGGTAGCAGAGCATGCAAACGCCTAACTTAAAGTGGTATTATGATTCAACGAAACATATCCTCTGCAAGGTGATGAAATCCCAGTCAGACAATATGAGTAGTGGAATCAAAGGCTAGATATCCCCCTACCGAGAGGGACACCGGGTAGACAATCCTAAAAATTGGCCACTAAGATACCCCCGTTCATGACACGTTCGGTTGGGTGAATCTGCAGTTTGGTTCTATCGCCACTGTACTCCCATACGGGTGGTACACCAAGAACTGCGAAAGGTATCCTTCGGTTACTGAATGGATAGTGATATTCCACTTAGGCTTCCGGAACCAATCTGGCTACTTCAACCCTCCTAAGGGAGAGGCCTTCCCGATAAATTGGTGTATAACCGTGTCAACAAATAATAAGGGATTTTTTGGGTACCCTAAAAGTCAACCACTATGTCTCAGATGTAAATAATTGAGGGGTGTTATTGGAACACCTATCCCCCAATCCTACCTAGTTACAAGATTCTTTAAGTGTTCCCCAAGTGGGGTTAAAGTGTTTGTTGATTTTAGGTAGATTTTAAGGCTCAGTTAATTAAAATGTGGCAGATTGGGTGCAAGTGTGATTATTTAACTGAAAATGAATTTGCCTCGCTTGGGCAATTGATTACAAATTAAAATCAAGACGATTTCAATTTGCAAAAAAAGAAGGCTTTTTTTCTGAAATGTAAATGCTTTAACAAAAAAAATTCAAAAACTATGGACTTTTGAAAGATTTTTTTTTTTTTTTTTAAAGGAAAGCAAATATCGGAAAAATTGCAATAAATAAATGGATTTCCAAGTACTTTCTTGGGCAAAACTATTGATCAAATCGGAAAGATGGTTCGCAAAGAAATGAAATCTATGATCGAAACAAAGTGCTAAAAACCTTTCTTTCACTTGTTGAAAATTTTTAAAAAGATTTTAATTGAGCATATGTAATAGAAAAAAGATTCACTATTGCTGCAATAATTAAAACAGAATGCTGGAAAAAATTGCAGAAAAAATGATGTTGGACGAAATAGGCTAAATGGGCAAAAACGCAGCAAAAATTTTCTAAAAATTAGGCCAAGCGAAAAAAATGACATCGCGAGTTTATGGGCAAAAGCCGCAATATGCATTGCGGGTTTGAGCCGCGAAGCCGCGATGTGCAGCGCGGAAAAAGGTCGCGAAGCCACGATGTGCAGCGCGGAAAAAGGCCGCGAAGCTGCGATGTGCAGCGCGAAAAAAGGTCGCGATGAGCCGCACGACTGTCGGGCAAAAAGTCGCAATGCGAAAACGGAAAAAATGGTGTCGAAAACGAAACCGAAAAGTGAAATTGCGGCCTGTTAAAGGCTACAAAAAGGGCCAAAAGATAGAGCAGCAATGAATATTCTATCTAGTATGGCAGATATGCTAATTGGAATGGTAAAAACAAGTAAAAAACAAAGATCTAAAGAAAAACTTTAAAGCTCGAAACCCAACGGAGTCACCAAAAACTGTTGCTTGGTTTTTCAACGAAGCATGTGCAAGGATGCACCTAATAACAAAGTAATAGCAGTTTCAAATGAAAAGTAAAAAACAATTATAAATTTAATCTAACATTAACATAAACATGTGTAAATAAACAATAACTAAATCAATAACAAGAGATCTATGGGAAGAACAAGAGAAAGAATAATAGATTTTTGTATTACCTCAAAGGTGAGGATGTTTGGTGTTGAGCAGCTCCAAGGTTGAGGTGCTCCAAGCTCCAATGGTCTCTTCTCCAAGATGCTGAAATGGGGGTCTTCAAACTCGAAATGGTAGGCAATGGATCTCAAAGGGAATTTGGCAACATAAGGATAGGATGAAATGTGGATGGAAAGTGAGGAGCCCCTATCACCTTTTTATAGTTTTTGGTGATGGGGAATACCATTATGGTTTTCAGGAAACCAATGGTATTAACCAACATGGTTTATGTTTCTTTTTTCATCTTTTTTCTTTTTTGAATATTTTTTATATTTTTATTCCCTTTTAATATTTTTTGGGAATTTTGGACCCTTTTAGAGGGTTTTTTGTGTTTTTTGGGGAAAAATATATATTTTGAGGGGGAAAAGGTGTATTGTGGTCTTTTTGGTGAACTTTTGATGGTTTTAGAGGCTAAAATGGCGGAAAAGTGGACAAATGGGTCATGTGAATAAGGGAATGAGCTAGTGAGCACTTTTTGGGTGTTAACAACCATTCACCTTGAATTCGAATTGGTGAGAGAATGATGCCAAGTGTAGTGGGGAAATATAGCCATATGTGGGTCCCACTTCCTCTGTTAGGATATTCCTATACTCCATCCTAGTCCTACCAGCATTTTCATTATTTGTGTTTTCAGTCTTGCATGCATTTCTACATGCAGCATGCAATTGCATGCATCCCAGTCATCAGGCCTAGCACCTAGCCCTCAGTTAGCTAGCCCCGGGAGCTTCTCACTGATCAATTTTATCCATCCTAGTGCTTAGTGCGCCCTGCATGCAGTTACATGCATCTCATGTGCCCTCTCTCACCTACCATTCAGTTGTACTTCAGTTATCTTCAGTTCTTTCCCTGATTTAAGGCTAGACTGACTCTCAACTAACTGTATCACTCCGATAGACCTCCAGTGAGACTAGACTGCCCATTTTGACTCCAGTTAGCTCCTCATGCACCCTCCATTGAGCCTCCTTCATTCAATTAGTGCCTCCATGTGCCAGTTACACCTACCACACTCAATTAGACTCAGTTTGACTGATGATTGACAGTTACTTGTGCATTGATGACTCCACTGATGATGATGAAGACTTCTAGTTGTGCTCCGATGACACTCCAGTGATATTTTGATCTCTCCATGAAGGCTAATTCGAATTGCCACCTTGAAATTTGAATCCTCATGCATTGTATTATTTATTTGTCCATTTGTGATTAATGAATTAGTGTGTGTGAACTTATTTTGCTTCTATCCGAGTTCTACTGTATTATTATTCTATTGCTCATTTTACTGCATTGACCACTCTTAATCTTATTCCTAAATTCTTTCATTGTGAGGTATACATCAGCTCTTAGATCTGTTGTGAGGATTTTCACATGGTATCAAAGCATGTTGAGAGTATTGTTTATCTCCATTCCTGAGAGTTTTTTGCAGGTTATTATCAATATTTCGAGTGCAGTAGTTGAAGCAGTTTCTGCATCTTTTGCAGCAGTAGCAGTTGCAGACTTTTCTATTGTTTTTGCAGGTCTTCTGAAACAGCTTCCATGTATTATGTAGGAATTACTCCTCTTTCTCCATTCAACTATGATGAATGGAAACCACAGATAATAGCACATTTGAAGAGAAATGGTCTCTTTGATTATTATTTTGAAAGAGAGTTCGAATCCTCTGAAGAAGAGAATGAATGGTTAGCTGAAGGTGAAAGAGCTATAGTAGCCATGATGTTTTCTATGTCTCGATGCATGGTACACCACTTCCTTGATGTTGAATCTCCAAAAGAGCTATGGGCCCACCTGGATGAAAGATTTGGAAAACAGAGTGAAGGGATTGGTCCAAACCCTTTCGAGAGAAATCCCAGTGCTGCATTCGCCCTCCTTGATGATCTCATTGATCATGAATCAGTATCAAACATATCTTATATTGAAGTTGTCCACAAAGAAGAAGAACTTGCAGATTCTACACTCATGCTCCAAATTTATTCTATTTCGAATTATGTGCCAGCTCACACTCTAGAAATTGTAGAGGTTCCTAAATCCTCTCTTGCACCAGAGTCTGTTGTTTTGCATCATGATCTCATGAATGTTTCGGAGGTAAAATCATCCATTGGAGGTAATGCATTAACTATCCTTGATCAATTACCTCTTATTTACTATTGTAAGATCATTATTTCATGCTCTCAGAAGGTTATTGAAGATGATGGCCATTGCCATTCACTTGGGATAATTTCTCATGCATTTACTGGTTTAGATATCACCTCTAATGGTTCAAAGGAGATCTTAAGCAACCATGATTCAAGTCTTGGATCTGATTTGGATTCTAAGCAATCACTGACATTTGATGGTTCTTTTTGGCATAATCTCACCTATGATGGTTCAAAGGAGAAGACAAAAGACTATCTGCACATTCATAGATTTGATCCTACCTCAACTAATTCAAATCACAGGTTGAAGGATCATCCTCATACTTTTGGATTTGTTCTCATCACATTCGATCTGAAGAGCAAGTACAAGCACATGACGTTTGAGCATGAACCACTTCTTCCCAAGAAGAAGATACCTCCAGACATATGACCAAGCATCACACCTGCTTGAGTTTGGAGCATTTATTTTTGTGTGTGCCCTACAGTCTATTTTGAGGGGGGGTATTTTTCCCATGAGGTTTTTCCCCATTTCCTCAGTTTATTGATTGTTATTATTATTCATTGTATTGGGTGACCTTTGGTCTCAGTTACCAGGGCCCAGGATGGATTAAGGGGGGGTGTTAGAATATTCCTATTCTCCATCCTAGTCCTACCAGCATTTTCATTATTTGCGTTTTCAGTCTTTCATGCAGCATGCAATTGCATGCATCCCAGTCATCGGTCCCAGCACCTAGCCCTCAGTTAGCTAGCCCTGGGATCTTCTCACTGATCAATTTTATCCCTCCTAGTGCTTAGTGCGCCCCGCATGCAATTACATGCATCTCATGCACCCTCTCTCACCTACCATTCAGTTGTACTTCAGTTATCTTCAGCTCTTTCCTTGATTTAAGGCTATACTGACTCTCAACTGACTGTATCACTTCGATAGACCTCCAGTGAGACTAGACTGCCCATTTTGACTCCAGTTAGCTCCTCATGCGCCCTCCACTCATCCTCCTTCATTCAGTTAGTGCCTCCATGTGCCAGTTACACCTACCACACTCAGTTAGACTCAGTTTGACTGATGATTGATAGTTACTTGTGCATTGATGACTCCACTGATGATGATGAAGACTTCTAGTTGTGCTTCGATGACACTCCAGTGATCTTTTGATCTCTCCATGAAGGCTAATTCGAATTGCCACCTTGGCATTCGAATCCTCATGCATTGTATTATTTATTTGTCCATTTGTGATTAATGAATTAGTGTGTGTGAACTTATTTTGCTTCTATCCGAGTTCTACTGTATTATTATTCTGTTGCTCATTTTACTGCATTGACCACTCTTAATCTTATTCCTAAATTCTTTCATTGTGAGGTATACATCAGCTCTTAGATCTGTTTTGAGGATTTTCACATCCTCCATGTGTCTTCATGATCAAATGCCACTTTGATTTTCACTTGTATATATTTATTTAGCTCCTTTATTAAATATTCATTCCATTCTAATGTTCAAACATCATTTATTATCCCCCTTATTCCAAATCTCAAAGCTTCCACCCTAAACCTAGGAAACTAGTAATTTTTCTCCTTGGCAATTATTTGACCCTTAGCATCAATTTGACAAACTCTAATGAATATGTCCAATATGCTTAGGCCATTGTGACCCAATTCCAATTTGGGACATGACATTTTACCTGTCGTAGCTCGAGATGTGGCTATGGGGGGGGTTGTCACCGAAGAACGGGCTATTTCCCGTGCCCATTACTTAGACCTGGTATATGCTCAATCGGGCACATTGTATGAAATTGTTCTCGATGCCCCCCGCCCTACCTATGACCCTGTGAACCCACCTAAGGCACCTCAGGTAGACAGCATCATTGGTTCCCTTAACTCCCATCCTTCTACTCAAACTGGTGGACCGTCGAACCCCCAGGGTTCTTCTCCATCCTCGCCACAGGCTGGCAGTAGCACCACCAAATCACCATCTCCTGCCTCCACTGAAGAGGTGAATTCTGTTCAATCAACTTCGTCTCAGAAATCCAGTGGTAAGAAAAAAAACAAAGATAAACCTAAGAAATCTTCTAATCAGTAGGAGCCCAAGCCCACCCCTGAAGACACCAAACAGAAGAGGAAGTTGAAGTATCCTTGTTTACTGTGTGGTGGTGACCATTTCTCGAAGGAATGTCCCCATCGAGATGAAGTGCAAACTCTACTCCCGCAATTCTCAACGATCCCTTCCCTACTCAGAACCAACATCTGATCGCTCAAACCTCTCCTTCACATGGAGAGGCATCCTCTACCACGCATGTTCTCATGATGCGTAGTGATACAATTAACTTGAACACACGTTCACTCTCGTATGAATCAGTACCTCAGAAGGAACCCATTGGAAGTAATACTGAAAAAGCTTCCACTTCTATTCATGGCGTCACCATGCCACACGCTTCTCTCACCATTGAGAAGCCTTCTTTAGAGTTAGTCTTGCGTCCTCCTAAGAGCACAATTCGGAAAGCAGTTTTCAATCCCAATGCTCGAGTAGCTCAGAACTACAATATTGTAGAGGACTTGGCGCAAGATCCTTGCTATGTCGACGGTAGAGGTCTTGCAGAATTGTCCCAACCAATGCAAGACTCTTCTCGCTGCCATTGGTGCGGTTGATCCGGATTCCTCTAATACAATCATGTTCTGACTCAAGTACTTTAAACCAAGGCTTTCCCACCAGTTGGAATTTCAAGTTGCCATGAATATTGTTGGGAAGACAATCCATTGTACTATGTGGGATGAAGGTGCCTCTACCTCAGTCATGTCGATATCGTGTTGGAGAGCCATTGATTCTCCCGAGTTAAATCATTCTCCCACCACCTTGAAATCATTTGATGGTCATGGATTCCAACCCCATGGGCTATTACAAGCCTTGGCAGTAGAGTTGGGGGGTAAGACCGCAACCATTAATGTGTAAGTAGTCGCAGCCCCTTTAGATTATAATCTTTTACTTGGTGGTAATTGGTTTTATGCCATGACTGCAGTCGCATCATCCGTCTTCCACATTGTGCAATTCCCCCACCAAGGCTGAATTGCCACAGTCGACCAACTGGATTTTTGTACACCGGACACCGCTACTCATCCCGGTGATAATGTCCCGCTACTCAGGCAATCTTCGCAACCATATGAGAGCGTGGGGGTCGGTATAAAAGACTCATCTCTTATGAGTGTTTTTCCAACCTCGGATCCCCCTAAACATGTTGCCACGGTGAACATGATAACCTCTTTTCCCAACTTCACCGACCCATGTCTCGTACCCGACGAAGCCACTATGCACCTGATTGGAGACACCATGCCTCTTTCACCCGCTGAACTAACTTATGAGGCTATCCAGTCAGCACCCGAGGACCACTTGGTTGTGGCCTCTACATTCTATTCTCTACAGCAAACGTTGTCCTTACCCGATCCTCTGCTATAGACTTTTCATTCCGATGAGTCCATTATGGAAATTATGAGTGCGGATCACCCTCCATGGGAATCCCTCCACCATCTATCATCTTTTCTTCCCCCATTGGATACTGTAGAGAATAGCATCACCACCATTTTCACACTGGATGTATACCCTTGCCCCCAGTCCCCAATACTTACATGTCATACAGACACTGAGGGAAACTTGGAAAACATTGAACCCACCACTCCAATTGACATCTCGGCTACCCCTGGTGTAGTGGAACATATTCGTTTAGGCCAGACATGTTCCCCTAAAGAGATTACTACTTTTACAGCCTTATTCAACCAATTCTTAGACGTGTTTGCTTGGACCTACGAGGAAATGACCAGGATAGACCCTGCTATTGTTTCACATGAGATTCAAACCTATCCTGATGCTAAACTAGTCCGTCAAAAGCTACGACTGGTACACCCTAAAAAAACTGTGGCAATTAAGGCAGAAATTGGAAAGCTCTTGAAGGCCGATTTCATCTACCTTGTTCCATTAACATAATGGGTCTCAAATTTCATCCCTGTGGCTAAGAAGCAGGGCACCATATGTGTCTGTGTCGATTATCAAGATTTGAACAAAGCTTTTCCTAAAGACAACTACCCCACTCCCTTCCTCAACCAGATCATAGATAATTGTGCCGGAAGTGTCATCTTCTCGACCAAATTGAGATCCACCCGGTCGACCAACATAAGACAACTTTCATCTGCACTTGGGGCACGTTTGCTTATCGCAAGCTCCCTTTTGGTCTCAAAAATGCTGGTGCCACATTCCAACGGGCCATGTCGTACGCTTTTCATGATGTGAAGGACTTTGTGGAACCCTATCTTGACGATCTCCCAACTCATTCACGACGGCGTGAATTCCACATCGATCATTTGACGACTGTATTCCTCAGATGCAGATGGTATAACATCCGTCTGAACCCTCACAAGTGTATTTTCTGCATCGAGTCCAAATGCCTCCTAGGTTTCACCGTTTCGAAGGACGAGATCCGCATTGATCCCTTGAAGGTGGAAGCCATTGTCGCTCTCCCACCTCCTACTGATGTTACAGAACTTTAAAGTTTGCAAGGGAAGGCAACTTACCTACGGCGTTTTGTCTGTAATTTTGCTCAGAAGACACAGGGTTACATGACACTACTCAAGAAGGACATCTCGTTCATTTTGGACGATCAAGTGCAACAATCCTTCGATAGTCTGAAACATGCCATTACACATGCCCCTGTGCTCCAACCGCCCCAATTACTACAAATATTACATTCTTTACCTTGCTACTTCTTCCACCATGATCACCATGGTCTTGGTGCAGGAGGACAACAACGCCCAGGAACATGTGATCTATTACCTAAGTAAGGGTCTTATTCACTCTGAAAACTTGTTACTCACATGTCGAGAAGCTCGCTCTCACGGCAGTCATTGTCATTCAAAAGTTTCGTCATTACATTCTGCTTCGCACCACCACCATTATCACTGACTCGAACCCCATGTACCACGTCTTGACACGTCAAGTACTCGGGGGCAAGTATTCACGCTAGATTGTGATACTTCATGAGTTTGATCTCCTCTTTGAGAAAGCCAAGTCTAAGAAGTCTTTGGTGTTTGCCGAGCACATTTGCGATCTTCCCCGTGTTGATTTAGGATCTGAGCCCATTGATTCTCTTCTGGATGAATCATTATTCCTTATCATCATGTCTGACCTGTGGTATGGAGATATCACCTTATATCTCCAAACCCAACGTTTCAACCCCCAACTGTCTCGTGACGACCATCATCGTATACGTCACCATGCCAAGTATTACTTGATCATTAGCGATACCTTGTATCGTCGTGGTGTCGATTCTATTCTTCGACGTTGTCTGACACATGAGGAGGCTGAGCACGTCTTGAATGACTATCACTCTGGGGCTTGTGGCGGTCATCTCTCTGGGAGGGCTACATCCCAGAAGATACTACGCACAGGATATTACTGGCCATCCATCTTTAAAGATTGTATCGAGTTCGTTTATAAATGTCCCACATGCTAACATTTTCAAACGAAAAAGCGCTCCCACCCAACCCTGTTACACCCGGTTATTGCCATCGGCCCCTTTGCAAAATGGGGCATAGATTTCATGCACTATAAGCCTACCTCGTCCGGGGGGCATGGTTACGTCATAGTAGCCGTAGATTACTTTACAAAATGGGCCGAGGCTATGCCTAGATACAACGAAGATGGAAAAACCGCCGCACTCTTCATGTTCAATCATGTTATTGCACGATTCGGAGTTCCACAAGTCATAGTCACTAACCATGGATCTCACTTTCATAACCACATGTAGATGAATTGAGCACCAGACTGGGTTTTCATCATGAAAACTCAACCACTTACTACCCACAGTCCAACGGACAAGTAGAGGCCATCAACAAGGTCTTGAAAACCATGATTCAACGCATGGTGGGTACGCACAAGTCTAACTGGCACAACATGCTCCTTTCCGCACTATGGGCATATCGGACCTCCGTTAAGACTGCCACCCGGATTTACACCATTACAACAAGTTTATGGTTTGGAGGTAGTCCTACCTATAAAGTGCGAGATTCCATCTCTCAAACTCGCAGTTGAACTTCTTCCAAACACCACTACCGAGGAAGAATGCTTCCTTTACCTAGCGAAACTTGACGAGACCTACCGCAATGTTGCTCTTGCCAACGAGGCACATAAGAAGCGCATCAAGGCACAATAGGATAGGTCAGTCAAACCCCGTGTCTTTAACGAGGGTGATTTGGTCCTCACATATGGCCAAAAGCATGATAAGTTGGGGGCAGGTAAGTTCGAGTCCATTTGGCACGGACCGTACATAGTGAAACATGTTCTGGAGAAGGGAGCCTACAAACTAGAGGACTATGATGGGATATCTTTGGGTAATCCCGCAATGGGCTCTACCTGAAGAGGTACTATGCCTGAGTCTTTCACGCTGAGATATCTTGTATATATTGTAAATGGCATGTGTGTTTTCTGTGGTGTGACGCTTTTGTTTTAGTGTGTCTAGGTCTTGTTTCATTTCTTATACCATGTTCTGTCTGCATGTGTAGATGGAAAATTGCTACGGATTCGCATACGACGCCATCCGGCATACCCGTAACCTTGCTTCGGTAGCCTGGGTACTTTATTCTTCCATCGGCGAGCTCATTAGCTCAGGAGGAAGTTGTCTAGGATACGCAACCAATAATGCCGCAGAGTATTAGGCGATGATTAGAACCCTAACCGACGCTCTTTGCTTGGGTATGAACCACGTTGTCATCTATTTGGATTCACAACTAGTGGTTTCCCATCTTAACCAGATTTACGCTATCCATGACCCTACTCTACTCTGTCTCTTCAGATGAGTCCATATTCTGGAAAGGTCCTTTGAATCTATTCAATACCTGCACATTCCACGAGACATGAATATAGTTTCTAACTCGATGGCCAACTTCATTTTAGGTTGGTACATTGCACACACATAACATATTCATAGAATATAAAGGCATACATAACATGTAAATCATCCACTGTATAAGAAAACATGTAAACAAGATCTCATTAACCATCCATAAAACACAAAGATGTATAAAACCATCAAAAGTGTCTGTATATATATATAAATCGATACAAAATGGTAGTGCTAAAACAAAAATCTGAAGCATGATAGCTTTCAGTAAGAGTCATCTCTAACAAAATCTGAAGCTCATAAGCTTTCAGTACATACATAAGCATAAACCTAATCCCTAGGCTGTTCATGATACCAAACTATGACCCTCGCCACTTTACAGAGCAGTGTGCCAAAACGTGAAGACACCCCGACGATGTATTTCTGATAACCCCAGAGTAGATCATGGACACCCGTTTCTGGGATATCCAGTGTCAACCTGTGGAGGTTCTCATAGACCTCGTCCACCTCCTCGATGGCATAATGCATCGCGGGACCTACGACTGGCACCTCTCCTCTCCTCGCAATGAGCGAGACTATTCTGGAATGGTTTTGTATTTACAATAATTGTTCATGGCGCCTTTATCTACTTGTGCATCCAAGTCATAAGCTTTCTACCCTTCCATTTTGATCTGGATAGGTACAACCATCCGATCTGCTAAACTCTTTTGTTTAGGGACGGGTTCTTCTACTGTTTCTGGAGCTGGGGTAAAGCTGTGAGCTTTTCTCATTGTTAAAGCTGTGAGCTTTTCTCATTGTTAGTTGGATATATTCAGAGTTCAGTTCATCGAGCTGGTGTAGAGATCCTTGTATACTTGTAGCTAAGTTAGCTAATTGTTCTCTCTCTCTTTTTACTTTGTTTTCAAAGAAAACAATTTTTCTAAGAAGATATGCCTTGCTTGGATCTGACCCTTCATATGTAGGAACACATTGTGAAGGTTTTGGCAACTTTTTTTTCGACTCATCAATCTTTTCTTGTAGTCTTCTTCTGAGTATGACCAGGCCTGGAGAAAGACTAGCCTTTTTTTCTTCTAACTCTTCTATCTGACTTTTGAGAGAAGCAAAAGAAAACATAAAACAATTACTGATAAAGGTTTGGTCATCATCAGATCTATCCAAAGTATTAGTGGAAAGCTTATGGATATCTAACTCATCAGAACTAGAATTATATTCAGAGTCATCTGCAGACTCATGAATGGAGAATCCTTCATCTTCTGATTGTAACTCAGGGACTACATCCCACTCAGCAGGATTGTACTCTGCAATAAAAATCTCACATATTTTATTCTGAAACTTTGTCTTCTTCTCTGGACACTTGTTTTCCCAATGGCCTTGCTTGCCACAGATGTAACAGGTAGACTTTCGAAGTGGCTGGGTCCTTTTCTTAAAGACAAACCTATTCTTTCTATTTTGAAAAAAAGGTTTCTTCGGATACTTCGAGATTCTTTTTGAGGAAGACCGGAATCTGGGATGGGATTGAGAACTGGTTTCAAAAGACTTTTTGGAATGGCAGGTGCATGTAGATGTTTTATGTGGACGAGGCTTAAAACAACCATAATTGGCAGTTTCACGAAATTAGTGACGGGCTAACTGAGAAACAAAAATTTGTTTTTAGAGATTTTTCTGTGTCTTCATGGTGACACATTCTTTTTGGAGGGTTGTGAGCACATGCTGATGTAAATCAGCAAGAGATAACTCTTCAATCTTGACTTGATGATCTGAAAAATAGGTATTTACAAGAACTAGGATTTTGCTGGGAAGAGAGGCAAGATAATGGCAAAGGTAGGCAACATTCTGATGATCTGTAATTTTGTACAGCATGGTCTGCATCGTACAAAAATATTCTTGAAGAAGATTGATATCACATAATTTCTGGGACATGTACAATTGAGCAGTATGAGATGCATCATGAGGTAATGCACCAAGATATTCATGAGCAAGGGCTTGAAACAAAGCTTCTAAAGGATCATCATTCTCTAGTAAATGTTCTTTTTCTTCTTCTGAAAGTTTTTCCCACCATAGATTTGCTATTCTTGTAAATGCCCAAGTAAGATGAGTAGCTATATCTTTCCAGGATGCTTTAGTTTCTGCTTTTCTCTAGAATTCCCATGCATTGATCTTTTGGAATAGATTTAGAATCTAATCATTTTCCAAGCAATCAAAATTAATAATCAGTGTGTTACCAAAGCCTTTGGATAGATCTTTGGAATCAATCTTGATATCTACATTTTTTAATTCATTTGTTCGTTTACTGAATGGACTGCGAAACTTATTGTGGCTGACATCTTGACCTGAAACTCTTCTAGCTTGATTTTGGAAGAAATGTGACTCGGCTCTGTTTCTTTTTGGGTTGCTAGAGGCTTCACCTATCTCATCATCCATAGAGATAGTGGAGGATGCCATTTTAATGTCATGGCAACCAAGTGAGAGAACCCTTTGTTTCAATAATTCATACTTTTCTCTAGCCAATTCAGCACCATGTTGAATACTTTGTAGTCTATGTGGACTTAACTGTTTCAAGAGTTTCTGGGGGCTTGAGCTACTAGAATGATATTTGAACTTATAGCCTTCTTGGTTGATTTGACTATAGTTAGGAGGAGAAGAAGGAGCTGGAAGTGCTGACTGTAGATTTTCTACAGATCTTGTAATAGCATCGAGACCAGCTTCAATATCTTACAGCCTAGATGTCTACTCTTTTTGGTTCTTAACCAAAGAGTCAACAGTATCCGAAATATGATTTAAAGATCCATGCAGTGTCTACAGATGAGCCTTGAGCTCAAGAACATCTCTAGCAACATCATCCAGGTTTTGAGCTATACATACAAACTGAAAGTTAGCATAATTCTATAACCGGATTTGTTCTACAAGTTTAGGATCATTCGGGCTTCTCAAATTAATAAATTAAAAATCTGACTGTAAACTACCATCTTTAAAAGAAGGATTGGAATTGCCAGAATCTAATCTTCTTGCTGAAATCTAGGACAAGTTTCCAGATTTATCTCGAGGGAGAGACAAACTTTTAATATCTCGAAACAAAGAAGAACAATCAGGACAATCTGTATGCTGACCTTTATGATCAACAGAGGAAAAGGATGAAGAGGGTGAATTAATAGACTGAAATGTTTTTTGTTTTTGTGGGGTATGTTTTTCTTTACAAAATTTGTAGGATGCATAAGGAAACTGAATGTGGTTAACCATATGTTGGTGTAGCTAAGAATCATATGGTTGCGTATGTGCAGATGAACATAATGGGGTTTTTGACCTGCGGGGTAAATACTAAGAATGGGAAACAGATCTACTAATTGCAGGTGATGGTGGAGGAAATGATTGTGCAGGAGCAAATCTAAGAGAATTGTTACCATCGGGATGCTGGACAACATAAAGTTGTTTGGAGGAAGCATCATGGAGTTCCGGATATCTTTGAAAAAGTGGTTGGTATGTGCTATTCCATTCTTCAGGTAAGGTTACCTGAGAAAATCCGAGTTGGAGGGGAGTAGTGTTTCCTGGACCAATAACAACTCCTTCCTGGAGCGCTCTCTTCTGCAACTTAGGATTAATTGTAGGCATAGTAGTAGAAACAAACTGGATACACAGAGAACAATGCAACTGAGCAATTTGGGATTGCGGAGCTACATCAAAACCAGAAAATTGTATATATGCTTGTAAAAATTCATTGATATAGGGGTCCTTGAGAGACACCTTATATCTGGGAACCGGGGAAGACCACATAGGGCCATTATTTAACGGACTCTGAAAGCCTCCTAACAAGGCATCTTCAAACTTGTTTAGCCTGGAATCTAACACACATGATAAACAGGAAGTATCCAATCCGGGACGAGCAAGAGGATTGATACCGAACTGTATTAAACCAATATGGATATATTTATATTCATGCTCCAATACCCAAGCTATATATTCATATTTTATTAACGGGATCTGATATACAGAGTGACCAACAGATATAGGAATATTCACAGATGTAAATCAAAACAGCTGAGCAGCATGAAACTTAAACATAAGAAGATCATATATTTTATCAACATCAATCTCAGGCAAAGACCTGTTTGGCTGAGGCTCATATTCTTGAGATACGACATGAGTATCATACAGAGTATCGGAATCGGTTTTGATTAAATATTTGTTTAACCATGACCATCGCTTAGTATGTTTCTCTTTCATAGAAGAAGCAGATTTAGGGAAGTAAAAACTGTTATTTGGAGAATCCATAATAGAAGAGATAAACTCAAAGTATGAACCTGGAAAATGTAGCACAATGCTGAAGAAGAACGCCTGAATACCCTTGATGGCGCCTGACAGTTCCGAGCGGGTGAATGTGTATGCCAACGATGCGCTAAGAACTAGACTTTGAATATAATAACTCTTCCCACCATAAAAGGGAATGAATCTTAACAGAGAAACATAAACGATAGCAACAGATCGCAATTCAGGCTCTGATACCAATAGGAATGCGAAACAGAAGATGTTTATTAATCACAAGAACCAGAATACATGAACAAATCAGACTTTTGCAGCTCGTCTTCAGAGGGCGAAGATCATTACTGCGACACACATACGATGATATCTCTATACAAAGTACTGAGCCCTTTTAGGTTTCAGACATCAGCTAGGCTGAAGCTTAATACCAAGCTACCTGGGGACATCAACATATATAGACTAATATTGGGAGACCTTTACAGACAGAGAATTTCTGATGCAATGTTATACTCAGATGAGCAACTTGCAAAGCATACTCTTCGACTCAGAATTAGACTCTGGGGCTTCAGTTCTGAATTCTGAATGCCTACAATGAACCATCAAGCACCTATTTATACAAAAAGAGAGGAGTGCATCGTAAGAAAGGAATCAATGACTCATTATGAAGGATAGTGAAATAGTAGAAGTTGTCTGTACCTAAACTTGTGACTCATGAAGCACGGAGATGCTTTTCTTGTAACTGACAAGGCATCTTTGGTTTTCGAGTAACTCACAAAGAGACATCCGCACCATGAGATGACTTATTTGTACAATGTGGAGATTCTTTTCCAAAGAATCCACTAAGAAAATAATAATGCGGAAGGCATCTCAAATCTATAGTACAGATTGTATTGTACTAAAGCTTATTACACAGTGGAGATTCGTAAGAGAACCCACAAAAGACAAATAAAGAGAAATATACAAAAATCAAACTTGCTAACCATAGTCAGGGGGACTATGACGATAAAATATATGATCTTCCTATGTTTAAGTTTCGTGCTGCTCAACTGTTTCAATTTACATATGTGAATATTCCTATATCAGTTGGTCAGTCTGTATATTAGATCCCGTTAATCAAATCTGAAGATATATCTTGGGGATTGGAGCATGAATATAAATATATCCATATTGGTTTAATACAATTCGGTATCAATCCTCTTGTCCGTCTCGGATTGGCTACTTCCTATTTATCATGTGTGTTAGATTCCAGGCTAAACAAGTTTGAAGATGCCTTGTTAGGAGGCTTTCAGAGTTCGTTAAATAATGGCCCTGCATGGTCTTCCCTAGTTCCTAGATATCAGGTGTCTCTCACGGACCCCTATATCAATGAATTTTTACAAGCATATATACAATTTTCTAGTTTTGATGTAGCTCTGCAATCCCAAATTGCTCAGTTGCATTGTTCTCTGTGTATCCGGTTTGTTTCTACTATTATGCCTGCAATTAATCCTAAGTTGCAGAAGACAACGCTCCAGGAAGGAGTTGTTATTGGTCCAGGAAACACTACTCCCCTCCAACTCATATTTTCTTAGGTAACATTACCTGAAGAATGGAATAGCAGATACCAACCACTTTCTCACAGATAGCCAGAACTCCATGATGCTTCCTACAAACAACTTCGTGTTGTCCAGCATCCCGATGGTAACACTTCTCTTACATTTGCTCCTACACAATCATTTCCTCCACCATCACCTAGAAATAGTAGATTTTTTTCCCATTCTCAGTATTTACCCCGCAGGTCAAAAACCCCATTACGTTCATCTGCACATATGCAACCATATGATTCTCAGATACACCAAAATATGGTTAACCATAGCCAGTTTCCCCCTACATCCTACAAATTTTGTAAATAAAAACATACTTCACAAAAACAAAAAACATTTCAGTCTATTAATCGATCCTCTTCATCCTCTTCCTCTATTGATCATAAAGGTCAGCATACTAATTGTCCTGGTTGTTCTTCTTTGTTTCGAGATATTAAATGTTTGTCTCTCCCTCGAAAAAAATCTGGAAACTTGTCCCAGATTTTAGCAAGAAGATTAGATTCTGGCAATTCCAGTCCTTCTTTTAAAGATGGTAGTTTACAGTCAGATTTTCAATTTGTTAATTTGAGAAGCCCGAATGATCCTAAACCTACAGAACAAATCCAGTTACAGAATTATGCTAACTTCCAGTTTGTATGTATAGCTCAAAACCTGGATGATGTTGCTAGAGATGTTATTGAGCTCAAGGCTCATCTGTAGACACTGCATGGATCTTTAAATCATATTTCGGATACTATTGACTCTTTGGTTAAGAACCAAAAAGAGCAGACAGCTAAGCTGTCAGATATTGAAGTTGGTCTCGATGTTATTACAAGATCTGTAGAAAATCTACAGTCAGCACTTCCAACTCCTTCTTCTCCTCCTGACTATAGTCAAATCAACCAAGAAGGCTATAAGTTCAAATATCATTATGGTAGCTCAAGCCCCTAGAAATTCCTGAAACAGTTAAGTCCACATAGACTACAAAGTATTCAGCATGGTGCTGAATTGGCTAGAGAAAAGTATGAATTGTTGAAACAAAGAGTTCTCTCACTTGGTTGCCATGACATTAAAATGGCATCCTCCACTATCTCTATGGATTCTGAGATAGGTGAAGCCTCTCGAAGAGTTTCAGGTGAAGATGTCAGCCACAATAAGTTTCACAGTCCATTCAGCAAATGGACAAATGAATTAAAAAATGTAGATATCAAGATTGATTCCAAAGATCTGTCCAAAGGCTTTGGTAACACACTGATTATTAATTTTGATTGCTTGGAAAATTATCAGATTCTAAATCTATTCCAAAAGATCAATGCATGGGCATTCCAGAGAAAAGAAGAAACTAAAGCATCCTGGAAATATATAGCTACACAGCTTACTTGGGCATTACAGGAATAGCAAAGCTATGGTGGAAAAAACTTTCAGAAGAAGAAAAAGAACATTTACTAGAGAATGATAATCCTTTAGAAGCTTTGTTTCAAGCCCTTGCTCATGAATTTCTTGGTGCATTACCTCTGATGCATCTCATACTGCTCAATTGTACATGTCCCAAAAATTATTTGATATCAATCTTCTTCAAGAATGTTTTTGTACGATGCAGACCATGTTGTACAAAATTACAGATCATCAGAATGTTTCCTACCTTCGCCATTATCTTGCCTCTCTTCCCGGCAAAATCCCAGTTCTTGTAAATACCTATTTGTCAGATCATCAAGTCAAGATTGAAGAGTTATCTCTTGCTGGTTTACATCAACATGTGCTCACAACCCTCCAAAAAGAATGTGTCGCCATGAAGACACAGAAAAATCTCAAAAAACAAATTTATGTTTCTCAGTCATCCTGTCAGCAATTTCGTGAAACTGCCAATTATGGTTGTTTCAAGCCTCGTCCACATAAAACATCTGCATGCACCTGCCATTCCAAAAAGTCTGGTGAATCCAGTTCTCGATCCCATCCCAAATTCTGGTCTTCCTCAAAAAGAATCTCGAAGTATCCGAAGAAACCTTTTTTTCAAAATAGAAAGAATAGGTTTATCTTTAAGAAAAGGAGCCAGCCACTTTGAAAGTATACCTGTTACATATGTGGCAAGCAAGGCCATTGGGAAAAAAAGTGTCCAGAGAAGAAGACAAAGTTTCAGAATAAAATCTGTGAGATTTTTACAGCAGAGTACAATTCTGCTGAGTGGGATGTAGTCCCTGAGTCACAATCAGAAGATGAAGGATTCTCCATTCATGAGTCTGCAGATGACTCTAAATATAATTCTAGTTCTGATGAGTTAGATCTCCATGAGCTTTCCATTAATACTTTGGATAGATCTGATGATGAACAAACCTTTATTAGTAATTGTTTTATGTTTTCTTTTGCTTCTCTCAAAAGTCAGATAGAAGAGTTAGAAGAAAAAAAGGCTAGTCTTTCTCCAAGCCTTGTCATAATCAGAAGAATACTACAAGAAAATATTGATGAGTCGAAAAAAAAGTTGCCAGAACCTTCACAGTGTGTCCCTACATATGAAGGGTCAGATCCAAGCAAGGCATATCTTCTCAGAAAAATTGTTTTCTTTGAAAACAAAGTAAAAAGAGAGACGGAACAGTTAGCTAACTTAGCTACAAGTATACAAGGATCTCTACACCATCTCGATGAACTGAACTCTGAATATATCCTAACAATGAGAAAAGCTCACAACTTTACCCCAGCTCCAGAAATAGCAGAAGAACCCGTCCCTGAACAAAAGAGTTTAGGAGATCGGATGGTTGTACCTATCCAGATCAAAACAGAAGGGTATAAAGCTTATGACTTGGATGCACAAGTAGATACAGGCACCATGAATAGTTGTTGTAAATACAAAGCCATTCCAGAATATTTTTGGAAACCTATCTCTATTCACTTCAGAGCAGTTAACAAAGAACTCATCAAAGTAAATTTTATTGCTCCAGATTTTCCTATTTTGTTAGGAAAAATCAAAACATATGTTACTTTATATTGTTTAGACATAGGAACTGACATATTACTACAACAAGATTTTGTCAAGAAACACCTGCCAATGTCAGTTAGAGAAGATTCAGTTGATTTCACAGTCCAAGGAACTGTTACTTCCATTTCAGTAAAGTCTGCTTTCACTATCAGAATTTCTCCTGAAAATCCAGACATTGTCGAAGAATCAGTCAAGGATTTGGCAAAAATAAAAAAGATTGTCAAACATGCAGACCTACATGGTCAAGAGATCCTTGCAGAAATAACTTAGAAGTTACAAAAGGAATGTACTTCTGATCATCCAGATACCTTCTGGAAGAGAGAAAAATATTATGTCACTTTGCCATACAAACAGAATACATAAATAAAACCTCAGAAAGCCTCAACAAATAATATGAGTCCTACGGAGCAGCAAGCATGCAAAGAAGAAATCCAACAGTTGTTGGATAGGAAGCTGATAGAACCTTGCAAAAGTGCTTGGGCTTGCCCAGCATTTTATTTCAATAAGCATTCTGAGCAGAAAAGAGGAAAGAAAAGATTAGTAGTTAATTATGGATAATTGAACAAAGCTTTAGAACCAATCAGGTATCCTCTACCTCATAAAGATTTAATTCTGTCAAAAATAGCAAAAGCCAATGTCTTTAGTAAGTTTGATCTTAAGAGTGGTTTTTGGCAAATCGGCATAGCACCAGAAGACAGGTACAAGACTGCACTCGTAGTCCCTCATGGCAAATATCAGTGGACAGTAATGCCTTTTGGCCTAAAGAATGCTCCATCAGAGTTCCAAAAAAGGATGGAAGACATTTTTCATTCTTTAGACTTTGTTATTGTATATATTGATGATTTCCTCATTTTTAGCAGAGATATAGCTGAGCATAAGATCCATTTAGAACAATTTCATAATTTTGTTTTTAAGCGTGGGATTGCACCTTCGTCATCCCCAGATAAGTTTGTTATTGCCAAGACTTCCACTGAATTCTTGGGCCTCCAGATTTCACAAGGAAGAATAATTCTGCAACCACATGTTTTGCAAAAACTCTTAGAGTTTCCTGACAGATTGCAAGATACTAAACAGGTTCAGCAATTCCTCGGCTGCTTGAATTATATCAGACAATTTTATCAAGCATAAGCAAAAGACACAAAGTTGTTACAGAAAATATTAAAGCCTGGCACAAAATGGATACCAGCTATGACTGACACAGTCAGAAGAATCAAAGCAAACATCCAGAAGCTTCCTCCCCTTTCTCTTCCAGTCCTAGATCTACCTTTTATTTTAGAGACTGATGCTTCTGATCAAGTTTGGGCAGTTGTGCTGTTGCAAAAGCATTCAAAGAAAGAGGAGGTTTGTGCTTATACTTCTGGAACATTTTCCGAAGCAGAATCCAAGTACCCATCATCACACAAAGAGATCCTTGTTGTTAAGAAGGGTATTCATCGTTTTAGACTTTTCCTCAAAAGTGTTTGTTTTACAGTTAGAACAGATCTTAAGCATATGAAGGGTATGCTTAGTAACAAAAGACTTCTAGAACATGGCAATGCCAGAGTTCTAAGATGGACATTCTAGCTTCAAGGTTTTGATTTTGAGATTGTCTACAAAGCCGGCAAAGATAATCATCTTGCTGATATGTTAACCCGAGAAGGATCACAATTCTAAGAGATCAAAGTTTTTGAAAAAGGCGAGTCTTCATCCTCAGCAGCAGACAATTCAGTTCTTGTTTGTCATGAATGCATTTACTGTTATTGCAACGATTTTTTTCACAACAAAATCCAAACTCTTCCTTTTGAAATCCAACAGCAGATACTTCAAGATCGGCTAAACTCTCCAGAGGGACGCCGCAGCTACAATATCAATTTCAATAATCCCCGTCTCATAGTCAACCATGTCAATATGATTATTGGGAATTTTCATTTGCTTTCAGGAGAACAACAATTTTTTCTTTGCAGTTTTGACCCTACTATTAGATGGATAGATTTTTATGCCATTCACCAGTTTGCCAGAGCAAATGGAAAATTTATTGTATGTTTCTTCTGTGATGATCTCCATACTCGTCAATGGAGTCCTTGGATGAAAATTTTACTCTTTTTGTATGTTCCCAGAATCTCGTCCTTAGAGCATGCCACAACTCAGGTTTTCATTCCTGTCCTGAAAGATGAAATATATGGTGCCTCTCTCATCTATGGTATTTTCCAGTTCGATATCCTTTGGAAAGGTGCTACTGTCCACCCCTCAGTTACTCTAGGACAAGAATTTCGGCTTGTCATCAAACATCGTTTCTTTGGTGATGTTTCTGTTCCTGGCTACATGAGGCCTGAACTTTTCCGATAGTCTCCTTTCTTTGTATGTTTTCGAGAAGATGCCCCTCACTGGATGGAGGATGTAATACATTATGGTATTGATTACCACCGCCAATACTTTCTACAAGATTCTTTAGATGAAAGCGACTTAGACCATGATGGATTTGGATCTGAGGGATTTGATTCTGATCATAGTCCGCCTCACTATGGTTAGCAAGTCTGATTTTTGTATATTTCTCTTTATTTGTCTTTTGTGGGTTCTCTTACGAATCTCCACTGTGTAATAAGCTTTAGTACAATACAATCTGTACTATAGATTTGAGATGCCTTCCGCATTATTATTTTCTTAGTGGATTCTTTGGAAAAGAATCTCCACATTGTACAAATAAGTCATCTCATGGTGCGGATGTCTCTTCGTGAGTTACCCGAAAACCAAAGATGCCTTGTCAGTTACAAGAAAAGCATATCTGTGCTTCATGAGTCACAAGTTTAGGTACAGACAGCTTCTACTATTTCACTGTCCTTCATAATGAGTCATCGATTCCTTTCTTACGATGCACTCCTCTCTTTTTGTATAAATAGGTGCTTGAGGGTTCATTCTAGGCATTCGGAATTCAGAACCGAAGCCCAAGAGTCTAAGTCTGAGTCGAAGAGTATGCTCTGCAAGTTGTTCATCTGAGTATAACATTGCATCAGAAATTCTCTGTCTGTAAAGGTCTCCCGATATTAGTCTATATATGTTGATGTCCCTAGGTATCTTGGTATTAAGCTTCAGCCTAGCTGATGTCTGAAACCTAAAAGGGCTCAACTAGTCGCGACAGACCCACATCTGCACAAAACATTGAGTCATCAGCACTACTCCAAAAAAATCATAAATGCATAAAATGAAAAAACACAAAAGTTGTTGTTCTTACCGATGTCACCCCATTTTGCTCCCTTGGGAAGCACTGTGTCGGGGTTTCCTCTGAAATCTATCCCACTGTACAGATAATCCTCTATCATGAGCAGTTGTCCCTCCAACCAAGTGAAAAATCCTGAATCGAAGCCTATGATAGGACCCTCGCCACCATGGCGGGCCATCACCTTTGCCCATCTCGTATGTGCGGATCCTAGGCATCTCGGTCATCCAAGTCCACCTATGGACGCGGATGAGGTACCCTCTCCAACATAAAAGATATCACCACATACCCATAGATAACTATTTCAGCGCCCCGCGCCGACATTTGGTCAACTGACCCTGGAGGTTGGTGAGGAGTCCCTCACACCAGTTGAATACCCTAGGAGCCATGCACTCCTCCGCGTACATCAAATACGATTTGCTCACAAGGTGAGAAGATTGACTCCCCGCTACTCTCACTATGGTGAAGAGCACGGTACGTAGAGCACGGTCTCGAATGTCTTTGATGGGGATCTTCCCACCATTAGCCACAGTGCCTGGGGTGCACCATTGACCAATCATATTGTCCACTGTCCAATCACCTCCTCGTGATTCGGTAAGAGATACAAGCTCCCCCCATCAGGATAACCCTGTCAGGAAGTAGATGTTCTCGACATCTATGCTTAGTGTATGCACTCCGATCACAAAGTGTTGCTGCACGGGATCCCAGCATTGGATCATGTGCGTCTGCAGCGGAACTTGGGCCCTCATGCCCGGCACTCTTAATTATTTGAGTAACCCATAGTGCCTCAATGCTACAATGCATCGAGGATCATTCTTGGCTTGCGCATCATCAATTTCGTGCTCTCGTTCTCTCCACTCGAGAACCATACTTGTCATCGTGAACCTGTCAAAAAGGGCAAGTGTTAACACCCAAAAAGTGCTCACTAGCTCATTCCCTTATTCACATGACCCATTTGTCCACTTTTCCACCATCTGAGCCTCTGAAACCAACAAAAGGTCACCAAAAGACCTTAGTACACCCCTTTTTCCCACTCAAAAAGATTATTTTTCCTAAAAAGCATAAAAAAACCCTCAAAAAGGGTCCAAATTCCCAAAATATTAAAAAGGGAATAAAAATATTAAGTTTATTCAAAAAAGGGAAAAAGGAGGGAAAAGTACCTAAACCATGTTGGTCCATACCATTGGTTTCCACAAAACCACAAATGGTATTCCCCACCACCAAAACCTATAAAAAGGTGGTAGGGGCTCCTCATTTCACATCCATCCATATTCCTATCCTCATGCTGCCAAAATCTCCCTTGAGTATTTGGCCATTGTAGCAACCTTGGAGAAAGGACCCATTGGAGATTGGAGCTGCTCACCATTATATCCATTCAAACAACCTTCATCACTTGGAGGTATTGTTCTTGCAAGCATTTGCTTGCCCCATTGTCAATACAAAAATTATTTTTTATCTTTCTTGTTCTTGTTCTTTAATTCAAAATGCACATGCTAGTTTAGTTTAGTTTAGATTTAGTTTATTGTTATTTATTTCTATTGAAACTGTTGCTACTAGTTAGCAGGTGCCCATAGCACTAAGCTTGGTTGCAAAGCCAAGCCCAACAGTTTCTGGCGACTCCGCTGTTTTTTGAATCTTTAGATCTCACTTTTGCTTTAAATCTTACTTTTTGATAGTATTTGTTAGTTTAATTCATAGATCTGCCACCCTAGACAGCAGATCCATTGCTGTTCTAGATCTTGGCCCATTTTTTAGCCATTAACAGCCCGAAATTCTCAATTTTTGGCATTGTTTTTCGACATCCGCGTACGGCTTTTGCCTCGTGGCTTTTTGCCCAACAGTCGCGCGGCTCATCGCGACTGCGCGGCTTTTTTCCGCGCGGTTCACCGCGGCTTCGCGGCCATTTAGCGGGCTGCACATCGCGGCTTCGCGGACCTTTTTCGCGCTGCACATCGCGACTGTGTGACGAAATCCCGCGCTGCACGTCGCGGCTTCGCGGTCAAAACCCGCGCTGCACATCGCGGCTTCACGGTCAAACCCGCGCTTCCCATCGCGACTGTGCGACAGAAACCCGCGCGGTCCACCGCGGCTTTTCTGTCAGAACCCGCGATGCTAATTTTTTCATTCGGCCGAATCGTTTAAAAAATTAATTTCTTACTGTACTTTCTGCCCACATAGCACATTTTCCAGTATTAGAAATTCTGCATATTTTACAGCCATAGAAAATTTTACTATTTAGAATGCCCATGTGAAAAAGTCTTTTTAAATATTTTCAGAAATTGAAAGAAGGGTTTGATTGCATTTTATCTAGATTAAAATTTTTACTGTTTACTTCTTTGATATTTTTGCCCATAGCAGAATTTTAAAAGAAATCCATTTATTTCGCAAAGAAGTTTTATTATTTGCTTTCCTCTTTCAAAAGATCCTTTGTTTTTTGAATAGTCCTTGAAAAGCATTTAATTTCCATTTATTGAAAAAGTCATAATATTTGCTTTTTATTTCAAAAGATCCTTTGTTTTTTGAATACTTAGCATTTACTTTTTTCAATTTCAGTTTAAAATATCACACGTGCACCCACTCAATCACTAATTTTAAACTGAGCCTTAAAACTTACCCTAATTTCAACCCACTTTTAACCCCACTTGGGGAACACTAAAAGAACTTTGTAGCTAGGTAGTATTGAGGGGATAGGTGTTCCAATAACACCCCTCAGTTATTACATCTGAGACATAGTTGTTGTCCTTTAGGGAGCTAAAATCTCTTAGTATTTATTGGCATGGTCACAACCGGTTTATGGGAAGGCCTCTCCCCTAGGAGGGTTGAAGTCGCGAGGATGGTTCCGGAAGCCTGAGTGGAATACCGAAATCCATTCAGTAACCGAAGGGCTACCATTCGCAGTTCTCGGGATATCCCTGTATAGGGGTATTGCGATCAAGGACCAAACGGAAAATTTACCTTTTCTCGACATGTCGTGAACGGAGTATCCTAGTAGCCATTCTTTAGGATTGATTACCCGGTGTCCCTCCCGGTAGGGAGATATCTAGCCGTTGACTCAACACTCATATTGTCTGACTTGGATTTCATCACCTTGCAGAGAATATCGTTTGTTGATTCACAATACTTTTAGTGAGGTGTTTGCATGATTCAACCCACCTTTGGTCTAGTTACACCTATTTTTTTTTCTAGAAGCTGTTTGCATGTTGGTACTCTGACCATTTTTTGCATCCCTCCACTTATTGTAGCACAGCTGCTAGAATAAGTGCCTTTTTTGAGGTTTATTTTTTGGCCTGAGAGCCTTCATTTTCACTCCCCTTCTTGCACCCTTGGTTGCATTAGGGTTTTGAGTTTTTTATACATTACCATTTTACACATACAGATTTTTACAACAAAAACTTATTTTCTCACCATTGAGAATTTTAGACGCTCTCGTCGTCTTCAGGGCGAACTCCCAGAGTTCAGTCTACTTGGCTCGCCACGTCACCGACGCCGAGCCTTATCCCTTGACTCGACACATCGCCGGTCAACCATACGGTCATCCAATTCTGACACGCCTCACTTCACTTCTAATTCTGAGGCAGAATCTGAAAACCCCACTGCGTTATTCCCAACCAACATTATGGTTGGAACACCTTTTGACCCACTTTTTACTAGCACCATAGGAGAGACGTCTACAGACCCTTCTACTGCGGTGCCATCTATGGAAACACCCACCCCCCTAGGTATGCCTAATATGGCAGACACTCCACATTTAGGAATGCCCAACACAGGGCCACCTCCTGTTATAGGAATTCCCAACACAGGGCCACCACCTATTATGGGTATGTCGAATATAGGGGTCACACCCCCTCTCAGTTCCACAACCCAGATTCTGGGAATCACCACTACTATTCTTAACCCAAGTGTAACCCATGTTGCACTTGGAAGCGCTGGCCCATACCAGACCACACCTATTGGAGGACACATACCTTCAATACCTAGCATACCTTTAGGCGCTACAGGACCCCTACATCATACCACCATGACTAGGCATGTCCCAGTCCCAGTCACTACATCTGCTAGCTTACCATACATGGCGAGTCTTAACCTACCAGACTTAGCCAGGCTCACCAATGATCCCATCATACATGATCCTGCGTGGCCTCACATGCCCACCAAACTCCCCTCCGACATCCCTAAGTTTGAGGGCAAGGCAGGTGAGGACCCCCAGAACCATATCATGTCCTTCCATCTATGGTGTTCCTCCAACTCCATAGTGGACGACTCTGTCCGCCTCCGTCTATTACAGCACAGCTTCACTGGCTCTGCAGCCAAGTGGTATATCGAGCAGCCCCATGGGATGCATGCCACCTTTACCTCCCTTGCCTCGACCTTCCTGCAGTTCTTTCAGTTACCTGTCCGCTATGATGCGGGCGTCGAGATCCTACTGTCTTGCAGACAGAACACGGCCACCCACATCACTGACCACATTCATGAGTGGTGTCGACGCCGAAGCCTCTGCAAAATCAAGTTAGACAACCGTATCTTCCTAGATTGGTTTCTAAAATCCCTTCTCCCTCTCATTGCGAAGGATGTGGCATCCGAAAGACCCCAGTCTGAAGAAGAGGCCATCCTCAAAGCCCAACAATTTGATCTCATTTATGCCCAGTCGGGTTATCTGTATACCATTATACCAGACGCCCCTCGGGGTGAGTCATCCCAACACGATGCGCCGGGGGCATCCCATGCCGCTGATGGCATCATTGGTCGTATGGCCTCACATCCCCAACCCTTTTCCATTTCACATCCTAGCCATGGTCCCGATCTTTCGCGGGCTACATCTCAGTTTGGAGCAACCAATTCATATGCTCCCATGGCACATCACCACCATACCCATGGACCTTCATGTCCACCTCAGTGTTTTGGTCATGCACCACCTGCATACGCCCCCCCAGCTGTACCTCAACAAGTATACTACCCACAGCAAGCTGTGGCAGCCAACCCAACACCTCCAATAAATCAGGGTTACCAACAACCCCAGCAGGGAACTAGACCACCTCCAGCCCCACAGGCTTATTATGCACCACAACCTGCTCCCGCACCTGCGGCGAACCAAAATCCTCCCACTGCTCAAGGGAAAGTATACACATAGCACAACCAGCCCCAGAACCAAAACAACCAGCACAACCAAGGTGCGCAACAGAACCGTGGTAGAGGTCGTAACCGCGGTAATAACCAACAACATCAGCAAGGTCCTCCACCTCCCAATCCTTCGCAGAATAACGATGTTGCTCCTCCCAACCGCAATCTGGATCGGAATCCCAAGCAGCCTAGAAATAATAACCTCAGAACAAACCACCCTTGTTCTATCTGCGGGGTCTATGGTCATTACACGAATTCTTGCCCACATTTGGAGCGAGCTCGGCAACTCTGGACCGACGATGCACATAGTCAAGGGCAAGCGGCTCCTCAACCGCCACCCAACCCTCCACCACCTCAACATCAACCCTTGGTGCTGCAAAACCCCTTTCCAAACCAGGGTGTAGTGAACACTCAGCCGTTAGCTCCCCCTTAGGGCAACGTGCCACCACAACAGATCACTTATGCAGCCCCTGATCAACCCATGTTCGATTAAGGTACTCACCATTTGTTGATGATGTCGACTGTCGATGCCAACCTACAAACCCGTTGAAACCAATATGGCTCCACTTCTGAAGCCCCTCCCGCCGATAAGAACACTAACGTTAATCCCACAGATCAAACGTTACGTATACCTCCGGCTCCACTTGATGGTGCTCCCAAAGCACCTCGCTTCCCACTTCGTCGTATCAACAATAATCCCAATGCTCGCGCTGCGTCGAATTACAACATTGTCGACGACTTAGCCCAGTCTCCTGCAACCATGTCTGCTTTAGAAGTTTTGAAAAACTATCCTTCGCAACGCAAGACTTTACTCTCTGCCATTGGCGCCATTGACCCCAATGATTCACAGCTGATCGCATTCGATTCAGACCAATCTGAACCACGCCTGCCTTCCTCTTTAGCATTCCAAGTTTCCGTTTCTGTTCGGAATCTTGTCATCCATCGGTGCATTATCGATGAAGGGGCCTCCACATGCATCATGTCCACATTCGCTTGGCAGAAGTTGGGATCCCCTACTCTCCAGCAGTCCACCACTGCATTACGAGCCTACGACGGCCGTTCGGCTCAACCCCAAGGTCTTTTATCCAATGTCCTTGTCCAGCTGGCGGGTAAAACCGTGCTCATTGACATTGAGGTCATCAATGCCCAACTAGACTATAACCTTTTACTTGGTTGCAGCTACATGTATTCCATGCGGGCTGTTGCCTCATCCGTATTTCGCACCATGCAGTTCCCCCATGAGGGACGCGTGGTCAAGGTCGACCAGTTCACCGATTACGATCCCAAGGCCCCCGCCACACCTGAAAATGTTCTCCCCATGGTTGAACAACCTGTTTTTGGTGCAACTACCTCATTCATTTCCTCAGTAGGACCCGGACTTTACTCCAAGGCACCGATGACCTCTACATTCCAGGCCATTCCACCACCGTCACCGGAGACCCACGTCGCAAACCTCTGTACTCTTTCACAGAATACACAAACACCCGGTAATCAACCACCCTTGTTCCCTAAACCACCATTGGTCCCTAGTCACATCAGTGTTACACCCATCCACACAATCCCCTTTCTATTCCCTCCTTCGGGTGTAGTAAGCGCCCCGATTATGGCTACTCTTAGTCTCCCCAAGTTAACATTGGGATTACCCGTGTGGTATATTTCGCCTCCCGTTCCACCGCCGACACCAAATGTCATCCTGCAACCGGTGCAACCCATTGTTACTTCTACCCAACTACCTCCCGGTATCAATACTCCTTCGTCATCGATGAATCCCCCTCCACTCATCAGGCCCACAACCATACACTGCAGTACCCCCACCCAAGGCAGTTAAACCTCCCCCCGTATTTCGGGCTCCTCCAAAATGCTCGTTGTGTGATGAGTTAGGCCATCCGACCCATCAGTGTCCATAGTTACCTGCATTACAGGAACATATGCAAATGTTGGACGACGACCCCAACATCCCGGTGGTCAAACTAGATCCAAACCCCATGCCTCGTGATAAATCACTGCGTACCAACCACCCATGTGCGATATGCGGTATTTACGGCCACTACTCACATCACTGTCCTGACATCCCAGATTACAGAGTAGCTCTCTATGAGATGAACAATTTGGACCTTGAGACGGCACCCACCACCATTGAGGAGATCTTCCCTCCCGTATCATCCTCATTCGGAGAGATTAACACCATTTATATGATCTCTTTGACTACCACTTTCAAACCAGAACCCCTTGATTTGTGGTCTAACTACTTCAATACTGACGAGCAAATTTTGGAAACACTCACTGCACCCGACTACCCTTGGGACGATATGCATCATCGCTCCTATTTCCTCCCAGAGGCGTCTACATCCACGGCATCTGACCAGCTATCCGTCGAATCGAAAGATTTCATACCCACTAAGGTCGATTGGTTAAAGGACCCCATCCCAGCACCGGATGCCTTCGAAGAAGGGAACATGTCCAACATTTCCCCCACAATACAAATTGACATTTCCACCACACCTAGGAAACCTGAGCTCATCTCACTGGGTGCATCTTGCACTCAAGCGGAGACTCAGGCATACAAAAAACTTTTTCAAGAATTACGTGATATCTTTGCCTAGTCCTATACCAAAATGCCTGGTCTCGACCCCGCCATTATAGAACACCACATTGACACATGGCCTGATGTCCCCCCTGTTCGTTAGAAACATTGACCCATTCATCCTTCCAAGCTCTCCGCTGTTAAAGCCGAGGTCAAGAAAATTCGCGAAGCAGGATTCATTTATCCTATTCCTTATACGACATGGATTTCAAACCCCGTTCCCGTCAACAAAAAACAAGGCACCCTTAGAGTATGTACTGACTTCCGTGATTTAAACCGCACTTGTCCCAAAGACAATTTTCCCACGCCATTCATTGACCAACTCATTGATGCGTGTGCGGGACATGAAGTCCTATCTTTCATGGACGGTTTTTCCGGATACAACCAGATTTAGATTCGTAAGGAGGATCAGTATAAGACTGCCTTTACTACCCCATGGGGCACCTTTGCCTATCGTGTCATGCCTTTCGGCCTCAAAAATGCTGGTGCCACCTTCCAGCGGGCCATGACCTATTGTTTTCATGACTTGGTCCATATCCTACTGGTCTATCTTGACGACCTTACAGCTCGTTCCCGGAAACGATCAGACCACCTTAACGACCTCTGGCAAGTTTTCCTCCGTTGTCGCAAATATAAAATCCGCTTGAACCCACACAAGTGTGTCTTTTGCGTTCCTGCAGGCCGTTTATTGGGTTTCATTGTTTCCCAGGATGGAATTACTATTGATCCCCTGAAAGTCAAAGCCATCTTAGACCTTCCCTCTCCACGCACGCTTCGGCAACTCCAGAGTTTGCAGGGGCGGTCCAATTTCCTTCGTCGCTTCGTACCTGATTATGCCACCAAAGTTCACGGTTTCTTATTCCTACTTCGCACCCACATACCCTTCGTTTGGGATGAGCAAGTAGACACGGCATTCGAAGCCCTCAAGAAAGCTCTCACACAAGCCCCCTTGATCTCCCCTCCGGATTTCTCTCAGGACTTCACCCTTTACGTCTCGGCATCTGAACATGTCATGTCCGGAGTCTTGGTCCAAGAAGATGCCACTCACCAAGAACATGTCATTTATTACATCAGCCAGACCATGTCTGGCCCACCCCTACGTTACCCATACGAGGAAAGATTATCCCTAGCTGTAGTCTTTTCCGTCCAAAAATTACGACACTACATTCTGCTCGGTCATACCACGGTCGTCGCCGACTCCAACCCTATGGTCTATCTCCTAAACTGGCGGCTCCTACAAGGCCGTGTTGCTAAATGGGTCATTATCCTCCAAGAATATGACCTCACTTTCAAAACTCCCAAGAGCACCAAAGCCCTCGCGCTTGCCCATCTGATTACTGACCTCCCATCCTCTTCGTCATCACCCGCTATCTAAACGGATCTGATTGACGATCACATCTTCATTATTTCGTCTGACGACCCATGGTACGGTGACATCCTAGTTTACCTCCGCACGCAGAAATTTTGACCCCACATCGATCGTGACGGACGCCATCGGATACGTCACCACGCCCCCCGATACCTCTTGTTAGGGGATGTGCTTTATCGACGCGGCGTTGATACCATCCTACGACGTTGCCTATCCCATAGTGAGGCAGAACAAGTCCTCAATGATTGTCATAGCGGTGCCTATGGAGGCCATTTCTCCGGCATGGCCACCGCCCAAAAGATCATTCATGCAGGCTACTTTTAGCCGTCTTTATTTACAAATTGCATCACCGCAATCAAACATTGCCAAAATTGTCAACTTTTTGCCCCTAAAGCAAGAACCTCGCCCGCCCCCCTTCATCCAGTCGTTACTGCCGGACCTTTCTGCAAATGGGCCATTGACTTCCTTGATTGCAATCCCACGTCAGCCAGCGGTCACAAACATATTATTGTGGCTGTAGATTATTTTACCAAGTGGGCGGAGGCAATGCCAACTTACAATTGCACAGCCGAAACCGCTACACGTTTCTTTCTCAACCATGTTATCGCACGTTTTGGAGTGCCAAAGCAACTTGTATCAGACCACGGCTCTCACTTCGAAGACGCCGTCTGGAAAGAACTATCCACCTTACTGAAATTTGAACACCATTTCTCTTCTGCCTACTACCCCCAGGGAAATGGCCAAGTCGAAGCGATAAACAAAATTTTGAAAACCATCCTCCAGCGCACTGTAGACAAACACAAATCAAATTGGCACCACATGCTCTTCCCCGCACTATGGGCATACCGCACATCAACTAAAACCGCCACCGGTTTTACCCCTTTCCATTTAGTTCACGGTGTCGAATCCATCCTCCCCATTGAGTGCCAGATTCCAACCCTACATATGGCCGTTGAACTCCTACCCGACACTGCCCCGATTGAGCAACGCTTACTACTTCTGGAGTAGGCCGATGAAGATCGGCGCACAGCCCTTCAAAACATGGAAGCAGCCAAGAACCGATCCAAATTGAATTATGACAAACATGTCCACCCAAGAAATTTTTCCGAAGGGGACCTTGTCCTCGCCTACGATCAGGCTCATGACAAAACCGGGAAAGGAAAGTTTGTGTCCATGTGGCAAGGCCCATACATCATACACTCTTGCCTCGGACAAGGGGCATACATTCTGACCGATTCAGAAGGCAACCCCCTCCGGAACCCACGCAACGGGTTGTACCTCAAACGATTTTACCCATAATATCAGATGGACACCACCGTCCACTGGAGAACTTCATATATATTTTTCCTTTTACTGTTTTCACCAGGTCCATTTTTTGACCATTTTTTGGGCGCCCTCGTCGCCTCGATTTGCATGCCACATCGGCCGTCGTCCGTTTTTGGCATGCCTTATATCGCTGGATTCAGTTTTCCGCGCTCGTGATGATGCTTGAGATCATTTCTCACTCTCACGCCTAGATTTTTTGGGCATTTTTTCCATGCCCCCCTCGTCACCTCGGTTTGCGTGCCACATCCGTCGTTCGCCATTTTTGACAATCTTTATATCATTGGATTCAGTTTTCCGCGCTCGTGATGATGCTTGAGATCATTTCTCGCTCTCACTTCCAGATTTTTCGGGCATTTTTTCCATGCCCCCTCGTCACCTCGGTTTGCGTGCCACACCGTCGTTCTCCATTTTTTACGAGCCTTATATCATTGGATTCAGTTTTCCGCGCTCATGATGATGCTTGAGATCATTTCTCACTCTCACCCCCAAATTTTTCGGGCATTTTTTCCATGCCCCCTCGTCGCCTCGATTTGCGTGCCACATCCACCGTTCTCCGTGGTCGACCATCTTTATATCGCCGGATTCAGTTTCCCGCGCTTGTGATGATGCTTGAGATCATTTCTCGCTCTCACACCCATACTTTTCGGCCATTTTTTCAAAATGCCCTCTCATTGCCTCGGTTTGCGTGCCACAACGGCTGCAGCCCCCCTTTTGGACAATCTTTATGTCACCGGATCCAATATCCCACACACATGATGACGCTTGAGACCTTTTCTCGCTCCCATCTATCCATTTTTGTTCGGTATAATTTTATCCCTTTTTCGGGCCGAGCAATCCCTTTTTACGAAAAAGGCACTTAGGGAGTTTTTGTTAAGCTCTTTTCTGACTCCTAAAACAATGAAAAGATCGCCAAGCAACCTTGCTTCCTTTCATGCTCGCTAAACGTATCTGAAAGGGCGTCTACCTGGTATAAGTTTACCCCTTTTCCGGACCTTGTAGACTAATTACGAAAAAGGTATACTCTAGTCACATCGGCTAGAAGAGTTCTCCATCCGCATCATTTTATGCTTTTTCGGGCCTTGGAGACTAAACTTACGAAAAAGAAACACCAATAGAGTCCACTTACCGCTTTCAGACTCTCTAAACATGAAAGCGACCACGAGCAATCACCATCCTGGGCTCGTAAAACCAACAGGACAGTAGTCATAACCACTGCAGAGTCTTCTTATCGTTTTCAGACTCCTTAAAAATGAAAGCACCAATGAGCACGAACAGTCCTGGGCTCACAAATCCACAGGATAGTACCATTTCATAGCACACTTTTATCCCTTCTTGGAGCTCATTAAAACTACGAAGAAGGACCCAATGGTGCTTCTCGGTGCCACAAAAGATCACGTCTACTCATATGGCAGCTTCCCCATTTTGGTCGCCTTTGTTCAGAGTATTCTGCAGTATGTCACCCTGAGAACCCCTCGACAGCACCCATCAGCTTGATTTCCCCCCAGAGTCAACACATACCCTTCAGTTCCTAAAAGCTATGAACCTCAAACCTATAAGTCAGTTCCCTATGCTGCCAGGTTAACCACGTCATCATGCTCTGAACAAAGGAAGTTTGAGTCTACCCACTATATGACCCCAGATACTTCCCATCCCCACAAGTATGTCAGTCCTACCATCAGTACTACCACACTTCATTTTTACACCTCGCACTCCTATCAAGGAAACATCATTGCCTTGTTAGTTGCTGGTCTCCCTCTGTCGACGACAACCAAATTTATTCCAGAGGATAGACCTAGAGGTCCCTGTGTCTTGGACTCATCACCATTTATGATGAGTGCCTACGAATCATTTCGAGAAGAGTCCTCAGTGCCTCTCCAAATGGTTGTTTCTCACATGCTCGACTTCAACACTTTGATCGCATCGTTGAGACTCGCACAGGGTATTGATCCTTTCAGTATTTAGTCGAAGACCCCGGATACCACCCGACTCCTCCACATTTGAGAGTCTACCTATGGATACAACCTGTTACCACTTTTTCTATAGATATCCGGGTTGCGCATGGCGACAGTATTCAGTTGTACACCAGTTTCATACTCCCTCGAGTATACAGTTACATTAATTCTCAGAGATGACTCACACTTTTTGAGTCCCCACAGATGTTGGACACCATCAGTTTCAGCAGTTCATCAGTTATTCCAGTGTATCAATTATTGAGATCAATCATGTCATGATCATGAGTACATCCCAAAATAATGTACCCCCTGGACCATTATGATGTACCAGTATATTTTTTATGTATTAGATCCCCCTTCTTGGGACTAATTGTTATGTATGTGTCTTGATACGAGCATGGGTATGCCTGCCTCATCCATCATCAGAGATTATCCCTCATTCATATTGAGGCCATGTAATATTTGTTTATTCTTTGCAACTTCCATGGGACGCGGATCCAGTCTCCAATCGGTCTTTTCTCCTCCCCAAAACCCCAGAAAAAAAAGATAAAAGAACTATGATGTCTATCGGCCATACGATGAGCTCCTGCCCTCACACATCAGGGGGCAATCTGTTAACACCCAAACAGTGCTCACTAGCTCATTCCCTTATTCACATGACCCATTTGTCCACTTTTCCACCATCTGAGCCTCTGAAACCAACAAAAGGTCACCAAAAGACCTTAGTACACCCCTTTTTCCCACTCAAAAAGATTATTTTTCCTAAAAAGCATAAAAAACCCTCAAAAAGGGTCCAAATTCCCAAAATATTAAAAAGGGAATAAAAATATTAAGTTTATTCAAAAAAGGGAAAAAGGAGGGAAAAGTACCTAAACCATGTTGGTCAATACCATTGGTTTCCACAAAACCACAAATGGTATTCCCCACCACCAAAACCTATAAAAAGGTGGTAGGGGCTCCTCATTTCACATCCATCCATATTCCTATCCTCATGCTGCCAAAATCTCCCTTGATTATTTGGCCATTGTAGCAACCTTGGAGAAAGGACCCATTGGAGATTGGAGCTGCTCACCATTGGAGCCATTCAAACAACCTTCATCACTTGGAGGTATTGTTCTTGCAAGCATTTGCTTGCCCCATTGTCAATACAAAAATTATTTTTTATCTTTCTTGTTCTTGTTCTTTAATTCAAAATGCACATGCTAGTTTAGTTTAGTTTAGATTTAGTTTATTGTTATTTATTTCTATTGAAACTGCTGCTACTAGTTAGCAGGTGCCCATAGCACTAAGCTTGGTTGCAAAACCAAGCCCAACGGCAAGTAAGCACCATTAGAACTCTTTCCATTCATCAAAATGTTTTCATTTGGGTTGGGTGTTGAGTTGCATTTGGGAGTTTGCACCGGCGCAGGACGTCTTTGCAGACAGGGCACCGCCGACGCAAAAGGCTCTTACGAGTTTTGTGCCGCCGCAGTTCCCGTAAAGAGGGATTGCGCCGACCCATGGGTGAAAATCCCCCCACCAAAACAACTCAAAACCCTAAAAATTAAGCAAAAAACATGAATGTGATCCACTGAAAAGTTGCATGGCTAAGTTTAGGTTTACCTGTCTCCGATGGCACGCGAAACGGTGGATCGTAGCTCTCAGAATCAGCAAACAAAATTTGGCTCCAAATGGCACTTCACACTCTCCAAACTTGGTAAAAAACAACTGTAATTCTTTTTCACTATTTTGCCCATTTTATAACTAAAAAGGGAATATTCCTTTTTTATTTTGATGCTTTAGTGGGTTATTTACTATAGTTTGAGTTATTCACTACATTTAAATGCTTGGTTAACTGTTTTGACCTAGTCTTTGAGTTGCAGGAGAAGTTAGGTGCCTAATTAATGCCATTTTTTGTCGTGGTGATCATCTTGTAAGTATTATCAGGTATGAACAACTCATCGAGCGTCTTTTTGTCATTATTTTGCTCATTAAATTCAATTATTAATGACACCGAGCTAACTCTTTGTTCTTTCTTGTGCTCGTAAAACGATGAGAATAAGTCATCGAGTTATAGTTTATCACTTTTTCGGGCTCGTTAAACTCCTACAAAAAAGGAACCCCCCGGAGCCTTTCTGTAATCTCTTTTTAGGCTCTCTAAATACGAAAAGATCACCAAGCGAACTTGATGCATTCACGCTTGTGAAAGTATTTGAATGATCATCTTCTTGGTGATAGTTTACCCCTTTTTCGAACCAGGGGGCACTACTTATGAAAAAGGAATACTCCAGCCAATCATAACTGGAAGAGTCCTCTCTCGCATTGTTTTACCCTTTTCCAGGCGAAGAGGCTAACCTTACGAAAAAGGACCTTTGGAGTTTTCTTTAGTTCTTTTTAGACTCTCTAAATATGAAATGACGCTAATTTTACCTTCTATGGACTCGTTAAAATTTAACATTGAAGGGTCCGCCATGGGACAAACCCCTCCTTTCTCAGGTTTGAAAAACATTTGGGATTGGACTCATCTATGAGATGAGCTATACCGAGCATCTGGTTACCCTCCTCAAGCTTGTTAAAAAACACATGAGACAATCATCAGTCATGATGGGGAAAAATGAAAGTTTTTTGTGTTACACCTTTACCTGTGGTAGTACTTAATCGTTCTTGAACAAGGCACTCATTTGCATTTGCATACAGTACTTGGGTCATCCGTTTGTCCTCGATTCTTGCTAACCTCATAAGTATTGTTACTCCTTTGGGTCATCCGAAGGATACTTCCATCATCAGTTGCATTAGGGGTTGGCGTCATTCTCGTCACGTCAATACTGCCAAGTCATGCCATGCCCATGTTCAAGATACATTCACCACTCATCATTTGCAGTCTATACACCCTCTATCATATTGGTCTACTCTGAGTTAGTCTTGCATGTTACTGTACCATCCGATCTACTCCAAACATCTGTTGTAGTGTTTCATGTCAATGATGGGGGATTCGTCATGGCCCTCCTTCGACGGATTCATACTCGTCGACTTCAACACAACATCCTAGGACTGAATCTAGAAACCAATCGAGTACCTTGGTCCTGGATGCCTCAATGGAATATTACCTCGCTTTCAACATGAGTTTACATCATTGGCTCTTGATTGAAAGATTTCGTCAAGCTTTCGACTTCAACTCATTTGTTCATGCTTGGTGATATGTACTATGATACCTTGGGGATCATTGACATCAATGGTGATTTCACTCGTGCTTGTTAATGGTATACATTAATGACCGGTAATCAAGTGGTTTCTACCATGTTCGACTCCAAAACATTGTAATCACATGGATAGATTCATATCATCACGGGTTCGACTTGAAGACCCTGGGGACGTTATATTCTACCCAGGCTACGATGGAGATTGTTTGAGTTATATTACACGGATCCATTTTGTATTGGTCATGGTTGCGTTATCATCCCATCATGGATCTACGATTGTGTATAGTAGCCATGATTGTGTTCAGTCGGTCTTTACTACCATGGATCTGCATTGTATTGGTCGGCATCCATGTTATGTGTCATACAGGACTGTGTTCTAAGAGTCATTTGTACTGCAACAACATCTTCCATTCGATAAATCCTTGCCATCCTTCTATCAAAGCATTTCACCTGTCTAGTTTCATCAGCTTCATGCTTTGGGAGGCATTCTGTTACACCTAAATCTTGCCATCATAAGACTCAGTGCAAACATCCCTGAAGTTTTCATGACTAGGAAGTCAAACTGGAGAAGTTGTTTACCCCCTTGCCATAGGGTCTAGTTGGGTCGGCATATATTGCTCCCTAACAACTTGCGCCCAACTAGGTCAGGCGTAGTTCATCACCTAATGGATTACATCGTCGGCTCATGTCACCCTTGTACATCATGCGTCGGCGTAGGTTGTCCTAATGCAACTTGCGTCGATGTCAGTTAATGTGGATAAAGGGCATCTTCGAGCGATTTCTCGAAGGTGTGTGACTTGGATCTCTATCCATAACTTGTATTTGAGCTGGCATTCGGTTCCCTAACCCCTTGGGGATATCCCTTAGTCCTCTCCCACTATTTCTCAACCTATCCTATCCTCCTAGTCCTATATATATGAAGCTCCTCTCCATTCCAAAGAGAGCAAGGTTATAGCATCCATATGCTAGTGGAATAAGCTTAGGAGATCATCATTCATCCATTGGAGGCACCCATTTCTCCTTAGAGGCATTGGCTTGGCTTGTTGGAGGAAGATTGTGACATTAGGGCTTGGTTGTAATCTTATCTCTTCTTTGTATTCCCACTTTTATACAGTAATACAAAACTCTTTCCATAAATGTCTTGTTGTTTAGTTGATATTTATAGTTTACTTCCTTAACCGTTTACTTAGATCAGTTATTGTGTAGATGTACTATTACTTCTTGTTTGTCTCTCGCATGTTCTGATAGGTCTTGCAGCCACGGATCTGACGACCATGGAGCCTGAAGTGACAAAGGAGAAAGAGATCTACAGATCTGAAAGGTAAGATTTTTACATCACTTAATCCCTAATTTGTTCTAGGAACCTAGATTTGTATTTTGTCTGATTTGTTCTAGATTCACATTGAACTAGGGATATCATTCCTTAAGTCCTCTTTCGGTAGATTGTCCAGTAACACACATACAAAATGTATATAGATCCTTTCAACTATTGTAGATCACTAGCTATTCGTGAAACGTTTCAAATGTGTTTTTGGGGCTTCGTGGGTTGAGTAATTAGGCAACATTGTAAGTCAGTATGGAGTACAAGTATATCCCAACAAAGTTCCAATTATGCAACATTTGCCCCATCCCAAAACCCTCGAGAGATTATTGTTGATGTATATGTAACTTCGGAATGTATTTCACATATATGTATATTGTATTCCTATAGAGATGTTATTATTCCTCTATACGGAAGTGTCGTCATTTATATTGTAAGTGTCGTAACTTATACTTGATGGGTTATTAGACCACCTTGTTGGGGTCGGCCCTGTATAAGTCATGTGGGTCAAAGGTTTATTAGACCACCCTATTGGGGGTCGGCCCAATCAGCTTTATGTTATGTGGTTAAGTTAAGGCCGACCTAGTAAAGGTTATTAGGCAAGTCAAGTCAAGTATAAATAGAGTGCGGGAGGCACTCTATTCAATTATTCTGTTCTCTCACACACTCTTTAGAGAGTGGCGCACTTGTGGAGGAGGATAAGTTGTTGCTAGGAGATGTCTATCTCTTATGCTTGGGTTGTATCATTGCTCTATCTATCTCTAAGGAAGTTATTGGGGTTTTTCACCTTTATGGTTTTCCCCAAGTAAACTTTGTGTCTCTTGTGTGCTTGCATTATTGTGTCCATGATTGATATGTTGTAGATATGCTATACATGTTGTTCTCTCAGTTAATATCCTAGATCAGATTGAAGTAAATTCTGAAAAACTAACATGGTATCGGAGCTAGCCTGAAAGAAGGCATGGTATGGCATCTATGACACTTGTTGCACTTGCGATGCTAGGGCTTGATATAGCAAAAACAAGTCATCGTAGAACTTTCGCTATAAATCCATTTTGGAAACGTTTTCGGATCTGAAACTTTTATAGGTTGAAAATCAAATCCCCATGTACCTTGTGTCCAAAGGACAACTTCTAATTCGTTGTACTTTGTGTGTTATGATCTGTACAATCTAGGGTTTCTGCCTCTTCCAGATCTGAGTCATAAACAGGTGACCTAGGAAAAAAGGTCATAACTTGGGCTAAGAAGCTCCAAATTAAATTTTGTAAAAAGCGATAGGTATTTCACGGACTGTAATTTCTCAGGTAACTTTTTCAGAGGCCGAAACTGAACCAGTGACACGTGGCACGCCGTACAAGTTCGCTCTCCTGTTTTATCCCATAAACAGGTCATGTTGCGACACTTGGAATAAATCTCTCTCAGAGAATCCATTTGAGTTCAGACCTGTGGGGTTGGAAAGATGACAGGTTAGGATAACATAGGAAAATGTTTTAGGTCCTGTGGATTGGAAAGTTCGGAGTTACACTAGAAACAATCATGTGCATATTTCTGTCAAAACGGAATTATTTTTTGAGCACCTTCATTCATGGCTTCGGGAATTTAGGGTATCGAGAAAGTTGGAATTTTTTAATTGGAGACCATGGCTGGATGCTACTCATAAAAATCAAAATTTAGAGACCAAGATCAGATTTTTTGGTTGGGCAGAAGGTCAGGCTTGATCAGACCCTAGTTCGGGACTTTGATCGGAAAAGTGGAAAATTAGGGCTTTTGCAAAAATGGGAATGTTTGAAATCTGTGACCACGGCTAGAAGCTCCTCAGAAAAATAGAAGCTTAGAGCTTTGGTTCAAACCTTTTGATTGGGAAGAAGGGTGGGCTTTATCAAACCCTAGTTCGGGGTCATGTCTAGTGAATCCGAAAGTTTCAAAGGCAAATTTGAGGGGTGAAACTTTGCAGTTTTCAAACTCTGAGTATACCAGGTTGATCAGCTCATCAAGGCGAATATTTCTATCCTTTCAGAATCTTGAAATTCAAAGTTTGAATTTTTAGGGTTTCCCTGACAAAACCTAATCCAGCTCTAGATCCAATTTCTGCAAATCAAGTGGATTGGGTTAATCCTAGAAGAGAATGGATTGGTCACCTGCACAAGTGAAGAAGTTCCTATTTCAGAGCGAGATGAGGCTAAGCCCTTACATAATAAGATTACAAGCAATCTCGACAAGTATGACTTATCCAGGTATGTCTCGAGATTTGTTCATGATTAAGTTTATGGTATGTTTGTCTTCATATTATTAAGGTTAGTACAATCTTGATTAACCTTAGACTTGTCGTATCACCTTAATAAAATTATGAATACATGATAGAAGATATTCATTGATTAAGGTTTTGACACTTATGATTGTACTAATGCATTGTGATGTTGTATGAGGTTTATGTTGTTCGCTAACATGAAAGGTACACCGTGGGTACACCAAGAAAGACAAATCATGTTCTACTTCAAGAACATATGATCATGGTGACATGAAAACAAAGATTCATCCATTGTCATGGATCATGTACTTACGAGGTATGTATAACTTGGTTCTACAATGGTTAACTTATGAGACATACGAATTACTAGCACAAGTCATTGAAGAGAACCAGACGACATCATGCGGGTATGTTAGACATAACTAGCTAACATAGTAATCCAGGTATGTTTTTCCTATATCAAGTTAGAATCTTACCTTGTGTTAAGATCCCTTATATAAGTATACTTGGTATGATTGGTTATGTTTATTCATAAAGTTAGAAATGTGAGTAATCAAGGGTTTATACATAGTATGTCTCTTATCTTGATTGATGATTTGACTAACCAGAAGAGTCCTATGATCAAATAAGAATATGCATGAGTAAAAGAAGTCTTCCCTGAAACCTTCAATACTAATGTTTATTATCTGTGTTTGAAATAATCATGACTATACATGTTTAAGATTATTGTGTTTTGATAGTATTAAGATTATACTAATGAATGTGTGATTATGTATGAGACCTCAAGGATAACACAATGATAATACTAATAAACATGCATAGTTATTAAGAATGGATATAAGTTCAAGGATAGGTAATCCAGGAAGCAAAGGTCAAGAGGGAGCACACTTCAATAGTTTCTGCAAGGATGCAGATATTCAGAGGGAGTTGACCACTTCTCACAATCCACATCAGAATGGAGTTGCAGAAAGGAAGCAAAGACCGAGAGGGAGTCAACCCAACAAACAAACAAAGATAAGTATTTGAATTATCATTTCTTGCATATTTGATTGTTTAAATAATACTGTTCAATAATGTATATACTGATGTTCCTAGAATTAGGTTGTGTATTATGCATATTAGAATTATTGCATTAATGAACAGTGTACTACTAATATGCATGTGATGGGTAAGTGGCCTATGGCACTGTACAACATTCCATTGCTACTTATCTAGAATGAAACCTCTTTGCTGACATGATGGGAGTAGTGCAAACTCTTAACAATGTTCTGGTAGAGATTGGAAGGCATCTAGAAAGTTACAGGATATGGATGAATGTCGTATTGAAGCATTGGCTAAGATAATTGCATGACTGTATGACATATTTCTTTATGTGTAAGAATTTGTTCTGAAAACTATGAGATGTTTCTAATCATGCAATTTAACTTGTTTTGTAGGAAAGATCGTATATGAGCACCTACAAAAGAAGGACTACAACATTTGTTCAGCAACAAAGTTATCTATTGAAGATATTGAAGTTCCCAGGATTCGGGAAGAATGCCATGATCGAGGATTACCAATCGATCATGAAGAATGATGTTTGGGATGCAGTCCCAAGACCTGAAGGGAAGTCTGTTGTGACTTCCAAATGGATCTATAAGATTAAGCATGCTATAGATGGTAGCATGGAGAAATACAAAGCAAGGTTTGTAGCTCGTGGCTTCTTCCAAAAAGAGGGATTGACTATGAAGAGACTTTTGCACCTATAGCCAGGCACACTTCCATCAGATCAGTACTTGCTCTGGGTGCAGTGATGAAATGGAAGATACACCAGATGGATGTCAAGACAACTTTCTTGAATGGTGCAGTCGAAGAGGAAGTGTATGTGGAGCAGCCACTCGGTTTTGAGACACATGACAGAGGGACTCATGTGTGCAAACTGAAGAAAGTTATGTATGGTTTGAAACAGGCACCCAGGACTTGGTACGGTAGAGTAGACAGCTTCCTATCCAGTTTGGGCTTTACTAAGAGTAAAGCGGACTCCAACCTTTACTGCAAGGTTGAGGAAGGAAATCCAGTGATACTACTATTGTATGTGGATGACCTGTTTGTAACAGGTGAGGATAGATTGATTGTCTACACGAAGAGGAAGCTTGCTGCCGAGTTCGAGATGAAGGACTTGGGTATGATGCACTACTTTCTTGGTATGGAGGTGTGGCAGAGTACAGATGGAATCTTCCTTAGACGAGGGAAGTTTGTAGTAGAGATCTTGAAGAGGTTCGGGATGATGGACTGCAAGGATGGCATCGAACCTGAAGCTTCTATGTGATGCTTCATCTGATCCGGTTGATGTCACTGTGTATCGTCAGATGATTGGGTCCTTGATGTACCTGAGGAACACGAGACCAAATATTTTCTTTGCGGTGAACACATTGAGCTAGTTCCTAACGGATCCCAGAGGTGTTCACCTGGTTGCTGTAAAGCATATTCTGAGGTACCTGAAGGGTACGGTTGACTATGGGCTCAAGTATGATGCGAATCAAAAGCTTAACCTGCAGGGTTATGTTGATTCAGATTGGGCAGGCAGTGCTGCAGATAGGAAGATCACTTCTGGGTGTTGCTTCAGTATGAGATCAGGTGTGATATCTTGGTTTAGTAGGAAGCAGTCCTACGTAGCACTGAGTACAGCTGAAGCAGAGTATGTTGCAGCTTGTTTAGCTAGTTGCGAGGCAGTATGGCTTCAGAAGCTACTGTCTGAGTTATTTGATCTCCAACTGGAGGCTACTGGTATCTTCTGTGATAACCAGAGTTGTGTGAAGTTGTCTGAGAACCCGGTGTTCCACGACAGGTCGAAACACATTGAGATCAAATATCACTTTATCAGGGATATGGTGCAAAGAGGAGCAGTGAAGCTCCTGTGTGTTGCAACGGATGAGCAGGTTGCAGATGTGTTGACGAAACCACTAGCCAAAGTGAAGTTTGAGTACTTCAGAGAGAGGATTGGTGCTCTTCAGATTGACGACACTTTGAGGAAGAAGTGATGGACACATTTGTTGAAGCCATTCCAAGCATGGTGAGAGGAGGATCCTTCAATGGCTATGGATGTAAGCGCTGGATGATGAGCATCAGGATGATGCTCCAGTTACTGCTTTGTATACGCATCATGTTGGATGCTGGATATGATCAGTTGGATCATGTGTATGTATCTGTAGATGTATCAGGTGGATACATTATATGATCAGGTAGATCATGTATGTTGACATGTATCAGGTATGATCAGGTGGATCATGTATTTGTATATGTATCAGGTGGATACATTGTATGATCAGGTAGATCATGTATGATGATATGTATCAGGAAGATACTGTGTATGCATCAGGTGGATGCATTGTATGATCAGGATGATCATGGATGACGAGCTTTAGGATGTTGCTCCAGATGACATGCATCAGGACGATGCAGTGTTGATGATCAAGATGATCATGTGTACATCAGGATGATGTATGGTGAGTATCAGGTTGATACTCTGTGGCCATGGACAGGTTGTGCAAATGAGCATGTAAGTAGACATGGGAGATCTGGACAGGATGAAAAAGGCCTCAGATGCTCTTTCGAGGCATTGCTCTGGGAGGACATGTAAGCAGACCTGGGAGATATGGACAGGATGAAAAAGGCCTCAGATTCTCTTTCGAGGCATTGTCCTATGGCATGTAAGTAGACCTGGGAGATCTGGACAGGATGAAAAAGGCCTTAGATGCTCTTTCGAGGCATTGCCATGACCACATGTAATCAGACCTGGAGATCTAGACAGGATGAAAAAGGCCTCAGATGCTCTTTAGGGTTCTTGCTTGGCAAGACACCCTTTTAAGGTTCTATGGTAGGAGTCACATGTAATCAGACCTGGAGATCTGGACAGGATGAAAAAGGCCTCAAATTCTCTTTAGGGTTCTTACTTAGCAAGACACCCTTTTAAGGTTTTGTGGCTGTCACATGTAAAAGATCCTGGGAGATCCTATAGGTTGGAGTTGTGTACCCGTAACAGCCTAGGATGCTCTTTTGAGGTTTTGTGACGCATGTAATAAGTCCTGAGGATTTCACAGTATGGCCAGTGATGATGAAGACCTACAGGTGGTGGGCCTACATCCAGTATGAAAAAGGACTGGCTCTGTAGAACTTCCTATGACGAGTAGATTCAGAGATTGATTGAGATAGTAGCAACAGTGATGATGACGATGATTCGATGACGATGATCTAGAGAAGAAGACTTGTGTCAAGAAATACCTTCCTAGTTAAGAGGAAGTGTTGATGTATATGTAACTTTGGAATGTATTTCACATATATGTATATTGTATTCCTATAGAGATGTTATTATTCCTCTATACTGAAGTGTTTGTATTCCTATAGAGATGTTATTATTCCTCTATACGGAAGTGTTGTCATTTATATTGTAAGTGTCGTAACTTATACTTAATGGGTTATTAGACCACCTTGTTGGGGTCGGCCCTGTATAAGTAATGTGGGTCAAAGGGTTATTAGAAGAACCTATTTGAGGTCGGCCCAGTCAACTTTATGTTATGTGGTTAAGTTAAGGCCGACCTAGTAAAGGTTATTAGGCAAGTCAAGTCAAGTATAAATAGAGTGCGGGAGGCACTCTATTTGATTATTCTATTATCTCACACACTCTTTAGAGAGTGGCGCACTTGTGGAGGAGGAGAAGTTGCTGCTAAGAGATGTCTATCTCTTATGCTTGGGTTGTATCATTGCTCTATCTATCTCTAAGGAAGTTATTGGGGTTTTCACCTTTATGGTTTTCCCCAAGTAAACTCTGTGTCTCTTGTGTGCTTGCATTATTGTGTCCATGATTGATATGTTATAGATATGTTGTACATGTTGTTCTCTTAGTTAAGATCCTAGATCAGATTGAAGTAAATTCTGAAAAAACTAACAATTACGAGGGTTATTAGGTGCTTACATGGGTTATTAAGCCTTAGAAGATACTAGAAGAAGTTTGTATAAAGCTATGGAAAAAATGATACTCCCTTAACTTCACTACTAAAAAGGAATTCCTTTGTATGGAGAAACACAATGGAACATGCCTTCTCAACCTTAAAAGAGGCTATGTGCACCACTCTAGTCTTAGCAATACCATATTTTATTCAGAATTTTTGTTTTGTAATGTGATGCCTCAAGCAGAGGTCTAGGAATTGTCTTAATGAAATAAGGGTGCCCCATGGCATTCACTAGTAAAAAGTTATATGACTTTGATTTGGGAAAATCCACATAAGAGAAAGAGATGATGGACATCCTTCATGTAGTTGATACTTGGAATTCATATCTCATAGGGACGCATTTCCAAATTAAGATCAACCATCATAGTTTGAATATTTTCTAGAACAAAGGTTATCATCACTAGAGAATTATAAGTGGGTCACTAAGATGTTGGGGTGTGATTACGAGATTATATATAATAAAGGTAAAGAAAATGTGGTCGTTGGTGCTTTATTTAGGCAATTCGAGGTGGATGGATCCCTCTTTTCCATATCTTTCCTAGTTCCAGGTTGGCTCAATGAAGCTCGGTGAGAATGGTTGACCCTTGACAATATAGTTCAACTCATCCATAGGCTTAAAGAAGATCGCAACCCACCTAAACGGGTATACATGATAGCAAGATACATTAAGGTAAAAACGACACATTGTTATAGTAAAATAGTCTACCTTAAAACATAAAATCTTAGAGAATTTGCATTCATCACCTGTAGGAGGTCACTCTGGCATTCATAAAACCTATGAAAGAGTTAAACAATCATTCTTTTAGGAGGGCATGAAAACAAACATCTAGTATTTTGTGGTGGCTTGTCACACTTGCCAAGGAAAAAAGGGTGAGATGGCGAAGACGCCAAGGGAATTGCAACCACCACCAATCTCAATATATATATCAACTAACATCTCTATGGATTTTATAGTGGGACGCCCTAGAGATGGTAACAAGTCAATGATCATGGTGGTAGTCAACCATATTTCCAAATATGTTCATTTATGTGTCTTATCGCGCCCATTTACCCCCTCCTTAGTTTCCCAAGTCTCCATGGATCATATTTTTAAATTACATGGCATAACCAATTCCATTGTCTTAGATCAAGACCCAACATTCACTAGCAAGTTTTGGTAGTAGTTGTTTAAACTTTAGGGTACACAATTGAACATGAGCTTTGCATATAATACCCAAACAAATGGTCAAATAGAATTGATCAACAAGTGATTAGAAACTTATTTAAGATACTTTGCTTCTAAAAAACCGCACCAATGGGCACAATGAATTCTCCTAGCAAAATGGTGGTACAATACCACTTATCATGGATCTACCAAAATGAAACCATATGAAGCTATCTATGGTACAAAACCCTTTCCATTATCTTCCTATTTAAGAGGCACCCCCAAGGTCCATGCAATGGATATCACACTCCATACTAGAGCAACCATTCCTTGCACATTTAAGGATAATTTGGTTATGGCTCAAAATAGAATGAAACATCACGTCATCCAACATCTCTCAAAGCATTCTTCTATAGTATGGGATTAGCTTTTCCTTTTCCTTCAATTATATAAACAAACTTTACTCAAAGATAAGATCCCCCATAAACTATCACCAAAGTTCTATGGCCCATGTAAGATCATACAAGATATTGGACAAGTGGATTACAAGATGGCTCTTCTAGCCCAATCCAAGATTCATCCTATCTTTCATGTATCATGTTTGCAAAAGGCATTGGGATTGAATTGAAAGGTGCAAAGAAACTTACCAAAACTCGATGAAGAAATCTCCACTAGGCTACAACTGGAAGCGATATTGGATACTAGAGAGTATTAATTGTGCCAATGCAAGATTCAAGAAGTATTGATCCTATGGAAATATGTTAAGCCAGAAGTTGCCACATGGGAAACAACAATGTTTTTGTAGCAATTTCCTCACCTTCGTCCTTGAGGAGAACACTGCTTTTGAAGGGGGAGGGCATGTTAGGGTCATACACTAACCTCCCTACTTTAGGCTACCTAGGGGTTAGTCAATTAATGTATACAACCATCTTCTTTGAATAAGTCCCATTATATAGTGGTGGATAGTTATTTATTGTAAAAGGCCCCATCCCTTAACTAATTAAATCCCACTATGTAGTTGGTACTCATTAATGATGGGACCATAAGTAGTTAGTATTTTTCTATTTGAGATCTAGTAATATAAATCATTAGGAGGTTGTGGATGATTTTTTTGAATATTGTTGTATTTGGAGCTTTGCTTAAGTGAAAGATCACCCCACCAAGTGAACATTTCTTTCTTTCTATTGATTATCATATACAAGGGTATAATTCACATTATTTCATTTCAAGACTCTCTTGTATGTGGTTTTCCTCATTTATAATATCTATATACCTAGTTTGTGTTCTAAGTTTAAGTATTAAGTAATACTAGACCTTTGCTTTCTTCCTCCTTGCCTTATTACCTTTGCAAATATCCCCCTTATTTCCTTGTGCCCCTAACATTAAATCCTCCATCCGGGAACAATTGTATAGCTCTGTCGTCTAGATCTTGGAATCTCCACCCAAATGACCACCCTAGTGATTGTAAATGTCTAAGGGTGGATAGCCTTGCTATGTCATAGAAGGATCCCCCATATTTCCTTGTGCCCCTAACACTAAATCCTCCATTTGGGAACAACTATATAGATTTGTTGTCAAGATATTGGAACCTCAAACCAAAGGACAACCCTAGTGATTGTAAATGTCTAAGGGTGGAGGGCCTTGCTATGTCATAGAAGGAGTATGAGCATGTTTTAGGAATTCTAAGGAGAATATTGTATTTGCAATGGATGATATAAATGAGGGCATTGATGCCTTATACTAAGGACCTTCTGTGAAAATCCTCACAGCAGATCTAAGATATGATGTATACCTCACAAGAAAGTAATTGATTAAGCAATAAAATAGAAGAAGAGTGGTCAATGCAGTATAATGAGCAACAGAATAATAATATAGTAGAACTCGGATAAAAGCAAAAATACTTCACACACGCTAATTAATTAATCACAATATGGACAAATAAATAGTACAATGCATGAGGATTCGAATGCCAAGGTGGCAATTCGAATTAGCCTTCATGGAGTGATCAAAAGATCACTGGAGTGTCATCGAAGCACAACTAGTACTCTATCTCATCATCAGTAGAGTCATCAATGCTCAAGTAACTGTCAACCATCAGTCAAATTGAGTCTAACTGAGTGTGGTAGGTGTAACTGAGTGTAACTGGAACTAACTGAATGAAGGAGACTCAGTGGAGGGTGCATGAGGAGCTAATTGAAGTCAGAATGGGCAGTCAAGTCTCACTAGAGGTCCATCGGAGTGATACAGTCACTTGAGAGTCAGTCAAGCCTAAAATCAAGGAGAGAACTGAAGATAACTAAATGGTAGGTAAGGAAGGGCGCCTTTCTCATGCAGTAGGTGAAACGAGGGTGCACTAAGCTCTATGAGGGCTTAAATTGAGTGGAAGGAAGCTCCGGGGGCTAGCTAATTGAGGGCTAGGTGCTGGGACTGATGACTGGGATGCATGCAAATGCATGCAAACCTTAAATAATGCATGCAAACCCTAAAAGTGCATGCATGACTGAAAATGCAAATAATGAAAATGCTTCTAGGACTAGGATGGAGTATAGGAATATCCTAACACCCCCCCTTAATCCATCCTAGGCCCTGGTAACTAAGACCAAAGGTCACCCAATACAATGAATAATAACAGTCAATAAACCGAGGAAATGGGGAAAACCTCATGGGACAAATACCCCCCCTCAAAATAGACTGTAAGGCACACACAAAAATAAATGCTCCAAACTCAAGCAGGTGTGATGCCTGGTCATATGTCTGGAGGTATCTTCTTCTTGGGAAGAAGTGGATCATGCTCAGAAAGCATGTGCTTGTACTTTCTCTTCAGATCGAATGTGATGAGAACAAATCCAAAAGTATGAGGATGATCCTTGAACTTGTGATTCGAATCAGCTGAGGTAGGATCAAATCTATGAATGTGTAGATAGTCTTTTGTCTTCTCCTTCGAACCATCATGGGTGAGATTATGCCAAAAAGAACCATCAAATAATAGCTTGAAATCCAAATCAGATTTAAGACTTGAAGAATAGTTTCTTGAGATCTCCTTTGAACCAACAGGGGTGGGATCAAAACTATCATATGCATGAGAAACTATCCCAAGTAGTGATTGCTTAGAATCCAAATTAGATCCAAGACTTGAATCATGGTTTCTTGAGATCTCCTTCGAACCATAAGAGGTGATATCAAAACCAGTAAATGCATGAGAATTTATCCCAAGCGAATGGCAATGGTTTCTTGAGATCTCCTTTGAACCAGCAGGGGTGAGATCAAAACCATGATGTGCATGAGAAATTATCCCAAGCGAATGGCAATGGCCATATTCTTCAATAACCTTCTAAAAGCATGGAATAATGATCATATAGTAGTAAATAAGAGGTGATTGCTTGAGGAGAGAGAATGCATTAACTCCAATAGCTTATTTGACCTCTAAAACATTCAATAGACCATGATGCAGACCAACAAACTCTGGTGCAAGAGAGGATTTAGGACCTTCTGCAATATCTAGAGTGTGAACTGGCACAAAAAGAGAAGAAATTTGGAGCATGAGTGTAGAATCTGCAAGTTCTTCTTCTTTGTGGACAACTTCAATATGAGATGTGTTTGATACTGGTTCATGATCAATGAGATCATCAAGGAGGGAAAATGCATCACTTTGCTTGTTCTCGAAAGGGTTTGGACCAAATCCTTCATTCTGTTTTCCGAATCTTTCATCCAGATGAGCCCATAGCTCTTTTGGAGTTTCAATATCAATAATGATTGGGTACAATATGTAATCAGGCATAGTAAACATCATTCTTCCAAGGGCCATGTCTCCTTTATTCAACTAAACAATCTTCTCTTCAAAGGATTCGAACTCTCTTTCAAAATAACAATCAAAGAGATCATGGCTCTTCAAATATGCTATCATTTTTTGTTTCCATTCATCATACTTGAATGGAGAAAGAGGAGGGATTTCTTCTGAATTCATTGAAGCTGTAGAAGACCTGCAAAAACAATAGAGAATATCTGCAACTGCTACTGCTGCATAAATGCAGAAACTGCTGCACTCGAAATCTTGATAAAAACCTGCAAAAAACTCTTAGGAATGGAGATAAACAATACTCTTAACATGCTCTGATACCATGTGAAAATCCTCATAGCATATCTAAGAGATGATGTATACCTCACAAGAAAGTAATTGATTAAGCAAGAAAATATAAGAGTGGTCAATGCAGTATAATGAGCAACAGAATAATAATATAGTAGAACTCGGATAGAAGCAAAAATACTTCACACACGCTAATTAATTAATTACAATATGGACAAATAAATAGTACAATGCATGAGGATTCGAATGCCAAGGTGGCAATTCGAATTAGCCTTCATGGAGTGATCAAAAGATCACTGGAGTGTCATCGGAGCACAACTAGTAGTCTATCTCATCATCAGTGGAGTCATCAATGCTCAAGTAATTGTCAACCATTAGTCAAACTGAGTCTAACTGAGTGTGGTAGGTGTAACTGAGTGTAACTGGAACTAACTGAATGAAGGAGACTCAGTGGAGGGCGCATGAGGAGCTAACTGAAGTCAGAATGGGCATTCAAGTCTCACTAGAGGTCCATCGGAGTGACAGAGTCAGTTGAGAGTCAGTCAAGCCTAAAATCAAGGAGAGAACTGAAGATAACTGAATGGTAGGTAAGGAAGGGCGCCTTTCTCATTATTTCATTTCAAGACTCTCTTGTATGTGGTTTTCCTCATTTATAATATCTATATACCTAGTTTGTGTTCTAAGTTTAAGTATTAAGTAATACTAGACCTTTGCTTTCTTCCTCCTTGCCTTATTACCTTTGCAAATATCCCCCTTATTTCCTTGTGCCCCTAACATTAAATCCTCCATCCGGGAACAATTGTATAGCTCTGTCGTCTAGATCTTGGAATCTCCACCCAAATGACCACCCTAGTGATTGTAAATGTCTAAGGGTGGATAGCCTTGCTATGTCATAGAAGGATCCCCCATATTTCCTTATGCCCCTAACACTAAATCCTCCATTTGGGAACAACTATATAGATTTGTTGTCAAGATATTGGAACCTCAAACCAAAGGACAACCCTAGTGATTGTAAATGTCTAAGGGTGGAGGGCCTTGCTATGTCATAGAAGGAGTATGAGCATGTTTTAGGAATTCTAAGGAGAATATTGTATTTGCAATGGATGATATAAATGAGGGCATTGATGCCTTATACTAAGGACCTTCTGTGAAAATCCTCACAGCAGATCTAAGATATGATGTATACCTCACAAGAAAGTAATTGATTAAGCAATAAAATAGAAGAAGAGTGGTCAATGCAGTATAATGAGCAACAGAATAATAATATAGTAGAACTCGGATAAAAGCAAAAATACTTCACACACGCTAATTAATTAATCACAATATGGACAAATAAATAGTACAATGCATGAGGATTCGAATGCCAAGGTGGCAATTCGAATTAGCCTTCATGGAGTGATCAAAAGATCACTGGAGTGTCATCGAAGCACAACTAGTACTCTATCTCATCATCAGTGGAGTCATCAATGCTCAAGTAACTGTCAACCATCAGTCAAATTGAGTCTAACTGAGTGTGGTAGGTGTAACTGAGTGTAACTGGAACTAACTGAATGAAGGAGACTCAGTGGAGGGTGCATGAGGAGCTAATTGAAGTCAGAATGGGCAGTCAAGTCTCACTAGAGGTCCATCGGAGTGATACAGTCAGTTGAGAGTCAGTCAAGCCTAAAATCAAGGAGAGAACTGAAGATAACTAAATGGTAGGTAAGGAAGGGCGCCTTTCTCATGCAGTAGGTGAAACGAGGGTGCACTAAGCTCTATGAGGGCTTAAATTGAGTGGAAGGAAGCTCCGGGGGCTAGCTAATTGAGGGCTAGGTGCTGGGACTGATGACTGGGATGCATGCAAATGCATGCAAACCCTGAAAGTGCATGCATGACTGAAAATGCAAATAATGAAATGTTGCTAGGACTAGGATGGAGTATAGGAATATCCTAACACCTTCGTGTTTACTGGTGTTATCTAGTGTTAGGTCAAATCTGCCAACCTCTAACAACCTCATTGACTTCCCATTAAGGACTAGTACCTATTCTAATAAAATCAACATAATTTGGGTATATGGCCTCTATATCTACGTCTTGAGAGCCTCTTTCCTATTTCCCCTATTATGGGTGTTTACTTGACCCCCCTTGTAAAACCGAGGTTCCACAAACTTCCCATATATGGTTAGAGAGGAAAAAGTAGATTAAAAAAAGGGTGTGTTACTTACCTATCCAATGAAGTGAGCTCAAATTTTACTTTAGCGAAATCCATGTCCTTTATCACATGCTCCTTTTCTCTTCTCCCCAAATTCCATAGCTAGGGTTGTAAACTCAAAATACTTATGGATTTTCTCAATGTTCATTCAATATTTTCTATAGATATTTCAACCCCAAAATTCACGTCCATACACTACAAGGAAAAGGCCCTGTAGCGGAGGTTTTCAATGTTACAAGATTGGCCAAAGTTGTCAAAAAAGCTCCGCTACGACCTCTGCCAGTGGTATCAAATGGTTTGAAAGGGGTTTTTACAGAAAATTATAACTAAAAAAAACTCAATGGACAAAGGTTTTAGCAGAGGAATTTTTCCGGTGTTTTTTACTTCACTGAACGCATCGGTACATACAATAATAAAAGGCACCAATGCGCATTCACTAAAAAGAACCAATTTATTTTAATACAAACAAGCACCGGTGCATACAACTATCTTAATGGCATCAATGCTCTATAACTTTATGTGCACATGTGCATTATAAGAAGCATTGCACTAGTGCTTATGTTCTTAAATAACTCACCGATGCTGATAGGGACAAAAAATGCACTGGTGAAGTTTATTGGGACATTGACTTCCATTGCATTTTTACATTACAGTGTCATTACAATATTTTGTGGCCCAGTGCATTGTTATATGGAAAGCACTGGTGCGTACAAAAAATAAAACTACACCAGGTATATAACTATCACTTTGTTGCACCGGTGTGATTGTATTTCAAAAGCATCGGTGCTCACATACCATCATTTACTGCATTGGTGCGACATTTACTTAAATGCACCAGTGTGATTAAAACAATTAAAAGCACCAATTATCATTTTCTCATTAATGGTGACCAGTGATCGATGACTATTATAAAAATTACAATGCAATGATATATATATATATATATATATATATTTAATTCCATTATTCATCAGAAAATGAAATAATTTTTATAATAGTATTCATATAATTTGAAATTTAATTACTGCGTTTGGATATGACGTTTGGATTAATTTTTTATATCATCATATTTTTCATTTGTTCATTGTAATATTTAATCATCCATATATTTAATTAGTGATGTAACATTGAATAATGAAATAGAATAGGAAACTTATTTTTCCCCATGACGGGTGTTATGGGACAAGGACAAGCACCTCCACGCGTGAACACTTGACTTAACAAGTTGAAGGACTGGGTTGATGGGCTGGGAGGTGGCTTCCCCCACTCAGTTGGAAATCACGATTCGACGAAGGACATCATTTCCCATATTAAAGGAACGTACCTTCCCATAATCAAATTGTGGTCTGTTGTGCGAGGACCTGATATTTCCCCTGTGCAAATAGTTATGGCAATTTGTGAAAGTTCATGCCATGAAAGCATGGTACTTCGAAGGGTGGATAAGCCATCAACTAAGGTAGTTCGGAACCAAAACTCCTGCCATTTTCTGGTTCTCAACTATGTTAACTTGGGGCATCCTTAGTGCAAGACTATCCCTATGATTGTGCCTCATGAATTCAGTCCCTGTGATAGCAAGAGGGTGGTCGGGTCCTAAACAATTGAGAATATCAGCATGGTACACACTAAAACCATGAAGAGGAAGACGACTACTAGGCCCAAGCGCTCTCACATGGCGAGGGCTCAACAAGAATTGGATAATGCGAAAGGGAATTTTGAAGCTAGGGTCAACCCCTCAGCCAAATCTCGCATTAATGGCCTTGGGAGAAGATTGAGAAATGAATGGAGGTGTTGTGATGTTAGTAGCTTGGAAGATGAATTCGACGGCCTTATGGAAGAAGTTGGTGCATCGTGGACCAGAGAAACGCAGAATACCAAAATGTTGTGAATCTTTCGGTGCATGAATCGATGCTCAACATGGCCATGGAGGACTGCTTGAAAGGCAATCCAAGAGAGGATGCAGGGGGTCTGCAAGTGGAAGCGTGTTTGGGGAGGTTGGAGGAAGGCATGAAGTGGCTAGCTCATAACTAGGTGATCTCAGATGCGCACAGCAATTCAAATTTGTATGCTTTGGCGCAGGAGCTCACTAGCAAGAGATTCAGCAAGCTATCATTGGCCAGTTAGGTGCATCTGTAGCTGAGGTACCGGCACTGCCCTAAGGCAGTCAAGTGAGCATCCAAAGAGGCGAATTCAGGTCTTGATTCCTCCTTTGTTGTTATCTCTAATGAGTACTAAGTCTAAATTATGGCATTGGGTGTTCAAAATCAATTTCCCTTGTCACATTTTTTGTCATAACCCTTGGCCTGTGGGGGATTTTCAGACTTGCTGGCAGTGTTTTTCTGTTAGACTCGTGGCTTTGCCATTGACAGTTTCTAGGATTTCTGTTTATGGTCCCTAGGATAAACTCTTCATAGTTCTAGTGCTCTTTCTCTGTCATCTGGATGCATCCAACAAAATGTAACTCTGATTTTGTTATGTACATTTATTTTTACTAGTGTAATATAAAACCAAACTTTTAAAAAAAATAAGAAACTTATTTTATTATATATGAATAAGAGGCGCTCTGTCATACATAATGGACAATATAAAAGCCCATAATAATCAAAATATCAATATGTAATTGTTACACTTATTGGTAACCCGTTGTCTTCCAACTAGGAAACTATGTCCAGTACATAATACAAAATGTCTAATTTTCATAGACAATTATTTCAAAACATACAATAACTTGCACTAACATCCAATTATATTGATTGCCATTCTTTGTTGGAACTGTTGTCAATGCTCGACCAACTTGCATGACCTGGGTTATTTGATCGAATGTTTTGTTGATTTCCTCCATTGTATTCCTCCTCTTTAGCTTCCATCTACAAGCATAAAAATAAGGAGTAATGAGTGTATCTACATTGGTGGGCATAATGCAAAAATAAATAATATACATGGTTATGTAAATTGAAAAGCATACCATAACAACAATTGTGTCATGAACGACACACTTTATTTCAAAACCAAATCTCATGCCATATCTCAACAACTCTTTTGTTGGCTACACTCCATACTTTGTTTCCTGCAAGTTTTATACCCCATCACAAATCACATTTTTAATATAAAGGTTCTTTGTTGTTCCATTAATTATAAAATGAGAAAGTAAAACAACATAGATACTTACAAATTTTACAATTAATTTTTGATACGCCAACATATACTCACAACCCATTGTCAATCAATTCTTCTAATGGATCTTCTTTGTATGTAAGAAATTGTTTGAAGACATTCAAAGATGGGTGTAAAAAAAATTAAAATATAAAGATCACAACCAATATGAAATCTTAATTTGTAAGGAAAATTCACTATTACTCACAAACTTTGCTATCAACCATTTTCTTCCTTGTTGTCATGTCTTATGTGTTTAATGGATTCCATTTTGTTTTCTTTTACGCAACAAAACAATTGAAAATTAATATTTAATGCTAAATTAATTAATTATATGTACATAAAGGAGAAAATTAGTGATTACATGCATTTGAAGCACGTTGTTGTTGAGATGACTCCTCCTGTGATACAATTATATCCATTTCTTTGACCATCTCCTTGAGCACTTTTCTAGACATCCATATTGGAATTTTTCGGATATCACCTCGTTCATCCTTTGGTATTTTTAAAATCTTCTTGAAAATTAAAATGACTTTAAACTATTTTTATATGGATATGAAAAGTAAATATAGTAGAATTAATATTAATAAATGAATGCTTTGTAGTAGTATATAAATATTCAATAAAAACATGTTTAGGAATATTACCTTTTCAATGATTCTTTTTTGTTGTTGTATGTTTTTGCTATTGCAAGTCTGGCGGGTCTCATTGACCATTGTTCTGGAAACATTTCCTGCAGTTTAAATATAACATGATTATTGGAGTCGTTGGATTGATAAATTGTGTGATGGAAGTGGAAAGTATGCTATACTTTCTTTACACTATATCCCTCATAGTTCTATAAAAAAAATTCTCCCTTTCATTAACTTCTAACACCACTCCAGATGAGATAAGGACCAATTCATCATCATTTATATCTTCCATAATTTTTATTTTTTTTAACAACGTTCCCTTCCCTAACTGTCGATCCCTGTAGAACATTCAATATATGTGAAATAGATTGTTTGAAACATGTTAGCGAAGATTCTTAAGTGCATTATTACTAAAAATTCAAAGAACAAATTTATATTGATTAAATTTATATTGATTCATCCATCTGCAACTTTTCCATCAAGGTTTTGTGCTCTTTTGCACTTAGATTGCAAAGAACCTTATCGAGTTTCCTCATTTTTTTTGCTCTCACATTAACCAATACACATTAGTTAAACTTACATATAATTCAAACATAATAATTTTATACTGAAAGTACAAAGAACTTGCCTTCTTCACTTTTTTGGATGTGCTTGCATCATGCTGATCAGAATTCTTCTTCTTTGAACTCTTATCACGCATTTTCTATCAATAAACAACCTGGACTAAATAATAGAGAAGCTATTAAATATATTATACCAATGATTTACCTAAGTTCCAATTAAAAAAAGGTAGTCTAGCATATCGATGTGGTTTATGAATAAAAACGCCCCGATGTATTAACGGTATATATGCACTGGTACATCAAAGATATTTAAGCAACGATAACGAAAAATAAATTTAAAAAAATTAAGTTATATCTATATTGGTGCAATATATTTATTCAAGAGAACTGGTGCACCTTATTACCCATAATGCACCACAATTTTCCTAAAACATTTTTAAAAATACAGTTGAATAGTGCGCTTTTAATACAAGTGCATTGGTGCTTTCTATGGAACTATTTGCACCGAAAACCGCAAAAGTGTTTTTTTGAAAAAAAACTAACATATATAGGGTTTGGGATCTGATGCACTAAGTGGTCCAATTGTATCAAATTCCCAATGCCTTATATATAGAAGCACATACCCATTAAATCTAGAGTTTCTAAAACGAAAAACCCTAATTGTGAAGTAATAGAGAGAGTTAAACCATAATGTTGAATTTTGCAGCCATATAAAACAAAAGGAAGAAACAAGAAAGCAAGGGTTCTAGCGTTGAAGGTAACTATGAAAATATTCTATTTTTTTAGAATTTACTCTAAATATCAATATGAACATAAATAAATCATGCATTGAGAACAATAGTAAGATTTTACATATTTGAAATTTCTACTATGAAGAAAAAATTCAATTCATCATACCTTACAAATTCTGATATTCAGAAAAATCTCGTTGCTCCAAATTTGCCAATAAATCTCTCTTGCAAAACTCTCCCCCTTGAAATTTCGGCAAAATAATGAAATAGTGATTATGTTTTCTTTTTTAAAACACTTTATCAAACTAGTTTAAAACAAAATAAATTCCCACTCCTTTTTCAGCTCATGGAAAAAAAATAACTCGTGCATTTTTTTTGCATATTTTTCACATACCAGTGCGCTTTATTATATAAGTGCATCGATTCACAATGATAGCAAAACACATCATTATGATATAACTTCATAATATCTTTTCACATTTTTTTGCATAAATTGTGCACCTTTAGGATATGAAAGCACTGGTGCGCTATATATTTTAAAGTGCATTGTCTGAACCTAAAATAGGAAAATAAACATGTGAACAAGGTATCTTCATGTTGGGTTATGTAACAATCAATACGCTTAGAATATATGTGAGCATCAATGCACCTATTGTATATAGAAGAACTGGTGTGATATTATTTGCAAAGAGAAATAAGTAGACATAAACTACTCTAAATCGTTGATTTCGTATTGCTTGTGTTTTCCAATCTTTGGTGCATTTCAAAGTTATTATTGCATTGGGGTGCTATAATATAAAAATGCACCGATGGTGATAATATTGAAGAATGCATAGATAAGTATCCGCTATCAAATATAATAGATATTTTCTTTTGTGGATGTTTTGTGTCGATGTGTATGTGTTTTGTACGCACCAGTGCATTTATAAGTGTAAGATGCACCGGTGCACTATGTTTATAAAATTGCATTGGTTGCATTAAAAATCCATATGACTGTACGTTATAACCTAAGATGGTATATTTATCTCAAATGGTCAAAATTTATTTTAGGAATGTAGATCACGTATTAGTTGTTGATTTGGCTCAAATGCATGGGGAAAAGTTACAATATCAAATGGCCAATTCTTCAAATCCTATCTCATTCCATATTCTTTGAAGTTCATAAAGTTCTCCGGTTCCCTTTCCATCTCCAATAAGTTTAGATTTTATTTATATTTTGGTTATCTAATTGAATGTATGTTAGTTATCATTGTGAATCTAAATAACATTGCATTCAATTTTGCAGTATCTTGATTCATGATCGATTTTGGATGCACAAGCTATTCTATCAGTTGAAAAATATCGCAAGCTCTTATCAAGAGTAAGATATTGCAAGCAATTGGTATATGAAAATGGACAGCCTCTTTACCTCGGCAATTGTAACATGCCATCTTCCAGCCACGATCTTGGGTCCTCGTGTTAAGCCCTAAATAGGGGCACATTTTCCCCTATATTGTGGTGCATTACATTAGTTTTGATGTCGTCTTTGGTCCATTAGTGGTAATTGTCATTAGTATGGCTATATTAGTTATGTCGGCTTGGGTCAGTGAGTTGTAATTGTACCTCTTAATCTCCTATATATAGGAAGGAGATATTTTCAATTGAGTATCTTGTCTTATCTTGTCTTGTGTACTTAGTACATTGTATAAGGAAATTTCCCCCTCAAAGAGACTTGTTATTCATCTATTTTCTCCAGTAAAGTCGTGGAGTACTCTTTTTTATCTATCTTTGCTCTTTTCATGCTCTTTTTGGAAATTTCTTGTATAACATTTAGTATAAGAACTCTTTCCTCGGGACTGGTTTCTTCAAAATGAGTCATCTTGTAATTTTCGCTACAACTTAATTTCTACAAGGTTGCAGACATCAAGACTAAAAACCCACCTAGAAAAAAGGCTGAGATATTTGTGGTCCAATTTTCAGATAATGAGACGTTACGGGGTTAGAGATATTCTCTGTGGAATCTAGGGTTTCTGACTGGTCCAAAAACTAGTCTAAAACAAGTGTTCTAGGAAAAAAATGTCATATCTGGGGCATGCAAGATCCAAATTGAGTGAGACCTGTTGAATTAGAAATAATACAGACCACAATATTAGTGGTAAATTTTTCAACCTTAGATCCGAAATAGTGGACATGTGGAAGACCGTACAAGTTCGCTCTTTTACAAAGACAAAAAATAAGAAGTGTTGGGAGTTTTAGAATAATTTCTTATTGATAGATCAGAATTAGGTCATACCTCCGACATTGGAAAAAGGACACATTAGGCTATAGCGGGACAAAGGTTCAGACCTAGAGGAGCATAAATTTCAAATTGACCTTAGTTTCAAGCTGACCATAAAACATTCTTCCAATCAGGGTTTGAAAAATGTCATTAATAATCATTCCAAGGTATTTGAATATATTCCAAAAGGTATTCCACATGTTCAAGATTTTGATCATGCTATTCACTTAATTCTAGGAAGTATTCCTCCTAACATCAGACCTTACAAATACCCCTATGGCCAGAAGAGTGAGATTGAGCGTATGGTTGAAGAAATGTTAGAGGCCGACATAATTAGGCCTAGCCAAAGTTCTTACTCTGCACTAGTGGTATGGTACACAAACATGATGGATCATCACGTATGTGTCCATATTATAGAGAGATCAACAAGATTACCATTAAAGATAAGTTTCTCATTCCTCTCATTGATGAATTGTTAGATGAATGAAGGATGAAAACATCCCAAAAACTGCATTCAAAACTCATGAAGGTCATTATGAATTTTTGGTCATGCCATTTGGCCTCATGAATGCACCTTCCACATTTCAAAGTTTGATGAATTCCATTTTCAAGCCTTTCCTTAGAAAATTTGTGCTAGTGTTATTTGATGATATACTAATCTATAACAAGTCTTGGGAAGAACATGTTCAACATGTTGACAGAGTACTACAACTACTAAAGGAGCAAGAACTATATGAAAAACCTTCCAAATGTTTCTTTGGGGCAAAGGAGGTAGATTATTTGGGTCAGATTGTATCTCATGAACATGTCAAGGTACACTCCCACAAAATTAAAGCCATGATGGACTGGCCGATTCCCAAAACCCTGATGGATCTCCGAGGATTCCTAGGTCTGATAGGGCACTACCACAATTTTGTTTGGAACTATGGAAGAATAGCAGCACCTCTAACAACATCATTGAAGAAATATTCATTTTCTTGGACTCCAGAGGCAACTCAAGCTTCAGTGAACAACTTAAAGAGGCAATGTGCAAAGCTCATGTTTTGGCCACTCCAGAATTCACAAAAACCTTTATTGTGGAATGTGATGCTTTAGGAAATGGCATTGGTGTTGTTCTAATGCAAGAAGGACACCCGCTTGCTTTCACAATTCATCCAATCAAGGGAAATCACTTACATAAGCCCATTTATGAGAAGGAAATGTTAGCAATACTACATGCTCTTAAGAAATGGCATCCTTACCTAATAGGTAGGCACTTCAAGGTCAAAACAGATCATAATAGTCTTAAATACTTCTTGGAATAGAGACTATCTTCGGAAGAGCAACAAAAATGGGTAACAAATATGTTGGGATATCAATTTGAAATAATCTATCGAAAAGAGAAACAAAATTTGGTGGCATATGTGCTTTCCAGAAAAGATGAAGATGTTAGGGAATTACTTTGTGCAATTTCTATTCTACAACCTGATTGGGTAGTAGCGGCAAGGGAAGAATGGAAAAATGACCTATCTGTGTGGAAGCTCATTCAAAAGATACAAAATTTTCCTAGTGTATCAGATACTTTTGTGTGGAAAAATGATTCAATGTGGTATAAGGATCATTTATATTTATGCAAAAAATCCCAACTCAAACAAAAGGTCCTCTCGGAATTACACACCTCTCCTATAGGTGGGCACTCTGGATTCCTAAAAACCTACCACAGGGTCAAGAATTTTTTTTTTTGGGAAGGTCTTAAATCTGATGTTCAAAGGTTCGTGGATGAATGTTTGGTTTTCCAACAGAATAAGGTTGAAACAATTAAGACCCCAGGACTTCTACAACCATTAGACATGCCTTGCCAGTGTTGGGAGGAAGTCTCAATGGATTTTTATCACAGGTCCACACAAGTCAGAAGGAAAGAATGTTATTATGGTCGTTGTTGACAGACTCATGAAGTATGCACATTTTTGTGCACTCTCTCACCCTTTTAATGAAAGTACAGTAGCTGCAGCCTTTGTGGAAATAGTTCATAAGTTACATGTAAATCCAAAGATTATTGTAAGTGATAGAGATCCAATTTTCACTGAAAATTTTTGGACTGAATTGTTTTCTTGTCTGGGTAGCCAATTGGCTCACAGATCATCTTATTATCCTCAATTTGAAGGGAAAATTGAGATAGTGATCAAATGTTTGGAAGGCTATCTTTGTTGCTTTGCATCTGATAAACAAACACAGTGGGTGAAATGGTTATCTTTGGCAGAATGGTGGTACAATATTTCATTCCATACCTCATAAAAAAATGTCTCCATTTATGGCACTTTATGGGTACCAACCTACCTCTATCACATCTCCCTTAAAAGGAAAATCTAAAGTTCAAGTTGTGGAAGATCACATAGAGCACCAACAAGAAGTTCTCCAGATACTTAAGGACAACCTCGCTATGTCACAAAACAAGATGAAACAACAATCTGATCAACATCGCAGTGAAAGGAGTTTCGAAGAAGGGGATTGGGTATTTTTTAGGCTACAACCTTACAACTAGATGTCCCTCAAGAAACTAAATAAGGATAATAAATTAGCACCCAAGTATTATGGTCCTTATAAAGTGTCGTAGAAGATTGGTAGTATGGATTACAAATTGGAGCTCCCTTCATCTTTGAAAGTGCATCTAATTTTCCATGTTTCTTGCTTAAAGAAGGTAATAGGAGACAAGATCCCAATTCAAAAATTCTTTCCCGAGCTTGATGAAGAAGGAAAATTCATATTGGAACCTGAAAAAATCACTGAAACAAGGACCAAACAGCTACGAAATCGGGCTATTACTAAGTACCTCATCAAGTGGAAGAACCTGCCAATGGAATATTAGGATATTCCTATACGCCATCCTAGTCCTACCAGTATTTTCATTATTTGCATTTTCAGTCTTGCATGCATTTTTGCATGCAGCATGCAATTACATGCATGCATCCCAGTCATCAGTCCCAGCACCTAGCCCTCAGTTAGATAGCCCCGAGAGCTTCTCACTGATCAGTTTCAGCCCTCCTAGTGCTTAGTGCGCCCTTCATGCAGTTACATGCATCTCATGCGCCCTCTCTCACCTACCATTCAGTTGTACTTCAGTTATCTTCAGTTATTTCCTTTATTTAAGGTTAGACTGACTCTCAACTGACTGTATGACTCCGATAGACCTCCAGTGAGACTAGACTGCCCAGTCTGACTCCAGTTAGCTCCTCATGCGCCCTCCACTGAGCCTCCTTCATTGAGTTAGTGCCACTTACACTCAGTTACACCTACCACACTCAGTTAGACTCGGTTTGACTAATGATTGACAGTTACTTGTGCATTTATGACTCCACTGATGATGATGAAGACTTTTAGTTGTCCTCCGATGACACTCCAGTGATCTTTTGATCTCTCCATGAAGGCTAATTCGAATTGCCACCTTGGAATTCGAATCCTCATGCATTGTATTATTTATTTGTCCATTTTTTATTAATGAATTAGTGTGTGTGAAGTTATTTTGCTTCTATTTGAGTTCTACTGTATTATTATTCTGTTGCTCATTTACACTGCATTGACCACTCTTCTTCTATCTTCCTGCTTAATCATAATCTTTCTTGTGAGGTATACATCAGCTCTTAGATATGTTGTGAGGATTTTCACATGGTATTAGAGCATGTTGAGAGTATTGTTTATCTCCATTCCTGAGAGTTTTTTGCAGTTTATTATCAAGATTTCGAGTGCAGTAGTTGCAGCAATTTCTGCACTTTTGCAGCAGTAGCAGTTTCTGCACTTTTGCAACAGTAGCAGTTGCAGACTTTTCTATTGTTTTTGCAGGTCTTATACAGCTTCCATGAATTTAGAAGAAATCCCTCCTCTTTCTCCATTCAAATATGATGAATGGAAACCAAAATGATAGCACATTTGAAGAGCCATGATCTCTTTGATTATTGTTTTGAAAGAGAGTTCGAATCCTCTGAAGAAGAGAATGACTGGTTAAATAAAGGTGACAGTGTCTATGCAGTCATGATGTATGCTATGTCTCGTTGCATGGTACACCACTTCATTGATTCTGCTGAATCTCCAAAGGAGCTATGGGCCCAACTGGATGTAATATTTGGCAAGCAGAATGAAGGGATTGGTCCAAACCCTTTCGAGAGCAAGCCCAGTGATGCATTTGCCCTCCTTGATGATCTCATTGATCATGAATCAATATCAAACATATCTCATATTGAAGTTAGCCACAAAGAAGAAGAACTTGCAGATTCTACACTCATGCTCCAAATTCCTTCTATTTCGAATTCTGTGCCAGCTCACACTCTAGAAATTGCAGAGGTTCTTAAATCCTCTATTGCACCAGAGTCTGTTGGTTTACATCATGATCTCATGAATGTTTCAGAGGTTAAATCAGCCATTGGAGGTAATGCATTCGCTCTCCTTGATCACTCACCTCTTATGTACTACTATATGATCATTATTTCATGCTTTCGGAAGGTTATTGAAGATGATGGCCATTGTCATTCGCTTGGAATAATTTCTCATGCATTTATTGGTTTAGATCTCACCTCTAATGGTTCAAAGGAGATCTTAAGCAACCATGATTCAAGTCTTGGATCTGATTTGGATTCCAAGCAATCACTGATATTTGATGGTTCTTTTGGGCATAATCTCACCCATGATGGTTCAAAGGAGAAAACAAAAGACTATCTGCATATTCATAGATTTGATCCTACCTTGGCTGATTAGAATCACAGGTTCAAGGATCATCCTCATACTTTTGGATTTGTTCTCATCACATTCAATCTGAAGAGCAAGTACAAGCACATGCCTTTTGAGCATGAATCACTTCTTCCCAAGAAGAAGATACCTCCAGACATATGACCAAGCATCACACTTGCTTGAGTTTGGAGCATTTATTATTGTGTGTGCCCTACAGTCTATTTTGAGGGGGGGTATTTTTCCCATGAGGTTTTCCCCATTTCCTCGGTTTATTGATTGTTATTATTATTCATTGTATTGGGTGACCTTTGGTCTCAGTTACCAGGTCTCAGGATGGATTAAGGGGGGGTGTTAGGATATTCCTATTCTCCATCCTAGTCCTACCAGCATTTTCATTATTTGCATTTTCAGTCTTGCATGCATTTCTGCATGCAGCATGCAATTGCATGCATCCCAGTCATCAGTCCCAGCACCTAGCCCTCAGTTAGCTAGCCTCGGGAGCTTCTCACTGATCAGTTTCATCCCTCCTAGTGTTTAGTGCGCCCTGCATGCAGTTACATGCATCTCATGCACCCTCTCTCACCTACCATTCAGTTGTACTTCAGTTATCTTCAGTTCTTCCCTTGATTTAAGGCTAGACTGACTCTCAACTGACTGTATCACTCTGATAGACCTCCAATGAGACTAGACTGCCCATTCTAACTCTAGTTAGCTCCTCATGCGCCCTCCACTGAGCCTCCTTCATTCAGTTAGTGCCAGTTACACCTACCACGCTCAGTTAGACTCAGTTTGACTGATGATTGACAGTTACTTGTGCATTGATGACTCCACTAATGATGATGAAGACTTCTAATTGTGCTCCAATGACACTCCAGTGATCTTTTGATCTCTCCATGAAGGCTAATTCGAATTTCCACTTGGCATTCGAATCCTCATGCATTGTATTATTTATTTGTCCATTTATGATTAATGAATTAGTGTGTGTGAAGTTATTTTGCTTCTATCCGAGTTCTACTGTATTATTATTCTGTTACTCATTTATGCTGCATTGACCACTCTTCTTCTATCTTCCTGCTTAATCATAATCTTTCTTGTGAGGTATACATCAGCTGTTAGATCTGCTGTGAGGATCTTCACATGGAAGATTCGACATGGGAAGATGAGTCCTTCGTACAAAAGCATCCACAACTAATCAAGCGTTGAGGAGAGCACTTGTCCGAAGGGGAGGGGCATGTTAAGCCCTAAATAGGGGCACATTTCCCCCTATATTGTGGTGCATTACATTAGTTTTGATGTCGGATTTGGTCCATTAGTGGTAATTGTCATTAGTATGGTTATATTAGTTATGTCGGCTTGGGTCAGTGAGTTGTAATTGTACCTCTTAATCTCCTATATATAGGAAGGAGATATTTTCATTTGAGTATCTTGTATTGTCTTGTATTGTGTACTTAGTACATTGTATAAGGATGTTTCCCCCTCAAAGAGACTTTTTATTCATCTTTTTTCTTCATTAAAGTCGTGGAGTACTCTTTTTGATCTATTTCTGCTCTTTTCATGCTCTTTTTTGGAAATTTGTTGTATAACACCTCGATGGTAATTCATCATGAGATGGATCTGTTTTATGACACCCCAGTACTATGTGGTTATTCAAAATGTCAAGGGTTGAAGGAGAACCCTCGACGTGTCACACTCACCCATTATATTAATGACCAACTACCCAATTTTGATGGTCTTATACCTCCTACCGCAATAAAAAATTCGATAAGTGATATAGAAAAGACATGTAGAAACACTCCTTATGCTCATTTTTTGAAAAGTTGGAATCCAAAACGACTATGTTTCATCCTAAATTGACCAACCCCTCTTCTTCTATGTAGTCAACTGAAAGTTCTAGGTGATCCAAAGTATGATATCAATACCACCTAAAACATCTCTACTAGGAGATCCAAAAAGTTGTATGAGTTAAGAGCAAAAATGTCAAATACACACCAAGTTTAGTCCAATTGTTGGAGGGTAGCAATGGCTTCTCTCTTCAAGTGCATTTGCAAAGTAAATACCAAAATTCTTATAACTACGCTTTATATGGTGCTTGGTCATCTTCTCTACCTATGCCCGATGTTGGAACCAAATTCTCCTTTTGTGGTAATAATTTTATGATTGCTAAGTCTAAGATAGATGATGTTGATCTTGGGTTGTTTTATTTTTTCACATGCACTCATTCCTCCCAAATAGTTAGTAGCACTTATGCCATTTTGCGGTCCTCTTTATTGTTGGTTTGATTACTTGAATTTTGTTAAATACAAACATAACATTTCCATGTATAATATGTGCATGAATTGTTATGCTTCTGGAAGCTTTAATAGGAAGAATATGTTATATATCGATGGTCATCCACACCGTCATGGGAACATTGCATGGTTCATAAATAATTTTAGGTGCTCTTTATTTTATCCAAATTGCTCATTTGTGGAACACGTCAATGACTAGGAGTTATTCATGAAAAGGAAAGCGTCTAGATTTTGTGTTTTGCATGCAATAAGTAGTTTGTCTCCTGGAGACGATTTGTTAATAAACTATAACTTTTATAGACCATCAACCGCTCGTCAAAGACACCTTGCATTAGGACCACCTTTAGGCACCCCTTTGGAGCATACAACAAAATTCATTGATTAATTGTATTTTTTTATTTTCAATGGGATTAATGTAAATGTATTACTCCATTTGAAATTTTGTTTTATAAAATGCTTGCGGTTGGACATTTACTATCGGAAAAAAATATAATGCTTCTTATATAATAATTGTTTGGTATAATGTTTGAACAAACCAATTGCATTGTGCTTATTAATATCATCAATGTAATGTTCAATATTTTTGAAATCAAGATTCTGACAATGAGTGACATGTCTATGATCTTCCACTGCACCCCACTACAATGTCATATTGAGAGAAGGCTATAAAAAGAGACCAACTCGGAGAGGAACCATACCAATCATGGTTGAATCAACCACCTATTCAATGGGTCCACTACATCCAGATTCACCAAATAGGAATGTCTACAGTAACACTAGTTCTTCACATGTTGGCAATGAAGGCAATGAAATAGAGGTTGGTATGGATAATTTCTTACAGGATACGATTGATATGGATGCAATGTTGTTAGATGCATTCTGGATGACATTCATATCATTGATACCTTCTTCAAAATCCTAAAATCGGCTTCCACCAGCCCTCTCTTTGGATCTGGTCGGTCAAAGTCTACCCAACGAGGGACAATAATGTTACAATACAACTTGAAATCAATGTATGGCATGTCAAACATGTGTTTCTCAACACTTTTGAGGTAACTGACCATTAAGTCACTTATATTTTGAGGAATCTTGTCACACAATCACATTGAAAATTGTTAATTTTATGAACGTTAAATGACATTGTACATTTCTATTGCCCACTAACTGCAAGTTATTAAAAAATAAGGTACTTCTGAGTGATAATGTCTTGCCCGACAGTTATGAAGAGGCAAAACATGTTGAAAATGTTGGGTGATGAGTACATATCATATCATGTGTGTCTGAACGATTGTAATCTATATAGAGGTGAATATGCAGGAAAAGAGATATGTCCAAAATGTGGGCATGAAAGGTACCATAAAACAAGAAACAAGGGTAAATCACATGGTCTTCCTCATAAGATATTGAGGCACGTGCCTATAATCCTAAGGATTCAAAGGCACTTTTGTTGCAAAGAATTAGCTATGTTTCAAGGATGGCATGCTTTGCACAAAAGTGATTCGGGAGTTATGTGAATCCCAACAGATTCAATAGCTATGAAACATACAGAGGATACATGGCTTGATAAATTCAAGGTTGAAGTTCATAGCCTTTGATTGAGCATATCCATGGATGGAGTTAATTCATATTCCCTTCAGAACACCAACTATTATGTTTGGAATGTAGTAGTCATCAGTAAAAATATCCCCCCATAGTTATCCATGAAGAATGAACATCTTATGTTGGCTCTTATAGTCCCTGGTAGAAGACAAGTGAAGAATATGAATGTTTACCTGCAACCATTGATTGATGAATTGATGGAATTATGGGAAGGGATGCAAGTGTATGATGTATCAAGACCCATATCAATAGAGAGGAGTTTTACATTGTATGGCATATGTGAGTACATCACACATGATTATCTAGGATTAGGAGTGTCAGAGATATGGATCTAGCTAAACTAGCTTACCTATCTTAGAAATCAATAACATATCAACATAAATAAGAACAAAAAGAGAACAAGGAAAATAATACACCAGATATATGTGGTTCACCCAATTGGGATACGTCCATGGGAATGTTGTCTTCTTATTATCTCCAGAAATCTCTTTCAATCTTACAAGAGAGAAACTATAAATAACCCCAATACAATATAGCAGAGCTTGAGATCACAATACCATGTGTCAATACTATCTATGAGCATATACCACTTTATCACTTGTTGTATATGATGTGACTCCCTTGACCCTATTATATACCAAGAGATGTCGAGGAATTACTCTCACATATTGCATGTGGGATAATATAATTATCCATAATAACATCTCTTTATATAATGATGGATATCAAGAGTATACTTTACCATAATGAATATGGGATATAATGTATTACTCTTTTACATAAGATTGTGGATACATTCCGACCTAATACAAAGACATTATTACCTTCCGAGGAATATAAAATATTCCAACAAGGAGTTTCCTCTATTAAACATGTTGATTGATTTGTTTGTATTCATAACAATATTTTTTGGCACAGGTAATTCGGTGCTATGTATATAACAACACCATAGGTCTTGTAACAAAGGGTATCATGGATGTAAATGTTGTGGACCTTATGTGAAGGCTAGGTGGTCCAGGCACCTAGGAAATCCGATGTAATATTGCTCCAAGGTATTCCTCCTAGAATACCACCCTTATAGAAGAGCAACATCTGCTTTCAATGCTAAACCAGAGAGAACCCAAAGGACTGAAAGAATGACATCGATTCACTAGCTTAGGGCATAAGACAGAGACTAGAAGGAAATTGCAGAAATATTTTATTCAAAAGGGGAACTGTTCAATGATCATGAATTCTTTGACACCTATGTTGAGAAAATGCTCATTAGGATGAGAAGGAAATCGGTATTTTGTGAGCTCCCATATTGGGAGAATCTTAAGATTGTCCACTTACTAGAACTCGTGCATATATTTAAAAATGTTTCATCTTCTTTATGGAGGCACATATCATCGAAACAAAGTGACACATTGGAAGTTAGGAGATATATTACTTATTCAAATATTAAAAGGAAGCATTGGCCAATATAAGAAAATAGAGGAGAGGTTGGCCCCTCTTAGTCTTTTAAAGAAGGTGGTGTCCCATGGATTTTGAAGAAAGATGATCTTCCTTTGGCATAAGGAAGTTATATTGGGTGTGAATGTGCCTTCTTTATATGGATCTACTCTACGACGACACTTCATTGTAGAAGAACATTTGTCGGGGTTGAAATCACATGACCATCTGAACCTTCTAAGGGTACATATGTCAAAAACGTGTTTTTATTTTTTACGCTACAAGTTAAAACACAATTATTTTTTTATGTGTTTACATTGTAGTGTCATTATCCTTTTCTCATTGTATGGGTGTGTGAACCATGACTTTCCCGACGACTTGTGGCATGCCATATCTAATTTATTTGCATTTGTACATTGGAGCACATCAAAGGAGAATCATATGGCTAGAATTCCATGGTGGCGTTGAGAGATAGGTGAGAATATTTGTATGTTTGAGAAGAAATTGTTAACGAGTTTCATGGACTTGCAGGTTCATCTTATAATTCACCTAGTTGATGAGGTTGAATTAGTCGAGGTGGTCTCAAGTCATTGGATGTTCTTCTTAGAGGAGTACATGAAAAAATTGAAGGTATTTGTTCAACAAAGAGCAAAACCTGAGGGGTCTATGGTAGAGGGGTACATAGTATATGAGTCATTCTATTACACCAGTGAGTACATTAAGAAAATCGACCACACACTAGACACAGTGATTTGGGATGACCAAAGGGATGAGGACAAAAGAGAAGGGGAGCTATTCCAAATGAATAGAAAAAGGTACATTGTAAAGAGTAAGTCACTTATATTTTGTCAAATTTCTAAAGAGTAACTATTCACACTGAACTTCATAATCTATAGTTGATCGTGTACATACTATATGTCAGTTTGATTTCATCAATACATCAGCAAATTCAAAAATTGATACCATCAATAAAATCATTATTTACAACGCGAAGGCAACACAACCATGGGTTGCATTGTATGAAGAGAAGAGGAGGAAATGGGACATTAACATGAAAGAATTTAGACGGTTTAATGGTAGAGGCATGTCTTACTGATCATTTAAAATAAAATGTGCCAATGATTTGTCCCAACAGTCGAGTTGTTGACCAAGTCAGAAATAACTACAGTGCATTTGGTCATTAACCACCTGCTAAAGAGGATGCACTAAACATAGGGATCGGGTGCAACAACTCAGTAATAATATCTTTGTGTACATTTTTAACTTTATAATGCACCTTTGAATTATAATATCTATATTTTATATATAATGGTCAGGTTATTAGACATACAACATCGTCATTTGTTCACATTTATAGAGGTGCATTTGTTCCCATCTATGTGAGAATATGGGCATCATTTTCGCACCGAGGATGATGATGATGGACATGTCACATGTTGGCTCCTTCATTTTGAAGTGGACCAAGAAGGAAGCGAAAGAAGAGAAGTCAAAGGAAGATAGTTGCGGAAAGGAAGGAAGTTGTGGAAGAGTATCGAAAGTTGCAAAAGAAAGGTAACGGACGCAACCGTTTTTGGACTAGTTTTAGACCTGCCCCACAAGTATAAAAGGGATGCAGATGATAGAGAGAAGAGAAGAAGAGAACAAGTGTGCAAGGCAAGTCAGAAAGCATTTGAGAACCAGACCAGAGACAGAAGAGACAGAGACATATAGATCTATATTGGGGTTTATGTAATCGAGTTTTGGATTTTGTCTATGAGATGTTTCATCCCATGACGGGCAATTACACGGTGAATGTAAGGCTTAAAGCCCTGATGTAAGTTGTTATAATAGAGATTAATTGTTATAATAAAAGAGATTGTTTAGCCCCTTCAAATTTCTAAGTTATACATGGTTCTGCTATGTATGATTATATTTACTATTCTAAGTTAAAGGAATGCATGATGAATGTTGTTAAGTTTTGTAAGGATGTATTACATTAGATAAAAGGATGATGTTTTCCACAGTAAACCCATGATCATAACCATACAGTTAACCCATACCATGTTACGCCAGTCTTGGTTGTGATTTGGGTGAGACCTCCCCCTTAAGGGGATTGAAAATGCCAGCACACTAGACTACATCGGTTCCCTTGCATTGGCCCATGCGCAAGAACCCTAGTCTCCATTTTGTGCTAACAAATGGTTCCATTGTCGAGGCCTAGTTCTTAACAGGACCCTGTTAAATATATGGACACTTTGGTGGTAACAAGATGTATCTAGGATTGGTGGGAAAAGAAGCTTGACGATTTCACAACCTAGGAGGCTGAACTACGAGGGTGGGAAGTAACAAAGTTTAGACAATACCTTTTCTATGGAGCACCACTTCTAGATCAATATAAATTTTTGTGGGTTGAACTTCTAGTAAACCTAGCAGAGTGGTTGCGACGACTTACGAAAGCACTTGAGTATCACAATAGATAGAGAAAAATTGTTGCATGGACTGCAAGAGATATGATCAAGTTAAATCAGCTAGACTCACTCCTAACTAGGACTATTTATTTTTGGGTCGAAAGTACTTTGTTTGGCTATGTTATGTATTTTTTGGCTGAAAACAACCAATCATCACTAAAAGCTGAAGACGAACTCAGAAGGGGGGCACTAGGAAGACTATTGGGAGATGTGCCTCTATGGAATAATACCTGGTTGGTTCAATTTGGGTTTTTTCCTTTAGAATATATTAGAACAGAGGAGTAAACCCCTCATGCCTAGGGGAGGGGTCGAGGTGATGCTACAACATTGCGGAAGGTAGATCTATCATCAATGGAGGGGAATGACAAGGGTAAATACAAGACCGAGCGAGCATAGATCAAATTAAATGGTGGAGAGATCAACTAAGAGAATCATGAAGGAGAAGCGCACAACTGGAAGAAAGCATAAGGAACTGGAAAAATAGTGAAGAAACCCAATAGGAGCTATGTTGGATGAAGCAGAGAGAGGAACCACCAAACTAAGAGAGCATGGGATGAACATGCCAAACAACCCAATAAGAGGAAGCTGGGGGGAAGGCATAAGTGGGAGGTGGGATCATGAAGACCAGTTGTTGCATAACGAAGTGCTTTATCATATGCCAGACTCATCCCTGAATGAAGATGAGGACCATTAAGAGATATCAGGACCCACTCCAAAAATTGAATCCCTCATTAAACAAGGAACCAGAAGCAATGGAGCTAGCACACCCCTAACTGACCCCCAGGTGCCCTTGCAAAATCTGGTAACAAACTCTCAAAATTTTGTTTTACAATTTCCTTGGTACAATCAAATGAATAGTAGTAGCAATAGTTCTCATAGCAGTTCACTAGTAGGAGTAAGCAGCAGTAGTTCTCATCCAAACATCAACAACTTTATTACGGAACCAAGACCACAAGGATTTGTCTTAATAATAACTCTAGTTGCGACAATGGCAGGAGCACCAATAGGATCGCCCCTAATATTCCTAGTGTTTTGGGGGAACGGAGAAGATGACATAGCTCAACATTGGTTTCTGTGTGAAGCCATCTGGAACGCGAGAGCAACCCTGGTGGCATCCAAGTTAGTGGAATTTTAGACGACCCTCTGTGGCAGGGAATTACTATGGTACATGAGGCTAGATAAGATATGGGGTCCAAACATACCAACTCCTACCTTGGTAGAAACAAAGAAACTACTTTTGGATGAGTTTTCACAACCAAATTCTAGACAACAAGGTGTTGCAGAATTAAGGGAAATCCAACAAATACCTAGAGAATCAGCATGGGCATATGCATGAAGGTTCAAAGATGATGTATTAACTAAGTTAAAATATACGATCCACAAAGACCATCATAAAGAATGGTTTATTCAAGGTATGTTGCCTTTAAAAAAGATACCCTTATTGCAACAAGTAATAGACTCTCCCAAGACTCATTTAGAGCAAGCAATGAAGATTGAAGCTATGGAAAACTATCCAGAATCAATGGGAATGGGAATGGGAGTGGGCACTTCATCTTCTTCTTGTGAAATAGAGAAATTGCATAACAAATTGGCATAAATAACTTAGAGGCTCCAAGATATGAATACACGAAAAACACAACGACCACAAGTATGGTGCACTGGCTTCCTGACAGAAAGGCATCACACTTCAGAGTGTCCGAGGATGTGAGGAGGACAAGTTCCATGGAGAGGACCGTTCAATACAGGACCTAGGGTGACAGTTGCACAAGTTGTTGCGGTAAACCCGTTTCATTCAGTAGGACGACCATCGTATCTAGAGCCACCAACTAGTTCTCCTAATGACTACTTTGAAATATGCAAATGATTCTGTCACAAGCCATGACTTTGTCCTCTATTCAAGAAGTATTCTACAGTACCTGACATAGTATATTAAGAATTATGTGAATCCACTACACACAGTGTTTAGAAGTGTAGAGCTATGGACACTCTGATGGAGAGATTGGATCAATCTATATTCTGGGTAGTTGATCAACCCCAAGGGATAGGAGGGGGAGGCATAGTAGGAGGATTTGGCGTTGGGAGAGGGGGAGGTTGCACAAGACCACCGTCATGCTACAATTGCAATGAAGTAGGCCATTTGGATCGTGACTGTCCTCTACCGAAGAGGCCACGGTGTACTTATTGTCGCACCAATACTCATACTCTGGAAGAATGCCCTGAGATCATCGCTAAATGGTAGGATTGCACAAGAAGGCAGACCAACTTCATAAACTGTGAACCCCGAGAAGACCAGACAATGGTAGGTTTTGTTGTCACTCGAGTAGGCGCAAAAGCTCGAGCAAATAAACAACGATCAAACTCTCCAATGATCCAGAAGGAAGCACCTAAGAGGACTAAATGCATTCCAATTCAGCAAAAGGAGATATACATGGAAGCTACCAATATGTTTGGTCAAATACCAACCCTGCTAACCTGAGAGGGTGCGAGACCATCCCAGCAGGATGACACCAGAGCTCAAGGTGAGGAATTGGGTAATCATCAAGCAAAAGATCATGTTTCACTCTAGTTGCACTCATTGAAGGATATTCTAGAAGATGAGAAAGCAACTCAAAAGTTGCGAGGGGTGATCTGCAATATTTCTGATTTTTTGGAAATTTATGGAGGCATCTATGCCCCATTACGTTAAATTAATTTGTAGTTTGGTGTGACAAGGAGAAGGAAGAGAACCAGCTAAGAATTATGTTTGGACACACAAGTGCATGGATATGATATCAAGAATGTAATGTTGGACTTGGGCTTGGATGTGAACATTTTACCAAAGACGTCATGGGAAGCAATGGGTTCTCCACCTTTAGTTTATTCGCCCATTCTGTTGTGGATGGCAGACCAGTATCACATATTCCCTATTGGTCTTCTGGAGAATGCAGAAGTGGACCTCGGGGGTGTTAAGACCAATACAAACTTTGAAATCATCGATATTATGGATGAAACATATCCTTATCCAACATTGCTCAAAATTGAATGGGCCTATGAGAACTATTGCATAATTGATCTAAATAATAGAATTATGACCTTCAAAGCATATGGCATGAAGCTAACGCAACCTCTAGATCCACACCAAAGTCCATGGTACAATGATCCAATCCAAGAGAACATGGAGCGAGATGTTTTGAATGGGATGTATTCTTTAACTGCATGACAAAGATATGACTATGTCAATCCAACTACAAAAGATTATGTGAGCCAGATAACTATTTAGTCCTTTGACAGTGATTATGAGGATGTGTGGGACAACTAGCAAAGCAGACATCCTAAGCTCTCATCTAGACATTGCACAATGGTGAAATATGTCATATGGATCGATGTAGAATTCAGTCTTGCACCGACATATGATGGAACCAATCGGCTAAATACATTCCTACAGGAGATGGAAGCCACAATAAAGGAACAATACCGTATGGATGAATTAGACACAACTCTTAAAGGCACTCCCGTGAGATGGTGGGAAACTCATAAAGGCGATCTTCCTTACTGGGACACCACACAGCTCACTCTAATGACCAGGTTCAAACTATCCAGCTTGCATGCTAACATGGTGAAATAAGTCTACATGGGGGAATCCAATCCTTATCAGCATATTGAACTCTGTGAGCACCAATGGGAATCAAGAGGATTGCAACCGCAGTTCTGGGTTCACAAATTCTTCCATGAGCTTGGCCCTATCCCGAAGGATTGGTAACTACATGAAGGAACAAGAAGACAAACTGACTATTGGAAAAAGTTGTGTGCAAATTTTTGTTAAGACTTTTCCTTCTCTGTAACAAGTGACATGGTAACATAAGCATTAACAATATTCAAGGCTGCATTATTTACTAACCAGTTGCAGAAGGTAGGACACTCATATATTTTCCCAACACATCAAGAATTGGCGGACTTCCACTTGGCTACCCCAAAGATCTTAGAGTCTCTTTGTTGTGCAAAGGTGTAGCAAGATGACCCAGAACTAGATGAACTAGAACAATTGCCACATCTCAAATTCCAAGAGTCAAAGGGTGTTTGATAAGTCAGACACACCAAACCTGAAGATACTAGAGCTATATACACTCAACCTTTACAACTAAAGAAGATCAACATTGGTACCGAAGATAAACCAAAACAGGAAACTGTTGGAAATTATTGGGATGACGAAATAGTCTTTGAAATCACATCCCTTCTAAAAGAGTATGAAGACTTGTTTTCGTAAAGATTCATAGAGATTAAGGGGATTCAAGGAGACCTCAGAGAGATGATTATTACCCTGAAGCCATATGCAAATGCCATCAAGCACCGTACATATCAATTGAATCCTTGGGTCAAGCAAAAGGTTAAAAAGGAAATTGATTGTATGTTGAGTGTAGGCTTGATCTTCCCAGTTGATGAATCTGAGTGGATCTGTCCCATTGTGATCCAAAGCAAGAAGGATATAGATGACACGTGAGTCTATATTGATTTCTGTAGCTCGAATGATGCATGTGTTCATGACCATTCCTGACATTGTTCAGTGCTGAGGTACTATACCAAGTGGTGGGAAAAGAAGCATATTTTTTCACTAACGGATTCTTTGGCTATCACCAAGTAAGGACCGCTAGAAAAGATAAGAAGAAGAGTACATTTACCACTAAGTAGGGATCATTTGCATAAAATGTTATGCCATTTGGACATAAGAATGCTCTAGTTGTCTTCTCAAGGATAGTAATAGCAGCTTTTTGCAAGTTCCTTCATAGATTCCTCGAAGCATATCTAGATGACTAGATGCTTTACATCCTTCTCAAGGACCTACATGTTGCTCTCCTTCGGCTCATGTTGGATCACTGCAGACAGATGGGGATTTAATTGAATATGTGCAAGTGCATATTCTGCGTACCTTTTGGCAAGCTGCTGGGACATATTGTATGCAAGGATGGAGTGTTGGTCGACCCTACGAAAATTTCCGCTATTGTAATATATAGGCACCAATAATAGTAAAACAATTGCGATCCACATTGAGGCATACCATGTAATATAGAAGATTCATTCGCAACTATGCATCTATTTCTGCACCATTGGAGAAACTGTTAAAGAAGGCCGATACTTTTCAGTGGAATGAAGATTGTGAGCTAGCAATCAACATGCTCAAAGAAAGAATGGTAAATTCTCCAATATTAGCATTCGTTGATTGACAGAAGGAGTTCCATGCCCATGTAGACGCGTCAAGAATCACCCTTGCGCTATACTAGCCCATTACGGGGAGGGTGAGATGGACCACCCAGTGTATTTTGCTAGCAAAAGTTATCATAGGTGGAAAGCAACTACATAACCACGAAACGGGAGGGATTAACTATGATTTATGCATTACAGAAGTTCTGCCACTATCTTTTGGGAGGTCATTTTAAATTCTTCACAGATCATTCTGCCTTGAAGTATCTAGTGAACAAGTCGGTGTTTGAAGGAAGAATATGTAGATGGTTAATGTTGTTTTAGGAATTTTCATTTGAAGTTATAGTGAAGCTAGGGAAACATAATCATGGACTGGATCATCTTTCTCGCATTGAATCGGGTGAAGCTGATGGTCCGGTAGATGATCAGCTACCATACGTTGCATTATTTAGAGTGGAATCCATTCTAAAACACCTAGAAGAGATCGCATTGTTCTGTGCTACAAGGAAGGCCCTAGATGAATTCCCCCCCACACAGAAGCAACACTTAGTGTAAGAGCAAAGGGATATCAGCTAATTGCAAGACAACTCTATAAACTGGGGATTGATGGCATCTTGTGTAGATGTGTATTAGATCATGATCATGAAAATATTTTATGGGAATGCCATGCCGGAGTCGTGGGAGGACATGTTGGTGGAAAAGCTACAAGGAGAAAGGTGCTACAAGCGGGACTGTGGTAGCCTACATTATTAAAATATGTTAAGGAATATGCAAGGAAATGCAATGTCTATCAACATGTTGGCCAACCATCCTGCAAAGATGAAATTTCATTGAACCCAGTCCGAGCACTACAACCATTTGAGAAATGAGCCATTGATTTTGTAGGACCGATTCACCCACCAGCAAAGCACTCCAAATCCCGGTATAGCATTATTGCAATAGATTACTTAACCAAGTGGGTCAAAGATGCAGCAATCTAATATTGTTCTACAAAAACAGGTGCTCAGTTCATTTATGAAAACATTATGACTCGTTTTGGGTGCCCTAGAAGTCTCACAAGTGATCAAGGAAAGCATTTTTCTGAACAATACAATTGAAGAACTGTTTTTTTTTTCGTGAAAAAAAACCCCAACCAAGCTTACACATTAACTAATCCAAATTTGAATGACTTTTAATGCTATCCATATGTGAGGTTTCAACCATGAAAATATCCTTTTATCTATAAATCGCGTCTCATGTTTTCACTTTTGATCTTATGCCCCCTTTAAACGTTCCAAAGCTTATGAGACATTGAGATTCTTTGGCTTTTTACTTTCTAGAGAATCACAACACCATATATCTCTTTCTTGGTATAAATATATTGGCAACTTAACTCCTTTCTTGGTATCAATATCTAGGTATATATATGTATTGGTTCAAAGGTTCTTTCTTACAAAGCTTAATATACATAGTAAAGTTATGTTTTATGTAACAAAGTATGCCTCCAATGCCTTTATGGGAGGATCCTTTATTCCCTTATTCCAAATTGACCATGCGACTAATCCATTTGTGTTAGGTACACGATTCATGTTTTTCAGGTTTCAATAAGCAAGATAATGTTAATTTCACTAGAAATCCAACTTAACTTGGAACCTTTAATTCATGGAAAACCATGATAGTTCGAAGGGAGGCTCCCAAGTTCCCATTTATTATTATTATTATTATTTTGATCCTTATCTTTGAGGATTGCTTTTCTATATCAAACTGCTACTCATTTCCTTTATTTTATGGATTATTTTACCTTTTGAAATTCCTTCCTTAATTCAACTTGATTTAGTAGAATAAGATTCTCATTTATAAATATTTTTGAACTTCTTAGGCTCAAATTTTTACTAAGTATGCCACATTTATAATTAGGCTAGCTTACCTTAACTCATATTAACTTATTTTTATGTTCAATTATTTTTCCCAACCTCTTTGCTTTTACGAGGAAGGTGTTTCAATTTGTAACTTATAACTCTTCTCTGCCTAGTTCTAGAATGTCTTTTACTCTTTCCTCTTCTAAGCAAAAACTTATGAGGTTCAAGGCTATATTATTGAATTAGTTTAAACATGCTATGATTTGGACCTTTTCTGGTTACATTTTCAACCATTTTTGTCAAAATTTGACAAAAAAATTAAAAGAATTGTTGGAATTCTTGATATCAATTGTCGATATTACACAATTAAGTTATAATAGAGGTATTTGAGGACGTTGAATCTATTCATGCATTCATAAAAAATCAATTTCAGCAAAAAAAAAGTGCAGCTTGACCAAATATTATAAAATTGATTCTAATGATGATAATCAGACACAATCCAAATCATATAACATTTAGACTACTTTCTATGTTATCATGCTCATGTTCTATTTCTATAAACTTATTTACTTTCTTTTTAATGAATTTGATATCTAATTTACTTTTTAGATTATTTAAGGCCAGATTATTGTCCATCTTTCTTCTAGTTCTTTGATCTTATAATTAATTTTAAGATTATCTGAATTATATATTTATATGTTTTTTAAAACTTTATATTCCATTTTATTTATGTACAAGTTTTATTTTAAAAAAATATTTAAAACCTTAATTGTCAACTATACTGTTTGCTTAATTGGAGTGGTAATATTACTTCATTGCACTTTAATCTTCCCAAGCAAAATGATATGTTTAGCCTTGTTATTAAAATAGAATCATTATCACCAACTTAAGTAGGTTGGGTATGGAAGAGAAATCCTAACCACAAATGTTGTTAGAATTTTGCTAATTGACTTGTTGGTAAGCAACATTAAAAAATAAATAGGAAACATTTTTGCATTTCCATTTATTAGGAATTTTCCAATCAATTACAAATACACCCTCTCCCTCACCACAATATTATTCTCATTAAGTAATTGATTTAATATATATTTGGAAATGTGGAGTTTTAAAGATAGACTAAGTCTTTATCTTTAAAATGCTTCCAATCAATACAACTAAGTGATACCATCCAACATGAAATACTATAATAGAAGTAGTCTAAACATTATACAAATTGGAATTTTTCGGTTATCATCATTGGAATCCATCTATACAATCTTTGGTCAAATTACAAATTTTCATTACTGAAATTGCATTATTGAATGCATAAATGGATTCTATGCCCTCAAATATCCATATTGCACCTAGATTGTGCATTCTCAACAACATATATTTGCAACTCCAATGATTCCTCTCAAATTTTGACCAAATTTTAGGTAAAAATAATCAAAAAAATATAACTAGAAAATATCCAAATCACAACATGTTTAAACTTTTGCATTACAATGTAGTAAATATATCTCACATCTTACAAAAATGTTCATTTAACTTAATATTATATCCATTTCATGAAAGTTATAACTTACTTTAACAATGATAACATTATGTTCATATACTTACTCATTAAAATTAAACATATAATTTAAAATATTTGAATTGTAACATATTTACATATCAACTAATCCAAATTAGAGTCAAGGATACGGTGGTCTGTTGGTAGGGATAGATGGATTTCATTTCATCCATCCGGGTTCAATTCCGTTGAGACATCTTCTGGCTTGGATGACCAACTGACGGTTTGCTTGACCTACCATCCACAATATGTGAGGAAGTTTGCTGAGATTTCCCATGCATGTTAACTTTCCTTGATTCCTTGAGAATAGTAAGAAGGTGATTTTTCCGCTAAAAAAAACTAATCCAAATTAAAATAACTTTGCCAAAGATGAAAAAGGCATGGAAACATCCTTCTACATCTAAAACCTGCCTCATGTTTTTACTTTTAATCCAAATTGGAATAACGTTGCCAAAGATGGAAGAGCCATGGAAATATCCTTCTATATCTAAAACCTGCCTCATGTTTTCACTTTTGATCTTATTCCCCTTTAAAGGTTCCAAAGCTTATAAGATTCTTTGCCTTTTTTTAAACTTTCTAGACATTGAGGACACCGTATATCTCCTTCTTGGTATCAATATCTATGGAAGCATAACTCCTTTTTTCCCTTAACGTAAGTTTTACGCAGTTGCATAAAGTCTGTGCACGATGAGGGAATCAGGGTCTTCATAGCCTTATGGAATTGATCCCATGGTGTCTCCCACCCGGGGTCAACGTTTGTCTTGTAATGAGTCATGGTCAGAAAAACCGTCTAGACCACATTAAAAAATAAACATGGTCTAACACATTATAATTAGTGGCATAAGATATGGATTTATAACAACTTTGTCACTGGCACTTTATGAAACACAAGGGCCCAGTGTTGATTATTTGTGGGCCCACATTCCATTTTGTTACATACTTATTAGAGTTATCCAACCCTTTCCCCACTTTATAATCATCCCAACCCATGAAGAAAAAGGAGAAAAGTCGTTTGATTATGCACGCCATAACATAAACATTGATGTCCACTCTTCATCTCCTTCGGTGTAAAATAAATTGAAACAATTATTTTTATTTTTATTTTGACTTGTGGTTTGATTCATAATAATGCTAAGTCATTAGGTCATTATGAAAGAAATGTTTAAATATGTCTTAACACATGATTGATGGAGATAACTTAGTCTTGGATAATTATATCATATGTGTATAGCCTAAATGTTTGATGATTTTGTTTTTTTGACAACATTTTTCAACATGATTTCGATAGAATCTAGTAAAAATTTTGAAGAAATTTTTAAAATCGCAAAGAATAGTGTTTAAACTTGCATAATATAGGTTTCATGGGATATTTGAGGGAAATGAATCCATTTATGCATTCAGAAGTACGATTTGAACAACACAAACTTCAGATTTATTAAAAAAATTCGTCAAATTCTGGTAAAAAACTCACCAAATGGGGAAAATTCTCGAATATTTAGACTTGTCCATATCCTATGTTATCATACTAAAGGATGCTATCATACCAACAAGGTAAACAATATAGACTATAGTCTTAGAGACACAGGTAAACTAGAGAGGTCTTGTGCTAATCATCATTGTTTTTTAGGGAAATGGGGTGTTTGGAAGTCTTCAATGTCTTTCTCATCTTTGGTTTTTTATATCGCTCTAGATATTATTTGAATATTGGATGCCATTTAGCAACAAGTAATATTTGTCATTAAGTTGGCATGACTTCTCTAGGATATTACTTAGTAGGGGGTTGCTTTTCTATGATGTTGAGTCCATATGGCAAGTTATTAGTGCTTTTGTGTACCAATAGAGGTTGAGGGTAAGTGAATATTTAATGGTTTTTGTTTTGAGAAAATCATGTGTCCATGATGATGGGTGCCAATTCCTTGTCTATTTGCTTGTTACAGATGGCAACTCTATGACCTCAAACCTGCACCTCTAATGTTTCCAAGTTTTGAACTATGATGGCCTTTTGTCTACTTGCAAATTGTTGTCCTATGCATAATGTTTTTGAGATATGACCTCTTGTGTGAATATTTTTGGGTGTGGAGTCCACACAAGCTTTGTGCTTGGGGGGGGGGTCAACTTTGCATTTGTATCTATGTGAGTTAGGGTTGATTCCCTTTGCATTCTCCTTCTTCTAGTGCTCAACCCTCGCCTCTCTATCATCTTGTTCCTTCTTTGGGTGTTATGCTTGATAAACTAGGACCGATGTCCTATATTCCATTCTTCCCTCATAACCCTCGATCCCTTCAAATACTACTTCCACAAAACTCCACCGGGTTGTCGTGTTCCTTTGGTGCTTGTTGTGGAGATGGTACATGATGGGGAGGTCCATTTATGCAATGATATTGACCTAAAGTCAAAGAATCATAATCACCTATAACCTCCATATTGTCGATGCCCTCTGAAGTCATTGTCTTAAGCCGTATTCCTTACATCATTCTTCATTGAACTTTTTTTCATGACATAGATCCTAGTTATTGTAGAACGATCATTGAAATGGGATGATATAGAAAATTAGAATTTTATTTTAAACCATATGAGGATGATAGAAAATTAGAATTTTATTTTAAACCGTATGAGGATGATAGAAAATTAGAATTTTATTTTTGAATAGTATGAATCGATTGAAAATTAGAGAACCTTCAACTTTTAAAACATTTTGAGATCCTGCTATAGGTGTGGTGGCTGGGGCGATCGACTGTGGCTGTCCTTACCCCGGATCGAACCCCAGACCTGTGCTCTCACGACGCCTTTGCCTCCAAGTGCACGCCAACTATTCTCTATTGTTATGAAATTTGATCATGTTCAAAATTTTTATAGAAAATTAGAAATTTATTTTGAATAGTGTGAGTAAATTGAAAATCAGATAATTTTTTAAACATTTATCATGATGAAATTTGATCATGTTCAAACTTTTTACAGATTTCTTATATTTTTTAATTTGTCATCCGAAACAAAGTGCTTTTCCTACAATATTAGCGTACTCCGTCGCGTGCAAAACAAAACCAAAACGTGATAATGAGATTTGGGTCGACCAACGAATCAGTGTACCCGGCGGCGATTGAGCGGCGGACCGTTGACGCAATGGCGGAGCCTGCTGTCGCGTCGTACAGTGGATTACGAAAAGCAGACTGCCAGACAGGACCGCTTTCGCCCTCCCCTTTCTCTCTCTTATCTGCACTGCTCGACCTCTAATTTAAGCTTTCAACGTACAGATAAATAAATGTAAAATCCAGACAGAAGCTGTCGGTACACTGGGGGAGTAGCGGTGCAGCTTTTGACCAGACCTTATGCTGTCTGAATTTTCCGAAACAAGCTAGAAGAATTTGCTGCAGGCTTGTGAGATCGGCAGAAATTACCGGAAACAGCCCTGTAAGTAATTGTCTAGTATGTGTATTATGAGTGATATGCAGTGGATAAATCATGAGTTTGTTTGTAAATTATGTGGAAATGGAAGCAAATTTGAGTGGTCTTGTACATGTTTAGGTGGGAAATCTTAATGTTTCAAAATATCAGGACAGTTTATGTGTCTGAAAATATCAAAGAACATTTTCTTCATGTGAACGCAAGGGTTTGTATTTGAAAAGCTTCTCATGCTTAAGTTTTGGAATGGGCATTAATTTCAAATAAAAAATGTGCTCTATGTTTTTGTTGATTATGATAATCAAGTGTTTGTTTAAAAGATGATGTGGCGATTTGTTAGAATCCTATTGTTTGCATTTCACACTTTTGACAGTTATTCAAAGATTGCCCTGAGCGATCCCTGCTTTGTGAAATTGAGTTGTCCAATAAGTGGTGATCAGTAGAGGTTGACTCAGGGCCACGTGATTTCTTGAAACTGCATATCTCCTGCCTCCACAAGTTTCATTAAGTGCGCAATCAGCAAAGGGCTAAAGGCATTTGCATCTCCCCTAGTTTGCTTCAGCTAAATGATGTTCATCTCAGCACAAGAAATGATAATCTGGCTGTGGAGTTTATTAGTATCCATAACGGCATGGAAACAACATATGGATGGGCTATGCTTATTTATTGCTTTACTACATTGTCGAATTCAAATGTGTTGTGGATTGACTGAGTTTAATTGTGTGTGAAACCTAATCTGATTTCAACCTGCTAATATATTGGGAACAGTGCGCTGATGCCATAACTTGTCATCACAATGTCCAGATTTAGGATCTGGTTCACAGCAGGCCCTTCTCCCCGAACCCTAAAATAAGGTCCTATAAGTTGTGAAAGAAGATAGCGGTTGGCTTTCAAGGTCTGTGTCCCTTAGATAAGGCATATGTATCTCTTGAACTTCTTGCTTATAAAGGACACGTCTTGTTCTAGCGAAACTTATAGTTGTTCTTCATCAATTACAGCAAACTTTAGATTATGTGCTACAGTTAGTTTGCTCAATTCAACTACGAGATCCTTATATAACAGTATGAAAAACCTTAAATGAGGCGCAGTTAGTTTGCTCAATACAACTATGAGATCCTTATATAACAGTATGAAGACCCTTAAATGAGATGCAGTTACTTTGCTCAGTGCAACTATGAGATCCTTAGATAACATTATGAAAAAATGTTTGGCTTCCGTGCAATTTATGTTTTACAACGAAGATCTTGTATGATTGCAATTTGAGGCAGCTTACTTCAAAGTTCAGAGAGACATATTTTACAATAAATGTAACCACAAAGCTCAATTTATACATGGAAACATTAGATTGATCCCGTACAAGTTTTCTAGGTACTGTAATTAATATTTATGCTTCAAATGACGGATTGTCAATAAATGGCATTCATTTGCCTCATTTGTCAAACATAATAAATAAAAGAATATCTCCTGCTTGCCATACAAGCAAAAAACCAATCAATACAGAAAGGCAGATTTTGGTCGAGGACAAATTAGCTCCGCTGACAGAAGGAAAAAAAATAGTGGAACTCAAGCTAATTACAGTCAAGAAAACACATTCAATTGGCCATCCAGGGGCATTTAGTTAGATGAAATAAATGAATTGCAAAAGCCTTTGATGAACCCCATTTTTGCAGTGGAGACCTCATGTAGTGTCAGACAGAGTTATGGGAACTAGGAACTATATTTAATTTCAATTTGTCCTAGCCCTTAGACAAAGTGGCAAAGACATAATATGTTGAGCAAGAGAGATTGGTATTGATGGCTTATAGCCTTATTCAGATTGCAGCTAGATGATCAATATATATTATAAAACATACCTAAATAGAGTATAAATGGGATAAATGTATGATAAATGAATAGTAATAAGGGCTATTAGTGTAACACACCCAACACTTTGTTTAGGTGGGGGGTTACAATTTTCCTATTCTTTTGCCCCCAAATGCCATCCTAGTTTTGTTGGAGTTTCAAGACCTCTAATATCCTAAGGCCGATTTTTATGTGGAATGGCGATTTTTGAGTGGAATGGTGTTAGCATGGCATTTGGCCTTAGCTTGTGGAAATATGGTACTATAACTATTCAAGGAGCCACTTCTATATGTCTAGGGAGCATTCATGGATGCTCAATGACGCCTTCTTGTGAAGTGTTACAGCGTATGAGCACTGTTTAAAGAAAAGCATGCTGCAAATGTTTCTCCATTGCTTGGTAGTTGGTTTTGATCAGTGGCAGGAAATGGATGGGTTCCATTGATTTTGACAAAACAAAGAAACTTGTCGATTCATGTGCTCTTTTGGGGATCTCGTGCTAAGCCCATAGTCATACCAATGATTCTCTTCTATTTTAGGGGCTCATAGCTAGCCTTTGGATCGATCAAATGATGGATGGAATGAGATTAGATGCACCCGCTCATTTGACAAGCTCCACCTCAACTTTAATTCAAGTTACTAGGTTGTCTCTTGGAGTGACAAAATTGGGTTTGGTCATCTGCTCTTCTGATTCATTCTGGTCCCTTTTAATGAGTCCTCCCTCCCAATTAGGGAGTCCTTTGTCCCAATTTTCAATAGATTGCCAAAAGGAACCTGAATGAATCAAAAGAGACAGATGACCAAACCCAATTTTTTCGCTCCAAGAGACAACTTAGTAACGAGTCATTAGGTGTGTGTTTGTTTATTTAGATCCATCGATTCCATTTCCACAATTAAGGGCATAAAAAGACAAGGATATGGATAACAAAAGCTTGATTTTATTAATGAAGGACTCAAATTGCACCACCCTTTAGTCGGGTTCATGAATTCTAAGGAGGGTATTATACTCATAGGAAACATGGGTGATAAGATGGTCACAATGGCACACTTAGTTGAAAACTCACTTGTGCTCTATTAGGATTCAGGACAATAAACACAAAAAAGTGACTCAACAAACATTGCATAGGAGTCAAGACACTTCCATCCTAACCATGATGATCTAGTAATAACCATGAGCCTTCGCAAAGAGTTCTAGACCTGCAACAATTAGCCCTCATACATAGTTCTAGGTTATATCTAATCTACCATTGGGCAACAAGTTTCAACAGCCTTTTATCTGGCCTCACCCTTCTCAGGACCAGACACCAATCTATTACACTCTTGACTTCATTACACTCTAGCAAAGTGGACAACCATTGATCACACTTGGCACACCTTTGCTCTCAATCTCGGCCTTCGTGTCATAATCCATCAGATCTTTTGACCATTTGTTTGCCATTGTAGAATACAAGGTTCTCAAAAAGATTAGGCTAATTGCTTTACATATGCAAAGAGTGAATGGATGCATGAGTGACTGAGCTGGTGAAGGAGTTGGATAGAGATGTATGCATTCAGAACTGCATGAATTATGTTACATTATCTGTTTGTTGCTTGAAGTAGGTATTTCTAGAGTTTGAGTTGTCATTATATTTCTCAAAAGTAGTTAGGAAAATGACTACAATGTCAACTCTAAAAGCTCAAGCCATATGTTCTTATATTTTCTTTCCCCTTTTTTTGCAACACGAGTACAATGTGGATAATGGTAAATGCACTTTGTCCGCAAGGTCAACATCCGTGAATCTATTTTTGTTTCTTCAACATCTAAAGATGATTAGATTTTCCTTTTCTTTTCAAATACAATATTTATGGCACTGCCCCAAGTGGATACATCAATACATCAATGTTATAATTTTTTTTATGGTAAATCATACACGTGCCTAATAGAGTCTTGGCACTGCCCAAGGTGGATACATCAATATTATAATTTTTTTTAATGGTAAATAATGCATATGCCTAAAAGAGCCTTGGCCTTGAGCTCTGATTAGTTTGGATGGTAAATTATTATATAGCCATCACATATCAAACCAAAATGTCAAAATCCTAAACTTCTCTGAGTCAGGGGTATTTTATTTCCCCTCCTCTTAAAATAAACATTAACCTTAGTGTGATCCCCCTTTCTAATTCTGGAAGAGCTTGAGGCAATGTTCCTTTGTGTCTCTTCCAATCTCCAAGTTGTTGCACTAGCTTTGTAGTGGCCCCACAAAACCTTGACTTGTATGATGGCTTGTTTCACCAACATCTTGAATCTATGATACAATATTTAGGTTTGATTTATTTGGAATTCTCCATTTGTTTCCACTTATATTATGCACTAGTCAAACACATGATTAGGTTCATAAACATACTTCTTAAGTGATGACACATATAAAACACACTACGAGTTCTACTCTTAGGAGATAAATCTAGTTTGTACGCCAATGGGCCAATTTGATCCAAAATCTCAAAGGGTCCCAATATCTAGGTGCAAGCTTAGTGAAACTTTCAAGCTTCAGTGAACTTTTTTTTGGCTCTACTTATAGAATTACTTTTTCTCTGACTCCATTTTTTGGAGTACTTCAACACAAAGTACGTTCCTAGCAAGATCTGATCTACATGATTAATCTAATTGATCAAGGTGTTACACCACCTTCTGTAGAGTGATTCAAATGGGTTCACTGCCTAAGGATGTGCGATGTCTGTTGTTGTAAGTGAATTCAAGTAAAGTGTAGATATTCTTCCCACTTGATCATCGACTGTATACGTGCATTTTGAGCATTGTCTTTGTTCACTTGATTTACCCTCTTTATCTATCCATCCATTTTTCAGGTGATACATAGAGTTGAAATTAAGTTTAGATCCTGTTGCCGCCTAATACACACCTGGGGAACGCGGTAGGAAACCTTCAAGCCACTCGGTTTGTCCTTGGGGGCAAGTCAGAGTAAAGTGCTGTCACCTGATTACTCGACTCCTCCGTCTAGGCTACTCCTAGCAAAGCCAAGGGGGGTGGTCCCCATGAAAATAATCTAAGGCCTTTAACTATGAAATAAGTAAAAAGAAAGCTTTATTCTAGGAGTTAAATGATGGATATGGAAAAATATTACAACTAAGCACAATTTGCAAAAATTTAATTAACACAACACATGATATAGATAAGCTCATGACATTTTATGATTGAAATTTGAAATACTTGTAAAATATCAAGACCAGTGCCGCGAAATATAAATGCGAATGCTTACTGTGTTGTGTTGTGAAAGTATTGCGGAGGCTTGTTGTAAATTTTAAATTATTAATGCGTATTAGAGGAATGGGTTTATTTTTGGGTTTGGCCCAACTTAGACTCACTCCCTTGGACTGGGTGTTAAATTATGGTAACTTCGGGATGTCCTCCATGACTCAGATGCCTTGCATGGAGGGACATTAGTACCACAGGCATCGGGATGGAGTAGAGAGTGAGATGCACTCTACTCAGTGGCATGAGCCCAGCAGGGGCTGCATGCAGAGCTTCAGGGGAGATTGACCTATGCATACATGAGTTTTGCATGACCTGCCAACATTCAGTGAATGCATGCAAAAGTAACCTTTTGCATGCATGCATGCAAAAGTGACTTTTGCATGCATCGGTAATTAGGGTTTTGGAAAACCTAATTCATCGGTGAGATTATTTATAGAGGTAGGGGGTCCCCAGATGGGGTTACTCAGTTGCATTATCAGAGAGAGATACTGCCAGAGTGAGGGGGACGAATCTGTCCATGTGGGGCGACTTTTTGAGATAGGGAGGAGTTGCTGCAGGAGCTAGGAAGGTCAGATCTGAGCTAGATCAGTGACCTTCAGTTCCAGAGAGACCAGATCTCTAGTATTGTGAGCTGAGAAAACTCCGTAGTGTGATTATTGATTAGATTGGAGGAGGCCAAGTTTGCTTGGAGGAGGACGTTTTTCCTGAGGAGGAGAAGCTCGTTGTGAGCTGGCTTGACCGAGTTGGAGTCCGAGACTTTCAGGATAGCCTTGCCTTTAGATTTGAGGAAGGTTAGAGACGATCAGAGCTCAGATCTGTTGAGATCCGGAGCAGTACGAGCATTTGACATCCAGAGGAGGAGGGCGCACTTGTGCATGCAGAGAGGGCCGATTTCATCAGTGGGCAGTCTTCAGAAAGAGCGGATCAGAGCAGGGTGATCAGTAGAGGGAAGATCCATCAGAGGCACCGTCAGAGCACTCAGATCCAGATTGGCAGTTAGGGCATACTTCGTCAGTGCATGCATCAGCTGGATGCATGCAAATTAGAGTTTGTCCTAGTCAAAGGGATTGAGTTACAGGCTGAGGTAATTCTGTATTGTACTGCTTCTTTATTCTTCTATATGCTCTGGGCTCGAGATTGAGAAGATAGCCCCATAGTTAGTTGGTTTCTCCCGAAAGGGTTCCAGGGTATATCTGTTGTTTATTGTTGGTGATTGATTTTATATGTTGTTGGTAGATGCAGATCTAGTGGTTGAGTCTATGTTTTTATGAGTATGTACAGACATTGAGATTCATACTACTTGAGGTCTCAGATTGATACAGAGGGAGTAGTGATCTCTGTATCAAATATTTACACTGGGGATTGTGACAGCTATACCAAGTGTCCAACCATGCAAGGATGAACCTTCTTACGGTAACCTGTTGACTCTATAGTTAGATTCACTTCGACCTCCCGAATCCTTAGAATTGAGACTTCGTAGGAATTCCCTATTAAAACTAGTTACTCTACGTCCTTTTCTAATTGACCTAATTGTTCAGACTAAGCTGCAACGGTCAAGACCATACTTCAGATTTCGAGCGTTGGTTTATTTTATTTAAAATTGTAAAGTGAGTTGTTAAACTAAACTAAAGCCCAAGAATCTCTTTTCCACACACCAAAGAATGGTGCAGTACTTCGGGAAAGCAAGGGTACAATTTTATTAGGTTCGTTGGAACAATTGTAGATGCATGCAACAAAAAGGTAAATTTAATTTAAGGAATCCCTTTGGGATGTTTGTGTGCTTAGTGTTGTGATCTAATTACTTTTAGCTTAAAAGAAACTAATCTAAGTTAAAAAATTGCAAAAAATAGAAAAAGGTGTGAATCCCTCCTGGGGGATTGGGGCAGGCGCTGGAATAGCCTGCTGAGCTCTCTTTACTTTTTGTTACATCAACATAAATGGAAAGAATACTGTTGGTCCTTTATCAATAGGTACCAAAACAGTTTACAAAAATTGTTGAAGCAAGAGAATGTAGAACAAGCTCCTCGGATGGCCATGGAAGCCTCCAAATCCAATTTTTTGGTCGCTTTTATGTCAAAACCTGCTAAAAATATAAAAAAAACAGCGAATGTTATTTGTTATGAAAGGGCCAAAAAACACTTAAAAAGTGTATTTGGCCACGCTACAAAAAATTATAAATTTTTTCCAAGTTAATTAGCTACAAAAATGAAAAAATGAACTAAGCTAGAGAGCTTGCCTTCTTAGGATCTTTGCTTGCCTCTTTGAGAGATTGCAAGCAAATGATTAGGCACTAGATTGCTTGATAAAACTTTTGTAAATAAGAAAAATCCTCTATCTTACTTTTTAGATCTACTTTAAAAATTTCAAAAAATAGAGAAATGGCAACCTAGATCTAGATGATCAAATAAACTCTAAGTATTAGATTGCAATTTTATTTAGATCCACTTATCAATATGACTTTTAATGCAAGATCTAAATGTGAAAAGAGGAGAGTAACCAAAGTAGATGAGAAAATTTGGATCTAGAAGTTGAAACCCATGGGGGTTGAGCACTAATTTTTGGGCAATGGAGTTGTTCCCTTGATGGACCGGAGAGATGGAGCTCTATTCGAAATTACTAGAAGATGGGCAAGGTAGCATGCTTTTTACTTTTCCAGCATAGATTACCTGCAAAAAACCTCACAACACTTGCACAAGGAGATTAGCGATATCTGTGTAAGCAAGTAAAAAGAATAGCTAAAAGACATGAATTCGAACAAGAATCTATATGTCCCTATGCATCCTTCTACCATTTGACAATAACAAATAATCTATAAAGTATTACTTGCTATTCTTATTGAAACTAATTTATCTTGAAAGACAAATATATCTTGCACAAGGAGATTAACGATATCTGTGTAAGCAAGTAAAAAGAATAGCTAAAAGACATGAATTCAAACAAGAATCTATATGTCCCTATGCATCCTTCTACCATTTGACAATAACAAATAATCTATAAAGTATTACTTGCTATTCTTATTGAAACTAATTTATCTTGAAATACAAATATATCTCAACAATGAACAAAACTTATGAAATAGACACAGGTTACCTCATATGCAGAGCATGGTACATCAAACCTCCACAGATCACATCAGGACTAGCCTCCAAAGCCTTCTTTTATTACTCAATAACTTAGAAAAATATTACAAAATAGAGGAGCAGGGGTTCCACCTTCAGATCCTTTACAATGGAGCATAGATGCTCTTTATATAGCAAAAACCGTGCAAAGTAGGGCGCATTTCCCAAGGAGGGCAACTTCTTTGATTGAGGGAGTTAACAGAGCTTAACTGGATCTTGAATGATACTTGATTGAAATGCCAAATAGAGGAGATTGTGCCACCTCCTAAGAATTTAGGCAACCCAACCTCGTAAAGATCACCCTCAAATCACAATTTGCCATGTGTGAAAGTCACCCAAGTCTAGAGAGGGCGCATTCCTTGAAGTGTTGTTAACTGATTCTTGGTTGGCTTGATTGAAATCATCTCTTTCAGAGCTTAGATGACATGGACTTGACTGCTCAATCACTTTAGTTCAACTCCAGACCAACTCCGGACATCTCCCATTGATTTAGGAATTTGTCTATTTTATTTAATGTCTTTATTTGACGTTTATTTTGTCTTTTTTGGGTTTTTCGAGCAAATATTATATTTTGAGATAAATAATTGCTCAAAACTTAGGAAAAGTGGGTTTATGGGTTAAATGGGTGCTCTGGCTTAGAAAACGAGCACCCCATTGTCAAATTTCACCCACAAACCACTTAATTATTATATTTTTAATTTTTTTAATTAAACCATTAAAAAATGGTCCAATTACTGAAAAAATATTTTTTTTTCAAAACTTTAAAAACAACACCTAGGGACCTATTACATGACCATATGACTTTATTTAAGTGTTTAGCATGTTTATATATGTTAATACGTGAACTTTAATAACCCCCCAAGGCCTAACCACTAACTTAGGCATTCCAGCTTTGGAGGTGTAGGAGAAAAACTCGTTAATTATACTCGTCTAAAGGCAAAGCATAATTGACAAGGGGAATAACTCCTTGGAATACCCTCATTAGTTGCCAAATCCTAGGGAGCCAAGTTACTCAAAAGACCACCATGCTAGTACACTTTATTACAAACCCCGTGGGGCATGGATATGCATTAAAAATTTGAAAAGGGGCCCTGAAAAGGCCTGATTTTGAACTTCTGAACCCTGAAATGCACAAGTATTTGTGCAAATTTGGCGGCTCTATGGAAGTCCAGCTGATGTGCAACTTAGTTGGTAACATCTGGCTCCAATTGTGGGACGTGTGATTGATCTTTCTAGGAAAGGAGATCATTTGAGAACTCTAGAATCTCAGTTTCCTGCATGGAAACATAAGTGCATCAGTCACATGTATATGTAAAAATAACCAAATGAAACTTATAAGTTGCAACATTTATTTATGAAAATGAAACTAATATACAAAAGAAAATTAAATTAATGTACCAAAAAGTTTACAAAAATAATGTACATAAAAGTAAATCTAACTAGGAAATAAAATACAGGATGAAGGTTTAGAAAATCATGATACAAAGATGCTCCCATGGGCATCAGATGTTTTCGCTGTAAAATAATTTCAGAAGCCCTTCGTTGACTGGGAGGGTACACTTCTCGCTGTCTAGATTGCTAAGGAAGAAATCATTTGTGCCAGCTACTTCGTGGATGAGATAAGGGCCCGTCCATAAACTGTCAAACTTTCCGTGTTTCCCAGGCTTGTCCCTTCGTTTGTCCTAAAGCATAACTGTGTCACCAATCTGAAATACTCTTGGTTTTGATGACTTGTCAAATTTTTTCATAACTTTCTCTTGATTCCTAATACTCTGATCAACCGCTTTCCGTCTGATCTCATCTAGCTCAACCAATTGATTTATCCTGTACTGAGCTGCATCCTGATCCGTACTACACTCTTCGAGCAACTGATACATTAGCAACTTCAAGTGGATGGGTAAAGTAACATCAAGTCCATAAACCAATTCAAATGGGGATTTTCCAGTTGAACTTTTCTTTGTGATCCTATCTGCCCATAGTGCAAATCTGATCTTACTATCCCAAGCTTTCTTATTATCTCCAACAATCTTTTTAACAATGGTCATTAAATTCTTATTACTGGATTCTGCCGGACCATTTCCTTGGGGATAGTAATTGGATGGATGTGATAGGATGATACCATATTTGAAGCAAAAAGAGGACATCTCGGCTGAACTGAATGCCTTAGCATTATTTGTGGTGATTCTAGCGGACACATTGAACCTAGCAATAATCTTATCTTCTAAAAATTCCATGATGACTTTATCGGTTGTCGCTCTCGTGGGGATTGCTTCCACCCACTTGGTAAAATGATCAGTGGCGGTTAGGATCCAAGTATAACCGTTGCTAGAGTTATCATTAAACTGACCAATGAAATCAAGACCCCATTGCTGAAAATGGGCTTAGACAACTACAAGTTTTAGAGGCAAGGCTGCTAACTTCTGTTTCCCTGTGAAAACTTGACACTGTTGGCAACTTCTGACGTGTTTATGAACATCCGAGAACAGAGTGGGCCAATAGTACCGTGCTCTGAGGACTTTATGGGCAATTGTCTTGGCTGCATAATGTCCTCCACAAAATCCAGAATGAAATTCAGCTATGAGTTTTTTGGACTCTGGCTCATCAATGCATCTAAGAATTAGACCATCTGGATTCTTCCATCCCAGCCCATCCAAGGTGATACAAAACTTTGTAGCTTCCAACCTCAAAGCCCTTCTTTTATGGCCAATTAGATGATTTGGGCAAGTGAGGTTGGTTATAAAATAGATGATGTCTACATACCAAGGAACCTATTCAAGACGTTGAAGCTCAACTGATATGACCTGTACTGACTCATTATTCTGGCATACCATCCCTAGTGCCTGCTCATTCCCTTCAGCCATCATGTGGGCTAAACCCTGACCTTTAACTAACTTGGTGGGTTTGATTTCTAAGTCATATTCATGGATCTTAGAGACCCATTTACCCCTAATACCAAGATAGTCTTGCTGTGACAAAATATCCTTAACAGCCGCATGAGGCACATACCTTATAACTTTAGAGTATCCAATGTACATTCTGAAATGCTTAAGTGATTTGACTAAGGCATATGCTTGTTTTTCCATGATGGTGTACTTAAGTTCAGAATTTTGTAGGGCTCTACTCATAAAGGCTATAAATTGTTCTTGGCCATCCTTATCCTTCTGCAACAAAACTACGGCTATGGTGTCTGGTGATGCAAATGAAACGATCTGGAAGTCTTTAGAATAATCGGGACTAATCAATACTGGTGATCTACAAATAACATCTTTTATTCCATTGAAGGCTTCCTTTCCCTCTTTATTCCATTCAAACTTAGCGTCCTTTTTAAGTAATCTTTGAATGGGTTTCATTAACTCAGCTAAGTTAGGAATGAAACGTCTGATGAAGTTGGTTTTCCCATTGAATGACTGCAATGCTTTCTTATTACAAGGAAAAGGAACTTTCTTTATGGCTTCTACCCTCTCTAGGTCAATCTTGACCCCATCTTTAGAGATGATGTGACCTAGTAACTTCCCTTCGTCAACTCCCAAAACAGACTTAGTTGGGCTTAAAGATATGCCAAATTTTCTACATCTTTTGAAAATTTTTCTAAGGTTGCCAATGTGATCAGTTCTTTCCTTATAAAAAACTATGAGATCATCCTGATATATTTCAATTATTTTGCTGATTAGCTCGCTGAAAGCATAATCCATGGATCTTTGGAAGGTTGCATCGGCATTAAGCAATCCAAAAAGCATCCCGAGATATTCAAAAGTTCCCCAAGTAGTGGTGAAAGTTGTTTTATGTCCATCCTCTTTATTTACCAACACCTGGTTGTATCCTGAAAAACCATCAAGCATTGACATCATTTTGGCACCAGTTACCCTTTGCAACAAGGTTTCCATATTTGGGAGAGGGTAGTTATCCTTCAAGCATGCCCAGTTCAAGTTTCTAAAGTCAATGCAAAGTCTTAGGTTTCCATTCTTTTTTCTTATAACAACTAGATTTGAACACCATGAGGAATGTCTAGTTGGGGCTATGATTCCTACTGCTAGCATCTTCTGAAGCTCTTTTAATACAATGGGGGCCACCTTGGGATTAATCTGTCTCAACTTCTCGCAAAAAGGCTTGGCATCTTCTTTTAAAGGGATAGTGTGCTGGAAAACATCCTCCCGATATGACTTGAGCTCATCATATGAAAAGGCAGAGACATCTCGATATTCCCGATCTAAGCTTATAAGGTCATTTCTTAAGATCCTTTTCACTTGTTCCTTTACCAATTTTTATTAGCTTAGGTTCTGTTTCAGTTCCAATATTGGTCTCTATATGGTTTCCAACTTTTATGCCTATCCTGTTTGTAAAAAATGTGCTCCCATTCTACTATGCTCTTTGGTACAACGTTCCTAGGCTGATGCTCGTTCTTAGTGTAGTCATACTTTTCCTCTTTATAACTTACTTTGCAATCAGTGAACTCCTGGACATTATGTATGAATCTAAGGATTTGCTTGTCATCTTTGAATACTTGCCAATGATCTACATTATCTGGGATGGATGGTCTAAAATTGATCTCAAATTTTCCATGCCCTTTTATTAACTCTTCTGTTGGTTGGAGGGTTGAGGTTGCTATTGCTAGTTGATTTGCTTCTTTGTTTTCATCTCTAGGTACTGCTATGATGTTTAGGGCATCAAACAGTTCCATGGTATCCCAACAAGCATTTCTATATTTCTTTAACCTTTCACTCTTGCATGTAAAGATGTTCTTAATTTGAGAAACAACTAAGTCGGAATCTCCTTTTATACTTAGGATTTTTATGCCCATATCTTTAGCTATTTCTAGTCCCTGCAAGAGTGCTTCATACTCAACAACATTGTTTGAAGCATCAAACTCAAGTCTGAAAGCAAAGTTAAAAGTTTGCTGAGATGGAGAGCTAATGACAATTCCAACCCCTTTGCCTGATTTAGAAAATGCACCATCAAAGCTCATTTCCAAATTCCATTGATTTTGTCATCACTAATTTTCTCTTTAATAGGAGCTAATGTGTTTGCGAAAATGGAATAATTTCTAGAACTATCCGACTCGTGGACATATTCATTATCTAACACATTAGGGTCTTCGACATGAAACTTCCTTTCCTTCTCCCTATACAACCTGACATGAGCATCTTCATTAGTTGGGACCATGGCATAGGTCCAATCCATCTGAATGCAACCACCAAGGGAATCAACCCATTTTCTAGATAACAACATGCTCCATGTGCTTGGAACATCTATCACCAATACATCCATAGTTAAATTTATGTTAGGATAAGTTGCTAGCTTAATAGGCAAGTTCATGATTATACCTATGACATCAATTTCTATGGAATCCATCGCACAAACATTTTGATATGGTCTTGTGTTTTGTAGGTTCAATTGTTCCATGACTTTTCTGGTCATGATGTTGGATGCATCACTCGAGTCAAGCATGCAATTATGAAGTAACATATTGTTGACAACTAAAGACACATAGAAAGGTGGGCGATCTTCTTTACGAGGATCCATGCTATGCAATATAACAGGAAGGTATTCATTTACATTTTTAGGAACATCAAGAATGACCTCCTTTGGCTTCTCAAGGATGACCTCTTTAGGTTTTTCTTGAATTTTATCCTTAGTTTTATCTGGGACCTTTTCTTTAGGTTTTTCACAAACAGTTTCCATGGGCTCTTCAACAATATTTTCACTAGGTGCTTTTAGTGCTTTTATCAGTTTATCCTTTTGACTTGCAATCTTAAGGATCTTAGTTACGAGAACAAGCATTTTAGCATTAGCCATCCAGCTAACCACATCAATATTCAAATTTGGGGAAGGAAGATGCGTTACCTTTGGAATATGCAGATCTGACTTGGTTGGGATGGGAGTCTTCCTTCTCTGATAAGTGAAGCCTTTGAACTTCGCCAATTCTCTGATCTCTTTAGGGGTAGGTTTTTCTCCAAACATCTTAGTCACATTATCCTTTTCCTATGCCATTTCCTTAGCTTGTTTCCAAATTTCTCTAGACATAGTGTGAGTTTTGCCATCATTGTTGATGTATTTTGGTTGATTTGGATACCCTACAAAATTGTTGATTTCAGGAGGACCTCGTTCATTGATGTAATTGAATTTAGGACAAGTTGCCTCATCATGGAATTCATTACAAGCTCTACCGAAAGGAGGAACTTCTTCCATGACCATGTTGGATGACTCAAGTTGATTAGGAATCCTCTGATTGTTGGATGGATACTTTGGTTCCCTTCATTATTTTGTATGGGAGGAAACCTATGAGAAGGCATGTGAGACTTGTCTCTTTCCATGGCGATAAGTCTATTTTGCATGGCATTAATCTGTGCAACATGATTAGCTTCCATGGCCTTGATAACATCAGTTAATTCTCTCAAAGGGTCTTTTGCTAGGTCCTTACAGTTTGTTGCTACTGACTTATCCTTGCTATCTGACTGTCTTAATGAAGAAGTACCTCTTGTGAAACCTGGGATATTGGACTTTCCCGAAGATTGCATGTTTTTATCAATCTTTTCAGCTATGACTTGAGCTTTCTTTAGATCACCAGGTTCCTTATCTCTAAGTTGATATCTCATCTCTTCATTGAAAGATTCGATGTAATGTATGAGGATTGAGCCATCAGGGGGCTTAATCTCGGCATGGAGGTTAGAGATGAGATTGTTGAATCTTTTATTAAACTCTTCCATGGTCTCATTCTCATTCTTCTTCATGTTGTTAAGGGAGGCCAATAGGTAGCTATCCTGTTTCTTATCTCCCCATTTGGTTAAGAAACCCTTTTCAAATTCTCTGAAGGTCTTGTAGCTATTGGCATCTAATTTTGAGAACTAGTCAAAGGCGTCTTCTTCTAAAGATAGCGCAAATAGCTTCATCTGCACATCTTCATATTTAGCATTTAAGCACAACTTGTTAAATCATTGTGAAAAAAGTTTTAGATGTGCCTTGGCACTTATTGCATTATTTCCCTGAAATGAAGGCAATTTTTCAATTGCCTTCTCAGTTACGACACGGGGGTAACCTACTATTGTAGTAAAATCGAAGGGATTGAAAAAATCACCCATATCTTCTTCTAAATTAGATTCTTGAAATAGATGGTGAAGATCTAAAATTGACTCAAGTCTGATATTTTCGAAGATTCTTCGAGAGTTTTGTTTATTCAATCTTCTCCTATAAACCTTTTCAGGTTAAGGGATGAAATTGAATAAACCTTCAAAATTTCTTCTTGTTGAATACCTCGTTGAATTATTTAAAAGTGGAGTCGCTAGATGGATCGAGTAAATTTAAAGGTTCACAAGATGCATCAAACAAAGTAAAAACAACAAAAAGAAACAAAGGTCGTGACCTGGGAATAGAAAGGTTTATCCCCGACAACGATGCGAAAATGTTGCCGCCTAATACACACTTGGGGGAATGCGGCAGGAAACCTTCAAGCCGCTCGGTGTGTCCTTGGGGGAAAGTCAAAGTCAAGTGCTATCACCTGATTACTCGACTCCTCTGTCTAGGCTACTCCTAGCGAAGCCAAGGGGGGTGGTCCCTATGAAAATAATCTAAGGCCTTTAACCATGAAATAAGTAAAAAAAAGCTTTATTCTAGGAGTTAAATGATGGATATGGAAAAATATTATAACGAAGCACAATTTGCAAAAAATTAATTAACACAACACATGATATAGATAAACTCACGACATTTTATGATTGAAATTTGAAATACTTGTAAAGTATCAAGACCAATGCCGCGAAATATAAATGCGAATGCTTGCTGTGTTTTGTTGTGAAAGTATTGCAGAGGCTTGTTGTAAATTTTAAATTATTAATGCGTATTAAAAAAATGGGTTTATTTTTGGGTTTGGCCCAACTTAGACTCACTCCCTTGGACTGGGCGTTGTGATAGCTATACCAAGTGTCCAACTAGGTGAGGATGAACCTTCTTACGACAGCCTGCTGACTCTATAGTTAGCTTCACTTCGGCCTCCCGAATCCTTAGAATTGAGACTTCATAGGATTTCACTATTAAAACTAGTTACTCTACATCCTTTTCTGATTGACCCAATTGTTCAGACTAAGCTGCAGCGGTCAAGAGCATACTTCTGATTTTGAGTGTTGGTTGATTTTATTTAAAATTGTAAAGTGAGTTGTTAAACTAAACTAAAGCCCAATAATTGCGTTTCCACACACCAAAGAATGGTGTAGTACTTCGGGAAAGCAAGGGCACAATTTTATTAGGTTTGTAGGAACAATTGTAGATGCATACAACAAAAAGGTAAATTTAATCTAAGGAATCCCTTTGGGATGTTTGTGTGCTTAGTGTTGTGATTTAATTACTATTAGCTTAAAAGAAACTAATCTAAGTTAAAAATTGCAAAAAAAATGCAAAAAATTGCAAAAAAATAAAAAAAGGTGCGAATCCCCCCTGTGGGGATGGGGGCAGGCGCTGGAATAGCATGTTGAGCTCTCTTTATTTTTTGTTACATCAAGATAAATGGAAAGAATACTGCTGGTCCTTTATCAATAGGTACCAAAACAGTTTACAAAAAATGTTGAAGCAAGAGAAGGTAGAACAAGCTCCCCGGATGGCCACGGAAGCCTCCAACTGATGTGCAACTCAGTTGGTAACAGATACCAAGGCATGTATCTAATTCTTCCTACATTTTAATGTGAATTTCAGATCTCTATAAGACACAATCCTCTTCGTAACTTCATGCAGTCACACAATCTCCTTTAGGAATATCTCTGCAATATCAGATACTTTATGGGTAGAACGCACCGGTACAAAGTGCGTGGATTTTGTCAATTGATATAAGACTACCATGATTGAGCTGTTCTTTCTTATAGTATTTAGTAGTCCAATGATGAAGTTAATAATGATCTCCTCCCACTTCCATTCCATTATTGAAGAGGTTGCAATAATTTGACAGTATGTTGATGTTTCACCCAAAGTTGCAAAAATCGACGAAAAATCGCGACCTTTTCAAAAAGTCGCGCATTTTACCCTTTGCCGAAAAATCGGCCTATAAAATTGCGATTTTTTAAAACCTTGGCAAGTCGCAACTTTTTCCAAAAGTCGGCGAGTTTTTCGGAAAAAGCGCTGGTCGACATAAAAAATCGCCGAGGCTTTTTCTCAGTTTTAAAAACTCGGGTTTTTTTTATAAATTTGATGAGTTTTGTACATGTGACATTGATTTCAACAATACCAAATGGTAATGTAAAATTCTTAAAGTAAAAGTGACATTCTCTTTATCTTTCATTTTCCATTCTCTTTATCTTTCATTTAAAAGTGACATTCTCTTTATCTTTCATTTTCCATTCTCTTTATCTTTCATTTTCCATCATTTTACTTAAATTTTTAACATTACCATTAATTGTTTTAGGATGTTTGAGAGTGGTTCCAACCTCATCAGGCTTCATATGCAAAAAGTAGGATTTAAATCCCATTTAGAATTCAATAGACTTAATGGTTTTCAGGAGTTCAGGATTCCAACGTTTCCAGTGGATTCTATCATGTATGTGGGTAAGGGATTGGAATTTAATGAAGCACATCAAACTCTCTATGTACCTTGATGTTGGTGGTGTCGATGCCTAATTGTTAAAGTTGTTTGAATTCCACTGTCATGACCTTAATAAAAAATGTACCCTTCAGTCAAGCAAAATCACTTATTAAGCATGGGAAGCTCTTTCTACCTTATTTTAACGCTTGGATTAAGAAGTTTGAACAAAATTGTAGGGTGTTAATTGATGTCCTTGGAGGATCAACTTCGAGATTGGAGGCAGAGGCAAGGTCTAGAGCCTAGAGGTGGGGGAACATGGTGCTATTGATGAATATGATCTCAACATAGACAATGATTTTGATGATTATGTTTTTTCAATTTTGATTTAGATATGTATTGCCCTTGGTGCCATTTTGATAATCTTTTGTCTCTAATGGTTTGGAATCATAGCTTGGAATCTTTAATATAATTTTTTTTCATTAAAATTGTAAAATTTTATGTATTTTTTAACAGTCCGAGTCATTGAAATCAAACCACTCCGAGTTATTTGCATCCACTACATCTATATATTAGCGATTTCTTCATATTTATGTTCCAATGTGTTTATTTGATGTTATTGTTGCGTTATATGTTTAAAATTCTGAAAAAAATGAATGTATTTTGTATTTTTTAATGTTTGCTGACTTTTGCCGATTTTTCCCAATTTTTTCGCCGATGTTGCCGAGAAGTTGTATTCGGGACCCTTGCCAACTTTTTGCTGATGCCGACTTTTTCAACATTGGTTTCACCTTAACACAAAGATAGTTTAGGCATCAGAATATGTACTGGATAACTTGCTTCTTCATCCTGGGCCAACAAAATTGCTTCCTTACTGTTAGTCTTCTAATATTCCATATGTCTTGAATAGGGTGTATCATGAACTTCTCTTTAAACCAAATTCTTCAGTTCTTCAGATTTGGGTATGTACATTCGTCTTTTATAGGTGGGGAGTTTGTCTTCTGAAATTTGGACACCTTCATTCTTCTGCTCAGTTGTTCTTCCATAGAGTTGAGTGCTTCCTTTATCTGAACTCCAGAGTCCTAGTTCATCAACATTGAGAGCTTCCAACCACTCTAATCCATCCATATATAGAGGGAAATATTTGATTTTCCTTCTAGTTTTGGTTGCTAATTGAACCAGCATGGATTTTATGCAATATTTTTTGAACTTTGTACTTCGCTACTATTCTAGGGGATACAGAATTATGGCTAGCCCCAGGGTCTATCAAAATTGAAATGTGTTTGGCTTTTTGTCTTACCTTGTATATACTTGTATCATAAATGATTGATGATTCATTTGTCAATCATCCAAGGCTGCATATATTCACCCTACACTCACTCTCCACAGTTGGGCTCTCTTGCACATTGTTGAGCATCCTTACCTGATTCTTCCACTTTAGATAGTCTCTGGCATAGTGTCCTCAATCTCCACATTCATATCAACCAGGTTATTCACTTTCTTAATAGCAGGCTGGTTCTTGTTGAAATTTGACAGTCCTTCATCCTGCTGGAACCGATGGAAGGATAACTTACCTTATATATACTTGTATCATAAATGATTGATGATTCACTTGTCAATCATCCAAGGCTGCATATATTCTCCCTACACACTCTCCACAGTTGGGTTATCTTGCACATTGTTGAGCATCCTTATCTGGTTCTTCCACTTTACACAGTCTGTGGCATAGTGTCCTCAATCTCCACATTCATAGCAACCGGGTTATTCAATTTCTTATTAGCTTACTGGTTCTTGCTGAGATTTGACAGTCCTTCATCCTGCTGGGACTGATGGAAGAATAACTTACATCCCTTCTGTCTTCTTTCAATTTTCTCTAGCTTCTCCTTCCACTTCTTCCAAAGTCCTGCAGGTCGTGTTGTTCCTCAGAAGGTCAGGCCTTTTGTACTACTGCAAAAGTTCTTAGCTCCATGATCAGATTTGGCTAGAATAGGAGGGGTTCAATCCATTGAGTAAGTTGTTCCCCTTTAGCTCCTCGGCTTTGATATAGGTGTCGTACTTTAGTAACTTCATAGTTTTTAGTCATACATGTTCATGGTCATGTGCCCTTGCTCATAAATAATGTTTCGACATATACTCCTGCACAAAATACTTAGATTTTCTTCCACTTCATCCTATTTTTCTTGACATTCTTGACCTTCTTGTGGTGTTACTACCATAGAGATTCCTTCCCGATCATATTATAAATGGTGATATGGTCTTTGTGTTACTGTAATAGTTTTAGAGGTCGAAATACTTTTACATCCCTGGTAGCTAATCTTCAACTTCCTAACCTATCTTAGTCTCTCCATCAAAATAATGTTCCTTGGTCTCCTGGAATTCTCTTTTCAGGTCTGCTTGATGTGATGTCCTCATCCTATACTTGGGTTTGAAGTACAACCCATCTCCATTACTTTTCATAACTTCTCCCCCAGTCTCTTTGTCCTGAGAGTCATGTTTGTGCACCGAAGTTCCAACCATAGTGAGTTTGGATACACCCCTAGTTTTCAAAGAAGTTCTTGTTTTACTGATAGTTGTAACTTGTGATTTCAAATGGTTCTAAAGGTGTCATTGTCCAAACTTATGCTCTGTTACCACAATGTAACATCTCCAACATGTTGTTTAGATTGGGGCAATAATTTTTCTGTTCTTTTGCTCCCCAAAATGCCAACATGGTAGGAATTGGAGTTCCATCACCTCTGATCTCCTAGGGCCAAATCCTCAGCATAACAATATTAGTGAGTCATTTGGTCTAGTTTGTGGAGATATGTTGCTGCAACTATTCCAAGAGCAGCTTCTGCTTTTGCATCTCCAAGTAATATGCATGGATGCTCAGTGATGGCTTCTTCTGAAGTATTACTTTGTGTTCATTCTCGGGCCCTCTTTTAAAAATACCGTGCTGCAGATGCTACTTCAGCACTTGGTACCTAGTTCCCAACGGGAGTAGAAAATGAATGGACTACACTGAATCTGCTTCTTCTGGATGATGGAACTGGGAAACATATGGGTTCAAGACCAAGGTACTCATTTGGCGATCTTGCACTAACCACACAGTCAGACTAGTAATTATTTTCTGCTTTAGAAACTCAAGTAAGTCAATATCTTTTACCTGTGGTTATGGATCCTTAACCAAAATGCCAGACCTTAATCTTTTATTCCTATGACATATGGACCCAAGTCCTCTTTTGGGGATCTCGTGCTAAACCCACACTCAGACTGGTCATTCTTTTCTGCTGTAGGAACTCAAGAACTCAATATCTTTGTGTTACTGTAATAGTTTTGGAGCTCGTAATACTTTTACATCCTTGGTAGCTAATCTTCAACTTCCTGATCTATTTTAGTCTCTCCATCAAAATCACGTGCCTTGGTCTCCTGGAATTCTCTTTCCAGGTTTGCTTGATGCGGTGTCTTCATCCTATGCTTGGATTTGAAGTACAACCCATGTCAAAATTGGGCGACGGGTGAATAATTTCAGTGCTGGAAGATGAACTAGACCCCCTTCATCTGAAGCTCGTTTTGGACTTCTCACCATGGTGTAGTTGCTTCTGCATTTTGACATGCTTTGGATGAGGCGCTCATTGTTCTACCAATGACTACACACCTGTTGTTGCTGGTTCCTCATGGTCTCTGCTACCAACTATTTTGTACAATAGTTGAACTTCTATCGAGCCGCCAATTATTGAACGTGATTCATGTTCATCTCCAGAGTTCGGAGGTTCAGTGTGTTCAGACTTAGCCAATTCTGGCTGGACTTTTATTTTTTGTGTTGAAATGACCATGCCCCATGGGGTTTGTAATAAAGTGTGCTAGTATGGGGTTCTGAGTGGCTCGGTTCCTTAAGACTTGACAGTCAATTAAGGTATTCCAAGGATTTTTTTCACTTGTCGATTATGTTTGCCTTTAGCCGAGTAATAATCAATGAGTTTTTCTCCTACAACCTCCAAAGCTAGAATGCCCGAATTTGGCGGTTAGGCCTTGGGGGGTTATTAGAGCCCAACTGTAAAATATGAACCTACTAGAAATTATTTGTATGTTCTATGGTCATTTCCTAGGTCTCTAGGTGTGCTAAAAAATTCATCCGAATTTTTTTTACCGGACGTGTTGAATTTTTATTTATTATTATTATTTTAATAATTAAAAATTTCAATTAATTAAGCCATTTTACTATGGTTTAATTGAAAATTTTCAAATTGTAATAATTATGGTTTGGGGGTGGATTTTGGCAAATAAAGATTCATTTTCTAAGCCAAAGTATCCGGTTAACCCCTAAACCCACTTATCCTAAGTTTCAGACATTTATTTGGCCTTGTAATTAAATATTTCCTCAAAATCAATAAATGAGGAATATTTAATTAAAATATTTAGAAAATATTATTTTGGAGAAAAGTCAAATCTCTCCAAAAAAGACCAAATTGAATAAAATAAAGTGCTAAATGACATGGCACTAGGCATTAAAGAAGATTCCAACCATCACCAACCAGTTCCAGTTAACTATCGAAGCTCTATAGTTGACTTTGTCTTGGGATTTGCGCCCTCCCTGCTAGCTTGAGTGACTTTGCTTGTGTGGCATTTGATTATTGGCTTGGTGTGAGTTACAAAGATCGAGGGTGGGCGCGTTGCCTAGGTGGAGGCCACCTCACCCTCATTTCACCCACCAAAGCTCAGTTAACTCTCTAATCAAGTGGTTTGGCTCTCTCTCTTGCATGCCAATTCGAATTAGGTCATTGGTGCTTTTTTTTTGTATATAAGCAGGGTCTTGCTTCACCATTTGGGTGGATTATTTGTGCAAGAAACCTCTGCTAAGATTATAGTGTAATATTTTTGCGTTTTGTGCAACATTGAATAAGATTGAGACTTTGGAGGTCCACTTGGTGCATGCATGGTTCATGATGGCTTATTGAGGTAACATTTTTCAAAGTTTATGCATGCTTATCTATTTGAGTTTGGATCTAGCTTAGAGGGCTTGTTATCAAGCACATAGGACAAATATTTGTATGCTTCAAATTATTTGTTGATGTTTAGTGTTTAACAGATTTTAAAGTAGCATGCTTTAGTTGGACTCAATACAAGCTCTTTGGATTTTCTTTATACTAACATATTAGATCTAAGCTTTTTTGTTTAAGTGTGTGTATAAGTTTCAGGTTGTTTCTTGGAGTAAGGGATGAGCTAGGTTGCATCTCCCCCTTTTTCAAGCCTCAAAGGGATCATTCTCCTTGAAAGCTCAATGGCATCTACATAGGCTCTTCTTGATCCAACGATCCAAAAAGTGCTTGGCTTCTTCTCATCTCCACCATCTAAAGACAAATTCAAATCTCTCTCTTGGTTACCATAAGCGAATCTCAAACTTAAAGGTTCTTATCTCTCTTGTTTTCACTCTTTGTAAAAGATTGCAAATTTCATAAAATCTCTATTTCAAGCTTGCATTTATTTTACTAAAGTAGATCTAGGCTTTATAGTTTTAGATCTCCATCATTTATCTAGATTTATTTTTCATAAGTATAAATCTTTAGAGATCTAGTGTCACCTCTTCAAGCTTGTAAATCGATTTTCTCTGCTTGTCTAATTTTCCTTTTTCTTCTACTTTTTAAGCTTGTAGATTTCTTAATCCATTTTCGTCTTTGATTGTTTGCTTTTTCACCTTAAGAAGAGTGCCAAAAACATCTAAAAAGTGCCCAAAACACCTTGAGAAAAGTGCCAAAAAATATCTTAAAAAGTGCAAAAAGCTTGCCTTGGAAAGCGTGCCCAAATCTTACCTCGTTTTGCGTGCTGTTGGCAGCCATCTTAACTCACTGTTTTCAGCATTCTGATTTGTTCAAAACAGTCCCAAAAATCGCCAAAAACAGTCCCCTTTTTTGCCCATTTTTGCCTTGAGAAACGTGCACAATTTTTTCTCGAAAAGCGTGCCCATTTCCAGCCTTGAAAGCTCACTGTTTTCTGCTGTTTTTTGTTGATTTACAGATCTGGAAATTGTCCAAAAACAGTCCCAAAAAGTCCAAAATTTTTTCTTAAAAATTTCCAATTTTTTTTCTTGAAAAGCATGCACAAGTTGCCTTGAAAAGCGTGCATTTTCCAGCTCTTTTAGCTCACTGTTTTTTGGTCTTATATCACTGTTTTTTCGTCACTTTTTATCTTTTTGGCATCCCTTTCTTGACCCATTCTTCTTTCTCCCTTTTGACTTGTTGACTTTGGTTGACTTTTCTTTCCCTTTTTTGTCTTTTTCTTCATCTTTTTTGGTTATTCTTCTCTTCTTTTTCTTCTTCGATTTCTCCATTTTCGCTAGTTTAGTTTCATTTTTACATCAAGATCTAATTTGTACTTTGATAAAACTTTTACTTTCTAAGTTTGCATCAAATCATTTCCTATTTTCACACTTAGCTTGCATTCCAAGATCTCATCTTGTGTACTTGTGCATTTCTAGATCATAAGTCTTTTTTTTTGTTTTTCTAACACCATAACGAGTCTTTGTTGAGAGCTCTTATCCACAGGTGAACAAGAAGATAAAAACAAGCAAAGAGCCCAAAGGCTAATAGCAAAAAACCAAGCAAGCAAGCCAACTCCTTGAAAAGCACTTTCCAATTTCTTCATTCCTCCATTCTATTGTGCTTTCAAGTGAAAAATAAAAACCAAAACATGTTGTAAAAAGTCAAATAAGAGCAAGTGAGATAACGATTCCTACACCCCAACTTCCCCCATTTGGGGGAAGCTTGTATCGCCCACTGTTTGATTTACGCATCTTACTTTGCTTTATACCTGCACAATAAACTGTTAGAATAAGTTAGATTAGTTTCAATTTTGATATATTGCTAGATTAGTCATTTTTGCGTAAGTCATTTTTAACTAGTTTAGTCTTGTTTCAATACTTTTCATTTAAATATAAACTGTTAAAAACGGACAAAAATCTTTTGAATCTCACTGAAAAGTGGATCAAGAGTGCTCTCTGTTGGAGAGTTCATTTCCAGTTTTGATTTTATTGCTAACCCCCTTGCTCTCCCAAGTACGGTTGTAAGACCTGAAAGAGATTCTTGGGTTTATTTCAAGCATTTCATTTTGAGTATTTTTACATCTCATAAATCTCTTGAATCTCGCCATAAGGCGGATCAAGAGTGCTCTTTGTCGGAGAGTTTCTGCAATGGTTCTTGTTTCAAACACATAATAAAATTGGAATCTACCATTTGCTATACTGCGTATGCTCTACCCATTCCTGGGATACTCAGAAACAGTATATACTTCTTAATTTTTCACATTTAATCCAATTTCAACCATAATAAAACACTCTCGCGCAAAACCAACGAAAATCTGGCATTGATCGTCAATACTCGAAAGTGGGCAAATTCTGCCTGGGGAACCTGGAACCACTGTACTCAGATCTTGGGGGCACCATTAGACCACATCCCTGGTTGGTGTAGTGTTGAACACGTTGAGACTTTGGCAGCCAACATGTCCTTGTACAGAGCCACTTAGAGTATTTTCCGGACACATTTCTAGTACCGAAAGGTATATCTTGGAGATATCCTTCACCCCTAATAATCAACTCATCCCTAAAATTTACAATAAAATATACAAAGAGCATTTGCAAAACATTCTCAAGCACACCAAGAACACTTGTCTTTAGCATCCCAAGCACTCAAAGACATTGACTCCATAAAGACACTGGTCCTCCATTTATTTCCTTATTATCTATCTGGAACAATTTGCTTTACTTGTTAAATCATATTATGCTGTGGAATGCTTCATATTTGAATTGTTAATTTATCAAGTGGTTGTGTATCTTACCATTTTGCAAATATATCTTTGGAATCTATAATTGTTATTGTAAATCTTTAAAAAACTCCTAAAACAACACCCATCCGCATCATACACCATTAAAACACCTTTAAAACACAAGAGCCTTAGTAACTCTTTGTAGGGTATACCCCCCTTGGCTTCGTTAGGAGTTTGCCTAAACGGAGGAGTCGGAATCAGGTGACAACACTTGACTCTTTGCTTGCCCCCAAGGCCACACCTTTCCCAACTTTCGAAAGATTTCTGCTGCTGGTGTGCAGTACGGCAGGCAACAGTCTCAACCAATATTTTCAGGTGTTACTTGATCATTCTGCTCTGGATTCTCTCCATTGCTTTCCATAACTTCTTTTTCCCCAGTCTTTTTGTCTCGAGAGTCATGTTTGTGCACCGAAGTTCCAACCATAGTGTGTCTGGATACACTCCTGGTTTTCAAAGTTCTTGTTTTACTGATAGTTGTGATTTCAAAGGGTTCTAAAGGTGTCATTGTCTGAACTTATGCTCTGTTACCACAATGTAACATCTCCAACATGTTGTCAGATGGGGGCAATAATTTCTGTTCTTTTACTCCCCAAATGCCAACATGATAGGAGTCGGAGTTCCAGCACCTCTGATCTCCTAGGGCCAAATCCTCAGCATAACAACATTAGCGAGGTATTTGGTCTAGCTTGTGGAGATATGTTGCTGCAACTATTCCAGGACCGGCTTCTGCTTTTGTATCTCCAGGTAATACGCATGGATGCTCAGAGATGGCTTCTTCTGAAGTATTACTTTTTGTTCATTCTTGGGCCCTCTTTAAAAATAACCATGCTGCAGATGCTACTTCAGCGCTTGGTAGCTAGTTCCCAACGTTCGTAGAAAATGACTGGGCTACACTGACTCTGTTTCTTCTGGATGATGGAACTGGGAAACAGACGGGCTCAGGTACTCATTTGGGGATCTCGCACTAACCCCACAGTCAGACTAGTGATTCTCTTCTGCTTTAGAAACTCAAAAAGTTAATACCTTTTACCTTGGTTACGGAGTCTTAACCAAAACACCAGACCTTAATCTTTTATTCCTATGACATGTGGGTACAGGTCCTCTTTTGGGAATCTCGTGTGAAATCCACAGTCAGACTGGTGATTCTCTTCTTCTTTAAGAACTTAAGAATTCAATATCTTTTACTTGTGGATATGAATCCTTAACCAAAATGTTAGACTTCAGTCTTTTTATTCCTGTATGTGGAGTTGTTGCATGCAGCAACACCAACATCACGGAAATCTTTTTCTTTTTCTTTTTGGAAATGCTGCCTGCAGCTATACAGCTATCTTTAGTTAAGCAACTGTGCAATCTGTCAAAATCACCCTGGCCATGCACCCGGCCACATTGACACCCACTTGAAAAATGTTGGACCCCGATCTCATCATCAATACAATACAAGCTCAATCTCCGGACAACATGCCCCAAAACCATCATTAATCCAATACAAGTTCAATCACATCACAAATTGCCTCTGGACCACACATCCAATCCATCAAATACTTGGTTAATGAGATTAGATTCGTCCTCCAGTTCGACAAGCTTCCTTCAACTTCAGTTCGACATAGCAGGTTGTCTCTTAAGTGCCAGAATTGGGTACGTTTTTCCTACTTTTTGATTCCTACCACTGGACTTCCCTTTGATCGCCACAACTGATGGGATTCATTCGCTGGTAAGAGCCTTTTTTCATAAGGATAGGCAGATCGTCGGTGATTCGATTATTGTCGTTGGTTCTCTACGGATGGGTGAATTAACTCTTTGTCTACTGTGTCTCGGATAATTAATTCTGTATCCACAGCATGGTTTTTGCTACTTCCAATGTTTCAGGCCATGTTCAGGTCTCTGCTTCTGGGGTTAGGGATCAGGACGTTGGAGTGTTTTTGCCCGCACTTCATGCGGGGATCTGTTGTAAAACTGTCGATGGCCTTATTGCCAACTGCCAAATCTGATAGCTCCGATCCCAAGTCCTTGAGGCACTAGAGTGGCCATCCTCATTTTTATTTGGAAAACTAGGCACTGGAATGGCCATCGTCATCTTTATTTTGGAAAACTAGTTACTCACTTATTGTCTAAATCCACAATTTAGTTGTGTTTAATTTTATTTATAACCTTTAAGCGGTGAATGGAACTTGAAACTCGTCAGAAATACGTATGTCGTTTACATGGGGTTTATGCGTGTAGGTTAAAATTCTGGTTGGAAATTGCTATTTTTCAATTTTGGTAATTTCAGTTATTGAGATTGTTTGTTCTAGATTAATTATCCAATTTTTTAAAATTAATTAGATGGCCGAAATTGCAATCTAACCATTCCAAATTGTTATTTTGATCAAAATTGTTTTGCCAGATTCAGGCGAGTAGGAGGCGTTTTAGTTAGTGTTTAAACAGGTCCGGGGTTTATGCGTTTCCGAAAAGCACGTGCGACACTTTTGGATTGGGTTATTGTAAAAGTCTTACTAGGAATGCTCGAGAACTTACGTTGGTGTTCATTCACATGTGTGTTTTGGACTAACATGGGAAAGTGAATATCAATAGAAAACAAACTTTTTAAGAATAATTTATGTATTGTACAATGAAAACTAAATATCAATAACAAAACAAAATAACAAAATAAATACAAATTATTTATCTTATGAACATAATTTGAAGTTAAAAAAATTAATTAAAAAATAGGAAAGTTATAAAACCTAATTCAAAAATAGAAAAGTTAAAAAATTAATTTAAAGTAGAAAAGTTATGTACTTCATTAACTAAGGGACATTTTAGTAAAAGTAGATAAGTATTTAGTGAAATTGTATTGAGTTTTTTGAGTTATGAGTAAGCAACATTTTAGTAAAATCTTATGAATTTTTTTAAAGATAAAATTTAATAATCTTTTTTTAAAATAATATTTGAAAAGTCCTTTATTAAAATAATATTCCATAGATATATTTATAAGATATTTTTAAAAGTAGTTCTATACAAAATAATAATACTTAATGCATAGTTTTAAAATTTCACATAAAAATAAATTCCAATCAATAAATTCCAATCATCAGAAAGTTTGTTACTTTCAACTTCATCACATACTAGATAGAAGGTTTGTTACTTTCAACTTCATCACATACTAGATAGCTAAAATTATATAAGAAATTCACATTTCACTATAAATCCTACACAATACATGTTTTTTAAGAGATTAATATAATTGCTTCATATAAACTAGAAGTAAATGGGTGTAAAAGCCATTCATTAGATAAAAAGAGTTGGAATGTGTTATCTTTTAATGATTTGAAATATATATTCACATTGTCAAGTTAATGTTAAAACAAGTATTTAAAAAAAAAAAAGAAGTTTATACAAATAAACACATTGTTAATGGGTAGGCACAAAGTAGTGGTGTTTTTTATTAATATAATGTTTAATCCATTATGGATGATGATTCATGATTGATTTACATTTTTCTCTTTTCTCTTTACCATAAAATATTAAAAAAATTCTTTTTACACGCTTTTAAAAATTATTCAATAAAATAAATCAATCATTAATAAATACTAAACTCTTTATTTTGGTTTATGGCTTAAAAACAAAATATACAAAATATTAATTATAATAATAATAGTATATTAATAAAAAATAATAATAATATTGAAAACATTTTTATACAATAGAGTTGTGTAAGATTGTTAAATTGATTATTTTTTATTAATATATATTAAAATCTTAAGAATTTTATCATTTTAATCATAATTTTTTATTTTTCTAATTACAAAGTTTGTTATTATAATTTGTTAATTTAAGATTGTTAAATTAATTGTTTTTCATTAATATATATTAAAATCTTAAGAATTTTATCATTTTAATCATAATTTTTTATTTTTCTAATTACAAAGTTTGTTATTATAATTTATTAATGTATTTTTTTTTCTAATTAACAAGTATAGTTAAATATATTTACAATTCAATATTTTTAATATAATATAAACTTAATAAAATAAATTAAAATAATTAAATTTATAAAAAATATAAAAAATAAATAAATTTAATTTTTTAAAATTTAAACCTAATAAATTTTTATATATAAATTAAGATGAATCTATATTAGATTTATAGGAGTATTAACATTTAAATTCAATACAATTCATAAATATATTTTTAATTTATTTTTATTTTTCCTTTAAATTTTTTGCTTTTATTTTATTATTTTTATTAATTTCAAATATTTTTATGATTTTTTATTTTGATAATTATAATATTTTTATTATTTTTTATTTAATAAAAATCATTTTAACGAACTTCATAAAATCATTGAATTTTTTTTTGTTATTCTACCATAATTTTAAAAGAATTTTATTTTTAATTTATTATATATATATTTTAAAAATTTATTTAAAATTTAAAAAATATTATTTATTAAGAATTTTACATACATGGTCTAAGTATTGGATTTTACCAAGATGACAAGAAAATAAATTAAAGAACCTGGATCGTACAAAGATAGCAAAAAGTCAAAAGATAAAATAAAGAACTTAAATGTTCAAACTCTGAAATCGCGTCATTTTTCTTACACCTTTCTTTAAAATCTTTAATAAATCTATACATCTTTGAGTCTTTGGATTTTACCAAGATGACAAAAAAATATAAAAAATAAAAAACTTGGATTGTACAAAGATGGCAAAAAGTCAAAAGAACTTGGATTCATGTGGAAACTTAAATGTTCGAAGTCTGAAAGTAAATACCACTGAATTCGCGTCATTTTTCTCACACCTTTCTTTAATCTTTAAGAAATCTATGCATCTTTGAATCTTTTTAGAGCTGATGCAATCAACACATTTGTTACGTGTGTCTACAGTAAGGTGATTAGACACCTACCTTTGAATTTTCCCCTGTTTACGCCCGTCGTTTATGACTGATATATCACATCATTCCCTCGTGAGGGAGCCTTTAGATTGACTATTATGTCCATATAATGGAAATAACGTGCTTACATATTTTTTAATTACAAGTCCACAATTCATCTTGTACAGCCTACTTTTCCTCTTCAAAACGAGAAAGGATTGCAAAAAGTAGGATGGTTCATTGTACGTATCCCATAAGACAATTATGATAGGCCGACAAACTTTATGTTGCTTCATACCTTTTTAGACTATGAGCAAAATCTGCTCTCTTGCATGAAAGGACTCGTGGATAGGTTTGGAATCTTAAAAGATGCTGAAACAATTAAATAAATAATTTTGATCGAGTGTATTGCACCCAGGTCTCAAACAGAGTTGCCCACGAAAAAAGCATGATAGATTTTGAGTTGATTGGCGAGCCAATCTACTGGGCGTTTGCTGCCTTGTCCCGTCCCTTTTGACAATGGGGATGATCTTTCTCTTATATTCTCAGCCCCAAACACAAGCTTTCAGTTTTTATACATTCTCAGCCCCCGAATTTAAGCTCTCAATTTACGAATATATTTAGTTATACAAAAGCTGTCGGTATACTAGGGAGGAGCAGTGGTTTTACTGGATCTTTTGTTTTTGAATTTCCCCACACAAACTAACAGAAAACGGAAGTTTCTGTTGCGTATCTTCAAACGAGAAGGATTTATGTCGGGCCTGCTGCGTCCCTCTGAGATGGGCAGATTATTTCCGAAGCATTGGTGGTTTTACTGGATCTTTTGTTTCTGAATTTCCCCACACAAACTAACAGAAAACGGAAGTTTCTGTTGCGTATCTTCAAACGAGAAGGATTTATGTCGGGCCTGCTGCGTCCCATCAGCGTATCTTCAAACGAGAAGGATTTATGTCGGGCCTGCTGCGTCCCTCTGAGATGGGCAGATTATTTCCGAAGCATTGCTGTAAGCAATTGTGCTAAACTGATTTGAGGAATTTGTTGCAGAAATGGTATCATTTTGTTTCGTTATATAGGAGAACATTTATATAGTTTATTTTTCAGTGTGGGTGATTTTATTAATGATCACGTTTGATTTGGAATTGTTTTATAATTATAAAATCTGATAGATAGAATTTTTTTATATAATGATTATGAATAAATATATAACATAGTTTAAATTTGTTTTATTAATATAATTTTTTTATTTTATTTTATATATATTATTTTTTTCAAATTATTATTATATCTAAATGAAAAGACAAACTCTCAAAAAAAAATTAATAATAATCTTATGTAAAACTATACATTTTTTCAAATAAAAATACACACTCCACAAAAATAATAATAATCTTTTGCAAAACCATAAAATTTTTCATTATTATATATTGATTGTCAAACTACCTTATAAACTGTATTTCTACAACTATGAAATCTACTCTCTTTTATCTTTTTCTTTGATTCCTTGCACTATTCTATCTATTTGACTTTCTTATTACATAAATCTACAATTATAAAATCCACTCTCTTCTATCTTTTTGCTTTGATTCCCTGTACTATTCTGTACTATTCCATCTTTTTATTTGATGAATATTGATGAAGTTATCTTTTTGCTTTTGGCTCTGATTGCATAAAATGCTACATTTCTCAAAAACCTGTTTGGATAAAAAATTCTACAGACAGTAGACCCAGAATTACTTTGACAAGAGGTTAATGTTTTGTAAATAATGTTGTAATGAAAGTAAAATTCTATGTTCCGGTAAATGTTTAGGACATTGCATGGGATTTACAAGTTTGAAAAAGAAACTGTCGCTGAAATTGTCTCAGATAGGAAGAACAACTTTATATGTAGTTCCAGGGTTTGTAGTTTAAAGAATATTAATGAAGATGAAAAGATCCCCAGGCACGAAGATGTGCTTAAGGTCTGATACAAGCATTTAGTTTTAAATAAAAAATGCGCTGTATGTTTTAGCTCCTTGTGATATTACTGAATTTGTTTAAAAGGTAATATTGTTGAGATTCTCTGGACCATGGACTGGTGGAGATTGGTTAGATTGATGTCCCAAGAGGTACATGCTCTATTCATATTGTTTGCGTTTCACACATTTCAAAATTCTGGAAAAATTGCATCGAACGAGTCTTGTTTATTGAAATTTAGCTATCAAGCTGACAATTGAATGAGTGGCGATCAGGAGAGATTAATTGGATGCCTCTCTCATTAATGCCTCTTAAACTTTTTAAAATTATAGTAGTAATATATTCGAGTTTGAATATGAATACGATTCGGTAAATTAAAGAAAAATTCTATGTAGTACAATATTTCATAGTAAAAAAATATATTTTTAAATTTAAAAAATATAGGTAATCATCCAAAATTTTGAAGTAATATTAATTCTTCATTGTAAATAAATTGTAATATGTCTCAAATTTAAAATATAGGATATATAATGTGAAAATAGAGTTTAATAGTTAAGTATGGGCTCATTTTATGATTGTATATATTTTTTAATGTTGATTAAGTACTAAGTACTGATTCATGGTTTTAATGTACTTATTTTTTAAATGTTGATTAAGTGATGTGTGTTATTTAAACATTTATTTAAAAGATTAAGTGAAACAATAATTACAAATTTGTTTAAAAAGATTTCCGAGTTTATGTGTGTTCAAATTTTACTTTGTTTTGTTTTATAATTTTTTTTATGTATTTTGAATTTATATTTATTTAAAAGAAAAATAATATACATTGAAAGTTATTCTAGTGGAAATTCAGGTAAATTTTAATAGTAATATTTATTGAATTTTTAAAATATAAAAGTTTAAATATACTTAAGTATTTAGTTAACTTACAATCCATAATATTTTGAATATTTACCAAATTGCAAACAAATTTTAGTAAAAAACTTCTCAATACTATCAAATCTTGCTACTAAAATTGTGCTACTTATTCTTCCAAAAATTTCATTAAATAACCTAAAACAAAAGGCTGAAGACATTTGCATCTCCCACGGTTTGCTTCAGCTAAATATTACTCCTTAAAAAAAATCATAAAATTAAGTACAAGAAACTATAATTTGGCATGCAGTTTATATAATCTCCATACTGACATGAAAACAAAATATGAATGGGTTAAACTTATTTATTGACGTAGAGAAATTATCACATTTCCAATTTGTGCTGTGAAAACAAAACATGAATGGGTTATTCTTATTTATTTCCTTAGTGAAATTAGCTGGTGGATTAGCTAAGTTTAATTTCGTGTGAAACCTAATCTGACCTTAATTGGTTACTGTACTGGGAACACTAACCAGTTATATCTGGGCATCACCATGCCCAAGTTTAGGATCCGATTCATGGCAGGTCCCTTTCCATGAAAGGTCTTTCGCCTTGAGAAAGGGGATGGTGGTTGTTCTTCAAGATAAGCTGTTTTCAGCCCAGAGATCAGAGTTCTGTTTCTCTTGAACTTCTTGTCTATGAAGGAAAAATCTTGCTCTGGCAAAACCTGTAGAGATTAGCCTTCATCAATTGCAACAAACTTTAGACGATGACAGATGTGCTAAAAATGACTTTATACTACCAGCAGTTATTTTGGTTCAACTCAAGTACGAGATCATTATATAACAGTATGATTGCACCGCAGTTAAAGTGTTACAAGAAAGATCTTGTATAATTGTGATTTGTGGTAGTTTACTTCATAGAGACATATTCCGAGAGAATCACAAAGCTCAATTTAAACCTGGTAGTATTAGATTGCTTCAGTACAATTTTCCTGGTTACTGTAATTAATATTCAATCAGATATGCTGCATTTGAGGGATTGCCAACAAATGGCATTGATTTGCCTCATTTGACAAACGCAACAAAGAAAATAATATATTTTGCTTGCCATACAAGCAAAACGACAATCAATAGAAAAGGCACTTTTTGGTTACTTAAGCTGACATAGAAAGTTAAAAATAGTGGAACACAAGCCAATTTCAGAAAGGCTGTAAAAAGTTAAACATACAAAGGCCATCCAGGGGCGATTAGCTAGACGCAAAAAATGTATTGCAAGAGCTTTTGTTCAACCGCATTTTTGCATTGAAACCTCATCTAGTGGCAATCAGAGGTAATGAGGACAAGGAACTATGTTAAATTTGCAATTTTGCTAGCCCTTATGAAAAGATCCTAAGACACAATATGTTGAGCAAGAGCGATTGATATTAATGGCTTATAAGATAACTAAATAGAGTATGGATGGGGTAAATTTATGATAATAAATAATAATAAGAGTTATAATGTTATTAGTATGGTGTACTAAACACTTGTTCAAGCGGGAGTCACAAGTTTCCTGTTCTTTTGCTCTCAAATGCCAACCTCGTATGAATTGGAGTTCCAACACCCCTGATCTCCAAAGGCTGATTTTTGAGCAGAATAGTGTTAGTGGCATTCAACCTTAGCTTGTGGAGATATGGTACTAAAACTATCAAAGATATACTTGGATATGTCTAGGGACTGTGCATGGACGCTCAGTGATCTTCAGAAGTGTTAGTATGTGTTCATTCCTAGGCCCTTTTTAAAGAAAACCATGTTATAGGTGTTGCTCCCTTGCTTGATTGCAGGAAATGGATAGGCTGCACTGGCTCTACGTCTTTTGAAGGAAAAAAACAAGAAAGTTATGGATTCAAGTGCTCTTATAGGGATCTTGCATTGAGCTTGCAGTTAATAGTGATTCTCTTATACTTTAGTGACTCACAACTGGCCTTTGGATCCATCCAATGCTGTACAAAATGAGAGTAGTCTTACCTCTCAAACCCTGACTTCTTGAGATAAAGTCCTAAAGCTCAAGTGGGGCCTTGAAGAAACCAAGAGGGTTTGCAAATGTCACCTCATAAGCCTTCTTTGCTCTTTAGGTCAGCCCTCCTCCAGCTTAAAGAGGGTTTCCCAAGATTAGTATTACTAGAGCTATGCAATAAAATCCAAGTTGAAGCAAAGAGTGGCTCTAGTAAAATGAGTTGATATAGGATAGAAAATAATAGGATGAATGTACTGGAGATTAGTTTCTTTTCACTGGCGCAAATGGGGTAACGCCAAGGCTTAATGGGAGACCATCCTAATGAGGAAAAAATGGCTTTTGAGGCTGCAAAGTACAAGCTACAACAGTCCATCTCCTTGCTGTCCTAAATCACAGAAATATATCTAAGGATATTTCTAGAGCAGAGATCCAATATTTATTGAGATTATGGTTATCGGGAGTAGAATGTATGTACATTTAACCAAGCACAAAGAGAGAATGCATCAATAAACAATAATCCTTTGATAACCGCAATAGAAAGAGGAAGGGCGCTACCTAATTCATTACTCGAGAAACAATGTCAAGATAATTTCAACCAGAAAGGATAACATTATGGTTTAGAAGTTATTCTCATCCATGCAACACTATATTGATCCTCTAGTCACATCCAACAAATATTCCATTAGGCTCCAAGGGATTTCTCCCAAATCCAACATACATCAAATGGAGAGTGTGGTGTCCCCTTGCACTGCCAGGATGACTAGTAGCCTATCTGACCCCATAGGCTAGAGCCAATGAAGACAAGGGGGTCATTCTTATTGTCACTTAGCTTAAAAAAGGTATTTATATCTAAAAGTGACTAATAACATGGTATTGGGTGTTCCATGGTATTGACCATGGTATTGGGTGTTCCATGGTGTGGAGCTCTAGTGAAGTATAAATAGAAGGGCAACACATCACTTGGCATTATGATATGATATGTTTTTGATTTGATCCCATGATTGGGTTCTCTTATGACCTAATGGTTTTTCGTTAGATGTTTTGGCAAAACTTCTTCCATTGTAATTGATTTCAGTGGTGCAACAATTCCACCCTAGTCAATACTGTGGAGATTTCACTCAGAATTCTCACTTGAGCTTCATCTTTTGGATTGGCATCATTTCAGGAGAGTAACCAGTTAGTTGTAGAAGAGCCGTGGCATATTCCCGGTGTTTGATTTGCTTATTGTGTGTTTTCAGCTTCCCTAGCAACGATTAGAGCTTGTAATCAGAAGTTTCATTCATAATAAAAATGCCAACTTTGTCTCTCTTATTTCATGTGCACTTGGAATGAAGGATGTCTCTCTTATTTTCATGTGCAAGCATTTGATGAAATATTTTGAATGTAAAATTGTTGAAGAAGTTATAGATCAATATAATTTACAAGTGTTTTACCATTTTTTTCCCATATTTGCATCGGGGATATTTCAGTGGTATCAATTGTAATGTCCCCAACCCGAATGGGCACAAATTATATGAATTTGACAAACATATAACATTTTTACATTGATTTATAACTTTCACAAGCAATTTGCATTCACATCAACATTTTGTCAGACACATTGGGAACATTCAAGAACACACCAAAATGGGCAGAATACCTTTGGCACCTTTATTATGAAACGTAGATGATAGACAATACAAATAAATATGGCTGTTATAGCAGCTACCAAAACACACCCAACAAGAACTTGGAAGTGATGCCAAACCGAACGATGAAGCTCCAACGAAGACCTTGAATGGATCCTCCTCCTTGTCTAGCTAGGGTGGATATGTCGCACCACCGAAATCAAACCAATAAGGAAAGGGTTTTTCCAAACCCTAATGAAAACTCTAGGATAACCCCCAAACAATCATAAGAAATCAATGTGAAATCAAGCTATCCCCCAGTGAGGCAATGCCCTTCTTTTACACTTTTTGTGGACTCCAATGCCATGGAACACTCAATACCATCCACCATGTTATTAGTCACTTTTATAGAGATAAACAATACCATGGAACACCCAAAACCATCCGTCATGCTATTAGTCACTTTTCTTGAGATAAACAACTTTTCTAGGCTAAGTGACATCAATAGTGACTACCTTTCTTCACTGACTATAACCTCGGAAGCTATCCCAACTACAAACAGGGAACCCTAAAATTGGGACATTACAGAGAGAAAGCTCCTTTATATGGAGGGAGAATGTTCGTTACAATAAAATACATTTTTTAACTACCTCCATGACAGGTCAAAGTAATAATATAAAAGTGGAGTAGTTAGGTCTTATCCTTTGAAGTTGACAAGTCCTCCAAGCGAGAGAGAGTTCATCACTAAGATAGATGTTACCACCTAAGTTGTACTTAGTTGGATTTCAAGTGAGCCATCAAAGAATGATCAAGTGTACTTGGTCATATCAGAGTTTAGAAGTCCATCAGGCCTTCTAGGCGCTTTTATTTTTTTCTACCACATGTTCATATCCTCTCGTGGGAATTGTAATAAAATGTGCTAGCATGGTAGCTGTATGTGAAAGATTCGGCTTCCTAGGACTTAAACATTAATCCGACTAGCCTAGAGTGTTTTTTTTTCTCTTGTTAATTATTTGTTGTTGAACAAATGACTTATAATTTTCGAGTTTTTCACTCATACCTCCAAAGTTGGGGTGCTCGGTTTGGTGTTTCAGCCTTAGGAGGTTATTAGAGCCTACGTGTTAATGTATTAGACCATGCTAGGCATTAAAATTGAGTCATATGGACATGTGCTAGGTCCCCCTAAGTTTTTTTTTAAATTCTGAGAAAATTAAATTTTCCCATAAAATTAGATTATTTTTTTAATAGTTTAATTGGAAAAATTAAAATTGTAATAAAAGTATGGTTTGTGAGCATAATTTGTCAAGTGGATGCTCGTTTTCTAAGCCAGAGCATCCATTAAACCCATAAACCCACTTATCTTAAGTTTTGAGTAAGTATTTATCTCATAAAATAATATTTACTCAAAAAACCCAAAAAGACCAATTTAATTGGCAAAAAAACATAATAAAAACAAAATCCCAATCCCACGGATCAAGGAAATGTGTTGGAATCAAATCTCCTTTGATTGGCAATCAAATCAGGGAGAATATTGAGCAAATAAATAATGATTTGATTGAAGATTGGAGATCCACCAAAGGGGGGGCGAATTTGTGGTTGGAGAGATGTCAAGTGGAGGTTGAAAAGTGTCAAATGGTTTGTCAACAAGCCTTTTCCAAGTGTATCAACTCATTCCTCCAAGTGTCAAAGAGGATCTCCTCTTGGTTTGGCTATAAAAGCAAGCTCATTCCTCATTGTTGATCGAGGAGGATTGAAGCTCTGCCATTTTGCTATTGTATTTGTTTATCATTGAGTAATGAATAAGCTTTGGAGGCTACATGGGTGTATCATCTTGGTTGTGTGGATTTCAATTGTCTCTATGATTCATTGAGGTAACTGTAGTTTAGTCTACTTGTCTATTATTTGCTTTGTTAACCTTTCTGCCTTGTAGTGATTATTTCTATTCCATAGGAATGAGAAGATGATCTAGATTAGTTTTCTCATTTATTTGTTTATGCTTACGACTAAGGAATTTTCATGTTTTAGTTTGTTTACTTGTATGATATCCTAATCTTGAGTGTAGGCTATAGTATATATAGATTTGAAAGGTTCTTTTTGGCAAGTATTTTTCTAAGCTTTGCAGGTACTTATATCCGGAAAGAAGGCGATTCTTGCTTGACTTCTTCTTCATTCCGGATCTCTTGGAAAATACAAAGTCCCTCTTTGCTCCACCAACAAAAAAAAAAACTCCATGAGTTCAAGATTCAAAAGTCTTGGTTTCTTCACCTTCTCTCAACTTAAATTAAAATCTTCCTTTGGTTACTTGTTGCTACTCTAGTTTATAGATCTATTCATTTTAAAGTTTAAATCTTTCATATATCTACATAAAGTTAGCTTGCATAGATATATAATTTCTTTTAAAGTTTAAAATCATTTGATTTTCTTAGATCTAGCATAAAGAAACCATTTTTTTACAAGCTTTCATATTGCAATTTTTAATTCTTGTTAACAGATAGTTTCTTTGATCTTTAAAAGTTAAATCAAGCAATAAAGTGCCTTATTGGCAGCTCTTTAAAGGCTGTCCAAGATCCTAAGAAATTGGGTCTTACAAGTCCAAATGTCTTAGTTCCTTTTTGTAGTTAGATCTAGTTTACTTAGTCTTTTTTCTAGCAAAATTTTTGGTTTGTCCAAAATCACTTTCCAAGTGATTTTTGGGCATTTTTAACACTAATAAGCTCGCTGGTTTTTTACCTTTTTAGCAGGTTTGGAGGCTTTTTGGGCGGAAATTTGATAAATACAAGTTTTCAGAGGCTTTTGGGAACATCCCTCTTCATTGGAACCTGTTTCCAAAACTTTTGTAAACTTCTGTTCTCCATAACTATAAGAAGAATGAAGTACTTTTTCTTTCAGATCTCATTGTAAAAAAAGTAATAAAATTACTTTTGGAAGTAAGCTCATAAAGCTTGCTTCTCATCCCCTTAGGGGGGATTGGTGTCAGTGCCCTTTTGTGGTTGTTTTTTACTTCTTTAGCTTTTCTAATTTTTCGCTTTAGTTTTAATTTGGCTAAAATTAACGCAAATTAATTAAAATTCAACGTTTGAAGTGTCCGATCCAAATATCGGCTTTCAGACTCACTCAGGACATAGGAACATCTAACACAATTTTGGCAGGCTGTATACTTTATGGTTTAAGTTGATTTATATTTTCTTTGTTAAAGTATTTCCTTGCAAATAAATTGGATACTAACTCACTACTTCGGTAGTGTAGTAATTAGTTCACATTTCTTTTTTTAGCGTTTGCTTTTGTTCAACTTCAAAGTAACGAACCCGGCTGTGTATACCCGAAGTATGCTCTCGCCATCACATAAAGGGCTTGCTTGAGTACGTGGTGGATGATCAGAAAAGAGTTTCTCAGCCTATTGTAATTAGTCTCACATTTTGCAATTAACCTCCCCGGAAGACGAAAGTCCAGTGTCTCGATTTTTACTTCGTGTGGGAAAACCTTACAAAGAAAGCAGGAACAACTACAGAGCGATTACAGGGCCCCGTCAGACTACATCCTAGTTGGTGTAGTGTTGGACATCCCCCTGCGACTCCATCTAGCCCACATTTTCTTGTGTAGGACCACACTTAGTGAGTCTGGATATATTCCTAGTATCAATTTTAGTATATCGGGAATCCCCTCCCCTCTAATCAACTCATCATTTTTAATAATTAAAATTGACCAAGAGCATCAACAAAACATTTTTCAAGTATTACAACAACACCCTATTGGACTCCATTTTCAACACTGGTCATTTACTATTTTACAAGCTTTAGTTTTCTATCATGTATTAAGTGACTTTGTGATCTTTACAATCTTTATGCTATTGTGACTACAATTTTATTTGCAATCTCTTGTTTCAATTCATTTTCATAAAAATCCTAAAAAACATACTCATCCACAAAAACTAATTAGCTTAATTAGCCTTAGCAACTTTAGGGTCCACCCCCCTTAGCTTCGTTAGGAGTTTCCCTAAACGAAGGAGTCAAGAATGAAGTGATAGTGTTGCCGCCTAAAACACACTTGTACACTGGTAAGTCTCCCAACCGCTGTGTGTGTGTTCCAAAGGGAAACTATGAGTTAAGAACCCACTGTCACCTCGGTCCTAAACTCCTCTGTTTAGATCACAACTCCTAAAGGTCAAGGGGGGTAGTCCCTAATTACTAAGTTTCTTTATGTTTTTTGTTGGAGTTGTAAGTTACAAAAATGACAAGCAGTGTGCAATTATGCAATTCCTTCAATGAAAAGCAAACACTTTAACCAAATGATGCAATGCAAGAGGGAAACAATTTACCAACTAACAAGACCAATGCCGTCACTACTCGGGCTATGGAGTCACAATGATAAACTTAAACAAGTACTTTCCCAAAGTGTAAACTCATTCACTTTAACAGATACAACAATGAATAATCACTTCTAGTAAATGAACAGGTAAATGAAATGCTTGCAACAAGATGATCAATATATCACATAAAGCACTTAAATGAACATGAATTAGCCAAAGAGTGAAACAATATTGAGCTGAAAATAAAGTACTTGAAGCAAATGTTGTGAACAAGATAGCTAAGTGAAAAGCTTGCAAAATAGAAAAGATTGTAACAATGTTTTGCAAGTGGTCCTTAAAATTTTAGTAAATTTTAATGTCTCTCTTTTACTTAGGGGATTAATGTGTTTGTTGCAAAGAAATGAAACTAATCTAGATGTCTACTCCAAAGAAACTATCTCCTTCAATTAGAGAGAGAATGTCGGGTGCTCAACCTGAGAACACAAGGTTCCCAACTAGCTCCACGGGTCAAACTGAAGACTTGCTGGGTGCTCAATTGGAGGACACAAAGTGCCAAGAGACCCCCCACGGTCTCTACCCCACTAGCTCCACAGGCCAAGCCTTCTTTTCTCCGTTCTAGTGAAGATATGTAACTGGGTGCCTATTAATCTAGCCAACACAAATCTTTGCCCTTTCTCGTCACCCAAGTTCGGTTTAACCGGTGAGGGGAGAGGATACGGGGCAAAACGGGGCTTAAGTTAAATTTTATTTATAAGCAAGACTAAACTAAAATAATACAAGCCAAGCGTGATATCACAAGAGTGGCAGAGCCAACTCACTTGTGAGGTGTGGACAAAAATGGAAATGCTTGAAATAAAATAACTTAAACAAGATGAAGCCAAGCGCGATATCACAGGAGTGGCAGAGCCACTTCACTTGTGAGGTGCGGGCAAATAAAAACTTGAAACAAATTATTGAAATGAAAATTGCAAGCCAAGAGCGATTTCACAAGGAGTGGCAGAGCCTCTCACTTGTGAGGTGCGGGCAAATAAAGAACTTAAAGCAAATAACTAACTTGAAGCAAACTAACAACACCATGCAAGGATGGGCATAGCCTCTTCACTTGCATGCAACTAAGAAAATAACCAACTAAGAATTAAATGCTTGAAATAAAACCCAATAAGCTCAAGCCCAAGAGAGTCTCTTGGGCTTGTTACAATGATAATTATTTAAGCACTTATTATTATGAAGGAAAGAGAGAGAAATAGTGATTTTTAACCTTTTTGGGTGAAGGACTTGAAGTAGGCCTTCTTGGGTGTTGTTGGTGTTTGCTAGTGGCTGAATTTGGGCATTCTCTCCTCCTGTAAGATCAGAAACCTGCACAAAACAACAATCAATTATGGTACAAATATGATACAATTAAGTTTTAAATGAACTTGAAATTTCGCATGAAAAAAACCAGAAATTTTTCTAAGTAAATTTTTTGCTTATAAAAATTTGAAAAATGGTGAGAAAGAAGTGCAAAAAGCTTGTAACAAATCTGTAATAAGAAAATAAATGTTAGTGAGATGCCAAATCCTTTGAATGTTGCTGAACAATGGGGTATTCCACCCGAAAATCCCACCCTTCAAACTTGGTAAACCTGTAACCAAATTAGCTTCACAATGCAAGATGAGGTGAGAAATCCACAAAGATTTGAGAGATAAAATACTTAAATATAAATAAGCTAGCTTTTCAAATACTAAGCAAACAACTCACATAGCAAGCAACAAAATTGAAACTATGCTATCCTCAAGCTAAAAACTTTGCTTGAGGTCCAAATGCACAATGGAACAAAAATATGGAACAAAGTCACCTCAATCTCATAGCATGGACAATACTTCCTCCAAAGATTTCTTCTATTAACATCAACTTGAAAGTACAATGGCAACTCTTGGACAAAGAATGGGAGCAAGAGAGCAAATGAGAGAAATGAGAGCAAGAGAACAATAATGAAGCAAGAGCATGAGTGAATGTAAATCAAATGAGGAGGAATGCCCTCCTTAAATAGGAAAAATGAAAGAGAGAGGCTCTTTGCATGCTAGACAAGTGTCATAAGGGAGAAAGGGGGGCCCAAAAGAGGGGGGGCGAATTTTCTCAAGGAGGGCAAAACCACGGTTTGGGATCTCAAATATGGGAAAATAAATCCCCCTTTTAATGCTCCCAACCTTATTGCTATGTCAAATGGGGAGGAAACCACCATAGTGGGGCCCTTACCATTGACTTTTACTCACCCAACCAATCAAAGAGAGGATGGTGCACCTCCTAGAGTGGACACTTCACCACACTCAAAATACTTGCTTGGGCCCCCCCCCTTAAGCTTTAGTTTTCATGTTGGGTACATAACATAAGGTTTAGGACCTTTACTTGGCCACCCCAAGTGATTAGAGTCACTTTTACAAAATTTGGCTCTCTGATTAAATGCTCAATTTCCTGATTTCCTTGACTGACCCGGGAAAAAGTGACCATAACCATAGTAATACTCATCCGAATGACTTCAAACTTGGCCCAAGGGTGTAGGGGGTCTCATGCCATTTGTCTTGAGTATCCATACCCCTATACAACATAAAAAATGACCAAGTAACCCTCTTTTACATCACAACAAATTGTCATGAGTGACAATTTTTAATGACCAAAAATTAAAAAATCCTATGCAAAACTTAATGAAATTCCGCAAGACCCTGGATAATGTCTAGCATGGTAATATAGAACAATCCTAGGCCTCAATCACCCCATGAACTCGATCACTAGAACACCTTTCAGCACTTTGGAGGTATTTTTGAGTGAAAAACTCAAATAATTAAAACCTCTAAAGAGAAATTTTAATTATTCAAGTGAAAAAACACTCGATGAAAGGAATTCCCTAATGATAAAGTCCTAGGTGACTAAGTTACACAAAACTAGACCCTCATGCTAACATATCCTTACAAAATCCCCCGCAGGGGTGCGGAAATATCATGGAGAGAAGATAAGAAAAAGAGCTGCCTCGCTTGATATAATCATTCAGTACTTCTTTTTTATCTTCAAGGCACATTCAATATGTGCATGGTACACCGTTGTCCACCAAGTTGGTTTTGGTGGTCAACAGATAGTACTTGACTCGAAGCTTGCCCCCAAGGACACACTTAGTAGCTTGAAGATTTCTACTACGTTAACCCCCAAGTGTGTGAAAGGCGGCAACAGTGGGTTTGTTGACAAGTCAACAAGATAAGATGTCCACAACTAGTGCGCCCTCCAAGATGCTTGCATGCAAGATATCATATAATATTCTTTGACATAGGATACTGTGCTTAGTGTCCAGATAGAAGAAGTTACAAAGTGTACCCTCCAAGATGCATGAGATATGATAAATAATATAATACTCGTCCTAGAAGAACACTCCTCAACCAACTTCTAAAAATAGTAATATTGTTATTAGATTCACGGGAATCACATGACATTCAAGCAAAAACTAGCACACACAGAGCACATAAATGAGAACTATTAAGATGAGAGTATTGGCCGAAATGTTCAGCTAGTTTGTATTCATCTTGGATGGTGTATTTATACATCATGTGGAGAGGTTGGAGCGGTTACACCCGCTCCAACTGCTCATTCATTAGGTGTAACATACATTAATCATATACATTAATATGATGACAATTAAGGGCTTGAAGGGTCCCCTCCAACATTCCCCCCCACCCCAAAACTCTTCTTCGTCCCAAAGAGAACAAGAGTGTGTAACAACATCCTGGGTCTCTGCTCCTGTTGAAGTAGTCCTCACTGTGCATCCAGATTGCATGCCAGATTGCATGCCGCAACAATTGCCAGCTAGATAGGAAGACACACGTGTACAAGGCTCTACTGTGACTTGTTATTCTTCAGCCTCTGTCTTCAATTTGGTAGTTGCCCGTGCAGTCAGTGAGTCTTCATTGCGGCTCACCACCCATCGCTGCAAAACACTCCATGGTGTGAGCGTCTTACCTTCTCATCCATGAAACACTATATTGATCCTCTAGTCACATCCAACAAATATTCCATTAGGCTCCAAGGGATTTCTCCCAATTCCAACATACATCAAACGGAGAGAAAACTCCTTTATATGGAGGGATAATGTTCTCTCTTACATTAAAATACAATTTTTTAACCACCTCCATTACAATTCTAAGTAATAATATAATAATGGAGTAGTTAGGTCTTATCCTTTCAAGTTGACGAGTCCTCCAAGCAAGAGAGAGCTCATCACCAAGATAGGTTTGTTGACAAGTTAACAAGATAAGATGTCCACAACTAGTGCACCCTCCAAGATGCTTACATGCAAGATATGATATAATATTCTTTGACATAGGATACTGTGCTTAGTGTCCACATAGAAGAAGTCACAAAGTGTGCCCTCCAAGATGCATGAGATACGATAAATAATATAATACTCCTCCTAGAAGAACTCTCCTCAACCAACTTCTAAAAATAGTAATATGGTCCACAAGGTGCATGAACAAGTGTGCAAAGCGCTCTTCGGGAAGACTCCTCCATAATCACCTTAAAATAATATAATTGCCAAGTCAAGGTGAGTGTGCCCTCCAATAATGGCAAATGTAGATGAAGAAATAACATTCTCTGACTATGAAACAGTGTAGAAAGAGCCCCTGTGCTCTAGAAGGGTGTGTAGAAGACTTACTAACAATAACAACATAATCTTCCTATTAGGTGCACCCTTGATGAATGTACATTGTAGCCACTTTAAATGGTCAACATGCAATAAAAATAATCATTTTTCACAAGTGCGCCCTTTATAAATGTGTAAAGGTGGTTAACTTCATAAATAATTACTTTTCTTCGAACCAAGAGACCAAAAACACTCACACCATGGACTGTTGTGCATGGCTGGGTGGTGAGATGAAATGAAGACTCATTGATTGCGCGGGCACCTACCAGATTGAAGACCATCTTCTATGACAATATCAACATCTGACTGAGACAAGGCTGCAGCATCATTAAAGCCATCCCACACCATTGCTACAATCTTCTCTTGCTGAAGCTTAGATATAAAATTGATCTTCTCATCAGATTTTATGCCAGCAAACACTTTATCCTTCTATATACCAACGAATGCAGCTACATATTCAGCAGTAATTGCTTTGATGTCAGCTTCAATGAGATTGGGCTCATTATTTTGTATGTCAGTTTCCACTGTGTTTGGAGGCATGTCCATATCTTCAATACAGACCAAAACAACAGGAGTAATTGCTTTGATGTCAGGATCATTGAGATTGGGTTCATTATTTTCTATGTCAGTTTCCACTGTGTTTGGACTCTTGGAGGCATGTCCATATCTTCAATACAGACCAAAACAATCATTGATGTAGGAGGTACAAGCCCAATCGTTGTGCCCAAACTTCTTACAGTGGCACAGCCACAACTGAATGCATGTAGTGGGTTCCTTTGTGTGCTGGAAAGAATGTGCTCAAAATCCTTCTTCATTTTGAGGGTTAACAAATAACAAAGAGAAAGAGGATATGAATTATCTTTGTATATAGCCTTCCACTTTTATTTTATCTTTTGTAAATAATTTTCTGTTAATATAAGATGTACTTTCCAAAAAAAAATCAGAAATATTGAAAAATGTAGACAGTCATAAACTTGGACCTTGGAAACTCAGAAAACTCAGAAATATTGTCAACCCGAAAAACTTTGAAAAATTGGGAGATATTGGAGATGTTTGAAACATCACTTTAATCAGTAACTGGAAATGGAATTGATATATTTGTTTCTACTTCCCTCTATGATTGATAGTCTCTAACTTTGGTTTATTGTTTTTATGTTTGTTTTGTTTACCTAGGTAATTATCCCGGGGCGAACCCCTGGGCATTTCCCCTCATTTTGAGGATGGTACCTAGGGTAAATCCTAGATTCTTCAGGGCACAAGGCCAAGTCAACAATAGGCCTTGAAGCCGTTACAACAATACACTCATATGAGTTCAACATGTCACTGACGGGAATAGAACATGGGTGGGGAGGATAGCAGTCCATCCCACAACCACTCAAGCTAGAGCCAATTGACCTACCTTTGGTTCATCTATGGCTTAAACTAAATTATTTCCTTACTCGGGCTTGTCAAATTTCCTTACTGTGGCATGATGTCAAATTTAGCTGGCTAAAAGGAGGGCCTGTGTTATTTGGCATGACCCTACATGTAACTTTTTATTATTACTTCTTGTAGTAATAGGGCCCAGAATCTATAAATTTATTCATTCCATGCCTGCAGTTATATTGTGGGTTGTGGAGTCATGTTCAGCTACTTGCCTTATTAATGGGGAAGTGATGAAGACATGTTGTTGACCTTTGGAGTAGGGTGTTCGTTCATAGGGAGGTTTACGACTTGAGCGTCATGCTTCAATAGCTGATTGAGTAGGTATGCTTTGTAAGCTAACCTTCATAACAATATTTCTTCTTTGTGCTCGTGCATTATGTGTAGAGAACCGTGATGCTAGGATTGGAATTACGGCTAGATTTATAGTTTTCCATGTGGAGAAATGTCAAGGAGATGATTGGTTAGTGTTTGACTAGCAAACTTTATCCATACACAAGGAATGGTTTTCAACATTAAAGATTGTAATTCATGGTTATAATGAAAACCTTCTCACTGAATCAGTAACATCTTCATGATGTTAAAGAAAGTCTATTTCGTAACATCTTCATGATGTTAGAGAGAAGTTTATTTTGTTAAATTGTCTGGATTCCAGCCAGAATATTCTTTTAAGTTGTTGGTACTCATATCCCAATTGCAGTAGTTTTTGCATTTTCAATTTTCTGTCTTGCTATCTTTGCTATACGGATTTAATTTTTCGATAGGTGATAAAATTGGGGTTGATTCTTGTTGATGTTCAACATTCATCCATATTATGTTGTTGGAAACAAGATGCGATGGTACTCCTTTGGCATATTATTGTTTTTATACTCTTTTTGTGCATGATGCATGATGTTTTACGTGCATATTCATTAGATTTCTGATTTATGAACGGTCTCGACTCGACTCTCGAGAGTCGAGTATTAGTAATTAGCTAATTATGAACTTTTTGTATTTACTGGTATAAATAAAAGATTCTCGGTATGAATGGTGGTTGCATATGTCTTCAAAGGACCTTCTGATTTTAATAAATTAAGAAGCATATGATTAATAATACTATCTCCATCCTTAAGCAAAGACTAGCATGCTATTATTTTATGAATTACGTGATATGGGAGCATATGAGATGATCATTTTATTTCATTGATTCTTTTATTGCTAAGAAAATAACGAGGGTTGGGAGATGAATTTGATGTTTACAATTATTGTGATGGAATATACAAGCCTCTACTTACGTACACGATGGCAAAGCTCTTTAGGCTTCGTCTATATCTACCTTTTGATGTCATTTCTTTGGCTTCATGAGGTGTGCAGTTTATAGACAACATTATAGATGAATTTTCTCCTTTGGTTAACGAACAACCTATCTGATATTACTGAGGGAATAATGGTGTCTTTGAAGCATGTATCCTCAAACTGATTTGGAACCATCTGAGTTTATTTTCTGTATTTGGTATGAAATATGTCTCATTTTTTCCATGAGGATTGGTGCTTGGAAATTTTTTGAATTTCATTGTTGCATTGTTCGTGACACTTTGGTTGATAGATAAGGGAAAAGTAAACTTGGCGTAGATTGTTGATCTCTATATGTATTAGGAACTGCTTGGAAACACATTTTGGATGGGTACAAATTAGACACTTGACATTACCGAGGTGAGAATTTTTGTAGGAATTTGCCAAGTTTTGTGAGATGTTTGTTGCAAATTTCTTCCAAAAAGCATATTTTCTCATTAATTTATTTAACCCAATATATTCTAGGATAATGAGCTAGCAATCTTTGTGCATTTATTTTGTGATTATTTTACTAGTTATGCTTCTTTATTTGATATGGCTTGGAGGCCTCATGTGAATGGATCCCTGAGTGGTCTATCCAATCTCAGCCTCATGAGTAAGCATGATATATTTGTCTTTCTATTGTCATAAACTGAAGCCTTGTTGGGCTTGTGGATGAGATGTTACATGCTTTATATGTCTTGATGACGTATTTGGGCATGTGGATGAGATATTACTTGCTTTATATGTCCTAATGACCTATTTGGGCTTGTGGATGAGATAACACTTTCTTTATATGTCCTAATGACCTATAAGCTATAACTCCTATAGGGAATGCGGACCAAGTATGGCTTACTTGTCATCATCTAAAAGTATTAAGACGCCTTTGAGTTAAGGATAAGGCTAGATTTGTTTGATATTGGAATTCTTTTTGGTTTTTTAAAAGAGATGCTCATAATGTCTTGATTACGAAATTGCTAATAGTGTCCATGTATGTCACAGGATGGTATGAGACGGTTCATGTTTTACCCAAGGAATTGTCCAGTGGAGATTTTCTAGGATCTTCAAAAACAAGATAAAATGTGCTAACAAATTTCAGGATCTTGTGAAGCTAGGTATTTTCCCTTGATCTTGAATGAAGGCAATTAATTACATTATTGTAGAATAACTTTGGGTATGATTAAATATATTGCTTGAGTTTCATGATGCCCTTATATATTAGTTGCCTTAAAATGAAAATTTATGGAGTTTCATATTGGTATAGCATATATCAATAGTATGCATGTGGTTCAATAGGTTGTTAAAATATGGGGTATTTCCATCACGAGCATGTTAATACGTTTGACATATGGGGCCAATATTTTTATGGATATTGTGATACGATTGTCTAGAATCTGTGACATGCATTTAATAAAATTGGTCAAATTTCTTATTCTGACTAACTAGCACAAAATTCAGCATCAACTCGGCACCCCCAATTGATTCCCAAACAAAGATTGACAAGTGTCTTTTGTAGTCCACAGTGGCCCGACGAACTTGGAGTTGTGCGATTCTCACATAAACTCTATCCTTTGAGGTTGAGGTAAACAAAGTGTTTTTAGTTTGTACAATAGATCACCTTGAAGCTAGTAGTCGTTGTGCTCTTCAATTCCACTTCCCATTGACTTCTTCAATGCTTTGATTATGTTGTTGAAGTCTTTGTTAATTGGTTATAGAGTGCCAAATTCTTTGAATTCATTCAAACTTGCTTTGATTTAATGCATTTAGAGTTGTAACCTAAGTCACAAGGTTCAGGTTTGAGTTCGGATTCGGAAATCATTAAGTTTGATTTGGGTTTGAATTTTTCAATGAGATTCGGATGAGGTTTACCATTAGGTTTGTCTATATATGTTTTTCAATATAGACAACCTGTCGTATATCCCATGTGGCCTACCCCAGACTGGTTTGATATGGAACTAGCTGAATCTGCGGGTTTGGTATGGAACCAGTCCCCAAACCAGTTTGAGGCCCAGTTTGGTGCCGTCTTTGGAGGCCAAGCCAGTCGAACTGGCCAGTTTCAATTCCAATTTGGCTTGTTTTTAATCATTGCTAAGGATACAAATGCACCTTCAAAGATTTTAACTTTTCATGAAGTGTAATAATTCATTTACAATTTCCGCCTAATGGGATTGCATGTTGCTTATGATATGTAGCATTTGTCTATAATAAAACCATTACCTGCTATATATTACTGGATAGGAGCTGGTATAGGAGTGTCCCAATCGCTGATGCAGATATCTCTGATTTCTCCTGATATTTTACTCCCAAGTTTATATTTGTTGATGTTTTTCATTAATTTCCTATATTTTCCTCATTATTTCCGATAAGTTTCATTTTGGAACCTTGGCAATATATTCCCTCGAATGATGTTTGCATCACTGATCCCAATGCTGCAAAATTTTGGATTTATGTAATGCCGGTGACTATTTTTGTTATAGTCTCCAGTAGGATAGATGACAAAATCTTGGCTGGTTGATTTTCCACAACATTTTTCGTTGGAATCTTTCTTTTCACATTTTCAAAGATTTTCATCCATGATCCTCCAGCCTCCATTAAGGATACTTTTGGAAATAGTTCTCGTCAGAATCTCCATGGCCAACTTCAGATCTGCATCCCTATGTTTTAACATGGTGTGGTGGAATGATTTCTTTACAAATAGCTATAGTTACAGTTTTTGTTGATAATGTCTACAATGGGTAGATTTTGAAAAAAAGTTGCTTCATTGCATGTTATTGTGGAGTTGCTATGGCAAATGCTGCATTTTCAGGAATAATCTATTCTAACAACATTTGTTGCTTAAGTTGGTCCAGTCTCATTATTTTGGACATTTGGTTGATATATTGATCCTTGCAAGAGGTCAATGTTGGCTAGTACAACTTTTTCAGAAGTGTGAGGTTGAGTCATATATTTCAAAAGTAAGAAAAGAAGCACCCTTGAAGTTGGGGTTGGATAAAGCCATTAGTAGCAAACTTTAAGCTCTGAAATTACAAGTGTTTTACAAAGATTCAGAAGGATCTCTCTCTACTTTCTTCCAATATCCTGACTAGAGATGCTCAGCCTTATATCCCAGAGATGTGGTTGCCTTAAGATGATAGGCCTTGTGTTGCTTCTTCAGATCTACCAGATTGATCATGTCCATCTTTTGACCCATCTTGCCCTCTTGGAGCATCGATGGTCACGCCAATGTTGGAGATATTGACATGAACCATAGCAATGTTGGATATATTGACATGAACCATAGCAAATTGTTTAGGCAGTGCCCCCTCCCACAACCAGCTCATCATACTAGTTCTTGTAATTGACAGAGGGGGTGTTGCTTTCTCCCATGCCCAACATAACTGTCATGGATAGGAGCACCTCACCATTTTTTCCCCTTTTCTAGGAATTTGTTGTCCTTGGATCTTCGCAGATTTGGTGTGGATTTCTCAGCTGCCTTGCTTAGCCTTGTTGCCTCCTCTGGGCCACTAGCTAGATGACGTTATCATGCTCAATATTGGTGACTTCACTGTGATGATGGGAACAGAGACTCACCCTCTCGTCTAGACCCTGACTAAAGACCACTTTGTCTACAACTTTCTGCTCGTGGTTTGGTTGGTTTGCTCCCTTCATTGAGGCACTGCTTTCTCTCGTTCCTTTCCTCTCCAGGGCTGTACTCATTGTTAAGGGTTTAACCCTATTTTTTATTGTTACTGTCATTTGCTTTTTTTTTTTCTTTTAGGGAGAAGATTCTCTAGGCACTCTTTATTTTTCTGTTATCACTTGCTGTACTTTTGAGGCCCGTTGACCTATTTTGATCATTAGTGGAGAATAATATAATTTCATTTATGCATTAATTAATATGGTCAATGAACATTGGAACTTCAAGGTTTAGAACTTGTAACTTGGCTATTTTGGAAAGATTCTCCATTTCTTTTTTCTGAAAATTCTAAGATTTTTCTTTACATGTTCACCCATATTTGTGTATAAAATATAAATTATAACAATTGTCTCTAATCTCAAATCTAAATTTTATAGTATAAAATATCTGTAACATTTGCCTCTGAATTGTAAATAATTCATTTCTTAGATTAGTCGTATCTGCTAAACTCTTTGTAAGTGTTTCCCTGACATTTCCTTCGACGAACCTCAATCTTTAAATAATGATATGCAAAGCACATTTCAGGTTCCATCGAACATTTGCCCAACAGTCAGCATGCCATTGTCTTACTCGACTTCAACAAACCTGAAAATTGTGCAATAACGACAGGTATGTTCCTTTTGTGGTGAGGACGTAAATTGCTTCTTAGCTGTTTAAGCTGACATTTTGGAGATATATGTAATAGGGAAACTTGATGCTTGCAGCTTTTCGACAATAGTTTACTGGGAAAAGTCCGAAGTGGACATTCGAGGATGAAGTGGCTTTTACTTCTTATTTTTCTGTGTTGCAACTCATGGTCTACAGCTGCAACAAATGCTGAAGGTATCCTATATCCTTGCTTCACAATTCTTGCAAGTAGAAGAAGAAATTAGAGTGATATAAAGGAATATATTACCTGAAAAGAACTAATATTCTTTTCTACAGGCTTCACATCCCAGACATATTTGAATTTATTGTACAAGTCTACATTATAGCAATTCAAAGAACTAGGCAATAGTTTATAGTGTCCAAGATAATTGTAAAAACAGATTAACATATAGGGAAGGCCAACAACAGCTCCTAGTGATCTCAAAAAGATGCAGTCTTATCTCCTATTAACCCCCAGTTGTGCTTGCACTAATGAAGGGTTAGGATCCTGTGATGTCTCCTTCTGCTTGGTGTTGCCTACAGGGATGACTGAGTAGCCTACTAGACTCCCATAGGCTATAGTCACCATATCTGGGAGTTGTTTGTTGCCACTTAGCTGGAAAAGGTGTTTTGCTTACGAAAGTGGTATTGGATGACCCATGGTATTGTCCATGGTATTGAGTTCAAAAAGAAGATAAAAGAGGAGGCACTCATCCATTGTGGACATGTTGGTTTGATATCGAATTCTTGTGACCGTCTGGGGGTTGTCCAGAGTTTTCGTTAGGGTTTGGAAAAACCCTTCCATTGTTGGTTTGGTTTCGGATGTGAAAGATCCACCCTAGCTAAACAAGGAAGAGGATCCATCCAGGGTCTTCACTTGAGCTTCATCTTTTGGTTCATCATCATCTTGGAGAGGGTTTGGAGTTCAGAAGTTAACCCTTTGACAGTATTGGAGGAGACCGTGGCATCATTTCCAGGTTTTGATTGGTCTATTGTGTTTCTTGGAGTGTTGTAGCTGCCATAGCAGCCATTAGATATTTGTACTATTGCCATCCACTGTTCATAATAAAATGCCAACTTTGTCTCTCTTATTTCATGTGTACTTAGAATGAATGCAATATGCTTGACGAAATGCCTTTGATGATATATGCAACTGTTTGTGAAAGATGTACATGTAAACTGTTTGACGAAATTACATAACCAAAAATCATAGTTAACTTCTGTTGTTCATGTAATTTGGAGCTACTCATTGGGTAATAAATACAAGCAAGCACTCCATTTCCAATTTATATGTTTCAAGGTAAACTCAGGATGAATATAATCTGAAATGTTTGACAAAATACATGAGCCAAGAGAACATCAGAAACACAATAAATAGACCATACAAATATATCAGTTATAAGGTGGTTGTGCCATATCTGTTTGACGAAAGTCTTATACTGAAAGAGTAGTAACTCAAACTCATTTCAGCAGTCCATCTTGAAGATAATATTACAGTGAAAATACGTCCTACAGCAGTCCTAATACACTGTTAGCGAAGTAATTGAGGAAGGTAACAGATCATACAGTTCAACAGTCAAGTCAATTCAGATCACGGGGTTTGAAAATATGAAGGCCGAGATAGAATGCTTGGCTAAATTACTAGACTATTGAGCATTAGATGGGGAGATCTAGACAACCTTATCCTTTGAAGTATATTACCACATCATGTTAAAAGATTTGGACACGGATCCAGGACAAAAATTGAAGGAGATAACATACATGCTTCACTATCGGAAATATCTAGCGTTAGAAGATAAGTTGCGTGCAATCGTACCTTGTTGAGAGCAAAGTTTGAAAAATCGAAATCGGACTCGGAATCGGTCGAGGGTCAACTCGGAATCGGTAATGAATCGGTCATAAATCGGCCGATTTGAATTTAATGAATCGGTTTACTCAAAAATACATAAAATATTTAAATTTTAAAGAAAAACGACATTTTCAAGATTTTAGGACTGTTGTTATGACCTAGACCTGTTGTTTGAAGGCCAAAGAGCACCTTTACTTGTTGTTTAAAGCTGCTTTCATCCACAGTACTGCCCACAATTTATTTTTAGCCTTTAAGGTGATTTTCATGACTTTTTACTGCTACAAAGGTCATAATAGGCACATGTTTGCTTCAAAATTTTTGTACGAGGGTTTGAACAGCTTCAACCTAAGTTGCATGAAACGGGGAAACGAGGATGAAATAGAGAAACTTTGAAACAGGGGAAACGTGACCCCCAAAATTGTGGAAATGCAATATATATATATTAAATTAATAAATTAGCAAAGACATTTACAAAAATGAATGTGAAATATAAATCATCAATCATACATGTCAACGAATCATTGCCTATATTGGGATCCTATTCATCAATAGCACCCTATGCGTCCCTCCTCTAGGCTCTAGCCCTTGCCTCTAACTCGAATTTCAAAGTTGATCCTCCAAGGACATTAGTCAACGATTCAACACACTACAATTTTGATGAAACTTCCTACTCCAATCGCTAAAATAACGTAGAAAAAGCTTTCGATGCTTGATAAGTGATTTTGCATGAGTGAAGAGTACATTTTTATTAAGGTCATGACAGAGGAATTCAACAATCAACACCACCAACATCAAGGTACATATAGGGGTTGATGTGCTTGATTAAATGCCAATTCCATACCCTCATACATGATAGAATCTGGTGGAAACCTTGCAATCCTAAAATCCTGATAACTATTAAGTCTGATGAATTTTGAATGGGATCTAAAAATCTACTTTTTGCATATGAAGTCCGATGAAGTTGGAACCATTCTTAAACATTACCGTTAATATCACCAAGTACTACAGCACCATGGGGATATAGGTTAAAAATTAAAAAAAACCATTTTTTAATGGCCCACAGGCCCACACCAAAAAAACGGCCGATTTTTGTCAAAAATCGGTGGACCGGACTGGTTTGGTACCGAACCGGCCGATTTGATACTGAATCGGCTGGTTCGGTACCAAATCGGTCCTCCGATCCGATTTGGAGACCGGTTTGAACTGGTCTTGCCTTAAATCGGTGAATCGGCCGATTCCGATTCCGATTTCACCGATTTTTAAAACACCGGTTGAGAGTATTACATCTCCAAACCCATCTTCAAGTATAGAAGATATCCCAAGGATTTGGATGAGGATTATCTTAAAAGCTTAGAGCTGGGAGATGAGGAGAAACATGCAGCTAGCCTTTCCGAGGATTTGTGCATAGAGGAAGATAAAACAACGGTTTATGAGGCTAATGGCACCAATATAATGAATGGATCTATCGATGATGCTGTTTCCGAAGCAGCCAAAATGAAGATGCAACAACCTATACTACTTATGATGATTGATGATTATGAGGATATGAAGGAGCCAACATCCTTCCCTATGTATGATGCTAATGATGACATGGATTCAACACCTCATCCTATTTATGACATGGATGATGACACATGCATGATTGTACCTGGAGATGACGAGTTGGGAGTGGACGCACCTGAGCATGATGAGGACTTAGTGCAAGATGAGTTACCTTTTGAGGATGATTTCATTTCTCAAGAGGAAGACAATGAAGGGACCTAAAGTGCTAGATGGGAACCTGTATGAGCATGACACCCAGCATGAGTCCCATCACTACACCATATTGACTAGTGAATCAGTTGGTCCTTTAGATGGCAACTTACACAATGCTGATGAGATGACATTGCATGATCTAGAGAGCCGACTATTAATCACAGAGGAGCAAATTGTGCAGGTATTGATGAAAGCAATTGGTGCTCACAAGTTCATTGAAGATCTTATGTGGAAGACCCAACTAGAGGAGAGGCAAAGGGGAATTACAGAAGGGGTCACTAGTACCCAATTGCGCATCATTAGAGAAGCATTGGAGTATATGAAGTTTGATTACTTGCAGTTGTTCATGGATAGGGACTTTGCTCTTAAGTTCATAGAAGATAAGGCAAGGAAGGTTGAGGAGCTTAGTTACCAGCTGAGCTTGGCATGATCTTCATCATTGATATCAGTAGAGACTTCACCATCTTTGATAGCGGTGACACATGAGGGCATGAGTGGCACTCATGGTTTGGGGGGAGAGCGTCTGGTGATGATTATGCATGAGGAGCATTCAGAGTCGTAGGTGCCTGAGGAGAGATATGACACAGAGGGTCATGAGCTGCTTCAGTTGGAAAGAGGTCTAGTCATGGAGGAGATAGTTGAGTATGTTGCCCGCCGATGTGCACACAGCAGCAAAAATCTTTCGAAGCTGCTTTGGGGAATGTGTGGCCTTGGGGGCAAGCAAAGAGTTAGGTGTTGTCACCTGATCCCGACTCCGTTTACGCAAAATCCTAACGAAGCCAAGGGGGTAGACCTTAAAAAAAAGTTACTAAGGCTCTTAATGTTTTTTAAGTGTTTTTATGGATTGGGATGGGTGTTTTTTAGGAGTTTTTAAGTAATTTGCAACAAAATTTATATCCAAGTATAACTTTGCAAGACAGCACATCCACAGTATATGATAGTTTAAAAGGGAAACATCCACAACATGATATGATGAAGTAAAAGACAACAACTTCAAGATAGATAATAAGCAAATGAAAGATTGAACAATTGTTGCTGTTTAATGACCACTGCCAATGGAGTCGATGTCTGTGAAATGCATGGAGTGCTTGTAGTGATTGAAGATGTTTTGCAAATGTATCTTGGTAAATTTTATTGTAAATTTTTGGAAGTGAGGTGGATTATTATGGGAAAAGGGGATCTCCAAGATATACCTTTCGGTACAGGAGATATGTCCGGAATATAGTCTAAGTGGCTCCGTACAAGGACATGCGGGTTGGAACGTGTTGTCCGCCAATATGCACACCAGCAGCGGAAATCTTTCGAAAGCTGTCTCTTCACTACAAGTGAGAGAGGTGTGGCCTTGGGGGCAAGCAATGAGCCAGGTACTGTCACCTGAATCCCAGCTCCTCCGTTTAGGCAAACTCCTAACGAAGCCAAGGGGGGTAGTCCCTAAAAGAAAAGTTGTCTAAGGCTCTTGTATTTATAGTGTTTTTAGGTGTTGTGATGCGGATGGGTGTTTTTTAGGAGTTTTTTAAATGAGAGACAATTATAAAGATTAAATATAAGACAAGATAACGCAATCCACGTTGCAAACACAAGATGAAAGATACACTTGGGCAATAAGTCAATCACTTTTCACAAAATATAACAGATAACTCCAATGTAGATATTTAAACAAGCAAAATATGAGATAAAGGACCAGTGCCTTATGGAGTCAAGAATTAAATGTGAATTGCGAAAACTTGATACAAGTGCCTGAATTGAAAGTTTGTGAGAACGTTATGCAGCTTATCTTGGTAAATTCAAAGTTTTAATTGTCTTGATTATTAGGGCTAAAACCAAGGGTATTCAAAGAGTGTCCGGAAAGTAGTTTTAAGCAACCCCTTTAAGAGACCTGTCGGGGCCTGTCTGGAATCACGGCGAGGCGCGCAATGCTAACCAGCCACCGTGTCGCAGATTGGGCGGTCCGGCGCCTCCCCTGAGAGCTGATTAAAATACTTTATGTCAACGCCGGTTCGTTGGTTATGGGGTGAAAGTTTTAATTAGGTTTTCACTTGTAAATTAACAAGTCTTCCACCTTTCTGAGTACTAGCCCAACCTTTTCAGGTTGGCAGAGCATACGGGTGTAGGACAGAAACCAAGATAAATTAATTAAAGGGTGTGTGAGTGGAAAATTTTATTATTAAAAGAACCTTGTTCAACCCTCCGACAGAGAGCGCTCTTGACTCGGTCTTATGACCACAGTTCAAGAGACTTGCTAAATTAACAATGCCTAATGCAAGGGATGATGCAAGACTAAAAATGCCCTCCGATAGAGGGTGCTCTTGACTTGGATTTGGCCAAGTTCAAGAGAATTTGGTTTATTTTAAGCAAACAAGAGCAGTTGTGTTGTGAAAAGCAGTAAAATAACTGGAGGAAGATGAAACCACTTGATAACTTGAAAGATATAATTAATGCTTTTAACAATAACTACTTTGCCAAATAATATGAAATAAAACTAAAACTAGTGTTCTACCATACAAATTCTAATCTACTAGGTAGGATTGATCCCCGAAACAGGATCAACCACTAGAAACCACCAATCCTGGAAACCTTCCAGCTAGCTGGATGTCCACAAGAAGTTGATGGGGGAGCGAGAAGCTACCACAAAACTATGTGGCCTTTGGGATACGATCCCAAAGTTAGCTATTCTCTGGTCAAGGATTGGAAGAGAAACAGTATAATGATAAAAATAAACTAAGCTACCCAAGAATCTCTTTCAGGTTCAAGACCCTACTCGGGAAAGCATGGGGGTAAGTAAAATATGAAATATAATCAAGATAATTTATTTGAAACAAAATTTAAACTAAGAACATAAAAACGTAAATCTAAACTAGAAACAACCACAAGACCCAACACCCTTCCCCAAATGGGGAAGAAAACCCAAAAGTGGAGGCCTCCTCCACTTAAAACTTTTATTTGATAAGTACAAGTGCCTCAAGGGAAAATCCTTGAAAGGTCTTTCGAGAATGATGATACTTGGAAAAATATTGAAGAAGATATAGATTCTACTTGTTATTACAAAGGATAAGTGTATCAAAATTTTGTCATTCTTATGGCTTCTTCACTTTGTTTTGCTTCGATCCCCTTGTTTCAAAATCTTATCAAGTACTTCTCCCCCAAGTGGCCTACACAAGTTCAAGAATATCTAAACAAGGCACCCGTTAATCATTAGTAAAAATAAATCGAAATTTGAAACTACTCGAGTCTATATTTAAGATTTTAACTCTAATATGGAAAATGCATGAAAATTTGTCATAAAATGTTAACTATGGCAAAACGGACCAGCGAACAAAGTTGCTCTAAAAATGCTAGAAATGAGATTTAAGACTTAAAAATTTTTGGAAAATTTTATGAAAAATTTTCTATCTTTGAAAAGGGAAACTAGATGCAAACTTAACAAGTGCTAGAATGAGATCTAGTATGATTTTAAGCTACCCTTTCAATGTATGCCAATGATCTACAAGATGCAATAATTTAAGATCTATCAAATCAAATTGAACTACTCTAACAAACACTAACTTATCCAATTCGTTTTTGCTTTTTTGTGTGGTTTTTAGGGCACTTGAGAAGATGGACGAAAGGGCAAAGCAAGAGGGTGAAAGGGAGATCTAAGAGAATGGATCTAAGGGAGAAGAAAGAAGACAAAGGCTTGGATGAGAAACCCTTGAAGGGAAAAAACGAATGGTAAGGGAAAAACTAGGCTAGAGTAGGATGAAGTAGGGTGAATGGGGATAGGGATGCCAAAGGAGAAAAAACGAGTGCAAAAGGGAGGAGGACGAATGGAGAAGGGAAAACGAATGGAAAGGGATGGATAGATCTAGGGCCAAGGAGGAAGTAGGGCTAGCAAATTCAAAGGAAAGAAAGAACTCAAGGAGAAAAATAGAAGGCTAGAAGAAGAGAGCCTTTAGTAACAAGGTTTTAAAAGTAGAATTTTGATTGATGAGAAACCTGAGAAGAGCTCTTCCTAGCCTTCTTAAGATGAAAAGATCTTGAGATTTGTAGATCCTGCAACCACAAAGTATTAGGCCAAAACTTGAAGATGAACAAGGGTTCGATGCAACCGAGCTCTTACCCCTCTTCACTTTAGGCAACACCTAAATCACAAACCCAAACACTCAACCAACAAGTGAGATCAACAATGCTAGAATGCTAGAAATATCAAGATTAAATCAACAATTTGTATAACCAACTACTCATGTCCATTTAGATCTTGATAAACTATGCATAAATAACCAACTTAAATTTATAAATGGTTACTCTATTGTACTAGAAATAGTCTTCACAAGCTAGCCATTGATCAAAATACTATGCATAATCAAGAGATGGGTTTAGAGAAGATGTCACCTCAACAAGAGATGAATTCACACAAAAGATTGAAAGCTCATGGACCTCCAAAGTCGAAATCTTTATTGAAAATATTAAGCCAAAGCATATTACAAATTTTTGCAGAGTAATCTTGCATCAAAGTCTCCATGAGATAATAACCCAAATGGGCCTCTCTTTATAGTAAAACTAAACACCTAAACCCTAAATCGAATTGGTGGTGGGCAATGAGGTCGATTTCCAATCAATGGGTGGCTTGGAGCAAGAGACTAGCAATCAAAGTCGAGTTAGTGTTTGGTATGAAGGAATAGGTGGCAAACTCGACTTGGGTGGGCACATAGGTGGTATCACCAACCAATCACAAGACTACAACAAGGAAGGGCGTGAGGGTAATGGAAGGTGCGAATTGGAGGAAGTGGAGCCAAGTGGAAGGGCGTGAGCTTTGGTGGGTGCGAGTTAGGGAGTGGTAGGCACTAACTAAAGTTTAGATGAGAGCTAAACCCATTTGTTATTGTATCTAACCAATCCCCAAACTCCAACAAGGATCTAACACGAGTTCAAAGGAGATTGACGTGAGGAATTAGGGGATTGCGAGCTAGCTTGTGAGGGAACACGTGGTAGGTAGTGGGTGCAACTCGAATTAGTAGAGGGAGCCAAGCCATGAGTGATTGGTGAGTCATGAGGGCGCCCCTCTCTAACATAAATGCTAACCACCAACCCATCTATCAACTGACACATCACTAAGTCGAATTATGCATGAGGGAGGGCGAAATTGCTCAAAGAGATTCTTTGCTGGTGACTGGGTGAGTGACTGGATGGGCTTGGAGTTGATTGGAATCTTCCTTAATGCTCATCGCCATGTCATTTAGCCCTTTATTTTAATCAAATTGATTAATTTTGGAGAGATTTGGATTATCTCAAAAATAATCAATTTTATTATTTTAATTAATAATTTCTCTGTAAATGACTTTTCAGAGAAAATATTAATTATGGGGCGGAATTGACATCCGAAAGTTGGGTTTAGCTGCTCCATGGGTCATGTGTGATTTTTGGCTTATGAAACGAGCCATCAAACACTGAAAACGGACCCCGGATGACTGACATATTACAGACTCAAATTTCTCTATTTAAACTATAGAGAAATTTAATTAAAATTCAAAAATAATTAAATAATTAAAAACCCCAATTCCGACGCGTCCGGTAAAATTTTTTCGAAATTTTTTCTGGGGGTCCTAGAGACCTAGGACATGACCAAAACCTATTCTAATAGTGTCTAGTAGGTTTATACATTATAGTTGGACCCTAATAACCCCCCATGGCCAAATTTCCAAAATCGGGCATTCCAGCTTTGGAGGAAGCGGGAGAAAAACCAAGAGATTATATTTCGCCTGAAGCAAAGTATAATCTGACGGTGAAAAAACTCCCTGGAATACCTTAGTTGTTTAATCCAGTCATGGGAGACCGAGCCACTCAGACCCTACTAGCACACTGATACAAACCCCCATGGGGCCATGGTCATGTCGACTCAAAAACAAAACTGGCTAGCCAAAACTGGCTAGACCCAAATATAATGAAACCCAGATACTCTGGAAGTGAACACTGATGTGTTCCAACACTGGCGGCTCAATAAGGTTTCAACTATTGTACAAATCAGTTGATAACATCTGGCTCCAACTGCGGGACGGACACTTGCTTGATCTAGGAGTCAAAGAAGGTGTTCGAGAATCCCAGAATATCATTTTCCTGCACAGAAAGAGAAGTGTCTTAGTTTCCCATGTACATGATAAATAATGCCAAAATGAAATAACAACTATGAAACTATTTTTTGCTTTTTCTTTTCAAATTCAAAGTACAGAAATAGAAATCTTTTCTTTTTCAGCATAAATATGAACTATAATACAAAAATACACTATGATACAAAAATAATGATACATAAAGTACAAAGATAAGAGTTTAGGGAGATCCTGAGATGGCCTCTTGGTCATCTTGTATGTTGTTCCGATAAAAAGGCTTCAAATGTTGCCCATTTATAGGAAGAGGCAATATTTCTCCTTCCATAGTGTTGAGGCCGAAAGAATTATCTCCAACTGTGCAGCGTATAATAAAAGGGCCTTTCCAAAGGCTGTCGAACTTCCCATGCTTCCCAGGTTTTTCCCTTCTTTTGTCCCATAATAGAACAGTGTCTCCTTCTTGAAAAGCTCTTGGCTTGGCTGATTTGTCAAACGTGGCTTTCATACTCTCCTTTTGTCTTAACATTTTGTCCAAGGAATTTCTTCTGTTTTCATCAAGCTCGATGATTTGGTTAGCCCTATCTTCCAACTCTAACTTCTCAGAGTCATAATCAGTTAGCATTCTGAAGATGGGAATCTGCATGCTAAGAGGTAGTATTGCTGTGATGCCATAAACAAGTTCAAAGGGGGACTTTCCGGTGGAGTTTTTCTTTGTAATTCTGTCCGCCCAAAGGGCATATTTGATCTTGCTATCCCAGGATCTTTTGTTGTCACCAACAGTTTTCTTAAGGATAGTCATCAGGTTCTTGTTTGAGGATTCAGCAAGGCCATTACCTTGCGGATAATAGTCGGAAGAGTGAGATAGAACAATGCCATATTTGAAACAGAAATCATTCATTTCTGTTGAACTGAAAGCCTTGGCATTATCGGTGGTTATCTTCAAAGGGGTACCAAATCTAGTGATGATCTTATCTTCAATAAAATTCATAACAACCTTCTCAGTAGCTGTCTTGGTAGGAATAGCCTCAACCCACTTGGTGAAGTAATCAGTTGCTGTTAGAATCCAGCAAAATCCATTGCTAGAATTATTTTTAAATTTGCCAATAAAGTCAAGGCCCCATTGCTGGAAAGGGGCAATGACAACAACCGGATTGAGGGGTAAGGCGGCCAATTTAGGTTTTCCTGTGAACAGCTGACATTCCTGGCAAAACTTGACATGTTTGTATACATCGGCAAATATGGTGGGCCAATAATATCCGGCTCTAAGGATTTTGTGGGCAGTTGTATTAGCTGCATAGTGTCCTCCACAAAATCCTGAGTGAAGGTCAATCAAGATCTTTTTAGAATCTTGTTCATGGACACATCTAAGGATAACCCCATCAGGGCTTCTCCAACCCAAGCCTTCTTGAGTAAGGCAATATCTAGCAGCTTTTAATCTTAGTGCCCTTCGCTTGTGTCCTTTAAGGTGGTCAGGGCAAGTCATGTGTAAGAGGAAATATATAACATCAGAGTACCAATGGATATCTAACTCCCGTAAGGCAGGTGTCATACGTGGGCAATCAGGTTGATCTGTACAGTTTATGTCGATGGCTTCCTCATTCTTCTGGGTTAACATTTTGGCTAGGCCTTGTCCTTTGATAAGTTTGGTAGGTTTTATTTCCAAGTCATATTCCTGGATCTTGGAGACCCATGTGCCTCTTGTTCCTAAGCAATCCTGTTGGGATAGGATGTCTTTTACTGCAGCATGGGGGACATAACCTATAACTTTATTGTAGCCAATGTATGTTCTGAAATGTTTCAAAGATTTGACCAAAGCATAAGCCTGTTTTTCCATTATTGTATACTTTAATTCTGAATTTTGTAAAGCCCTGCTCATGAATGCAATTGGTTGCTCGAACCCTTCGAAGTTCTTTTGGAGCAAAACCCCAGCTATAGTATCCTCAGAAGCAAAAGAGAAAATCATGAAATCTTTGGTATAATCCGGACTGACCAACACAGGTGACCTAGTAATGGCATCTTTAATAGTGTTGAAGGCTTCTTTCCCATCATCAGTCCACACAAACTTAGCATCTTTTTTAAGCAACCGCTGCATGGGTTTCATCAACTCTGCAAGGTTTGGAATAAACCTTCTGATAAAATTTATGTGTCCATTGAAAGATTGAAGACCCTTCACATTTTTTGGGAGAGGTATTTTCTTAATGGCTTCAACTCTTTCAGGGTCAATCTTGACCCCGTCCTTGTTTATGATATGCCCTAAGAGTTTTCCCTCTTCAATACCTAACACAGATTTTGCCGGATTTAGGGAAATACCATATTCTCTGCACCTTTCGAAGACTTTTCTCAAGTGATCAACATGGCTGGATCTTTCCTTTGAAAAGACGGTTAAATCATCCTGGTAAATTTCGATGATTTTTCCTATTAATTCCTTGAAAGCATAATCCATGGCCCTTTGGAAAGTGGCTCCTGCATTTGTGAGGCCAAAGGGCATTCTCAGATACTCAAAGGTTCCCCAAGGTGTTGTAAAGGCAGTCTTATGTTTATCCTCTGGGTTGATGACAACCTGGTTGTATCCTGAAAATCCATCAAGCATGGACATCATATTAGATCCAGTGACCCGTTGGAGGAGGGTCTCCATGTTGGGAAGTGGGTAGTTGTCTTTCTGGCACGCCATGTTTAGGTTTCTGAAGTCTATGCATATTCTGATACTCCCATTCTTCTTTCTTACGACAACTAGGTTGGAGCACCATGAAGTGTGTCGGGTAGGAGCTATAATGCCTGCTGCTAACATCTTCTCTAGCTCTCTTTTGATAATTGGAGCCAACTTAGGATTTATTTGCCTTAATTTCTGACGAAAAGGCTTAGCATTTTGCATTTCCGGTTTAAGGGGAATGGTATGTTGGAATACATCTTCCCTATAGGCCTTTAACTCGTCATAAGTAAAGGCAAATATATCTCTAAACTCTCTGACAAGGTTTATTAGTGCGTTTCTTTCTTTTTCTGATGTTCCTTTTCCAATTTTTATGATTTTTGGATCTGTTTCTGTTCCGATGTTAACCTCAATGTAATCCCCTGGCTTCATCTGGTCAATGCTGTTCTTTTTTCCGTCATGCCTATCAAAGATGTTCTCTAACTTAGTGAAGCCACGTGAGATTGGGTTCATGGGCTGGCTTTCATCTTTATACTGCTTGCCTTCTTCCTGTTCATTAACATTGAAATTGGCAAACTCATCTAAGTTATTTATGAACCTTATAATTTGTTCATCATCTTTAAAAACCTGCCAATGGTTCATGTTATCTGGGACAGATGGCCTATAGTTAATCTCAAGTGTACACTCTCCTTTCAACATTTCCTCTGATGGCTGGAGTGTAGAAGCTGCAACAGCTAACCTATCTGCCATACTGTTCTCTTCTCTATGGACTGCTTGTATATTTAGAGCATCAAAATATTCCATGGTGTCCCACACTGCATTTCTATATCTCTTAAGCCTTTTGCAATGGCATGCAAATTTACCCTTGATCTGTTGTACCACTAAATCAGAATCTCCTTTAATACTAAGCATCTTGATCTTCATATCTTTAGCAATTTCTATGCCTAGTAAGAGTGCTTCATACTCCGCAACATTGTTGGTGGCTTCAAACTCAAGTCTAAATGCAAAATTAAAGATTTTTCCCTCAGGTGACATTAAGACTATACCGGCACCCTTGCCAGCTTTAGAAAAAGCTCCGTCAAATTCCATTTTCCATAGCCCATCAGTTTTCTTGTCTTTCATTTCCCTATGAACTGGATCTAAGAAAGTGGAATTGATCTGGAGGGTTCCCATGTCATCTGAATTGTAAATGTACTCATTTGAAGGTTTGTGGGGATTTTCAACATGGTACCTCCTTTCCTTTTCTGAATGTAGTTTAACCTGAGTGTCTTCTGAAGCAGGAACAGTTGCGTAAGATAGATCTAATTGTATTGAACCACCCAAGGAAGCACCCCACTTTCTAGATAAAAGCATACCCCACTTATCAGGCACATCTATGACTAAGATGTCCATGGTGACATGGATGTCTGGGTACTTGGCTAATCTGACGGTTTGATTCTGAATCATCCCCTCAACTTCGACAGGTCTAGAGTCCATAGCACAAACATTCCCATATGGTCTGGTGGTCTTTAAATTTAGTTGTTGCATGACTTTCTTGGTCATAAGGCTGGCACCAGATCCTGAGTCCAACATACAGTTATGTAGAAGAAGGTCACCTATCATCAATGATATGTAGAAAGGTGGGTGAGCTTCTTTTCTTGTTTCCCTGGTATGTAGGACTATAGGGGGATCTCCATAATCATTCGTATAACTTGTTGAAGGTTGTTCTTTAGTTTCTACGAAAGCTACCTTTTTAGGGGTAGGGCATTTTGCAGGTGGAGGTTGCTTTTCAGATGAAATGGGATGAGGAACAACAAGGGGCTTTTCAGGATTCATAGGTTTAGGAGTATGAGGGGAAGTATTATTAGCATGAGGCTCTAACAGTTTTAACAGTTTCTCTCTCTGACCCGGAAGTTTGCATAGTTCAAGTACTGGGACTGGAACTTTGGTGTTGGACAACCAATTACTTAAATCAAAATTTAAATCAATAGATGGCCCCTTTTCAATGTTTATTCTTGGAGCAATGTGAGGAACTGTTACCTTAGGAGTGTTTTGATTAGAAGGTCCTTCCTTTGGTTTCTTTTGATAAGTGTTTCCTTTGAATCTCTGGCTGTTGTTGATACTAGGTGGCATCTCTCCATACAGTTGAGTCATATAGTCGATCTGCTGATAACCCTGGTTGGCTTGAGTCATATCAAGGTTCTCATATTCATTTCCCACATGGTTGATAAAAACAGGCTCGTCTGATGAAGTACTAGGCTCACATCCCTCAGGATATCCATGCTCTTGAACAAAGCAAGCATAATGGCAACCAGATTCCTCATGGAAATCCTTGCATGCTCTACAAAATGGCTTGACATGCTCAACCATGTTGGCAGCCTCTAGTTGATGAGGAGGCCTCTGTTCATGGTTAGGAGGTCTTCTTTGCCAAGTAGGTTTGGCAGGAAAATTTCTAGGAGCTGGTTGTGTATGTTGAACCTGTTGAACCTGTGCTCTTTCCATGTTGATGATCTTGTTTTGCAATTCTTTAATCTGACTTACATGTTTCTGTTCTGCTTTCTCCATTCTCTCACATATCTCTATCATTCTTTTTTCGTAAGAGTCCTTCATAGGTTCTTTGTCTTTATGCTCAGTTGGTTTTGAAAGCAGTTGAGATCTAGAGTATCCCTGGATGTTTGACTCTCCGGAAGACTTCATGTTCCTATCAATCTTTACGGCCAAAGCTTGAGCATCAAGCAAGGTGGTTGGCTCTTTGTCCCTGATCTGGTATTGGACTTTGCCACTTAATGCTTCTATGTAGTAGTCCAACAAAGAAGCTGCAGGAGGCACATAGGTTTCAGGAATGGAATTGGACAGCTCCATGAATTTAGCATTAAATTCATCCATAGTTTCATTCTCGGTCTTCTTCATACTAGTTAGAGATGCAACTAAATGTCTAGGTTCTTTTCTGCAACCAAACTTGTTGAGGAAGGATGTCTTGAATGCCGCTATGGTGGCAAAAGAGTTGTCAGGCAGATTGTCGTACCAGGTCCCTGCCTTACCCTCCAATGATAGGGCAAAAAGTGTCATGTAAACATCCTCATGTTTATCAGCTCCCCTGACATGAGTACTACACAACTTTGTGAAGTTTCTAATATGTTGTTCAGCAGATAATGAGGCATCAGTGCCATTGAAATTTGTGATTTTATCAATAGCCTTTTCGGGAATATCGTGAGGTTGACCTGGTATCTGAGAAAAGTTGAGTTGAGTAAAGAACTCACCCATTGTGGAAAGGAAACAGTTATTATTTTCAAATTTTGTTTGATTTTCTAGATTTTCTTGAAACAAAGAGTGGATGTCTAAAATAGATTCGGATCTAAGATTTTCAAGAATTCTACGAGAAGCAAGCTTGTTCAGTCTCCTCCTATAAACCTTTTCAGGCTCAGGGATAAAACTAAGCAAGCCTTCAGAGTTTCTTCTAGTTGAATACCTTGATGTGTTAACTGACAGTGGAGTCGCCAGGTGAATCCAAGTCTAAATTCAGAGAGTGATTAAACTAAAAAACTTACCAAAGTAAAAAGGTGAAGTGGAGTCGCCAGATAGATATGAGAATCTATCAAAAGGTAAGATAAACTAGAAAAAACTAAGGTCGTCCAGGAACAAAAAGATTTGTCCCCGGCAACGGCGCCAAAGATGTTGTCCGCCAATATGCACACCAGCAGCGGAAATCTTTCGAAAGCTGTCTCTTCACTACAAGTGAGAGAGGTGTGGCCTTGGGGGCAAGCAATGAGCCAGGTACTGTCACCTGAATCCCAGCTCCTCCGTTTAGGCAAACTCCTAACGAAGCCAAGGGGGGTAGTCCCTAAAAGAAAAGTTGTCTAAGGCTCTTGTATTTATAGTGTTTTTAGGTGTTGTGATGCGGATGGGTGTTTTTTAGGAGTTTTTTAAATGAGAGACAATTATAAAGATTAAATATAAGACAAGATAACGCAATCCACGTTGCAAACACAAGATGAAAGATACACTTGGGCAATAAGTCAATCACTTTTCACAAAATATAACAGATAACTCCAATGTAGATATTTAAACAAGCAAAATATGAGATAAAGGACCAGTGCCTTATGGAGTCAAGAATTAAATGTGAATTGCGAAAACTTGATACAAGTGCCTGAATTGAAAGTTTGTGAGAACGTTATGCAGCTTATCTTGGTAAATTCAAAGTTTTAATTGTCTTGATTATTAGGGCTAAAACCAAGGGTATTCAAAGAGTGTCCGGAAAGTAGTTTTAAGCAACCCCTTTAAGAGACCTGTCGGGGCCTGTCTGGAATCACGGCGAGGCGCGCAATGCTAACCAGCCACCGTGTCGCAGATTGGGCGGTCCGGCGCCTCCCCTGAGAGCTGATTAAAATACTTTATGTCAACGCCGGTTCGTTGGTTATGGGGTGAAAGTTTTAATTAGGTTTTCACTTGTAAATTAACAAGTCTTCCACCTTTCTGAGTACTAGCCCAACCTTTTCAGGTTGGCAGAGCATACGGGTGTAGGACAGAAACCAAGATAAATTAATTAAAGGGTGTGTGAGTGGAAAATTTTATTATTAAAAGAACCTTGTTCAACCCTCCGACAGAGAGCGCTCTTGACTCGGTCTTATGACCACAGTTCAAGAGACTTGCTAAATTAACAATGCCTAATGCAAGGGATGATGCAAGACTAAAAATGCCCTCCGATAGAGGGTGCTCTTGACTTGGATTTGGCCAAGTTCAAGAGAATTTGGTTTATTTTAAGCAAACAAGAGCAGTTGTGTTGTGAAAAGCAGTAAAATAACTGGAGGAAGATGAAACCACTTGATAACTTGAAAGATATAATTAATGCTTTTAACAATAACTACTTTGCCAAATAATATGAAATAAAACTAAAACTAGTGTTCTACCATACAAATTCTAATCTACTAGGTAGGATTGATCCCCGAAACAGGATCAACCACTAGAAACCACCAATCCTGGAAACCTTCCAGCTAGCTGGATGTCCACAAGAAGTTGATGGGGGAGCGAGAAGCTACCACAAAACTATGTGGCCTTTGGGATACGATCCCAAAGTTAGCTATTCTCTGGTCAAGGATTGGAAGAGAAACAGTATAATGATAAAAATAAACTAAGCTACCCAAGAATCTCTTTCAGGTTCAAGACCCTACTCGGGAAAGCATGGGGGTAAGTAAAATATGAAATATAATCAAGATAATTTATTTGAAACAAAATTTAAACTAAGAACATAAAAACGTATATCTAAACTAGAAACAACCACAAGACCCAACACCCTTCCCCAAATGGGGAAGAAAACCCAAAAGTGGAGGCCTCCTCCACTTAAAACTTTTATTTGATAAGTACAAGTGCCTCAAGGGAAAATCCTTGAAAGGTCTTTCGAGAATGATGATACTTGGAAAAATATTGAAGAAGATATAGATTCTACTTGTTATTACAAAGGATAAGTGTATCAAAATTTTGTCATTCTTATGGCTTCTTCACTTTGTTTTGCTTCGATCCCCTTGTTTCAAAATCTTATCAAGTACTTCTCCCCCAAGTGGCCTACACAAGTTCAAGAATATCTAAACAAGGCACCCGTTAATCATTAGTAAAAATAAATCGAAATTTGAAACTACTCGAGTCTATATTTAAGATTTTAACTCTAATATGGAAAATGCATGAAAATTTGTCATAAAATGTTAACTATGGCAAAACGGACCAGCGAACAAAGTTGCTCTAAAAATGCTAGAAATGAGATTTAAGACTTAAAAATTTTTGGAAAATTTTATGAAAAATTTTCTATCTTTGAAAAGGGAAACTAGATGCAAACTTAACAAGTGCTAGAATGAGATCTAGTATGATTTTAAGCTACCCTTTCAATGTATGCCAATGATCTACAAGATGCAATAATTTAAGATCTATCAAATCAAATTGAACTACTCTAACAAACACTAACTTATCCAATTCGTTTTTGCTTTTTTGTGTGGTTTTTAGGGCACTTGAGAAGATGGACGAAAGGGCAAAGCAAGAGGGTGAAAGGGAGATCTAAGAGAATGGATCTAAGGGAGAAGAAAGAAGACAAAGGCTTGGATGAGAAACCCTTGAAGGGAAAAAACGAATGGTAAGGGAAAAACTAGGCTAGAGTAGGATGAAGTAGGGTGAATGGGGATAGGGATGCCAAAGGAGAAAAAACGAGTGCAAAAGGGAGGAGGACGAATGGAGAAGGGAAAACGAATGGAAAGGGATGGATAGATCTAGGGCCAAGGAGGAAGTAGGGCTAGCAAATTCAAAGGAAAGAAAGAACTCAAGGAGAAAAATAGAAGGCTAGAAGAAGAGAGCCTTTAGTAACAAGGTTTTAAAAGTAGAATTTTGATTGATGAGAAACCTGAGAAGAGCTCTTCCTAGCCTTCTTAAGATGAAAAGATCTTGAGATTTGTAGATCCTGCAACCACAAAGTATTAGGCCAAAACTTGAAGATGAACAAGGGTTCGATGCAACCGAGCTCTTACCCCTCTTCACTTTAGGCAACACCTAAATCACAAACCCAAACACTCAACCAACAAGTGAGATCAACAATGCTAGAATGCTAGAAATATCAAGATTAAATCAACAATTTGTATAACCAACTACTCATGTCCATTTAGATCTTGATAAACTATGCATAAATAACCAACTTAAATTTATAAATGGTTACTCTATTGTACTAGAAATAGTCTTCACAAGCTAGCCATTGATCAAAATACTATGCATAATCAAGAGATGGGTTTAGAGAAGATGTCACCTCAACAAGAGATGAATTCACACAAAAGATTGAAAGCTCATGGACCTCCAAAGTCGAAATCTTTATTGAAAATATTAAGCCAAAGCATATTACAAATTTTTGCAGAGTAATCTTGCATCAAAGTCTCCATGAGATAATAACCCAAATGGGCCTCTCTTTATAGTAAAACTAAACACCTAAACCCTAAATCGAATTGGTGGTGGGCAATGAGGTCGATTTCCAATCAATGGGTGGCTTGGAGCAAGAGACTAGCAATCAAAGTCGAGTTAGTGTTTGGTATGAAGGAATAGGTGGCAAACTCGACTTGGGTGGGCACATAGGTGGTATCACCAACCAATCACAAGACTACAACAAGGAAGGGCGTGAGGGTAATGGAAGGTGCGAATTGGAGGAAGTGGAGCCAAGTGGAAGGGCGTGAGCTTTGGTGGGTGCGAGTTAGGGAGTGGTAGGCACTAACTAAAGTTTAGATGAGAGCTAAACCCATTTGTTATTGTATCTAACCAATCCCCAAACTCCAACAAGGATCTAACACGAGTTCAAAGGAGATTGACGTGAGGAATTAGGGGATTGCGAGCTAGCTTGTGAGGGAACACGTGGTAGGTAGTGGGTGCAACTCGAATTAGTAGAGGGAGCCAAGCCATGAGTGATTGGTGAGTCATGAGGGCGCCCCTCTCTAACATAAATGCTAACCACCAACCCATCTATCAACTGACACATCACTAAGTCGAATTATGCATGAGGGAGGGCGAAATTGCTCAAAGAGATTCTTTGCTGGTGACTGGGTGAGTGACTGGATGGGCTTGGAGTTGATTGGAATCTTCCTTAATGCTCATCGCCATGTCATTTAGCCCTTTATTTTAATCAAATTGATTAATTTTGGAGAGATTTGGATTATCTCAAAAATAATCAATTTTATTATTTTAATTAATAATTTCTCTGTAAATGACTTTTCAGAGAAAATATTAATTATGGGGCGGAATTGACATCCGAAAGTTGGGTTTAGCTGCTCCATGGGTCATGTGTGATTTTTGGCTTATGAAACGAGCCATCAAACACTGAAAACGGACCCCGGATGACTGACATATTACAGACTCAAATTTCTCTATTTAAACTATAGAGAAATTTAATTAAAATTCAAAAATAATTAAATAATTAAAAACCCCAATTCCGACGCGTCCGGTAAAATTTTTTCGAAATTTTTTCTGGGGGTCCTAGAGACCTAGGACATGACCAAAACCTATTCTAATAGTGTCTAGTAGGTTTATACATTATAGTTGGACCCTAATAACCCCCCATGGCCAAATTTCCAAAATCGGGCATTCCAGCTTTGGAGGAAGCGGGAGAAAAACCAAGAGATTATATTTCGCCTGAAGCAAAGTATAATCTGACGGTGAAAAAACTCCCTGGAATACCTTAGTTGTTTAATCCAGTCATGGGAGACCGAGCCACTCAGACCCTACTAGCACACTGATACAAACCCCCATGGGGCCATGGTCATGTCGACTCAAAAACAAAACTGGCTAGCCAAAACTGGCTAGACCCAAATATAATGAAACCCAGATACTCTGGAAGTGAACACTGATGTGTTCCAACACTGGCGGCTCAATAAGGTTTCAACTATTGTACAAATCAGTTGATAACAGAACGGAGTCTCGAAAGCGGTGTTCAACACTACACCAACACAGATGTAGTCTAACTGGTGCTTTGAGGTCTCTTCCCAGTGGTTCCCGCGTCCCCAGGAAGAATTTGCCCACTTTCGACTATATCGATCAACGCCAAATTTCCGTTGGTTTTCTCGGGAATTTATTTTATTAAGTTGAAATGGAATTAAATGTGAGGAAATTAAACAAGCTACAACTGCTTCTGGGTATCCCACTGGTGGGTAGAGCATACACAGTGTAGTCAATAGGTTCGTTCCAATTTTATTAATTTAAGTGATGAAAATGAGAGCCATTGACTCTCCGATAGAGAGCACTCTTGATCCGCTTTATGGTGAGATTCAAGAGATTTTATGAACAAGTGAAATACTAAAGTAAAGTAAATCTAAGCAACTTAATGAGATAAAAAAGGCTCTCCGACAGAGAGTGCTCTTGATCCACTTTGCAGTGAGATTCAAGAGACTTTATGTTCTTTTTAAATAGTTTATATCAAAAAATAAAACTAAGCAACTAAGACAAAAGTAAAAAGCTCTCCGACAGAGAGTGCTCTTGATCCACTTTGCAATGAGATTCAAGAGACTTTGGATTCTTTTTAACAATTTTATATTAGAGGTAAATCTAAGTAAAAAATTGAAATAAACTAAACTAAAGCTACACACTTCAAAATTGAAACTAGTCTAACAATCCTATTCTGCTCTTGCAGGTATAAAGCAAATAAATAACTCAAAGACGTTACAGGCTTCCCCCAAATGGGGGAAGAAGGGTGTGGGAGCCTTTATCCCACTTGCTCTTTATTAATACTTTGTACAAATGATTTGGTGTTGATCTTTTTCTGAGAGCACAAGGATAGAAAGGGGATGAAGAAAGGGGGAAATTAGAAGTTTCGTGTCCTTTAGATTTGCTTTAATCCCTTCTTGGTTTTTCCTTAGACTTTGGGCTTCTTTTGTTTGGCCTTCTTGCTTCCTTGTAAATAAGAGCTTTAGACAAAGAATGATTAGTGGATTAGTATTTGTTAGTTATAAACCAAAATACAAACTAGATCAAGCAAGGATGGAATATTTGAAAAGCAATTAAGATCTAGATATTAATAAAGTAGATCAACAAAGAATGTAAACTTTGAAACTAAGATCTACCAACAAGGAAGAGTGAAAGGATTGATAAGATAATGAGACTTAAAATAATGGATCCAACTCTAAGGAGAGCGAATGCACTTGAATGATGTGAAACTTTTTAGAAGTAAATCCTAATGCATCCTGACAAAAAGATCTTAAAAGATAAGCTTTTAAACCTATGATCTATTGCATGCACAAGAGCGAATGCATAAAAGATTGAACCTTGAAGCTAGATGATTCGCTATTCTAACCAACAAAAAGGGAAAATAATTTGATTTTAAGTTTAAAGGTTGAAAAGAAGGAACCAATCCCAAGGTTGAATAAACTGAAGGCTTGCAGAGATCTGCAAGACAAGATTAGAACAATGATCACTTGTTGAAGAGGAGAGAATCCAACTTAGGTTCGCTTCCAAACCAACTTGAGAGATCCTGTATCAAACATTCATACACTTGCAAGAAAAAGTGGATTAAATCTAGAAGATATCAATTGCTAAGAAAATGTGAAGAGTATTTTGTATATCTAACTACACATACTACTCCTTATTCTCTTAATAACATATCAAAAACATTCAACTCAAAGCCTATGAATGAATACCTCTACGGGCTCTGTTGTCCGCCGAGATGCACACCAGCAGCATAAATCTTCCGAAAGCTGTTCCCTCACTACAAGTGGGGAAGGTGTGGCCTTGGGGGCAAGCAATGAGCCAGGTACTGTCACCTGAATCCCAGCTCCTCCGTTTAGGCTAACTCTTAACGAAGCCAAGGGGGGTAGTCCCTACAAAGAGTTTAACTATGGCTCAATGTGTTTTTTAAATGTTTTTAATGTGTGATGATGCGGATGGGTGTTGTTTAGGAGTTTTTTGAATAATGAAAGACACAATGATACTTTGAATAAGACATAAGATAAATGAGCAATCCACGTTGCAATTTAAGATACGAGATACACTGATTCACAAACACTTTAAGAATCTTTAAGTACAAGTCACTCACATATGGAAATTAACACAAGTACTCCAGATAGATAATAAGCAAATAAAATATGAGATCAAGGACCAGTGCCTTATGGAGTCAAAAAATTGCTTGAGTGCTTGGGTTGCTTGATACAAGTGTTCGAGAGATCTGTTCGTGAGATCTTTTTGCAAATTATCTTGGTTTATTGAAAGTTTTAATGGTCTTGATTATTAGGATAAGATCAACAAGGTAAGCAAAGAGACCGGAAAGTTATACTTTCAGTGGCTATTCACGGTGAACAACTGCACTCCGGCTCCACCTCCCAGAATAGCACTTTAAGTATTTATCGAAAGGCAATGCCGGTTCGTTGGTTGTGGGGTGAAAATTTTATTATGTTATAGAAGTTTATCAGATATAACACCTTTCTGAGTACTAGCCCAACCCTTTCAGGTTGGTAGAGCATACTGGTGTTAGATAGCAACAACCAAGATAAATTATTATGGGGGTGCGAGTTGAAATATTTTAGGATTATTAAAGCACACAGTTCAACTCTCCGATAGAGAGTGCTCTTGACTTTGTCTTATGACAAGGTTCAAAAGACTTATTTAATCTATATGCCTAATGCAAGGGGAAATGCAAACTTTAAAATGCTCTCCGACAGAGAGTGCTCTTGACTTGGGTTATTTCAAGTTCAAGAGACTTTGTTCTTTATTATAATAGAAGCAGCTTGCGTAAAAGAAAAGTGCACTTTCTGAAGTAAAATAAGTGATAAAAGATGATAACAAAAGTACGCTTTCTAAGGCCAAAATTAATCAACTAACTAAGAAATGAACAACAAAGTGGGATCAACCTCCGAATAAGGTGACCACTAGAACCACCAGTCCTTGAGAACTTCTAGCTAGCTGAATTTCGACAAGGAGTCTAATGGGGAAGGAAAAGCTACCACAAAATAATGTGGCCCTCGGGATGAAATCCCAAGGTTGCTAACTCAAGTCAAAACTTGGAAGAGAGTTTAATCTAAGTACAAAATTGAACTTTAATCTAGAAACTTGAAGTAAAACTTAATCTAAGCATGCATGAAACAAACTTCCCCAAATGGGGAAGTAGAAAAGATGTGTGGGAGGCCTTATCCCACCTAGCGTTTTTATTGAATGAATTACAATTTCCTTTGGGAGTTAAACCCTTGAAAGGTCTTTTTGAGAGAAGCAAAAATAACTTAGTGAAACAAAACTTGAAATCCCTTGATGGCTAATACAAAGGAGATTGGTTTTGGTTCTATGATTTGGTTTGAATCTTCTCCTTGAATGTAAATTTGCTCTTCTTTGAGTATTGTTCTTACCAAACTTTCTTCTCTTTCAAAAGATCCACACAAGCTTAACTCATCTCAACAATGCACCCATTAGATGTTAGTAAAAACAAACTTTGAAACTAGGAGTAAAGAACTAAGATCTAATCTATATGCAAACAACTTTTTCAATGCAAGCTTTTGAGATTATAAAATGAGATTTAAGCTATCCTAATGCTACTTTTCAAAACATGAAGCCTAAAACTACCTTAAAGATCCAATCTACAAACTTTAATGAACAATTGCAAAACTTAGATCTTGAAATTAGATTTAAACTATAGCAAAAGTGCAAGATCTAAATCATGAAAAAATCCTAACACTAAACAATCTTACTCTTTGTTTTTGTTATGTGCTTTTGTAGGTGGATGGAGAGGAGGACGAAGGCAATGAGGGGAGAAGACTAGGGGAGACGAGAAGAGAAGGAAGAGGAGGACGAGAGGAGGAAGAAGAGAAAAGACGAGAGGAGAGGAGGAGCAAATGGAAGAAGGAAGCTAGAGAAGACGAGAGGGAGAAGGAAGAGGAAGATGAATGGAAGGAGGAAGAAGAGGAGCGAAAGGGAGAAGGAAGCTAGAGGAGACGAGAGCTAGTTGAAGAGAGGAAAAAGATGGACTTGAAGAGGCAAACAAGAAGGCAAAAAACCAAGCAAGCCGAAAACTTAAGGAAAACTAGGTAGTGATCTCAAACTTGGAGAAAGAAATAGCTTAAAAATCCACAGTTTGGATGGGTGGATCTAGTAACCAATTTAAAACTTTGTTTGAAGAATTTGATGAATGAAGCAAGATCTCCCTGTTTCTTAAGCTTATAAGGTTGAAATTCCTTTGGCCATAAGCAGAGTGAAGATGAACCTACAAAAGATCTTAAGACCTTGGAAGATACCTGCAAGACAAATATGCTCAAGCAAAAAGTATAGACTTATAATTGCATGTGCTAGATTGTTAGCTTTCTTGAAATATAGATCTAAAACTTGAAAATCCTAAGCATATGAGTAATACACAATATCACCTTGATTTAGGATGATGTATGGCCACCAAGAGCCTCCACAATTTGACCTCCAAAGTCACAACTTTATTAAATGATAAACAAGTTACAATTCTTCTAGAGTTTCTTTGCTAAATAATCCATGAGGAATGAGTAAAAAAGCCCTCATTATATAACAAAAGACAAGCCTAAGCTACCCTAATTCGAATTGGCATGATGGAAGCCAATGGCACTGTTATCACACAACTTGTAGTTGCCCCTAGTGGTATCCCATCCGGGACGGTAGAGGAGTCAGGCAACTAAAGAGGTGACCTAAGAGATGCCACGGTTCCCAATGCAGGTGGGAGTCACGTCAATCGAGGCACTCTTCGCTTTAGGTCAAGGTATAACTAGACCAAGGGGGAGACCCTATACCCCAATCATAGTTGATTGGACCCAAACAAAGGTTTCTAAGTGTAGGTAAGTAATGAGTTACGGAAACCAATGCAAGGCTAAGTGGACCTAAGGTTTAAGGTATGGTTGAGGGAAGTGTAAGAGATTATTAACGTTTCAACCTATGTATGGTCTAGGCCACATGATGGGGTATGATGAAAAAGTATAGTACCATGTGTTTACACAAGTGGGTCTAGTTCTCTTGGGAAGTGTGAAGTGATTCTAGGTAGGCCCACAAGGTGAAGTTGGATGTGAGGTAGGTACTATAGGTTATATGTAGGCTAGATCTATGAGTTGAAGTTGATTTCAAGGATACCCATGTGCTAGATCTAGGACTTGACACCAATCCCAAGGAGTGCGACTTGCTTGATGATGGACTAGTGCCTTGTTAAGTGGGCTAATGGGGTCAAAAAGTGTGTCAAATTGTAGATCGGGACACCTAGAAGCCAAGTCAAGTGGGTTGAGTGAAATCTAATGGTTGGATCTTACTAGATCTAGGTTTTTTAAGTGAGGACCCTAAGTGGACCACAATCCCTTGAAACAAGGAATGCAATCCCCAAGGCGGATCTTGACAAAAGGACAGTATAGACCTAGGTTTCAAGGCATGGGCATTCCAAATCCACGAATAACTCAAACACCCACTTCCTAGAAGTGGACCAACTCAAAAAATCAAGGGGGTGCGATTTGCTCAAGGAGGGTCCAAAAATGGGTTTTGGTGGACCAAATCAAGTCCAATGGCCACCAAAATGTAGATCCGGGATGTTAGTACCCCGATCTATGTTCCTTCAAAGTTTCAAGTGAATCCAATGGCTAGATCTTAGTAGATCTAAGTTTTAAGATGCCAAGAAGGTCAAAAAGGGGGTTTCAACCCCTTAAAACATGGAGAGATGTCCACAAGGTAGTTTTCACCAAAGTAAAGATATGGGTATAGGTTATCAAATGTCTAGATGTCAAATCAAGTGGGATCTCACCTACCCATGTGCTAGATCTAACCCAACAAGCTTCTCTTAGGAAAATCGATTTAGGTTCAAGAAGGCTTTTTGCATTGAAAAGTGTGTCAATTTTTAGCCAATCACCACCAAACTATAGATCCAACTAGGGGTGGATCCTATAGAGGTGGGTTTTTAATATCTTTTCAATTGCAAGGCTAGATCTAAGTAGATCTAAGAAATACCAAAATTGGGGTTTTGATTTAATTAGGGTTTTATGACCAATGAAGATAGAATGGATGAAAGAGGCACATACCTTGTAGATCTTACCTCAATTGCTTATGGCCACCTTGCAAGTTGATAGCATTCTCCTATGTGTATATTCAAGAGTGAGATCCAAGTGCTCCAACCAAATTGCCCTTCTCCAAGATAGCCAAATCGTCCTCCTCCTACAAGACAAGATCAAAGAAACAAGTCAAGCAAGATGATTATGAAAATGGTAGAAAGATGTAATAGAAAGCATCAACTATGTCACGAAGATACAATAATGATACTCCCTGTCACAAGATCAACCCAAGAGAGAATATGTGGATCCCTCCAACAATAACCCTCAAAAAGTCGCCCTCCTCTCTCCAATTCGACTTTCCTGTCAAAAGGTTAGCAAAAGCACCAAAATCCACAATGATACATAGAAGAGATACTGTATATTCAATATGCAAGAGAATCCACAATGCAAGAGAGATGTGCTCCACAAAAAATCTTCTATTCCAATATTCCAGAGCTCCAAAGGTGCCTTTACAATGAGAGGCTCTCTCCTTTAAATAGGAAGGAGAGGCACCAAAACCCTAACCACTTTTTGAATGAGTGGCTAAGATTAAAAGATACAAATGTCTAATCAATGGTTGAGATGAGCTCAACAATGAAATACATGGATCACTAATAAAATATAATATAAGTGGACAAAATCGCCCTATAAGAGGGGAATCCCACCAAGTCATGATGACAAAATATCATAAGAGGCTTATGGTGGGTCCAAGGGGTAATTTTATCCCTCCTTGGTCAATCCCCATAGCACAATAACCAATAAATAATCATGAAAGTACCAAATCGTGTCTCCATAGTGAAGTCGTGGTCCTCAAAAGACCTCAAAAATCCACAAAAAGTGCCATAAGTGATGGATGCGGGCCCCGATGAAGCTGAAACTGCCGAAGAAGGTGTGGAAGGTCCCGATCTATCATCACTGATCATCCCATGCCATAACTTTGCCTCAGTAGCCCAAATCGATTTCCTCAATAGCCATTTCTACCAATCCTGAAATGCCTCGGGAAGCGTGAAACTGCCCCAAACAGCCTCCTGGAGTGCTGGCGCTGTCAAGGTGAGGGCACCAATGTGTCCGGGAGGGGGGTAATATGGTAAAAACAAGTGGCTGGACCACCCCCTCCATCATCAGCGCCCTAGGTCAACCGGATAAAAATCACATCTGCTCCGACAGGGCCTCCGACAGACCAAAACTGCACTAGGACAGCCTACTGAGGCTAAATCATCACTGTAAGTGCCTGGAACTGAAAACAAACTGTCCCATTGGACTCAGAAGGTCCAAATCCATCCAAGATGTGTACTCATACACCATATGAATCTCTGCATGATCAAAATAAATATCCAATATACCGGATCAAGGCCAATAATAATGCGCTGTACATATACAAACACTGCTGTAACCCCAGAATCATCATCATAACCCTGTAGCTGCTGCATAGAGTCATCATGTATGTATACATAGACCATATATCATCTATCCATATCATCATAAGGTCCAACATCTCATGTCCTATGGTCCTCCATGGTCAAACTAGGTCTAACCAAGACCAAATATAACTCAGATCATCATCAATAGCTGCTGCAAAGTGTCAAGGTTAATATATGCTCTACAACTTATTCAAATAACAATTATAACACAGAGTAATCATGACTGGCGATCTAAATCCAAATATATAGTGTCGTTAATTATTATTATTACTCAGACTAGACTTTCAGGATCATACTCATTTCATAGTTGTGATCAATTTGCTAGTGAAGGGTGAAGGTTTAAATTAACTGGCTAGGCTAAGGGATGACTTAACTGTCTTGACTTTGTGACACTTTGACAAGGGAAAGGGAATACACCATAGTATATACTGAATGAGCAATAACACAGGGAATGGCGGTGTCTCACAAATGGATGAGTTGTTTAAAGAGGGTTTATTCACCTTCACAGATGCGCACAATCCATAATACAAATAAGGCCAGCAATTGTTTAGATATAGCATTTAAGTTCCATTGCTTTTGGGCCTGAAGTTTCCATAGCCTTGATCTATGTGTGTTTATAAACACATTGCATAGATTTACATTTTTTTTTAGGCTTTCTGCTGCAGGTGTGTTTTTAAGGCACTTGTTTACCTGAGCACTTCTAGGTGTGTCAAAGACAGCTTGTTTACCTAGGTATTTATTTTCCAAAAGATATAACATTTTATTTTCATTGCCATGTTCATTTGGCATGTCTCTCATTCATTTGTGTTTAGAAACACATTGCATGAATGGGCTTTTCATACAAGATATAGCATTTCATTTTTCCATATTTTTGTATTCATGGCAGCACTAAAAGTTTCAGGTTTAGCCAACACAACTTTAGTGACTAGGGGGAATTCACAAGGAACTCCAACTCACCATAGGTAAGTTTTGTCACCAACTCAGAGCCGAGACACAATAAACAGGGAAGCTCATCCAATACAGAGGCTACAGTGGGGAAAAGTCCTCCATGCCACTAGTCAAGTAGTAAGTCAGGGTGATAATCTAAAAGGTAGGCCATGGATGGATGAAGACAAATGAAATGATGGAGCCAACACTAGCAAGCCAAAGTATGGTGTAATGATCACCTCTATTCTCCCTAAGGAGGGTATGTACCAATGAGTATGAGTAGTGAACTTCTAAGTCTGAGTAGGGACAATATAATATATATAATAGATCAACCAGGTCCATATATCTATATGATCGCCAGATCATGACACTAAATGCTAAGACATGCTATAAGAATAAGTATAAAAGCAATCTAACCATAACACCACGATATACCTGCTGAGTCATATACCTGAAAGCTCATCAACCTGTACCATCATCTGTCCTCTGAGACTGCTGCTGTAACTCTGGGCACTACTGTCTGCTCTGTACCAATGGTATAATGGCTACATCGGTCATCTCTCTGAGTGTCCTGAAACTCAGTCATGGCATGGGGAATACAACTGTTGTCCACAATCTGATAGTGATCCAATATAGATGCTCATCTCATCATCTCAAAGTAAAGGAACTGGCTGAAATGTGCTCTGGAATCTAAAAAATAATGTATGGTAGCCCGGCTACTATATATGTGATAACAGGCACCTAACACAAGTTGAATTCCCAATCTAAATCTCAATCAACACCAAATCAAGCCAAGCTTTGGAGTTAACTCCACCAAACAAATCGAGTTGCATTGAATGAGATGAGGAGGTGGCCTCCACCTAGGCAAGGCGCCCCTCATCTCCACATTGGAAGTATCTCCCATCTAATAAACATATGCCAAGTGGAAAACTCAAGCTCCAAAGGAAGTTGACGTGAGCATCTAGTAGGTGGCTTGGAGTTTAACCAATATTCGATTGCAATCTTGGTAGTTGAGAGTGGGAGGTGGCCTCCACCTAGGCAAGGTGCCCCCACCCCCATTAAATGTAACTCAATCACCAACCAAACTCATTTAATAACCATTCCACATCACTAATTCGAGTTTTGCATGCATGGAGGGCGAATTCTCTTGGAGTTAATCACTGTTGGTGACTAGATACTTGACTGGATGAGGACTGAGATGATTAGAATCTTCATTAATGCCCAGTGCCATGTCAATTAGCCTTTTATTTTAATCCATTTGGATTATTTTGGAGAGATTTGAATTATCTCCAAATATCCAATTTTTAATATTTTAATTAATAATTTCTCTGTAAATGGCTTTTTTGAGAAATTATTAACTATGAGGCTGAATTGACATCCAAAACTTAGGATAGACTGGTCCGGGGATCATGAATGATTTGGTGGTGATTGGGTTAAAATTAACACACTTTTCAAGACAATATAGCCCTCTTGAACCAAATCGCACTTCCTTGGAGAGGCTTGTTGGGTTAGATCTAGCATGTGGGTAGGTGAGATCCCACTTAATTTGCAATCTACACACTTGATAACCTACCCCGAGACTTTTACTTGGGTGATTTCTACCTTGTGGGCATCATTCCACATTTTAAGGGATTAAAACCCCCTTTTTGAACTACTTGGCACCTTAAAACTCAGATCTAGTAAGATCTAACCCTTGGATTGACTTGAATTTCTAGATCCACATAGATCATTGCCTAAGCTACTTGGATCTACAATTTGGTGGCCATTGGACTTGATTTGACACACCTTATCCACCTTTTAGCCCTCATGAAGCAAGGTCGCACTTCCTTGGGTGATTGAGTTTGCCCACTTCTAGGACCTGGGTAGTTGAGATTTCAGTGGATCTGGAACGAGCATACCTTGAAACCTATATCTAGAGTATCATTTTGTGACAATCTGCCTTGGGAGTAGCATTCCTTGTTTTAAGGGATTGTGGTCCACTTGGGTCATTTCATGAAATCCTAGATCTAGCAAGATCCAACCACTCTATCTCAATTAGCCCACTTGTCTTGACCTCTAGGTGTCCCGATCTACACTTTGACATATCTTTTGACTCCATTAACCCATCCAACAAGGCACTAGTCCTCCTTAAGCAAGTCGCACTCCTTGGGAATTGAGTCAAACCTTAGATCCAGTAAGTGGGTACTTCTAATTTCAACTTAGATCCATAAATCTACTCATTACATATCCTCTAGTGCTAATTGCATCCCTTAATTTAACCTTGTAGTTCCACTTTAAGCCATTTCACATATCCCAAGAAAGTAGGACCCACTTGTGTAAGACATGGTACTATACCTTGTCATTATAACTAATCATGTGGCCTAAATCATACATTGGTTGAAACACTAATCATTTCTCAAACCACCTTCAACCATACTTTAATTTCTAGGTCCACTTTACCTTACATTGGTTTCCGTAACTTACCATTTACTCATCCCTAGGAACCTTTGTTTGGGTCCAATCATCTTTGATTGGTTATAGGGTCTCCCCCTAGGTCTTGATTTATCTAGATCTAAAGAGAAGAGTGCCTCGGTTGGCGTGACTCCCACCTTGCATTGGGAACCGTGGCATCTCTTGGGTCACCTCTTTAGTTGTCCATCTCCTCTACCTTCCTGGATGGGATACCACTAGGGGCAACTACAAGTTGTGTGATAATAGGCACCTAACACTAACTCGAATTGCCAATCTAAGTCTCAATCAACAGTAAGTCAAGCCAAGTTTTGGAGTTAACTCCACCAACAAGCTCGAGTTGTATTAAATTGGGATGAGGAGGTGGCCTCCACCTAGACAAGGCGCCCCTCATCTCCACTTTGGAAGTATCACCATGCAATAATCACGTGCCACATGTAAAACTCGAGCTCCAAGAAGAGGTTGATGTGAGCAAGCTGTAGGTGGCTTGGAGTTCAACAAATATTCGATTGCAATCTTGGTAGTTGGTAGTGGGAGGTGGCCTCCACCTAGGCAAGGCACCCCCACCCCTATTAAATGCAACTCAATCACCAACCAAAACTCATTTAATAACCAATCCATGCCATCAATTCGAGCTTTGCATGCATGGAGGGCGAATTCTCTTGGAGTTAATCACTGCTGGTGACTAGATACTTGACTGGATGATGACTGAGATGATTGGAATCTTCATTAATGCCCAATGCCATGTCAATTAGCCTTTTATTTTAATCCATTTGGATTATTTTGGAGAGATTTGGATTATCTCCAAATATTCAATTTTTTATATTTTAATTAATAATTTCTCTATAAATGGTTTTTTTTAAGAAATTATTAATTATGAGGCTGAATTGACATCCGAAACTTAGGATAAACTGGTCCGGGGATCATGAATGATTTTTGGCTTAAGGTTGGAGCCTTCAATCACTGAATTCGGATCCTGGATGACTGACATATTACAAATTGAAATTTTTCCATTTAAATTATGGAAAAATTTATTAAAATTTAAAAAAATTAAAAACCCAAAACCGGAGGACTCGGTAAAATTTTTTCGAAATTTTTTTTGGGGGTTCTAAGGACCTAGGACATGACCAGAAACCTATTCTAATAGTGTCTAGTAGGCTTATATACATCAGTTGGACTCTAATAACCCCCCATGGCTAAAATTTTCAAAATCGGGCATTCCATCTTTGGAGGAAGCGGGAGAAAACCTCATCGATTATATCTTGGCTATAGGAAAAGTATAATTGACAAGGGAAAAAACTCCCTGGAATACCTTAGTTGCTTAATCAAGTCATGGGGAACCGAGCCACTCAGAATCCTACTAGCACACTTTATTACAAACCCCGTGGGGCCATGGTCATGTCGACTGAAAAACAAAATTGACTAGCCAAAATTGACTAGGCACAAATGGTGGATCATTTGATACACTGGAGTACAAACATTCATCATGTTTTTCAAATGGCGGCTCTTCAGATAATCCAACTATGGTACAAAATAGGTGATAACAGAGTCCAATAGACTTTATTTGCCCAAATTAACCCTAGCCAATCCCTAAAAAACAAAAAAAATGCAAAAATGAGAAAAATCGGACTCAAGTCCGCCAAGCCCATGGATTCGCTCAGGAAGCGTTTTCGGGTGCGATTTTTTTTGCCCAGAATCTCTCCGGAATCGATCTGGAAGTGTCAATTCCAGATCGATTCCTAAAATTCCAGGGATCGTTTTTTTCTCAAAGGAATCGCGAATTGGGATATCGATCCCGGGAGGGATCGATGACGTATCGCGATTCCGGGATCGATTCCTCATTGATTCCTCCGGGATCGCGAATTGGGAGCGAAGCGGAGGGGGGCTAGAGCGATTCCCCGCAGCTTAGGTCAAAACGAGCCTCCCCACGCCAAATTCCGCCTCCAGACGACACTTTTATTGCACTTTGAAATTTCCAATTAAACCATTAAAAAATGGTCTAATTTACGGAAAAAATTATTTTTGTCGAAATGAAACGAAAGGGAAAAGATATTCGTAAGGGAAAAGATGTTAGTACTAATCCGCCAAAGAAATTAGTACTAACCCACCACGCTCTACCGAAGTACCGAAAGGGAAAAGATATTCGTGGTGTAGTAACTAATTTAAACATTTTTCTATTCAGTCTTTACTTTTGATAAACGAACTTGGCATTGCTTTCCCGAAGTATGCTCTCGCCGTCACATAAAGGGCTTTGCTTGAGTACGTGATCGGATGATCAGAAAAGAGATTCTTTCACTGTAGTAATTAGCATAACATTTTTCTTTAGTCATTTATGTTTTCTGCAATAAAAAAGGAAACAAACATCCAGTCGCCAACTCAAAGTATGCTCTTTCCCCTTGCGGGCATTTGCTTGACCATGTGGGAAATTAGAAAGAGTTGTAACTACTCCTTAATTCTTCACATCTATATAAAAACTCATACTAATAAAATTAACTACCCTAAACATAGTGAAAATCCGACATTCAGACCTTAATTATTGTGCAGGGAAATTTCTTAGGAGAAGCGGGAACCACTGGGAGGAGACCTCAGGGCATATAGTTTGTGTTGATGTATATGTAACTTCGGAATGTATTTCATATATGTATATTGTATGTACTCCTATAGAAATGGTATTATTCCTCTATACGGAAGTGTCATAATTTATATTGTAAGTGTCGTAACTTATACTTGATGGGTTATTAGACCACCTTGTTGGGGTCGGCCCTGTATAAGTCATGTGGGTCGAAGGGTTATTAGACCACCCTATTGGGGGTCGGCCATGTGGGTCGAAGGGTTATTAGACCACCCTATTGGGGGTCGGCCCAGTCAGCATTATGTTATGTGGTTAAGTTCGAGCCTACATGATTTATGTAAAAGGCAAGTCAAGTCAAGTATAAATAGAGTGCGGGAGGCACTCTATTTCATCACTCACTTCTCACTCATGCACTCAAGGAGGAGTGGCACACTTATGGAGGAGGAGGATCTGCTGCTAGGATATGTCTATCTCTCATGTTTGGGTTGTATCATTGCTCTATCTATCTCTGAGGAAGTTATTGGGGTTTTTCACCTTTATGGTTTTCCCCAAGTAAACTCTGTGTCTCTTGTGTGCTTGCATTATTGTGTCCATGATTGATATGCTGTAGATTTGCTGTACATGTTGTTCTCTTAGTTAAGATCCTAGATCAGATTGAAGTAAATTCTGAAAATTTAACAGTTAGGCTACACCCTTGTTGGTGTAGTGTTGAACACCGCCCTTGAGACTCCATTCCAACCCACACGTATTCGTGAGGAGCCACCTTTAGTTAACTTCCGGACATTACTCCTTGTGCCTCACGGTATATCTGGAGCTCCCCCTTCCTGTAATCAAATCCCATCTCATAATAAATTAAAATTGACCAAGAAGCACTTGCAAAACATTTACAATTCAACAACACGCATTTTTTTACTCCATTTTGGCGCTGATCTTGTTTACAGTATTTCAAATTTTTATCAGATCTTATCTTGCTCATATCTATCTTATGTTGTTGATCGTAATTTATATTCTGCAAGTGATTTTTGCTTTCAGTTAAATCTTATTCAAATCTCCTAAAAAACTTACCCATTCAAACTAAATCGCTTAAATAGCCTTAGTAACTCATAGGGACTACCCCCTTGGCTTCGTTAGGAGTTTTGCCTAAAAGGAGGAGTCAAGATCAAGTGACAGTACTTGACTCGAGACTTGCCACCCAAGGAATGCACCCAAGTAGCTTGAAGATTTGTGCTGCGATAACCCCCGGGTACGTGTTCCGGCGGCAACCGTACTTAGATTAGAGTCATACTTTTCTTTTTGCATCTCGCTTTTTATAAGAGCCGTCTTAGTGCTCCCACTTTGTATTGACATCATGGTAGCAAATAGTCCCATTGAGCTACTTTTGTGGTCATTCGTTGGACATTAATAAAATTATCTTATCTCATCTTATCTTGATTTAATATCAGAATTTTTGTTTTGTGCATGTTAACAATGAGACCTGAACATTAGGTGGATTGCATAAAGTTGTTTGTTGCCTATTCAAATTTTGGAGAATAGAAGCTAAAACAGAAATGTAATTTTCAGAGGTATTATTATAAAGTTTTCTTTGGTTGTCCCCAAGGATCCTTCGTCTAAGCATTGCTCTATTGTATCAATGTTGATCATGAATGGGGTTGGAGTTGATGGATGCCCTTGCTTTACTCCAATGATAATGTCAGTTTTCTGTCAGAACAATCTCTTTGTTCATTTTCACTATAACTTTTCAATATAGTGTTTGTATTGCTTTCTGATATGCTTTAGTGATTTCTAGCGCCTGCACCCTTGCCTTGAATTGGATTCTTGAACCTTCAAGTGTGCAATACACATCTGACTGTTTCACTCGGTGCTTGTAAATACTGTGCGCTCTCCACTTCTAACTGTTTTACTTAGTTAACCCCAAGGGTTAGCTCAATCAGTTGAACCATCCACCTAATGCATGTTGTTGACAGGGAGGCCGAAGGTCACAGGTACAAATCCAGTTGAGTTCCTCAGGGTTACCATGTGCTATTGTGGCTGGCAGTTGAGCGATGCTACAAAGGGATATTCTGGGGAAGAAGGGGGATCCCATCAGGTTTTCTCTGGAAAAAGAGTTGTTTCTCTTGATGCTTATAAATAATGTGTGTTCCCTACCATGCTAATGCACAAAAGCTACTTTCAATTCTTAGGTGCAGATTCTACATGAGAGGTGTTTTCATATCAAAATTTTGGAGTAGATACAAGCCTGTCAGATTGTCAGTGGACAATTCCTTACTCTGAAGTTTGAAGTATGAATGGTATAAATAGGAAACTCAGAATACTTTTTAAACCTGTCAAATATGAATGGGAATAACTAGAAGCAGAAGTTAAAATGTAAACTCTAGCTCTAACTTATTTCATCAAGATGGTCATGTTTCTCCTGTTCCTTGAGATGCTTCTAATTACAAAATGAAAGAAATGTGGAGCAGTTACTGAAAAACAATATAAGGAAATTTGTTGAGGAAGAGAAACTGCATGCAGTCGTCTTGGTCACAGGTGGAGTATGCACATATTTAATAGGTGGGAAGTTACAGTTAGTGCTGGTGGACAAGCATAACTAGTATTTGAGAGAAACTGCAACGGTCAGCTAGCAGGAAGTACAACTAATGAATGACAAAAACACAACCAGTGGAACACAAATTTAATCCATTAGTGCATGGTCTTTCATTGGAATATCCACATACAGTAGCAATAAGAGAGGCTCAATGGGTGAGACCTACCTAAGATTCACACTATGATTGAGGCTTCAGATTTCTGTACTATGACAATATGTGAATGAAGAGAACAATTATGCTCAGCTTCTAACAGTGTCATTTTTTCCATTGAAGAAAAAAATATGCACAGCTTCATTGTAGGTTGTTATTGATATTCATTCTATTTGGCAATGTAATCAATATCTAATCTGTTCCCGTGGAACTGTCACTCGAAGAATTGATAGTCATGTCGTTTATCTGTGATTGTGTTCATGTATCAGGTGAAGCATTGATTGCACTCAAAACGGCACTGAAGGATTCCAAGAACTCGCTCTCTACCTGGGATCCATCTTTAGTGGATCCATGCATTAGTTGGTTTCGTGTCAACTGTAACAGTGATGGCCGTGTTACTTCCTTGTAAGTGATTTCTTTTAATTTTTGCAGTCCTTATTGGGATCTATAATACTGCTGTATGTCTTGATAAGAGTATTCATTCTAGTACTTTGTTTGAGAGATTAAAGAATACCCTCTTTTCAATCATTCAATGCTTCTGGAAATGGCATAGTTATATATTCACTCACAACATGTGCATGCTGCAAAATATTCTGCTGATCACTTTTGTTGATCATGAATTAGACTGAGATATAGACATTGGTATGTAGGAATTTGGAATCCATGGGATTTTCAGGGGTCCTATCACCTCGGATTGGAGATCTAAAGTACCTGAGTACAGTGTATGTTGTTTCTTCTTATCCTATTATGCATTGTAATTCCAACCTATGGTTCAGTTTTGGTCTCGTGCAATTATTCAGTGTTTAGATTGTACCCTGATTACAAGTTAATATTTGACATATGTTTGCTGTATGTAGCCCAAACAGGTATTTTATAAATTTATACATCAAACCATTGGATGTCTTTTTGATGTCATAACCAAATGCAGGGGTGCTTCTTCAAAGGACCCTTGATATTAAATGTATTACTTCAGTGGATTCCTTAACACAATACCTTTTGTCGTTAAGATAGACCAATAGTAGTTATTACTCTTTAGAGTGTGTTTTCTTATGCAGTTTCTATTATTTATCCCTGGAAATGGCAAACCTAAAGGTAAATGTATCACAAAAAAAACGAAAAATTATGAAATGCAAGATGCTGGTTTTGATTTCCACAAATTATAACCATGGGCAAGATTCATAGATTGCAAGTGCCTTTCTCTTCCCCGTCTAGCATGTCATTTCCCACTTAATCCTCCTAGTATATGGGGGTTCAGAAGAACAATCATCCGTAAAATTAGGAGCAATATGTTATCCATGAAGAGTGAGTCGTGAACAATGTCCTCAATGGTAACAGAGGTATTTTGTGGCCTTTACTATAGTAGTAGGAAAGTTGACAAACTCAAATATTTGATTAAGCATGCATCTAACAAAGATCTTTTGTCATACTTAGGGTGATGTCTGCATATATTCTGAGAAATTTTGATCATCTGCAACAATTTAAGAGGCTGGATGATTTTTGTGAGACATTTCACTGAAGCTTTGTGAATATCTAGGGCCTCCAAGAGACTATGGAGACTCCTCTGCTGTGGAGAATTAAAACCCCAGGTCTCAAATGCAAAAAAATATCTAGAGAAATCTCTGTTTTGGAGAGATTAGGGGCTTTTTGAATCTATAGGGCCTCCAAAAGACTACAGAGACTCCTCTGCTGTGGAGAATTAAAACCCTAAATCTCAAATACAAGAAACTATCACGCCAAGTCTCTGATTTGGAAAGGTTAGGGGCTGAGATTCTTCACAAAGTACAGCAATTGCAAAATGAAATAGCAGAGAAGGACAACACTTTTGCAGTTCTCAAACCAAATCCAAGTGTGCAAAACAAATACTGCAAAATTCAAGCAGCTTCGAACATCTCCATCTGAAGGAATACACCTTCTAATGAGGTATTAGACATAAAAAAGAAACAAACAGAATTTTTCCTCCAACATGAGAACTTGAAAATGGTGATATGGCTTACGAACAATCCATTGAAAAGTAGGTTGAAGAACACAGCTCCTGGGTGCAGGTGGTTAAGGGAAAAGTGGCCCTAACAATTGCTGAACTTTCAATCCAAACAAACTGTGAGGAAGAAAGATAAAGGCAAGTGGAGTTCAACCTTCGGGTTTGAGCCCTCTTGAAGCTCACCGATCCCTTGTAGGATTGCTATTTTGTCTTACATGAGAACTTGAGTCTTGGAGACTCCTCTGCTGTGGAGAATTAAAACCCCAAGTCTCAAATACAAGAAACTATCTAGCCAAATCTCTGATTTGGAAAGATTAGGGACTTTCTGAATCTCTAGGGCCTCCAAGAGACTATGTAGACTCCTCTACTGTGGAGAATTAAAACCCCAAGTCTCATATACAAGAACCTATCTAGCCAAATTCCTGATTTGGAGAGATTAGGGGCTGATATTCTTCACCAAGTACAGTAATTGTGGAATGAAATAGCAGAGAAGGACAACAGTTTTGCAGTTCTTAAACCAAATCCACGTGCACGAGAGAAATACTGCAAAATTCGAGCAGCTTCAAACATCTCTATCTGATGGAACACACCTTCAAAATGAGGACATAAAAAATAAACACAGAAATTCTCTTCCAACATGAGAACTTGAAATGATAATATGGCTTACCAACAAACCATTGCAAAGTAGGTTGAAGAACACAGCTACTGGGTGCAGGTATGGGAAAAGTGGCCACAGTAATTGCTGGGTTTTCATCCTGTTACCCCCTTATATAGCATGAGGTATTTGATCCAGTTGAAGACCCTTCTATGCAGGTTGCACTAGGAGCATGGTGGCAATTGAGCCATGCTTTGTTATATGGAGGTCTGTGTATTAGCGATGGTCAATCAGTTGGCATTTTCCTTTAGATGAAACAGTCGGATGCAGGACTATTTGATAGAGTGCTTCATATGCACACTTGCTTGTCTATGGTTGTTTCCCCTAGAGCACATTACCATGGTGGGATTACTTCTTATGGTTTATTATTGGTATACCATGGTTAGATGATGGGCATTGTCTTCCTAGTTAGCATCATCATATCTTGTGTGGAGGCTTGCATCTAGCACACGTGGTATTTAAGGGGTATTTTGAGGGTCTTGCATAACATTGCTCACACCTTTGATTGACCCTTAGCACATTTATGGAGAGGAATACCCATCAACTAGGGGTTTTCCCTAACTATTATTGGTTATCTATTGCTCCTAGAAGTGGCAATTTAATTATTGGCATATTCACTATGGTTCATGCTTATTATCATGGAGTCTCTCTCTAAGACATTCCTTTGAAAGCATAGATGTAATCTTCATCATTCACAAAATTCAAATCATCCAATTCATTAACATTTTTAAACATACCTGCTTTTGCAACTTTCTTGCGAAGCCATCTTCTGATATTTGAGCATGTGTCCTTGGTGTGAACATGCCAACAATCCCTGCACCTCAGATCTTCTTCTATATCCACCATGTTAATGGGATTCATGGGGATGGGAAGACTTGGTGCTGCCATCCTTATATTCCTATCAAAACTAAAGTTTCATCTTTGTTGGTATTGACTTTATTGTGCTTGTTACCTCTTGAGTTGCACTCAGTTGGACTTCCAGAGAGCCGTCAGTGTTGCACACATAGTTGTGCTTTTCAGAGTTTAGAAGTTCCAAATCAGGCCTTTTCAGGGCCTCGTTTTTAAATTTTTAAAACATGTCCATGCCCCATGGGGTTTGTAATAAAGTGTGCTAACATGGTGGTATTTTGAGTGACTCGGTTCCCTAGGACTTGACAACCAATGAAGGTAATCCAAGGAGTTTTTTTCCCATTTCAATTATGCTTTTCCTTTAGCCGAGTATAATTGATGAGTTTTTCTCCTGTACCTCCAAAGCTGGAATGCCCAAATTGGTGGTTAGGCCTTGGGGGGTTATTAGAGTCCATTTTCTAACATATATAAACATTCTAGACACTAAAATAAAATCGTATGGTCATGTACTAGGTCCCCCTAGGAGTTTGAGTCAATTCCGAGAAAAAATATATATATATATATATATATTTTTTTTCTGCAAAATTAGGCCATTTTTTAATGTTTTAAATGGGAAAAATCAAATTGTGATAAAGGTGTGATCCGGAGGCAGAATTTGGTGTAGGGATGCTCGTTTTCACGCTCAGAGCGTCCTCTTTACCCTGGGACCCAGTCTTCCTATGTTATGGGCGATTAAATCATCTCATGGAGCATTTTTTCTTATCGGGCCTACAAAATGGCATTTTAATGCTAATGGTGCGACAAATTGCACCAATAATATATATATATATATATATATATATATAATAAAAAAGATAATGGAAATGTGCCAAACGAGTTGGCATATTATTTCTTATGGTGGGCGACTTAGTTAAATCATAAAACATGTGTTGTAAATCTCAAATATATCATTTAGAGAGTGCGCCCTTCTCCATCTATTTGATTGTGATTCCCACAAGGTTGAGCTGCTAACCATGTTTAGATGTGGCCAATCCCTTTGGGATTGACTCTTAATCAACGCTAAATCAAAGGAAGCAAGTCAACGTGATCTCAAACTCTAGATATGCACCCTCTCTCTATGTTGGGCGACTTGGCTTTATGGCATTTCGTGATTGGTTGTGATGATACCAAGGTAGGGAGTGCCTACCTCATTGAGAGGTGGCGCATCCCCATTTATTTGGCCACCAATCAATCCATACATCAAGGATTCGACTTATGGTTAACTCCCTCCTCAAACTAATGCGCCCTCTCTTGGATTAGCGCCCCCACATGCATGAAAAACTCTATATAAGAGCAACTCTTCTCCATTGTAAGAGATTTGAAGGTGGAACCTATGCTCCTCTGTTGTACATCTTTTTTGTGTTCTTGAGAATAAAGAGAAGGCTTTGGAGGCTACATTGTGGGCTTGTGTCAAATGTGTGGATGTTTGATGTTTCAAATCCTGTGGAGGTAATCTGTGTCTCTTCATAAAATATTGCTTATTGTTCGGATTCGCACTGACCTTTGAAGGAAATTTATTATTTCAGTAGGGTAAGGAATAAAATCTATATTTTGTTTCTCATTATCAGTCATATGAAGTATTTTTGAACATTATGCATGTCTTGTTTGAATGTCTATGTTTAATATCTTTTATAGGATTTATATCGGTGCCATTTAATCCTCTTGTCCAAGGTTTTTTCGTGAAGTGTTCTTGCAAGTAACCGGATCTCATAGAGAAGGCATACATGGCAGTTTTGTTGATCTCTGGAATCGTCTCAAAGGAAGCTTAGTCCCTCGCGTGTTCACTTGCATGTGGTCTCCATTCGCCCAATCTTTCTCACTCAAAAACGGGTAATCTCACCTTCGTTCATTCTATCTCAACATTTTCTTGGTTACTTGTTCTATATTTTCTAGATCTAAGCAATACTATTAATATTTGAAAAAAGTAGATCTAGCGTTGTTTCATTAATGATATCACAATATTAAAGTCTAAATCATATTGTTCATTAGTGAAAGACCTTTTCCTTAAGCTTGCATCTAAAAATTTGAAAGATCTAGATTAGTTAAGGAAGAGTGATTATAAAGATATATCTAGCTCGTTAGGCTTGCACGATTTGGCTTGCAACTCGAAAGAGAGCAGCCAAAGATCCTAGCAAGACAAGCTTTCTAGCTTGTTTTACTAGTTCAAGTTTTCATTTTTTTGTTTAATCATTCAACCCATAATTTTTGCATTATTTGTATCAAGAAATAAAACAAGTTTAGAGTGTTTTTGAGGCCTTTTCATAATTTATTTGTTCGCTGGTATGTTTTGCATGCATAGCAGGTTTGTAATTAAAATTTGATTTAGAGGCTTTCGAGGTCATCCGGAAAGTAGTTTTCATTCGCTAGTCAATCTAGTCTTTGTTAGGCAATTTTGTAGTATTGCCAGAAGCACTATTAAAGTGTTTTGGGCCATTTTATATGATAAACTAAGCTTGCTGGTCCTGTTATCACATATATAGTAGCCGGGATACCATACATTATTTTTCTTATTCCAGTACACTTTTCAGCCAATTCTCTTACATTGAGATGCTGAGATGAGCATCTGTGATGGATCATGATTATATTATGGACAACAGTTTTGTTCCCTATGCCATGACTGAGTTTTAGGACACTCAGAGAGATGACTGATGTAGCCATTTAGCCATTCATGTAGAGCAGTCAGTATTGCCCAAAGTTACAGCAGCAGTTTCAGAGGACTGATGTTGGTTCAGATTATGTGCATTCAGTTATGACTCAACAGGTATATTCTAGTGTTATGGTTATATTGCTTTTATATTCATTCTTGTATCATGTCTTAGCATTTAGCATCATGATCTGGCGATCATATAGATATGTGGACCTGGTTGTATCTCTATATATATTATATTGTCCCCACTCAGACTTAGAAGTTCACTATCCATACTCATTGGTTTTACCCTCCCTAGGGAGAATAGAGGTGATCATTCCCACCAGTTCCAGCTTGCTAGTGTTGGTCTCATTATTCACTGTCTTCATCCATCCATTACCTTCCAGTTTGTTTATTACCCTGACTTGCTACTTGACTAGTGGCATGGAGGACCTTCCCCTGCTTTAGCCTCTGTGTTGGATGAGCTTCCCTGTTTCTTGTGTCTCGACTCTGAGTTGGTGACAAAACTTGCCTTTGGTGAGTTGGATTGTAGTCCTAAATCATTCTGGTCAGTTGTCCCGATGTTTGGCATTGGTACGAAGTCCCCCTAGTCACTTAAGATGTGTTGGCTAAAACTGAAAGCTCATGTACTACTTATTGGAAACTTATGTAAATTCACCCATGGAAATTGTAAACTCTAGAATGTGTTTCTCAACACATGTGAGTAAAGGGAAAGAGCAATGAAACGCTATAAATACTCCTTGAAGAGTATAGGAAAGGTCCAAAAAGCAATGGTTCTTAAACTCTATATCTAAACGATTGCTAACCTTATATATGTATAAACATGCCCTAGATGCAAGCTGCAATTAGTTGTGCTTCTTAGCACACCTGAGATCCGAAGGGTTATGTAGGCCAAAAAGGCCATGAAGTGAAATTAATGGATCATAATGAACTTGGATCATCTATCAAAGTAGACATGGTGCCTAAGTTGAATAAACACTCTTTAAACAACTTACCCATTTGTGAGACACTGCCATCCCCCGTGTTACTGCTTGTCCAACATATGTTAGAGTGTGTATTCCCTTTCCATTTCCAAAGTGTCACAATGTCAAGTCAGTAGTCATCCCTTAGCCTAGCCTTTTAATTTTTAGCCCTCACCCTTCACTAGCAAATTGATCACAACTATGAAGTGAGTATGGTCTTGAAAGTCTGGTCTGAGTAATAATAATAATTAAAAATCTTATATATTTGGTTTTAGATCGCTAGTAAATGATTACTTCTTGTTATAATTGTTACTTGAATGAATTGTAGAGCATGCTTTAACCTTTGGAACTTGCAGCAGTTTTGATGATAGCCTGAGTTATATTATTGGTCATTTTGACTTGGTCAAACCTAGTTTGACCAAAGTCAAGCACAGGACATGAGGTGGATAGACCTCAGATGATGCATAGATATGATATATGGTCTAGTACAGGTCACCAGATGGTTCTATGCAGTGGTTACAGACCTATGATGATTTTTTTTTTTAGCACTTTTATAGATTATTATTATTTGGTTTGTCGGGTATATTGGATATTTTATATGATCATGTAGAGATCCATGGGGTGTATGAGTACACACCTTAGATGGATTTGGGCTCACTGAGTCCAATGAGACAGTTTGTTTTCAGTTCCGGGCAGTTACAGTGATGATTAGCCTCAGTTGGGCATCCTAGTGCAGTTTTGGCTTGTCAGATGTCATGTCAGAGCAGAGGTTGGTTTTGATTGGTTCACCTAGGGCGCTGTGCATGAAGGAGGTGGTCCAACCATTTGTTATTACCATATTACCCCCCTCCCAGATAGACCGGTAGGCTCACCTTGACAACGCAAGCACTCCAGGAGGCAGTTTGGGTTGTTTCACATTTCCCGAGGCAGATAAAAAATGGTAAAAATGGCTACTGAAGGATTCGATTTGGGCTACTGAGGCAAGGGATTGGCATGGGATGAGTTTTGATGATGAGTGGGATGTCTTCCACACCTTCTCCAGCAGTTTCAGCTTTCAGTGGGGCCTACACTCATCTCTTCAGCACTTTTTATGGTTTTCTGGAGCCTCCTAAGGCTCACGACTTTCCCAGAGGAGCACGATTTGGTGCTTAGATTATTATTTTGATGCTATTGTGCCATGGGGATTGACCAAGGGTGCTAGATATTGCCCCTTGGACCCACCATGAGCTTTATCTTATGTTTTACCATTGACATTTGGTGGGACCCCCTCTCCTAGGGCGATTTGGTCCATTGATGTATTATATTGTTATATTGATCCATGTACTTTTATGTTGAGCTCATCTCAACTATTGATTAGATCACTTTGATCTTTTAATCTTAGCCATCCATTCAAAAGGTGGTTAGGGTTTTGGTGTCTCTCCATCCTATTTAAATGAGAGAGCTTCTCATTGTAAAGTGACTTTTGGCTCTGGATTATTGGAATAGAAAATTATTATTGCATCTACTTGTCTTGTGGTGGTGAATGCTTTTGGAGTTTGACTATTTGTTCTTCCTTTGCACTGGGTTATTGGAGATTATCTTGCTATCATTTTTGTTCCACGTTTTCGCATCTACAGGTGGAGGCCGATTTGCTTCAAGGAGGTCGCATTGGTAGGGGAGACTCTCCCTGCTTCTTCTTTGGGGTTTCTTCGTCGGTAACAGGGAGTATTATTGTCTTTGTACCCTCTACTTCATGTTATCATTTGCTTATGCCTGTATTTCCTCCATTCTTGATCTCACTGATTGAATCGATTTCCTTGGTTTGACAGGAAGAGGAGGGCGCATGTGTGGACTAGGGCATCTCATTGTGGCAAGAAACATCAACAATCTCTCATTTGATCTCTGCGGAAACCAGTGTTATAAAAACCGGCCCCGAACCGGCTAAATCGGTCAATCCAACCGGTTCCAAGGGTTTTCCGGTCTGACCGTTTGATTCAACTTGTTTTTGACCGGTTATGTACGGAACTAGCTGGTTTCCACCAAGAACCACTCGGTTCCGTATGTTACCGGCCAGTTTTCTCAAACCGGCCGGGTTCCGTATGGAACCAGCCGGTTCCATACCGAGTCTTTCTAGGGCAAAAAACCACCTTTTGAAAAAACATTTAATTAAAAAACCAAAAAATTTGGGCACATCGGCCACATCTGCTAACCTAATTACCGTACAATCACTATATATTGATGCGGGGACCCTCAATTGCAATCACGATTCACAGTCAGCTTTGGATTTTTTTAGGTTGAGCATACAGATTACGGAGTCAGGGCAACAGAGCGTTCGGGAGTCTGAAATCGAATCTCAATTGTGGACCATGGCACAACCGAATTTTGGTTTTATACACTCTTACTTGCTATGTACATGAGAAACTTGCAGATTTGTGTATAATGGTTTGAATTCACATGGATGCACATGAATATATATTTATTTTTTGAAAATATGAATATTTTATGTAATTTTGCTCAACCAGTTTTTTGATCCGGTTTTTGTCCGGTTTCGGTCCAAGTCTGGGTCCTGGGGTCAGTCCGGTTTAACCACCGATCCGGTTCTGATAACATTGGCGGGAACATTCCTCAACAACATGGCAACCTCTTCCATCACTCAGGTATGATCTCAAGGTAAGTTTCTCATTCCATTAATTTATCCATCTGTCATTTAATTCAAAACCCTCATTTTAAATCAACTAAAATTCTTTGGAAAATTCCCATGATCAAACCCCTTGATCATTTGGCAAATCCTTTCTGGGTATTGTAGATCGAGCAAATCCCAAAGTGGGTTCTTGAAAACGTCTTACTTGGGTGATGCCATAGGCCCAAATCCCAAGGCACTGATCTCTCCAAGCCCTCACGACTTTCCTGGTTTGCCCTGTTTTCATGTGGGTTGATCCTTGTTTGGTTGCTTGTGCACTTTGACATTGTCATATCCCTTCATCAAGCATAACTAGAAAGCCCTAACTGTCAGATCTACGTTTTGGGGTACTTTCCCTGTTTTAAGGGTCACATTTCCCAAGGCAGTTGATTTTGACCATTTTGAACTAGCTTTGAATCCTTGAATCATACCTAATCATAGAATCACTGTGTGTTATCTATCCTATCATTTCACAACTTTCCTAAGCCTCCATAGTGGTCCTAATTCCTTAATTCTAGGGTTCCATACCTATCACCTTATGTACTTCACTTGATTGATTTGATCTGGTGATTGGGTTGATCTCTTTTGTCGGGAGTAGATCTGGGTCTCCCCCTTGCTATCTTGGCTTTGATAGCTAAAGCGAAGAGTGCCTTAGTTGGCGTGACAACCATCCTTTTGGGAACTAGGGCTCTCTTGGTTCACCACTTTAGTTTCCTGTCCCCTCTACCATCCACCTTGGATCCATCTGTAGGGGCAACTACAAGATTGGTGATCCATTTTGCATGCGTAGCAGGTTTCAATAATTAAAAGCTAAAAAACTCGGATTTGAAAGCACCCAGGATCATTTGGAGAACCCCCTTCAAGCACTTTCATTTTCTATCTTGTACTGTAAATTGACTTGTTCCCTAAGGATAAAAGGGCAAGCAGTAATTCTCCAATTCCTTGATTGTAATAAAAAAATAAAGAAGCTCACAGGCTATTCCAGCGCCTGCCCCCATCTCCCAGAGGGGGATTCGCGTCGTTTTTTTTTATTTTTCATTTTCTTTGTTTAGATTAGTTCCATTTAAGCTTTAGTAATTAAACAACAACACTCAAGCACACAACGTCCTCCAAGGACCATTTTTCAATCTCTTTATCTTTTATGCTTATGTGTTTTCAACAATACACTTTTTCTTAAAATAAATCCTAAAATTTATCCCCTTGTTTTCGCGAAGTACTGCACCATTCTTTGGTGTGTGGAAAAGAGACTCCTTGGGCGTAGCATAGTCTTAACCATCTACTTCACACTTTTAATAAAATAAACCAACGCTCGAAGCCTAAAGTATGCTCTTGACCGTTGCAGCATAGTCTGAACAGTTGGGTCAATCAGAAAAGGGTGTAGAGCGCTTAGTCTTAATAGGAAAATCCAATCAAATATAACTTTACGAACTTGGGAGGTTGTGTGGGTGTACACCATAGAGTCAGAAGGCTACTTTAAGCAGGTTCATCCTCGCCTTGTTGGACACTTGGTTAAGCCGCAATAGCACTCAGTTCAAGAGGTTACATTTCTTTGGGCCAAACCAAGAATTTACCCACTCCATCTATACCCATTAATAATTCTAAAATATACCAACAAGCCTTTGCAATACTTTCACGACACTACACAACAACAAATCGCATTTCACATTCTCGGCACTAGTCTTTTATTTTCCATGTTTTAAACTTCAATTATAAAATGTCGTGAATGCTTATCTATCATGTTGTTAATTAATTGTTTTAATTTGCAAATTGTGCTTAGTTATTATTTTTTTCCATTTCATCTCATTAACTCCTAGATTAGACTTTTAATTTGCTTTTATAGTTAAAAGCCTTAGATTAATTTCATAGGGACCACCCCCCTTGGCTTCGCTAGGAGTAAGCCTAGACGGAGGAGTCGAGTAATCAGGTGACATCACTTGACTCTGACTTGCCCCTAAGGACACACCAAGCGGCTTGAAGGCTTCCTACCGCGTTCCCCCTAGGTGTGTATTAGGCGGCAATAGTGCTCTCCAACTGAACCTTCCTATTCCGAACTCTTGACATAGAAACTTGGAGTTTCTCCACAGTTTCTGGCATTTTTGTCATTACATCCACAGCTGGATTAGTGGAATTCATTGTCATGGGCTTTGTCTCAGCTTTAGAACTTGATGCCCTTGACGAACTAAACGAGTCAACCTTCTGTTGCCATGTCTTTTCTATATTTAGTAATTTGCTGCCATTTCTTGAGCCTCCTTCAAAGTCTTTGGACTCTTCTCCCTTACACAAAAACTAAATTGTTTGTTAAATGCATCTATCTAATAGATAAGAATGGTCGCACCTAGAGGTGTGATGTCTTTATGAAGTTTTTGAACTATCCGATCAACTCTCATATTTATCTCATTAACAATCTAGTTCTCATTTCTTTTCGCCCTATTACCCTTTGAAAATGCAATGGCCATTTCGCATTTTCATGGGTTTCCTCTTTCATCGAGCACAATATAAGACCCTTGGAGTTCAATGACAGTTATAGGATGCGAGAGAGACACATGGAGGTTATGCAATTTGTTCTGTCTTACTTGAACCCCATTTGTTATCCAAGGCAAGGACAAAGGTGTGGAGGAGCATTGGTGACTTCATGGAGGTTTTTCAAAGGAACATTTTATCATGAGGTTCCACTTGGGCACACTTTGACACACATTTGAGGTAGGATTACATAGTTTATGCTATATGTGTTGCATCATTTAGAGCTATGTTCCTAGGTTGAACTCAAGGTTTGGGACCAATTAGATGGAAGATGTGAGCAAGAACCAAACCTAATGGTTGAACACCTTACCTTAGGAGGTGTCCAAGGCATGATTTATGGCAAGGAAAGGATGAAAAACATCCCACGGAGAAAAAGTCTTGCCTTGTTGGTGTTCCAGAGCATCATAGTAAGCAAGGGGATTACAATTGAAAAGGTTAAACACCCTCTTCAAGTAGATGACTCATGCATGTTGAAGATGAGAAGGGGTGAGAAATAACCCTAATGGAGGAGTTTCCACACATTTGGAGAGATGTTTCACCTTTTGGGGGTAAGGACACATTATTTGAGGCCTTTTCTACATATTTGGAGACAAACACTTTGCATGAAGATGCCACGTGGTATTGATGACATGATCAAACCCTAAAAAGAAAGGGTGTTTTTCTTATGTAATGATAAGTGGCATTATGGACCCATTCTATGCACTCTAAGGAAAAAGGAGAAAAACACCCCACATTGGAGGAAGCCCAGAGTAAGACATGTGTCAAGGAAAGAGGACAAAGGAGGAATGTCCTAGCTTAGAGTGATGCCATGTGACAATAGAAGTACTTGTTTGGTCAAAGAAGGTCTCTTGATGTGGAGCATTCCACTTAGTTGTTAAAGAGAATGATGTTTGGTTGTTTGGTGATAAATCTACCCCATAAAGGAAGGATGCCCTCTTTTAGAGGGCATTTGAAGCATGTTAAAGGGGCATTGCATATGAATCAAGGCATATGGACACACATTTGGGGACATGAATTAAAGCAGAGGTTGACACATGTTGACTTTGTAATGAAATTAAACTCTACAAAGCACTATAAAGAGGAGCACCTTATTTCTAGTGTTTTAACTCATTTACTATTATTTTAGTCATTAGGGTTTGATGTGAAAGTTATAAATAGAGAAGCGATTCATTTGTTTAAGGCATGGTTGGAAGTGTGGGAATTCCCCCTCCAAGCTCTAGTTGAATATCTTTGGGACAAAGAAGTTAAGGGGCATTTCAATGTGAGGTGCATATTTCTTTGTATTTTCATCGATGAATTTGATGGCTGAAATTAGTTGTACAAATCTGCTGTAATAATCTTTGAAGAAGGGCAAGTTTGCTCCAATAAGAAGACACTAAGTTTGAGGTGAAACCTTCTCTATGCCTTTCTGTAATCATTGTTCATGTAAGTGATATTGCTGCTGTAACCTTCTTGTTAAGGCTGTTTTCACTATCTTTTATTTGATGTTTGAGCTAAGAAGGTTAGCGTCTCACTTGTGTTGACCTACAAGTGCTCATTGTAGGGTGCTTGTAAGGGCTTAGGTCCACATTGTATTGTTTGCCTCCCTTCCCTCTCATATATATAGAGGAAAGAGAGAGTCCTTCTTGTTCATCATTATCACACTCTTTTCTTTGTACTTGTTTCCTTGGAGATATTTCGTAGGGTTCATGAGTTCATGGGGAAACCCTAGGAGAAGCTATGATCACACTCTTTTCTTTGTACTTGTTTCCTTGGAGATATTTCCTAGGGTTCATGAGTTCATGGGGAAACCCTAGGAGAAGCTATGGAAGGGGAAGAGTATGTCTTGGTTTGGAGCTAAGTCACAGGGTTTATTGTATCTCAACCATGAGGTTTGAATTCAGCCAAATTTCAGAACAAGGATAAACATTCATTCAAGTTCATCGATTTTGAAAGATAAAACTCGTTATTCCTTGGATTGTTGAGCTTCATTCATTGTTTTATGGATTTCCCTTACCCTCTACCTTGGATTGACAATGGTCAACAGTGGATGGTTAGACTCTATGTCATGTATTCTTTCCTTGGTGTGTCATGAAGGTGGGTGGACAATGATCCACCGTGAAGCAAAGGGTGATTGATGGCTGGTCTTCAACTTAATTTATATATCATTTGTTATACTCTTCATATATGTCTTGTATCATGTTATAAATTATAATATAGTATTTATTAAATGCTTTTTATATATATATTAAATGTTATTTGGTTTTAATATATATAAATATAATACAATTATATATGATATGTCGATGGCACGATGGAGAGGAGAGGTGTGACAAGAGGATTAGGGAAGAGTTATAAGGGACAAGAACAGACGGGGAGGATGACAGACGGGAAAAGGATGAGGCGTGGGAAGGGTAAACCAAGATACAACCAGGGGAAAACAACCCATGGGCAGAGAGAGTAGGCCTGCAGCCTGTAGGTAGGTAGGAAAGGGAAAGAAAGGTCATGGGTAAGGTGAAGAGGGCCATGGGCAGCAAAAGGAGGTCTGCAATCAAGGGAAAAATGGCCAGGGGTAGGGAAGAGAGGGTCACTGGCAAGAGGAACAAGGATCTTGATCCCTAGGGGTAGATGAGGACCGTACAAACACATATTTGATTCGTGAAGATGATTTTTTCATTGATTGAATAGGATTCAGGAAGAGTGGTGAGATGGGAGGCATCCCATTTGGCTTTGAAAAGGGCTTGACACTTCTTTTTGTAGATCCAAAGCACTAGCATGTATCTAACAACATTTACCATTGCTAGACTCCTTCAAGAGAATGGCCTCTTGATTGTATTCCCTTAAATGTTGATGGAGAGGGCAAAGTCCAAACAATCGTTCGATCGTTAAATGCTAGGTTTTCCAGTGTTGAGAACGACTTGATGACTTTTCCAATGGAAGGTCATTGGGTAAGAGGAGACTTCAATGAGATTCCAGTTGCTGAGGGTTTGCACACATCAGAGCTACCTTTGAATATGATACTTTGATCGAGCATGGGATGGACGTAGAGGACTTGGATATGGATGAGAGCATGCTTACTTAGGTGGATCCTCAGGTAGATGATGTACCTACTCAGGTTGTGGATTTGTCTATGACACAACTGGAGGAACAACAAGATGACTTCGGTTTTTTCTTGGTAGATAATAAAGGGTACTTTGAAGGATGCATGCACCTTGACTATAAAGGAGTCATTTTGTATTTCCTACATTGTATGCCGAATGAGGAATTGTTCAACAAGTGGACCTTGTTGAATTGGGAAGCCAAAGGAATCTCATTGAACTTGTATTGGGGGCTAGGTGCGAAGTATGTGTGCTTGTTGTTTAACTTTGATTGGGCAGCTTGTCATATCCTATAGTTTGGTACGGGAACATTGCTAGTTCTATTGCTTATGCTCAGTCTTGGAAAGCAGATTTCAACTCTAAGGACCATGGTTAGTCCAACTATCTGCTTTGGATAGAGTTCCTCCACCTTGTGGTAGACATTCGTTTGTTTCTAGGTTTGCTTACCCATCGATTTGGCAAAATTCTTATCCTAGATGGAAAACATAATTCCTTTAGAGATTCTCTAAGGGTTTGTGTTGTGGTTAACCTAAAGCGAAAGTTACCTACCTTTATTTTAGTTTGCACTATAGATGGTGTTAGACAACAAAAGGTTCAATACCTAAACCTCTTGAATGCATGTTTTGAATGTCGCGAAGAATATCATTTCATTCAAGGTTTCCCTCATCATTGACCCAAATTGGGAGAAGGTAAGGGTGAGGGGATGTCTCCTTCAGTTCCAGGTTTAGGTATGGGTGGCACCTCTATGGCTTCAAGGCCAAGGGTTTCTAGTGGTGTTTTTGTTGGGTCAAGTATTGGTGGAGTAGGTTGTGATAGAGCACATATTGGTGGGTTTATTTCTAGTGGATTTGGTAGTGGAGTTGGGGGAGTTCCATATTTAGGTAGGGATTCCAATAGGGGAATTGGTATAGATAAAGACACAAGGACCACTATAGGAGGGTCGAGAGTTCTAGGAGGGATTGGATGCAGGAAGATTGGTAGACGGGATTCGACTTTGGCTCCTAGTCCCTTGCAGGTGAGTGGGCGGCCCAGGAGCCCTTGGTTAGGAGACCCTCAGTTGCCGATTGAGGCATGACAGATTGTTAGTGTTAACATGGAGGTTGAGTAGGGGTGGTAGGTTAAGTCCTCCAAGTGAAAGGTGATCTCTTCGCCTGCACATCTAGACAATACCATTAGTGCAATGAACCCTCAACGAAATTCCTATAAGAATGGGATAGTTCAATCAACCGATCCTCCTATTCTTCCAAGAAAGGATTTTTGGATGAGCAACTATTTTAGTAGCCTTGGGAATCCATCCCTATTGGAATTATGGATCATGAGAGTGATGTGTTATCACACAACTTGCAGTTACCCCAAAAGATTATCCTATGTAGGACGGTAGAGGAGATAGGCAACTAAAGAGGTGACCTGAGAGGGCCTCGATCCCCAGATGGATTGGTTGTCACACCAATCGAGGCACTCTTCACTTTATGCTATCCAAGCCCCAGATAGCAAAGAGGGAGACCCTGATCTACTCCCGACAGGAGAGATCTAATCCAAGCACTAGATCAGACTATAACAAGAATATGTAAGGTGAAGGATGGAAACCCTAGATCTATGGAATGGAGTCACTACAAAGGCTTCAGGAAGATAAGGCATTAACTTAGATTGATTCAATTACAGTAACTCTTTGATTAGGAGAGGATTTAGGATATTTGTGCTAGGGAAAATGATCAAATCACACTACCTTGGGAAATGTGAATTAATATCATTGGAAAATGGTCCAAGGAGATAGATCTAAAAGGTTTAGGGATTTCTAGCACTGCTTGACAGTATCTAGGTTCACAAGCAAAGACGAGGCATCAAACAACCAGAAAAGGGAAAACTTAGAGAGGGCGTAAGGGTGAGAGATCAATGCCCAGGGAATTGGGCAAGGATTCCATTGAGGGTGACGCCCCAATAAACCCACTTTGGGTTAGGCCTAAACATAAAAACCCATAAATCGTTTGTCATGATTTTAGTTATTTGAGCTAGAGAATTTTTATATTTTGTAGCAGTTCAGGGTTTGCAGTAGAAATAGCAGCAGACTAATGGAATAGATAAATAACTCAAGAAAAAAAATGGTACTTACCTCCTGTGGCTTGCAGATGCCAGGTGCAATGATGTTCCGACCCCCTCAAAGCAATTCTAAGTTGATTTGATAGACTCCAAGATGAAATCGATTTGCCTCCAGCAACTAGTGCGCCCCCCTTCCTGCAGATGACAATCTCAATGAGAATTGATATATAGAAAGAGAAAGTAAATGATGCAAGAAGAATCAAATAACATGAACATTGATCAAAGATACAATATAAATTACCCCCTGATAATTTTACTCATTCAATGAAGAGATCCGGAGAAGCCCCACGAAATCCTCTAGTGAAGTCGCCCTCCTGCAGTGCACACACTAAGCCAGCATGTCTAGCATGGATATCTCATCAAGTAACAAGGATGTGACAAGCTATCAGAGCTACAATCAAGCACAAGAACAATCTATAACAAAGGCACAAGATTTTTTCCAAAATAATTCTTTATTGCCAGAAATTGTAATATCCCTTTTTCAAATTTTATTAAAATGCCCAATTTTTCACTTTTTTTCCCAATTTCGACCTTTGACTAGTTTTACTGTTTTGACCTCCAAATCAACCCAAATGCTCCCAAATCTTCTGTAGGAGTGTATGAATGGTATTTAGACTTGAATATCAGGTTCAAGGATGTTTTATGGCCCTCCAAATACTGCTGCAAACTTGATTTGAATTCTGATCAATATATGTAATTTTGACTAGTAATTTGTGCATCAAATCCCCCCCGGGTAACACTGCAAATGGCCTTCCAAATGCCTCCAAACTCCCACAAATTTATGAACAGAGGTATATAATGTGTTAAGTATGTGATTAAGGTCTCATATGCACCATTAATTGATTTTTATTACTGTTCTAACTCTCTCACATTCAACAGCAAAAACCCCCAATTCGACCCTTGGGGAAATGGCACTATTTCACCTCCCAATACAACTAAACTGAGTAAAAATGCTTCAAATGCTCAAGTACAGTACATGAAACTTGTAGAAGACATCCATGGCAGTATATTGATCACAAATATATTAGAGAATCATCCATCCATTCGAAATAATCAACATTATAGTGTCATACATCAATGCATTGGGGAAATGGACATTGTTTGCTCATTAATCAATAGTTTTGCATACAACTAGTGGGTATTTCGACCTGAGACTTTCTGAATATCAATAACAGAGGATATGAAGCTATTACAATCATAAATATATAATGAGAAGCTCTCTCAAGAAGCACAAGTGCTCACCAAAAACGCCCTCCCTCAAGGAGCACGAATATGCCTTCAAAATTGGAAACGGTGGAGAGAAAGTGCTGCACTAAACCAAACCATGAAACTTCCTGTAGCTGCTACCTGCAAATACAAACTCCATTAAAGCACCATGAAAGACCTGAGTGGCCTCTCCAAACACCAACTTGGATGGGAATCTTTCACCCTCGAAATTGGCTAAGGCAAGAAACTAGTCATCCACTAGCTCTCTCTTCACAAATGCAATTTTTCTCAAATCATCAAAAGCCATTCTCATTTTTCATTTCTACATTTTATAACCAACATTAGCCTTCTAAGGGTCGAAATCCTCTCAATAGATTCAATAGATTTCCATTTAGGAAATATTCCACATTTGCCACTTGTCTCCTAGTTCCAACCTTCCATCTTCTCCCAAATTCGATTTTGATTCTCTTTGGCTTCTCCAACTCCCAAATTCGCCTTCTTTGAGCCTATTTTTGGTGCTGACATGTCATAGTGGTTAGATGTCAGAGGTCAGGTCTGCAATTTGTCATAGTTGTCATAGATGCTCCATCATTGGTGTCATAGGGGCTAGGGAATCTAGCCCAAGTGTCCACAAAATTCTACTTTGACTCTTTATCTTCCATGGAGGTTACCAATCCTTCCCAATTCGACCTAAGATGCTCAATGACATGTGTTATGACTTACCAACTCAACCAAGAGTTTTCACATTCCCATTAATTTGAATTTGCAAAAGAGAGATACCATGTATTATGAAAAATCAAGCTAGTGTGGGTCCCACCACCTCCATATGTCTCCAAAACCACTTGCCACTTAGAATTTATCTTGAATTTATTTATTTACCATATTTATTAAATGCTTGAACCCCTCTAATGTCTAAATATCATTTATTAGCTTCCTTATTACCATCCCACATGTGCCCATCCAACCTAGGAAACTAGTAGGATTGATGGGATTGTTTTACTATGCACTTATTTGAATGGGGACATTACAGAAATCCAGAGCCAAAAGTCTCTTTACAATGAGGGTGTTCTCTCCTTTAAATAGAATCGGGAGAGACCAAAACCCTAACCACCTTTTAGATGAGTGGTTGAGATCAAAAGATAAACAATAATAATCAATGACTAAAACCTTTCAAAAGCATCTCCTTAAAACCATTTTGCAAATGAACTTGGACTTTTGTAATCAAAGCCCCTAGAGATTCCTAAAAAAATCCATAATTAATTTTCTGAAACATTCTAATTAACTTTAGAAACATTCGATAGGGACTACCTCCCTTGGCTTCGGTTAGGAATTGACCTAAACGGAGGAGTCAAGATCAGGTGACAGCCTTGACTCGAGATTTTCCCCTAAGGGCGCACCGAGCAGTGGCATAGATTTCTGCTGCGTTAACCAGGTGCGCGATCCGGTGACAACAATTGTAATTAAAAAATAAAAAGAGCAAGCGGGCATTCATCTCCTGCCCCCATCCCCCTAGGGGGGATCTGAGTCTTCTTTGTGTTTTGTGTTTTTTGCTTTATTTTTGCTTTAGATTAGTTTCATTATGCAATTGATAAATAAAAACAATCACATGCACACAATCCGTCCCTAGAGGGATGTATAGATTAATTTTCCTTTTTGCTTTATTTTTTACAAATTTTACGATTTTGCAATAAACGCTAAAAAGAATTTGTGCCCTTGCTTTACCGAAGTACTGCACCTTTGGTGCATGGAAAAGAGATTCTTGGGATTTAGTTTAGCTAAGCAACTCACCCTTCACAATTAATAAAACTTACCAAGGCTCGAAAGATCCGAGTATGCTCTTGACCGCTGCAGCTTAGTTTGAATAGTTTGGTCAATCAGAAAGGAACTTAGAGTGGCTAGTGTAATAGGGCAATCCTACGAAGATTCAATATCAAGAAATCAGGAGGTCGAGTGAAGCTTACTTTAGAGTCAACAGGCTACTTTAAGAAGGTTATGCCTCGCCTAGTTGGACCTATTATCACATTTATAGTAGCCAGGGATACCATATCGTCATATCAGTTTCCAATATTTTTATTAAACCAGTTTTTTACATTGAGATGCTTGAGATCAACAGTTGATGAGCATTCATTCCAGAGATCACTCATACTTTCATGCAGCCCCAGAGCAGACAATACAACCTTATGCCATGACTGAGCCTCATGACCTGAGATTTGATGACCGATGTAGCCATTTTTTGCCATATAGAGCAGTATGATAGTGCCCAGATGTGTGTAGCAACAGTGTTCCAATGACAATGGATGGTTCAGATGGTATATGCAGGTATATGACCCAGCAGTTATATGGATGTGCTTTGGTTATGATTATATTGCTCTTTTGCTCATTTTGGTAGCTTAACTTGGTATCTAGTGGTTATGATCAAGCGGTGTATATATATATATATATGGACATGGTTGTTTCAATGAATATCTAAATGGTCTAATTTTCTCAGAATATGAAGTTCTTGTTTATACTCATTGGTTTCACCCTCCTTAGGAGAATGAACGTGATCATTCCCACCATTTATGGCTTGCTAGTTTTGGCACCACCTTTCACTTTCCCCATCCATTCGTTCTCTTCCATCCTTGGTTTTCCTTTTACTTACACTTTAGCTTGTGATATGGAGGACCTCCCCACTTTTGCCTTTTTGTTGGATAACTTCCCTGTTAGTTTGTGTCTCGGCTCTGAGTTGGCAACAAAACTTACCGAAGCCTTGATCCTTCTGGGCCAAGAGAACCCACTGGTGTTCCTTCCTGAGCTTAGGTGAGTTGGATTTGATACCTTGGTCTCTCTAGTCGGTTGCCCCGATGTTTGGTCTTGATTTGTGGATAGTCCCCCTAGTTGCATGAGTTGTGTTGGCTAAAAGCAAATAGTATTGCCATCATTACATGCATGTGGAAACTTTATCTTATCTTTTGTGCAAGCCCATGGAAATAAACTAAAAACTGTGCTTCTTAGCACAATGAAAGAGGGCTATGAATTTGAATGAAATGTAAATACCCTGGATAAAAAGATACCATTAGTTGTGCTTATAAGCACACAAGAAATCTAAAGGGTCATAAGGCCTAAGAAAGCAATGGTTAAATGTATTATGCTAAATCCAAAGATTGTTGGCCATGATATTTATGTAATGACTAAATTCCTCAGGGAGCGTACAGGTTGGGATGTGAGATGGAGTAAGGGACAACTAATTCTAAGTGTCCCCTAGAAACTCAAGTTACGGTTAGCTGTGCACCTAGTTACGACGGTTCTAGTAAAGATCCTCACGGAGCTAGATTCAGCTTGGATGTGAGCAGTAGACATTTGCCAAGGTTGAATAAGCACCTCTCAAAACAACTTATTCCATTTGTGAGACACTGCCATTCCCTGTGTGTTTATTATCCAACATAAGCTTAAGTGTGTATTCCCTTTTCCCTTATCCAAAGTATCACAATGTTGAGTCAGTATAGTCACCCCTTTATCCTTGCCTTGCATTTTTTCACTCTCACCAATCCTAGCAAAATGATCACGACCATGAAATGAGTATATTCTTGAGGTTCTATTTTGAGTAGTTGATTATTTTAACTTATATTTGATGTTATTATTGTTTAAACCGCCAGCGATATGCTACTTTATACTTTAAGTCTTGCTACTAAAATGATTAAAAGAGCATACTTTAACCATTTGCACTTGCAGCATCAGGCAGTTTAAGCCTGGGTCATATTTTGGTCAGTTTGACCAAGTCAACTAGAGGATCTGAGTTGAGTTGCACCAGTGATGTTTGATGTTGATGATTTATGGTCCTTATATACCCATTTGATGGTTCCATGCAGCGGACGCAGGTTTCAAATGATGGTTTTTATGATTATTATTATTATTTACAGACCATTATTTTTATTTGTTCGGGCATGGTCATGATTACAGATGATTATACAGACAGCCACAGAGTGTATGGGTACTCATCTCTAGTACATTTGGACCTTCTGAGTCCATTCAGATACTCAGTTTTCAGTTACAGGCAATTCCAGACGAGATTGTACTCAAATTATCACTTTATTACAAATTTGCCATTTAAAATGGCCTGACAACACAGTTTGATTTGTTATTTGGTTCACCTAGGGTGCTACAGAGGGAGCATGGTGTCCAGCCACCTGTTATTACCATATTACCATGCTCCCAGACATTTTGGTGCAGTCAGTTGTGACCCCAGGGTATCAGGCAGTGAGCTACAGGCATTTTATTCTTTCACAGGTGATTTTTCTAAGGATAAAAAATGGTTACTAAGGAATTCGATTTGGGATATTCAGGCAAGGAAATGGCATGAGGTTGATTTAGATGATTTGTGTGATGCATCCCACACCTTCTGGAGCATGTTACGGCATTCAATGGTGCCCACACACATTTCGGGCTTTTATATTGAGTTTTTATTATGTCATTGAGGGGGCACGATTCGGCCATGTGGTCATAGTATTGTATCATGATGAGTTATTATATGTTATTGTGCCATGGGGACATGCTAGAGAAGGATGAGTACACCTCCTAGCCCCACCATGAGCTTATGTCATGTTTTCTAGTCACTTTCATGTGGTGTGTCCCCCTAGGGCGGCTTAGCTAGTGCGCCCCCTCTATTTTTGAGTTGATCCATGTATGTATTATTTGGGCTCATCATAGCCATTGATTATCACTTATGTAGCTTTTGATCTCAACCACTCGTTAAAAAGGTGGTTAGGGTTTTGGTAACTCTCATTCCTATTTAAAGGAGAGACCCCCCTCATTGTAAATATATTTTTGGCTTTGGATTTTTGACAATAAAGAATTATTTTGGGAAAAATCTTGTGTCTTTGTCATAGATTGTTCTTGTGCTTGATTGTAGCTCTGATATCCTGTCACATCTTCATTGTTTGATGAGTTTTCCATGCTAGATGTTTTGCTTGATGCGTGCTCTACAGGAGGGCGATTTCACTGAAGGATTTCGTGGGTCTTCTTCGGATCTCTTCACTGGATGAGTAAAATAATCAGGGAGTAGTTCTTATTGTTTCTTTGATCAATATTTATGATACCTGATTCTTCTTGCATCATTTACTTTCCATTTCTGTAAATCAATTCTCATAGAGAATGTCATCTGCAGGAAGGGGGGCACACTTGTTATTGGAGGAAAATCGATTTCATCTTGGGAGCTGTCAAATCAAGTTGGAGTTGCTTCGAGGGAGTTGGAACACAGGAGGTAAGTACCTTTTGTTTTTCTTGAGTTATTCATCTATTCCATCAGTCTACTGCTATTTCTTTTACAAACTCTAAGCTGCTTTTTCTTCTGAAAATTCCCTGGTTCATTTAATTTGGAATCTTGGCAAAATATTTCTAAGTATTTCTCTTTAGGCCTAACCCAAAGTGGGTTCTCAAGGGCATCACCCTTGAGGGACTCCATGTGGCCCAAATCCCTAGGCATTGGTCATTAAACCCTTGCACCCTCTTGTTTTTTTCCTTTTTCTGGATTGAGTGAGCATCTTTCGGGCTTGTGATCTTAAACACTATCATATCCATTATCAAGTCTTATTTACAGGTACTAGACAACCTCATCTTGGTCTTAACCATTCTACTTTGGACATGTTTCCCAAGGCAGAAGAAATATTTTTCATTTGCTAGTACCTTGATCCTAGATCTAGCCTCCATACTTATAAGTCACTTGTACTTTAACATTGGATCAAATTTACATCCTTTAAGCCTCTTGATCTAACCTTAACTCATCTTGTGACTTCATCCATAGATCTAGGGTTCATCATACCTTACACCTTACGTACTTCATTCATCTGATTTGATTTGGTGTTTTGGTTAGATCTCTCCTGTCGGGAGTTGATTTATGTTTCCCCCATTGCTATCTAGGGCTTGGATAGCACAAAGTGAAGAGTGCCTCGATTGGTGTGACAACCAATCCATCTTGGGGATCGAGGCCCTCTTGTGTCACCTCTTTGGTTGCCCGTCCCCTCTACCCTCTTGTATAGGATTATCCATTTGGGGCAATTACAAGTTGTGTGATAACAAGACCCTCGGTATAGCTGTCACAACGCTCAGTTCGAAGGAGCGATTTAGAGTTGGGCCAAACAAACAATCAACCCACTCCCTTAATCACTCATCTTTTAATAAATTAAAATTGACAAACAAAGACAACAACAACATTTTCAACACAACAACAATCTATACATTACAACACTGGTCTATCATACAATTTTAGTGTTTAAGTCACTTCATTATCATGTCGTGAAAGCTATATCTTTAAAATGTTGTTGATTTAATTTATCTACGAATGCTTTGTTTCAGTAATTTCATATCCATCATTAGCTCCTACAAAGTGGTTTTCTTCATCTTGTAGTGTAGAAACCTTAGATTTTTTTTTATAGGGATCACCCCCTTCGGCTTCGGTAGGAGTAGCCAAGACAGAGGAGTCGAGTAATCAGGTGACAACACTTGCTTCTCACTTGCCCCAAAGGACACACCGAGCGGCTTGAAGGTTTCCTACCGTGCCCCCCCAGGTGTGTATTAGGCGGCAACACCATCAATTTTCTTTCTGTTTTTATCCTTAAATACCTTGCCATGCATCTTATAGTGTGGGAGGTTTCATTTGAAAAATTTGCCTTATCTACTTTATTTGGAGATTTAATTGGCTGTAACTTGCCCATGGAAGCAGACATGCATATGGTTGACCTTCCCTTGAGGGTCATGAAATGAAGGTAGTTGTTTTGGTGAGGTTGAGGTAATTTAAAGAAGCTATAGGATGAACAAACAACAAGGTAAATGGACAAGATAACTCTCTAAATCAGTGCTTGGTTGAGTTATTCTAAGCAACAAAGTGAGAAAGTAGCTTTTATGCCACTTAAGCTCATTAGAACTGTTGCCGCCGGATCGCGCACCTGGTTAACGAAGCAGAAATCTATGCTACTGCACGATGCGCCCTTGGGGGCAAGTCTTGAGTCAAGGCTGTCACCTGATCTTGACTCCTCCGTTTAGGCCAACTCCTAATCGAAGCCAAGGAGGGTAGTCCCTACAGAATGTTTCTAAGGTTATTTAGAATTTTTCGGTGAATTAGTTATGAATGTTGTTTTTAGGAGTTTTGGGAAGTTTATGATTAAAATAGTCCAAGTTCGTTTGCAAAGTTACTACCTTATAGATATGCTTTCAACAACAGAAATAAAAAGGCCACAGATAGAGATAACACAATAAGTTATGATATTAAGCAGAGAATAAATAAACGGTTGTTGTGGACCAGTGCCAAATAGAGTCAATACACGAGATAGAATAATGCTGCTGAAAGTAAATGTTTTGCAAGTGTCTCTTGGTTACTTTTAATTTATTAATGATTCAAAGTTATTTAGGGAAAAGTGGAGCTCTCGATATACCGTGAGGTACAGGGAGGAATGTCCAGAAATCAAAAGATGGTGGCTCCTCACGACAACATGTAGCCTAACTGTGCCCTGAGGTCGCCTCCCAATTGTTCCTGCTTCCTCTGAGAAATTTCCCCACACAAATTTTAATTGTTCGTAGTGCCGGATTTTCACTATGTGAGGAGTTGTATATTTTATTAGGTGAGTTATTAGCTTAAATGTGAAAGATTAAAGAAGTGGCTACAATCGTTTATGATTTCCCATAGGCCTAGGCAAGATGCCCGCGAGAGGAAAGAGCATACTTTGATACGTAAGCCAAATGTTTATTCCAAATTGTGGATGATTGTAGAAAGGAGAACTTAAAGTCTATAACATAAGTAAAGCTGCACAAAACCTATGTGTCACTTTTTGATCATCCACCACTAATCGGCAAAGCCTTTGTGTGGTGGTGAGAGCATACTTTGTGGCAACAAGGTTTTTGTGTTATTTGTAATCTACGCTTGCAAAAAATGAATTAAAAGTAAAATTAAACTTGATTAAAGTATACACCCTACAAATTAAAAGTGTGTGTGTGTTTGTTGTGTTATAAAAAATTATTCACAAAAATTTGACAAAGTACAAATCCCCCCAGGGGGGATGGGGTGTGGGGGCTGAGTATCCCACTGCTCTCGTTTAATAATTATTACAACATTTGCAAAAAGAAATGCTCCTTAGTCCATTTAACTTTGGATCTAAGGGCTTACAATGATGGAATTAGAAAGAGTGATGGAAGAGGATCTCCAGAAGCTAAAATTTGTCAAATCTGACAAGGTTTTGGCAGAATTTCCTCCTCTTTTTCTTTAGACCTGCTAAAAACCAGCAAACAAATTTGATCAAAATATGATGGCAAACATAATAAAAATAGAAAATTTGAAATTTTGTACTTCGAAGTTTTTTGGAAAAATAGCTAAGTGTAAGTACAAATTCCTAGTCTAGATCTAGTGAGAAATGAAATCTTTTCAAGGTACTTAGATCTAGATATCCAAAGTGTGCTGAAATAAGATAGATCTAAATCATAAACTTTACTAGATGTTGGAATATTTAAAACCCACATCTATGTCATTTAATACCTTAGTAGCATTAATTAATCATTTTATGATTAATTCCTATGTATTAGATTAGGTAGTTGGATAAAACATCATTTTGTGGACCACAAGTCACCGTTGTGTGGACCACAAGCTTCTAAACCCACTAGAGCGTATTCCCGGAGATCCTGGATAAGATTCTGGCTATTTTTAAATCAATCTTGGATTAGAAAGGCGCATTAGCTGCTTTTGCTGCTTTTTACCACTTTTTGGTGAAAGCTAAAAGCTAGTTGACTAGTCATAACTGGTTTTTGGCCAACTCATCCTCCATGATGTTTCTTCCTTCCAAAATCTGGATTTGGCATGCTTTTTCCATCACACATCACTATCTGATCACTAAATCAGAAATTCATGAGCCTTTGGAGTGACTTGGAGAACACACTTGCCACCTAGGGGGGTTTTGCATAATTTTTGTAAGTCTGCTTTTGTGCGGATGTGATGTAATTCTATATATTGACAACCTATTACTTGCCCAAGGTTGGCTGATGTATTATTATTCGTGAGAGTAATTCTGTTTGCATCATATGTGACTATTTTTTAGTGTTCTTGACTAGTTGTGTGAGAATTACTTGTGAGAGTTGTAATTTCTTGATCAGATCTTGGAGTGAACTAAATTTCACATGGGATCAGAGCTATCAAGCTATTCTTTTCTCCATTGATTGTCTTGCAGGATCCAACCAGTCTCAAGGAGGGCGCATTCAGTGATCTACATGGTGCATTCAATCACCCAAAGGGTGCAACAAATCATCTTGGGGCGCACCCAAACCACTCTAAAAGCTATTTCAGAGCTGCCATGGATCAGTCACATCAAATCATCCTCACTCCATTCAATTATTTTGACTGGAAAGCACCGATGGAGATCATGTTGAGGAGCAAAGGCCTCTACAGGGTGACTATGGCAACTGAACCTGAGCCAACCTCAACAACTGAGAAATCAAAGTGACATAATCGAAGAGATGAAGCCTATGGTCTCCTGTGTCTCACTACATCCAGGGATCTTTTATTCCATCTAGATGGTCTTACCTCTCCCAATGAAGTTTGGCTAAAGCTTCGAGAATTGTTTGGCAAGACAAATGAATTAAGAGGCCACCAACTGGATAATGAACTTGTTTCATTGAGTCCACAGAATTTCGAGAACCTCCAGGATTTCTTCTCAAAGTTCAAGTCACTTGTTCTACAGTTGAAGCAATGTGGAATTGATAAAAAGGATGAGCAACTAATCTTGACCATTCTCTCCAAGCTTGGCCCTGATTACTCAGTCTTTGTTTCGACCTTCCACTCCGCAAGGAAGGCAGTTCGAAACTGGAAGAGCCCAACACTCTCAGAATTCATGGAGTCTCTTACACAAGAACAAGACAAGTTGGTCTTGATGGGAGCCATAAAAAATCCATCAAAAGATCATTGTTTGATGTTGGAGATTCAAAGGGTTCGAAGGGCAAGAAGAAGGGAAATTTCAAGAAGCCCACTGATCAGAGGAAGGACAAGCAGAAAGTCCATGAAGACTTCTCAAATTTCAAGAGAAATCCAAACAAGAAGAATGGGAAGGCAAAGTGTAACTATTGCAATAGGGGCTTTCATCCTGAAAGCTCTTGCATGAAGAAGACCATTGATCAAATGGCTAAACTCCTGGAGAAAACCAACATTCCTCTTCCTAAGAGCACAAGGAGGAAGGATGGAAGAGAAGATAAGGAGCAAGTGCATGCACTGATGGAAAGCACATCAAAGCCTACCTCATTCATTATTGACTCTGGAGCTTCAAGGCACATGGTGTCCACAAGAGAGAGCTTCTCATCTCTTGATTCTTCCAGTGGTCCAACCATCGTGTTGGGTGATGATTCTGAAACTTCAAGCAAAGGTAAAGGAAGCATTGATCTAGATTTTGGTACATTCACTAATGTTTTGTATGTTCCAGGACTTGCTACTAACCTTTTGTCAGTATACCAGATGACTCACACAGGATCACCCAAAAAGGTGATCTTCATACCTAATGATGTTGAAATCTGTGAAATGTCGACAAGCTGAATTGTTGCCTTAGGTTCTGCTGACCATAGCTCAAAAATCTATAGGTTTTCTCATTTTGTGCCATTCCCCTCACCTTCTGCTCTATTAACCTATGCCAATGAGTCAAGCAAATTATGGCATGAAAGATTTGGTCACCTAAATTATAAATACCTTTCCCAACTCCATGAGAAAGAAATGGTCATAGGGCTGCCCAATATCAACTTTTGCAAAGGTGTCTGTCAAAGTTGCATCCTGGGAAAGCACCCAGAGCATAAGTTTGAAAGAGCCAAAACTGAGCGAACCTCAGCACCCTTGGAGCTTATTCACAGTGACATATTAGGTCCATTCCCCCATGAGTCTTTGAACCATGCCAAATACATCCTTACCTTCATAGATGACTTTACCAAGTACTGTTGGATCTATTTCATCAAGTTAAAGTCTGAAATGTTCAGTCTGTTCAAGCTTTTCAAGTCCTCAGTTGAAAACCAATTTGGTAGACATATCAAGATCCTTAGATCTGATAATGGTGGGGAGTACATCAAATCTGAGTTTCAACAATTTTGTGCCTCTTCAGGCATATAGATGCAACACACTGTTCCCTATACACCTCAGCAGAATGGTGTTGTTGAGTGGAAGAACAAATCACTGAAGGAGATGGCCACATGCATGCCTGAGGCAAAGTCTTTATCTCCAAGGCTTTGGGCTGAGGCAATAAATTGTGCCACATACATTCAGAATAGAGTGCCTCACAAAGCTTTCAAAAAGGAATCACTCCTTTTGAGCCTTGGACTGGGCACAAACCTGATATTTCTCATTTCAGGATTGTTGGCCCCAAGTCTTGGCTAGAACTCCACTTGAGAAGAGGAGGGCTATGCAGCCCCAAAGCCAACCTTGTCTTTTTGTTGGATATTCAGAGGACTCCAAAGGCTACAAGCTGTTGAACATGACTTCTCAAAAAGCCTTCATAGAAAGAAGTGTTCAATTCGAAGAAGAGCCCTCTCAGAATGTTGAAATTGGAGAGCCATCCACACCACCACCTGAAGGTGTATGTGAAGTTCCTCTTGAATTTTTTGATTTTGATATTTTTGATGATGATCATTTTACTACAGATCCTAATTCACCAACAAGGCCAAAGTGGGCTGCTAAGACTCTTCAAGCAGCTGGTGAACTAGTGGGAAATCCTTACGACACAAGGAGGACTAGATCACAATTTGAGAATGCTCTCAATGTGAATGATCCTTACTTGTCTGAGAGATGTTATTTGATGGTGGATTCTGATCCTCAGACATATGAGGAAGCCTCACATGACCCAAGATGGCAGGCTTCTATGGATGAGGAGTTTCATTCACTGCAAAAGAATGAGACATGGGAGATAGTCAAGGTCCCCCCAGGCAGAAAATTGGTAAGGTGTAAGTGGATATTCAAGACTAAGTGTGCAACTGATGGTGCAGTAGTGAAATATAAGGCTAGGCTGGTGGCAAAGGGCTTCTCCCAAGTCCATGGCCTTGAATACAATGAGACTTTTGCAGCAGTTGCACAGAAGGATTCGATAAGACTAGTTCTGGCAATTTCTACTGCCAAGCGCTGGGAAGTACATCACATGGATGTCAAAAGTGCCTTCCTCCATGGAGATCTTGAGGAAGAGATTTATATGCAGCAACCAAAAGGCTATACATTTGATCCTAACTATGTGTGCAGGTTGATGAAGTCCTTATATGGGCTTAAGCAAGCCCCTGGGGCTTGGTATGCCAAACTGGACAACTTTCTCTTGTCACAATATTTTGCTAGATGCAAATCTGATCCAAATGTTTACATGAAGCTGATTGATGGTTTAGTTCTGATTATTGTGTTATATGTTGATGACCTACTAATCACAGGTGGCTCTACTGATCAAATTGCTTCATTAAAGACTGTTTTGCATCAAGCTTTTTCCATGACCGACTTGGGAATTCTTAAGCAATTTTGGGGGCTTGAGATTACTCAAACTGAGAATGGAACTAAGGTATCTCAATCCAAATATGCATCTGACCTGCTAAAGATCCTTACGGAGCTGAGTCAGCTTGGATGTGAGTTGTAGACATCTATCAAGGTTGAATAGGCACTTCCCAAACAACTTATCCATTTGTGAGACACTGCCATCCCCTGTGTTATTGCTTGTCCAACATATGCTTTAGTATGTATCCCCTTTCCTACTTCCAAAGTATCACAGTGTAAAGTTTGTACAGTCATCCCCTAGCCTAGCCTTGCAGTCTTTTCACCTTCACCCATTACTAGCAAATTGATCACAGCCATGAAGTGAGTATAGCCTTGAGGTTCTAGTTTGAGCTATTATTATTAATAAAATCTTGAATATCTTGCTTTAGATCGTCAGTGAATTGATTACTTTATGTTTATATTTCTATTTGAATGATTAATGAAGCATGTCTTAACAAGTTACAATTGCAACACTTTGACATTTCAGCTTAGGTCATATTATGGGTCAGTTTGACCTAGTCAAACCCAGTTTGACCATGTCAACCACAGGACATGAGATGAGTTAGACCCTGGATGATAGATATTGATGATATGTGGTCTTTTTGGTCACCAGATGTTTCCATGCAGTAGTTACAGGTTTATAGTAGTGATCTGTGGTATTTTAATGATTTTGATCATTTATAGATTATTACTATTTTTATATGTCCAGGCATGGTATTGATATTATATCAGTATGCAGTCATCCATATGGTGTATGAGTATGCATCTCTTGTGCATTTGAGCTCTCTAAGTCCATTGGGATAGTCAGTTTTGAAAACTGGGTAGTTTCAGTTGGGATTTTTCTCAGTTTATCACTTCAGTACAAAATTGCCATTAAAAAAGGCCTGTCAAAGCAGTTTCATGATTTATTTGGTTCACCTATGGCGCTACAGAGGGAGTATGGGGTGTAGCCACTTGTTTTTACTATATTTCCATGCTCCTGAACATGTTGATGCAGTCCATTTTGGCCCCAGGTGATCAGGCAGTGAGTTATGTGCATTTTTATCTTCCACAGGTGATTTACAACATACTTGAAAAAATCGCCGAAAAATCGCGACTTTTTGTAAAAGTTGTGAGGTGAAGGCCCTGCCGAAAAATCGGCGCTTAAAAATCGCGATTTTTTAAAAAATCGGCGATTTCCGACTTTTTCAAAAAATCGGCGATTTTTTTCGAAAAAATCGCGAGTTGAAGGAAAAAATCGCCCAGGCTTTTTCAGAGTTTTAAAAACTCGGGGTTTTTTTTTATAAATTTGATGAGTTTTGTACATGTAACATTGATGTCAACAGTACTAAATGGTAATGTTTAGTAAAAGTGACATTCTCTTTATCTTTCATTTTCCATCCTTTTACTTAAATTTGTAACATTACCATTAATTGTTTCAGGATGTTTGAGAGTGGTTCCAACCTCATCAGACTTCATATGCAAAAAGTAGGATTTTAGATCCCATTTAGAATTCAACAGACTTAATGGTTTTCAGGATTTCAGGATTCCAACGTTTCTAGTGGATTCTATCATGTATGTGGGTAAGGGATTGGAATTTAATGAAGTACATCAAACTCTCTATGTACCTTGATGTTGGTGGTGTCGATGCCTGATTGTTAAAGTTGTTTGAATTCCACTGTCATGACCTTAATAAAAAAATGTACCCTTCAGTCAAGCAAAATCACTTATTAAGCATGGGAAGCTCTTTCTACCTTATTTTAACGCTTGGATTAAGAAGTTTGAACAAAATTGTAGGGTGTTAATTGATGTCCTTGGAGGATCAACTTCGAGATTGGAAGCAGAGGCAAAGTCTAGAGCCTAGAGGTGGGGGAACATGGTGCTATTGATGAATATGATCTCGACATAGACAATGATTTTGATGATTATGTTTTTTCAATTTTGATTTAGATATGTATTGCGCTTGGTGCCATTTTGATAATATTTTGTCTCTAATGGTTTGGAATCATAGCTTGGAATCTTTAATATATATTTTTTTCATTAAAATTGTAAAATTTTATGTATTTTTTAACAGTCTGAGTCATTGAAATCAAACCACTCCAAGTTATTTGCATCCACTACATCTATATATTAGTGCTTTCTACATATTTATGTTCCAATGTGTTTATCTGATGTTATTGTTGCTTTATATGTTTAAAATTCTGAAAAAAATGAATGTATTTTGTATTTTTTAATGTTTGCCGACTTTTTCCGATTTTTTCGCCGATGTTGCCGAGAAATTGTTTTCGGGACCCTTGCCGACTTTTTGCCGAGTCCGACTTTTTCAACGTTGATTTACAAAGGCATAAAAAATTGGTGAAATTTGCTATAGAGGAAATCGATTTGGGCTACTGAGGAAAGGAGATGGCATAGGGATTGATTTTGATGATATGTGTGATGTATCCTACACCTCCTACAGCAGTTGCATCAGTCAGTGGGGCCTACACACTTCCCGGGCTCATTTTATATGGTTTTATGGTGTCTTTGGAGGCACACGACTTTGCCACTTGGGCACTGTTATCACATATATAGTAGTTGGGCTACCATATCTTTATTATCAGATTCCAGTACATTTTTCAGCCAGTTCCCTTACATTGAGATGCTAGAGATGAGCATCTACATTGGATCACTATTATGATAATGGACAACAGTGTATTCCTTTGCCATGACCGAGTCTCATGAAACTCAAGTTTGATGACTGATGTAGCCATTTACAGAGCAGTATGTTTTGCCCAGAGTTGCAGCAGCAGGTTCTCAGTGGACAGATGATGGTTCAGATTATTTATGCATAGGTATATGACCCAGCAGGTATTATCTTGTGTTATGGTTATTATTGCTTTTATACTCATTCTTGTGGCATGTCTTAGCACTTAGTGTCATGATCTAGCGATTATATAGATATTTGGACTTGGTTGTATTATTTTTATATTGATGTCCCTGCTCAGACTTAGAAGTTTCTGGTTATACCCATTGGTTTTTACCCTCCTTAGGGAGAATAGAGGTGATCATTCCCACCATCATTTGGCTTGCTAGTGTTGGTCTCATTATTCACTGTCTCCACCCATCCATTACCTTCCAGTTATTGTTGTTACCTTGACTTACTACTTGACTAGTGGCATGGAGGACCTTCCCCCACTTTAGCCTCTTTGTTGGATAAGCTTCCCTATTGTATTGTGTCTCGGCTCTGAGTTGCCTAAGTTGTGTTGGCTAAACCTGAAACAGATAGTGCTACCATTAGTACAATGTGTATGAAAATCAAATGTATGTCTCAAATGAAGCTCATTCTAGAATGTGTTTCTTAACACATGTGAATGAAAGGCATGTGAAATGAAATGTAAATCCAAGAATGCGTTTCTCAAGACACACGGATCAAGAAAGCCTAATAAATGTAAATCCAAGAATGTGTTTTTTAACACACACGGATCAAGGATATGGAAATGTATTAAAGGCCTAAAAAGCAATGGTTTAACAAATGCTATATCTAATGATTGCTGACCTCACTTGTATTGATTTATTCCTCACTAGCTTGCGAGTTATCATGTGAGATGGAGTAAGGGACAGCTAATTCTAAGTGTCCCCTAGAGTCTTGAGTTACGGTTTGCCGGACACCTAGTCATGGCGGCTCTAGAAAAGATCCTCACGGAGCTGTATCAGCTTGGATGTGAGTTGTAGGCATCTGTCAAGGTTGAATAAGCACTTCTGAAACAACTTACCCATTTGTGAGACACTGCCATTCCCTGTGTTACTGCTTGTCCAGCATATGCTAGAGTGTGTATCCCCTTTCCATTTCCAAAGTGTCACAGTGTCAAGTCAGTGGTCATCCTTTAGCCTAGCCTTATAGCTTTTAGCCTTCACCCATCACTAGCAAATTGATCACAGCTATAAAGTGAGTATAGTCTTGAAAGTCTAGTCTAAGTCATAATAATAATATTGAAAACATTTAATATTTAGTTTTAGATCACCAGATAATTGATTACTATATGTTATATTACTACTTGAATGATTTGTTAAGCATGTCTTAACCTCTAACACTTGCAGCGGTTTGATGTTAGCCTGGGTCATTTTATGGGTCATGTTGATGGATAGACCTTGGATGATGCAGATGGATGATATATGGTTTATTACAGGTCACCAGATGGTTCCATGCATTGGTTACAGGTTTATGATGATGATTTGGTATTTTGTCATATTTGATCATTTACAGATTGTTATTATTTTTATCTGTTCGGGCATTGTTGAGATATTATATGATCATGCAGAGATCCATATGGTGTATGAGTACACACCTTTAGTAGATTTGGGCTCTCTGAGTCCATTTAGACAGTTGGTTTTTAGTTCCGGGTAGTTACCGTGAGTATTTTCCTCAGTTTATCATTCTGGTGCATATTTGCCATTAAAAATGGCTTGTCAGAGCAATTTGATGATCTTCTTAGTTCACCTAGGGCGCTACAGAGGGAGAATGGGGTCCAACCACTTGTTTTTACTGTTATACCATACTCCTCGACATTATGGTGCAGTTAGATTTGCCCCTGGATGAACCAGCAGAGAGTTACAGGTGTTTTTATACTTTCCAGGGGATTTACAGAGGCATAAAAATGGTGAAAATGGCTACTTAGGAAATCGATTTGAGCTACTGAGGCAAGGAATTGGCATGGGAATTATTTTGATGATGTTTTTGATGTCCCCCACACCCTCTAGAGCAGTTGTATCAATCAGTGGGGCCCACTCACATTTCTCCGGCACATTTTGAGGTTTTTTGGAGCCTTTGGAGGCTCACGACTTTCCCAGAGGAGCACGATTTGGTGCTTGGTTGAGTTATATGTTATGATTGTGCCATGGGGACACACTAGGGTGGTTAGATATTGCCCCCTAGACCCACCATGAGCAGGTTATCATGTTTATCTAGTCATATTGAATGGGACGTCCTCCTAGAGTGACTTTGTCCATGTATTATGTTATATTTTTGAGTTGATCCATGTACTTTATGTTGAGTTCATCTCAACCGTTGATTAGAACTTTTATATCTTTTAATCTTAGCCATCCATTCAAAAGGTGGTTAGGGTTTTGGTATCTCTCCTTCCTATTTAAAGGAGAGAGCTTCTCATTGTAAAGGGACCTTTGGCTCTTGGAATCTTGATAATAAAAACTATTTGCAGATATTCTTGGATCTCCTTTGCATTTATATTCTTAGATGGTGATTGGAAAGTCTATTGCATCCTAGCATTTGAGAGTTTGTGGTGAGATCTATATTTTTTGTGGAAACATTGTCTTGTCTACAGGAGGGCGACTTCACTTGGACATTTTTGCAGGGTTTCCTCAACTCATTTTTGTGGCTTCGCTTGTATCAGAGGGTTTTCCTTAGCATCATTGTGATCTATGATTTCATCTTGTTATTTCTTTTGTTACATTAGTCTATTTCTCTTGATGCATCAAATCTGATATGGTTGATGTTTTGTTGTGCAGGAGAGAAGGCGCATTGGCTTCCTTGGGCAAATCGATTTGCATTGGATACTCACTCAAATCTCCTCAAATTGATCGCGAAGGCATAGATCATCATCATCAAGGTATCTACAAGGTTTTCTAGGTAAGATCTACAGGTTTGTTATTTATTTTGGGGTTTCAACCCATTGGCCATTTCATTTTACTGTCAAAACCCTCACTTAAAATAATCTAAAAATTCTCTGAGTCAAACCACTTAGCATTTTGGCAAATCTTTTCTGGGTTTTTCACCTTAGGGCAAACCCAAGGTGGGTTCTCCTAGATGTCATGGTTGGAGGACTCCACGTGGCCCAAATCCCTAGGCACTGATCTCCTAACCCTTGCGCACATCCTGGACTGGCCAACTTTCCTGTGGTTTGATGCTGTTTCTGAGACTTGTGTGTTTTTATACTGTTATACCTTCCTTCAAGTCTATCCAAAGGTACTAGATAACCCTAATCCTGTTCCTAACTTCCTTGCATTGGATACGGTTCCCAAGGCAGTGGATTTTTATATCATTTGCTGGTACCTTGATCTTGGATCTATTTATTAATCTCATAAGTCACTTGTATTTTCACATTGGATCAGATCTGTCTCTCATAAGCCTCTTGATCCAACCCATAACTCATCTAGTGACTTCATCCATAGATCTAGGGTTTATTATACTTAACACCTTACGTACTTCATCTTCCATTGATTTGATCTGGTGTCTTGGTTTGATCTCTCCTTTCGGGAGTAGATCTGGGTTTCCCCCATTGTTGTCTTGGGTTAAGATAACATCAAGTGAAGAGTGCCTCGATTGGCATGAAAACAATCTCTTGGAGATCGAGGCTCTCTTGGTTCACCACTTTGGTTGCCTGTCCCCATCCTTACGGATCCACCATTAGGGGCAACTACGAGTTTGGTGATAACAAGCACATTATTGTACTTTATTTGAGTCATCTTGTGTTATTGTGCCATGGGGACACACTAGGGAGGATATATGTTACCCCCTAATCCCACCATGAGCGTTATGTCATGCTTTCCTAGTCACTTGGAATGGGACGTCCCCCTAGTGTGATTTTGTCCATGTGTCTTGTTATATTTTTGAGTTGATCCATGTACTTTATGTTGAGCTCATCTCAACCGTAGATTATCACTTATGTATCTTTTAATCTTAGCCACTCATTAAAAAGGTGGTTAGGGTTTTGGTCTCTTCTATTCCTATTTAAAGGAGAGACCCTCTCATTGTAAAAGGACTTTTGGCTCTTGGCTTCTGGAATAAAATATATTCTTGCAAATACTTGTGCTCTGGTTTTGGATGTTATTGGTGTTGATTGAAATTGTTCTTCCTTTGCACTGAGGGTCTTGGTGATTATTTTGCACATCTTTTCTCCACGTTTTATCTACAAGTGAAGAAGTCGATTTGGTGAGGAAGGCACATTGGCTGGGGAGACTCTCCCTGCTCCTTTCTTTTCTCTTCGTCGGTTTCAGGGAGTATCATCGTCTTCGTACCTCTTACTCTTTGTTATCATGTTCGTCATTTGTATTTCTTCCATTCTTGATTAAACTGATTGATTTTGTTGTCCTTGGTTTGATAGGATGAGGAGGGTGTATTTGTGGAGCTGGGCATAACTCGTGTGGGCAAGATAACTCGTCAAACTTTCATTTGATATCTGCGGGAACAATCCTCAACATCATAGCAATCATCTCCATGACTCAGGTACGCTTGTAAGGTATGTAAGTTATTCTTCTATCCTACCCATCTGTCATTTCATGTTAAAACCCTCATTAAAATCCTTCGGAAAATTCTCTAGCTCAAACAACTTGGTTTATAGAATAACCATTTATGGGTTTTTAGGCTCTTGCATATCCCTAGGTGGGATATCCTAGGTGTCATCATTGGAGGACTCCATCAGGCCCAAATCCCAAGGCACTTGTCTTCTAACCCTTGCGCATTCCCTAAGTGACTGGTTTCTCTTGTCTTTTGTTCCTGATTTGTGAGTTTGTGTGCTTTAACGCTGTCATACCCGTCAATCAAGCTGTGCTAGAAAGCCTAAACCTTCAAATCCACTCTTTGGGGCACTTTCCCTGTTTTAAGGGTCACGTTTCCCAAGGCCGCTGAATTTGATCATTTATACTAGCACCTGAATCTTGGAATCATCTTTAATTGTTGAATCACTGTGTCTAAACACTATCCATCAGATCCTATCTTTCTTAAGCCTCCACAGTGATTCTATTTCCTTAAATCTAGGGTTCCATACCTGTCACCTTACGTACCCTATCTTAATAGCTTGATCTGGTAATTGGGTTAGATCTCTCCTATCGGGAGTACATTAGGGTCTCCCCCTTTACTATCTGTGGCTTTGATAGTATAAAGTGAAGGGTGCCTCGATTGGTGTGACAACCAATCCTTTTGGGAATCGAGGCTCTCGTGGTTCACCACTTTGGTTTCCTATCCCCTCTACCATCCTCTATAGGATTCATCATTAGGGGCAACTAAAAGATTGGTGATAACAGGTTCCACACAAGTTGCGTTCAACTGTCATCATGAGGCTGGAACTTCCACGCATCACTAAGTGCAACTCCTCCACATCAGGATTCATTGTAGATTGGAGTCGATACCACTCCACGCAGCATGAGCTTAAGACTTCTTTACGCAATAACTTTGTACTACCTCGTTTGAAAGGAAGTCACAACTTACAATGAAGTCGCAGTTTACAATGAAGTCCAAGAGCTTATAATGAAGTCGTAGTAAAGGATTTTCATTCCCACGAAGTCACAGCAAAGGATTTTCATTCCCACGAAGTCGCAGCTTACAATGTAGACTACCACTTGACAGGTAGTCGCTTGAAATGAAGTTGCAACTTTTCTGAATGGTGATATCGCAACCGCAAGCAGGCTCTCCTCCAAGGAAGATTAGGGTTACAGATGGAAGCTACCGAAAAGAGCAGCAACAGTATGCGTGATGAGGATGAGGATAGACTCTCAGAAAATGTGGATGTAGCCTTCAATTCTTCTTTTCAGTGTAGGAGGTGGAGATGATTTGCAGGAGTTATGGAGTCTTGGAGTTCGATTCATGCACTCACTCAAACATTCAAATGATACCAAACGATCATCGCATAAATGCCCATGGTAGTAGGAGGACGCAGAGGGACTGAGATGGCAGAAGATGGCAGGCAGTGCCAGGTCGCAGAGATGGCAGACAACGCCAGGACTGGGCAAAAAGGCATAACAGATAGGATGCCAACTACAGGAGTTATGGAAGGCAGCCAGGAGCACACAACCAGGCTCTGATACAAATTGACAGTTTAATAATTCCCGAATTCAATTAATTCATCAACCTAACCCTTTTTTTATACATAATCTAGGAGACTCTTGGACTTTGGATTCCAAGATATTCGTTGGAGTCTCCAAGACTCCTCATCTTCCATAACTGAAACTATTTACATATGTACAATAATGTTGAAATCATAATCCTGGAGGATTAGATTTCCAACACCAACCATGCCTCAAGCAAATGAATCTTTCCTTTACTTATACCTTCCTTCATCCCAAATTAGGGTTTCATCCATCTAGGGTTTAGAAAGATGAAAAAGATTTGTCTAACTATTCTATGATTTGGACCCATTTTGGTAGTATATTGGCCTTTTTGTTCGTGATTTGACTATTTTGGTTGCATATGGGTTGAAATCATAAACAACTTCGAGGTGAAAATAATATTTAATTGACAAATCACGTCCTCTCACCTAGGGAGCACCTCGATAGGTCATTTCTAAGGCTAAGCCTCTTTAGCCATAGTGCACCACTTGCAAATCCCATAAACCCTAGCACTCCTCTTCATGACTGAAAGTGATGCTTCATTTGATCATCTTTAGGCTTATAGGTCCAATTTTGACTTGAGACCTCATTCACTTTTGCATAGGTCTACTTGCCACTGGTCATATTTGTGTTCATTAGAGTATGCATTTTTTCTTTGTTTAGGGGCTTGGGCCATATCAACTATGCCACATGGCAAGTCCTCATGCAAAAGACTTTCCTCCAATTATGTAGAACATTGCCTTAAACAAAGTGTAATGCCTCAAATACCTCAAGGTGAAAGTTGAAACATGCCTCCAAATCTGTAAAATATGTCTCGAAGAATGTGTAATGCCCCCAAGAGACCTCCTTTTGACCATAAATATGCTTTCTAGTGCCACATGGTGTTGCCCGCCGAATGTGCACACCAACAACAGAAATCTTTCGAAAGTTGTTTCCCAAGTGGGAAAGGTGTGGCCTTGGGGGCAAGCAAAGAGTCAGGTGCTGTCACCTAATACCGACTCCTCCGTTTAGGCAAACTCCCAACGAAGCCAAAGGGCGTAGACCCTACAAAGAGTTTCTAAGGCTCTTGTGTTTTAAATGTTTTTGAAATGTGTGATGCGGATGGGTGTTGTTTAGGAGTTTTTGTGGGGTTTACAATAATGAATTTAAGTAATACCAAGCATATACTTGCAAAAAAAAAAGATTTAAGATGCACAACAAGTGATAAATTAACAAGACATCCACAACATAATTTAAAACATACAACAATATTGATTCCAGATAGATAAGCAAATGAATGAACAAATTGAAGGACCAATGCCTTATGGAGTCAATGTCTTCGAGTGCTTGGGATGCTGAATACAAGTGTTCTTGGTGTGATCGAGAATGTTTTGCAAATGCTCTTTGTATATTTTATTGTAAATTTTGAATGGTGAGTTAATTATTATGGGCGAGGGAATTTCCAAGATATACCTTGCTGTATTGGAAATATGTCCGGAAAGTACTCTAAGTGGCTCTGTACGAGGACATGTTGGCTGCCAAAGTCTCAAGAGCGTGTTCAACACTACACCAACCAGGGATGCAGTCTAACGGTGCCCTCGAGATTTGAGTATAGTGGTTCCAGCTTCCTCAGGCAGAATTTGCCCACTTTCGAGTATTGCGATCAACGTTGGATTTTAGTTGGTTTTGTGGGAGAGTGTTTTATTATGGTTGAAAATCGATTAAATGTGAAAAATTAAGAAGTCTATACTGTTTCTGAGTATCCCAGGAATGGGTAGAGCATACGCAGTATAGCAAATGGTAAATTCCAATTTTATGGGGATATGTTTGAAACAAGAACCATTGTAGAAACTCTCCAACAGAGAGAACTCTTGATCTGCCTTATGGCGAGATTCAAGAGATTTATTGTAAAATGAAATGACTGAAATAAAATCTAATCTACCCAAGAGTCTCTTTCAGGTCTTAAGACCGTACTCGGGAGAGCAAAAGGGTTAGTCAAATCAAAGCAAAAGAACTCTCCGACAGAGAGCACTCTTGATCCACCTTTCGGTGAGATTCAAGAGATTTTGGATTCTTTTTAGTTTAACGAATTTTATATCAATAAAGCAAAATCAAAATCTAACAATCTCTAACAGCTTATCAAATGGAAACTAATCTAGGAGTATATCAAAGATCTAAGCTACTTGCAAAAGATTGAACTAACTAATGCATAAGTAAAACTAAGCTAATGCAAAAAAGTAACAAACAACACTACAAGCTTCCCCCAAATGGGGGAAGTGGGGTGTGGGAGCCGTAAACCCACTTGCTCTTTTATTAACTTGTTACAATATTTTTTGGTTTTTTCCCTCACTTGAAAGCACGAAATGGATGGGGGAATGAAGAAGAGGGAGAGTGCTTTTCAAATGGTTTTTTGGTTTGCTTGTTTGCTACTTCTAGATTTCCTGTAAAGTAAGAGCTTTGAACATGAAATTTGTTAAGATGTTAGTAAATCAAATCCAAATTTGAAACTAAGATCTAGAAACAAAAATCAAACTAGATGCAAGCTTGAAAGAATTTAAACTAATGTAAACAATCTAAGCTAGATGCAAGTTAAGAACACCTTTGAAAATGAAACTAACTAACAACCCAAAATGAAACAAGATCAAAGGGAAAAAAGCAAGAAGAAAGCAAAGAGAAGAGGGAGTCTAAAAAGAGGAAAAAGAGCAACAAAGGTAAGAAAAAAGAGGTATGTTACCCCCCACTTTGGCAAGGGTGTCCACAGGCGCAGCAGGAAGGCATTTTTGCATACCAACAGTCAGAATTTGCTCAGGTTCTCATGATTATGATCACTAAAGAGTTGCAGCAGCAAACAATTATAAACTAGTAGCAAATCATGGCAATTGTCAATTCTGGGCAGTGAAACACCAATGAATCAACAACAAGGTCAGTTCTGGCCCCTGGGCACGCAACAGAGGTAAGGAAGACTAGTTTCACCCAAGGTCAGCGAAGAATCAACATTCGGCGCATGCTGTGAGCAGTAATTAGTGGTTAAACCTCAATAGTTTGGCATACTGGGCAGTTTCAGATTTTGAATCAGCAATAGATTGACATCAAAAGATAATCTGAGCATGAAGTGCTAAATGTTTTGACATGGAGCTGCCCAGCCAAATCTGTGTGTTTGAAGTTTTTAAAATTTATGCTTTCAGTAGTAGAAATTTTGCATGAGAGCTATGCCGTGTCATATATATATCGATTTCTTTGGAGATTCCAGCAATAAGGAAATCTCGACTAAAACCTTTCTCTTATCCCATGTCATGGAGGATGTCACTCTCTTCATAGTAGTTCACTCCTAATATGCTTTGAGGGCATTTTTTTCAGAAATCTCAAGCGGTCAACAGATCTAGACCTGCAGAAGACAGTGAACGTCAAACAGACAGAAAGCACCCCAATTAAGGAAGAAAATGATAATACATCAGTTAGTGAGAATGATTGGGATTCTAGCGAAGATTTTGAGGATGATGTCGAAGAAAAAGAGAGCATCCTGGGTCATCTTCTGGTCCAGCTAGCAGCTCAGGACATTCAGTTTTCTTATTTGTGCAAATTGATCAACAGGTTTAGTCAGCCATGAACCAAGAAGTGGAAGAACTTATGCAAGCAGTTGATGTAGCGGACTTGCAATTAGAGAATTTATCAAGTAAAGTAAAGGAACTGGAGAACAATATTCAGCGAAAAAAGGTTGCATTGGAAAATCTGGAGTCTTCTCATGGCAAAGCCGTGGTAATGATCAAATGGCGGCCTGTGGGAAGTTACCAGCAGTGTCGGTCAACAAAAAGAGCAGTCCTATAAAAATCCACGGGTCACCTGCTCGTGGGCTTAAATTCTGCCGAGGTATGGTGCTTGGCTTGCACATGTAGCAATTGATTCTTTTTTCGATGCAGAGAATTAGACTCAAATGACAAGAGCTCGGGGTATAATGCAACTGTTGGAGTATGGATCGTTTCCCGAAATAAATTGTTGGCATGCTAAACCAACGAAACAAGTTTTGACTTAGATTTTGCTGGGCTTAGAGCTTTAATTCACGCGGTTGACAACCAAGTCATGGAGATCGACAGTTGATTCACAACAATTTTGCGTTTATTGGTGTTTGTCTGTTCACGGAAGACACCATTCTGCAACACGATTCACTGGCAGCTGTTTTTAAACGGAGGGTGTCATCACCGTTTTCAACTACATCGGCATCCAGATTTATAGTCCCTCGTTTCTTCACGTGGAGTTCGGATCCACGGTGGTGTTGGCAGCCGATTGCAAAGATGATATAATTCGATGGTTTTTAAAACATTAAAACTCACCCACCCGAATTGGTTCCACGATTAGTTCCAGTGCTAGAACTAGGGGTTCGACGAGATTAGTTAACACGCAGCAGAAGTTAAACAACAGCCATTTTCAATCTTGATGAAGTGTCCCACACTCGGCATAATAAAGCCCTGTTTTGGACTTGGGAGCTAGTAGCACGTTGATTTCCTTTGACAGAGTTAAATTCGTCGCCTGTCCACCTTGTTTTCCTTTGACAGTGTTAAATTCGTCGCCTGTCCACCTTGTTTTCGAGATGACACCTGTGTGCTCGGACCCATTTTTCAGTAGCTGCCGATTACACTTATGGTCGAGTTCTATTTTCCGAATCTGACAGTCGTTGGGAGTTTTATCTGGCAGTTACACACTGTCCACGCGTTCATTGGCAGCCGACAACAGACTGGGTTCCACAAGTTTTTGTTGGAGCCACCTGGGTTTTACTCTTGATACGTTGAGTTTTCTTTCGTTAAGAAGGTCACCTTCAGATATTTTTAAAGTCTTTGTCTGGGAGAAAAAAGTGGATCTTCACTTTTTCTTCATTATTTTATTATTTTTGTTGTTCTTTATTTTTTGGAGAGCTTTTTTGGGCCTATAAAGAGACCAGCTCTCTCTATTGTAATGATGGAAAATTTTGGGAGCTTTTCCCTCAGACCTTAATAGAAAAAAATACCATGACGGGACTTTTTTGGATAGATTTAGCATCTTTTATGTGGTTGTGAGTTTTATTTCAAGTTGTAGAGTAAATCTAGCGTAGAGGGCTTCTAGCCCATTGGGCAAACATTTGCGGTTGTCAAGTTGTTTGTTTACGTCACATTTTCGAATTATCTTAGGGGTAGTAGAATGTTGGCGGTTATACTTATGCTTCCCGTGTCTTCGATCATGCAACGTCCTAGAGTAATCTCCCTTGTGTGAAACGTCCTTGAGTTCTCTTTGACTCCATTCTCCCTACTGGTACTGGCACTGGCCTTTCTTCGAGGATTGATCCTCCTGTCTTTCCCATCACCCAAGTAAAAAACCTTTTTTTTGTTACTATTGTTTCTCTAAGGCAGCCTCTTCATTTCACCTTGCCCTCCGTTGCACCTGCCTTAGCGATCCTACCTTAGGGATACCCCCCTTGAGTTGGAGAAGAGCCAACCTGAAGCAAGAGGAGAGGAGTGCGGTGATATTCGCCTCTCTCTTGAGAGTTGTCATCTAGCTGGTGTGTTACATTTTGGGCTCCAACACACGCATGTCAGTTTTGGGCGACAACATTTTGGCGCCGTTGCCGGGTACAAAGTCCGGTTCCCGAAATTTGAAGACTATGTTTCATTGACGACATTTGTGGGAGATTATATTGCAGATTCTTCTTCTCACATGGCGACTCCACGAAGGGACAGAGCCCTTGTCCTTTTGCAGATTTGAAGATCCTATTGGGTGTAGAGGTGAGCACACTCATTGGAAGGCTTTCAAGCTCACCTTGGCGACTCCACAGTTTGGTATGAGGTATGATTATATGCATGTTTCAGATTTGGTACCTCATTGTTTGATTTATGGATGATAATAAGGAAAAAGTGCGTGATCTTCCGCACGAATCTTTTATGCACGAAGCTTTCACCCCACTAGATATCTCGAATATCTGTGGATTTCCTAATGACTGCTATGACTATGAAACAGTGCATGACATTCTTCCAGAGTTCCATGGAAATGATGATGTTTCAGCCATCTATCACATTGCCTCTTACTACAAATTGATGGTTGATTTTAATGTTTATTGTGAGGATGATCTTATGATCGTTTTTACTTTAACTTTGGAAGGGAATGCATTAAATTGGTTCTATGTTCTTTTGGATGAATCCATCGCTTCAGTGGCAAAGTTTTTTGAGAGGTTTCTCCTTCGTTGGCATGATGGAACAGTGGATGAGATTGAGCAGCTTACTGAAGAGTATGATGCCCTCCTCCCTAGGGCCCATCTTGAACCAAAAGAAGAACAGCTTGAAGAAGCATCAGAAAGGCCCTTGTTTGAAGATCCAATCGAAGAGGTACTACAGAGACCTTTGGTTGAAAATACTGCTGAAAAGATCCCTGTTATGGGCATAATAGAAAACATTGAAGATGCGAAGCTACCCCAGGCATATGAACAACCTTTTGATGAAGAGTTAGAGCTGACTCGGGTTTATGTTCACGAACAGTTTTATGATGATTCTGATCTGCCTGAAGATCATTTCATTAACAAAGATAACAACACTTGTCTAACAGATCAGCTTGAGCAGAGTCATGATGGAGGTTCGTATCTAAGCCCTATCTGTCAGTGGATAGAGGCTTTCTGTGCACAGTCTAAGTTTTCATACCAAAATTTTGATGGTTTTTTATATCCTAACACCTTGCCATTACAGATTCATGAGCAAATTCTGAGACATCTCTGCTTTATGGTAACTCTATCCACATTTTTGTCTAGAACCGAACACAAAGAAAAGAAAAATAATAGGGATAAGATGTTGGAATGTTTCCACTGGCTGTACCATTATACTTAGCATTCTCTCTTCTCATGTTAGGATAGTGTAGGTAGGAGGAATAAAGCTCTTGCATGAGCATTTTTACTGTTATTAGCATCATTTTGTCATTTCTGCAATTTTTATGTAATAAGTGGTGATCACGGGATGTGAATTAAGCCATCCCCACCACATGGTCTCTCTTTTTTCCAAATTTGGTCTGCGTTAACCATGAGTCTGAGGTTCTCATGCACTCACGAGGTGAGCACATGTCCCCATATGGAGTTGGATGTTACCCCCCACTTTGGCAAGGGTGTCCACAGGCGCAGCAGGAAGGCATTTTTGCATACCAACAGTCAGAATTTGCTCAGGTTCTCATGATTATGATCACTAATGAAGAGTTGCAGCAGCAAACAATTATAAACTAGTAGCAAATCATGGCAATTGTCAATTATGGGCAGTGAAACACCAATGAATCAACAGTAAGGTCAGTTCTAGCCCCTGGGCACGCAACAGAGGTAAGGAAGACTGGTTTCACCCAAGTTCAGCGAAGAATCAGCATTCGGCGCATGCTGTGAGCAGTAATTAGTGGTCAAACCTCAATAGTTTGGCATACTGGGTAGTTTTAGATTTTGAATCAGCAATAGATTGACATCAAAAGAAAATCTGAGCATGAAGTGCTAAATGTTTTGACATGGAGCTGCCCAGCCAAATCTGTGTGTTTGAAGTTTTTAAAATTTATGCTTTCAGTAGTAGAAATTTTGCATGAGAGCTATGTCGTGTCATATATATATCGATTTCTTTGGAGATTCCAGCAATAAGGAAATCTCGACTAAAACCTTTCTCTTATCCCATGTCATGGAGGATGTCACTCTCTTCATAGTAGTTCACTCCTAATATGCTTTGAGGGCATTTTTTTCAGAAATCTCAAGCGGTCAACAGATCTAGACCTGCAGAAGACAGTGAACGTCAAACAGACAGAAAGCACCCCAATTAAGGAAGAAAATGATAATACATCAGTTAGTGAGAATGATTGGGATTCTAGCGAAGATTCTGAGGATGATGTCGAAGAAAAAGAGAGCATCCTGGGTCATCTTCTGGTCCAGCTAGCAGCTCAGGACATTCAGTTTTCTTATTTGTGCAAATTGATCAACAGGTTTAGTCAACCATGAACCAAGAAGTGGAAGAACTTATGCAAGCAGTTGATGTAGCGGACTTGCAATTAGAGAATTTATCAAGTAAAGTAAAGGAACTGGAGAACAATATTCAGCAAAAAGAGGTTGCATTGGAAAATCTGGAGTCTTCTCGTGGCAAAGCCGTGGTAATGATCAGATGGCGGCCTGTGGGAAGTTACCAGCAGTGTCAGTCAACAAAAAGAGCAATCCTATAAAAATCCACGAGTCACCTACTCGTGGGCTTAAATTCTGCCGAGGTATGGTGCTTGGCTTGCACATGTAGCAACCGATTCTTTTTTCGATGCAGAGAATTAGACTCAAATGCCAAGAGCTCGGGGTATAATGTAACTATTGGAGTATGGATTGTTTCCCGACGGAAATTGTTGGCATGCTAAACCAACGAAACCGGTTTTGACTTAGATTTTGTTGGGCTTAGAGCTTTAATTCACACGGTTGACAGCCGAGTCATGGAGATCGACAGTTGATTCACAGCAATTTTGCGTTTATTGGTGTTTGTCTGTTCACGGAAGACGCCATTCTACAACACAATTCACTGGCAGCTGTTTTTTAAACGGAGGGTGTCATCACCGTTTTCAACTACATCGACATCCAGATTTATAGTCCCTCGTTTCTTCACGTGGAGTTCGGATCCACGGTGTTGTTGGCAGCCGATTGCAAAGATGATATAATTTGATGGTTTTTAAAACATTAAAACTCACCCACCCGAATTGGTTCCACGATTAGTTCCAGTGCTAGAACTAGGGGTTCGGCGAGATTAGTTAACACGCAACAAAAGTTAAACAACAGCCGTTTTCAATCTTGATGAAGCGTCCCACACTCGACATAATAAAGCCCTGTTTTGGACTTGGGAGCTGGTAGCACGTTGATTTCCTTTGACAGAGTTAAATTTGTCGCCTGTCCACCTTGTTTTCGAGATGACACCTGTGTGCTCGGACCCATTTTTCAGTAGCTGCCAATTACACTTATGGTCGAGTTCTATTTTCCGAATCTGACAGTCGTTAGGAGTTTTATCTGGCAGTTACACACTGTCCACGCGTTCATTGGCAGACGGTAGCAGACTGGGTTCCACAAGTTTTTGTTGGAGCCACCTGGGTTTTACTCTTGATACGTGGAAATTTCTTTCGTTAAGAAGGTCACCTTCAGATATTTTCGAAGTCTTTGTTTGGGAGAAAAAAGTGGATCTTCACTTTTTCTTCATTATTTTATTATTTTTGCTGTTCTTTATTTTTTGGAGAGCTTTTTTGGGCCTATAAAGAGACCAGTTCTCTCTATTGTAATGATGGAAAATTTTGGGAGCTTTTCCCTCAGACCTTAATAGAAAAAAATACCATGATGGGACTTTTTGGATAGATTGAGCATCTTTTATGTGGTTGTGAGTTTTATTTCAAGTTGTAGAGTAAATCTAGTGAAGAGGGTTTCTAGCCCATTAGGCAAACATTTGCGGCTGTCAAGTTGTTTGTTTACATCACATTTTCGAACTATCTTAGGGGTAGCAGAATATAGTTGGTTATACTTATGCCCCCGTGTCTTCGATCATGCAACGTCCTAGACTAATCTCCCTAGTGTGAAACGCCCTTGAGTTCTCTTTGACTCCATTCTCCCTGCTGGTACTGGCACTGGCCTTTCTTCGAGGATTGATCCTCCCGTCTTTCCCATCACCCAAGTAAAAAACTTTTTTTTTTTGTTACTATTGTTTCTCTAAGGCAGCCTCTTCATTTCACCTTATCCTCCGTTGCACCTGCCTTAGCGATCTTACCTTAGGGATACCCCCCTTGAGTTGGAGAAGAGCCAACCTGAAGCAGGAGGAGAGGAGTGTGGTGACATTGGCCTCTCTCCTAAGAGTTGTCATCCAGCTGGTGTGTTACATTTTGGGCTTCAGCATACGCATGTCAGTTTTGGGCGACAACAAGGTAAAATACAAGTGAGCAAGCAAGAAGAGATGGCAACCAACGAAAATGAGAAGAGATGGCAGCCAAAGAGGAGAGGGAAAGCGAATGGAGAGGAGAAAAAGAAGAGTTTAGAGGGCAGAAAGAAGAAATGAAAGAGGGCAGCGAGAAAACAATAAAAAATCAGAGGTAAAAGAGAAAAAACAGTGAGGCAAAATCAGAGAGGAAAAGTGACAAAAATCAGTGAGGAAAAGAGAGATAAAACAGAGTTGAACAAGCTCAAAGAAAAGTGAAAAATCAGAGCTCAAAGAGCTAAACAAAAGGTGAAAAAATCAGAGATTGAAGAGCTGGAAATGAAGGAAGAAATCAAACCTCAAGAGAAGAAAGAGAGTCAAAGAAGATGACGAAATCAAAGAGTGAAAATGAATGGACAAAAGAGAGAAGCAAGTAGGCTAAAGATGAAAATCCTTTGAGCTAAAGAACCTACTACATGCACAATGGCAACTAGATATGGAAGATCAAAACTTTGAAAATAATGAACTATTGCCAAGTGAAAAGTGAATCTAGCTAAGAACTTGGAAAAATTGAGTTGTAGAATCACTTTAGTAACCAACCGAAAATGAAGAGTATTTGATTTTAGCTTTTAGATGGGTGATAGAGAGAGCTCCTTTTAGCTCGGTTTTGGAGGAAGATTGGAGAAGTTTGAAGATCCTGTAGAACGAAAATTATAAGTGAAAAAGTTTTGCTTGTGAAGTCAAACTAGATGCAACGTAGTTCACACTTGTCTTCACCTTTGGCAATCCCTGTGAAACCACAACACACTCAAGCCTACAAATGCAATCAAATACTAGTATGCTAGATATCCAAAACTAAATCAGCATTGGTATAACCGACTACTTATTGCTCATTTAAATCTTGGAAAACATTACACACATAATCATTTTGAAGACAACTAATGACTATTCTTATGGACTAGAATGATAGCCTTCCTAAGCTAGCAATGATAAAAAAGACACTTGCATAAATAAGAGGAAGGGTTCAGAAAGATATCACCTCAATGCATTAGACAAGTTCACCACAAAGATTGAAACCACATGGACCTCCAAAGTCTTGATCTTTATTCCAACATGGGCAAAAAGAAAATATTACAATTCTCAGCAGAGGTCTCATACAATCCATCCTCAACAATGGAGCCTGAGCCTTGCTTTTATAGCATTTACAGAGTACCAAAAACCTAACTCGACCTCATGAGGTGGCTAGGGCAAGGAGGGCGCAAATCCCAAGATGGGAGGAGTTCCAAGCTTGTAATTGGTTGTTAACTGAGCTTTGGTTGACGTGAAGAGGGTGAGGTGGCCTCCACCTAGGCAAGGCATCCACCCTCTGCATTGTTATTATCATCCATCCAATAGCTAGCTACCACATCACCAATTCGTGAGAGAGATGAAGGAGGGCGCAAATCCCAAGGAGATGATGACTGTAGTGCTCCGAGCTTTGACTAAAACTGTTTGGTGATGATTGGAATCTTCTTAAATGCCTCCTGCCATGTCATTCAGCCTTTTATTTTATTCAATTTGGTCTTTTTTGTAGAGATCTAGATTTTCTCCAAAATAATAATTTCGAATTATTTTAATTAAATATTCCTCATTTATTGATTTTGAGGAAATATTTAATAACCATGCCAAATAATTGTCCGAAACTTAGGATAAGTGGGTTTAGCGGTTAACTGGATACTTTGGCTTAGAAAATGACCACTTATTTGCCAAAATCCACCCCCAAACCACTTAATTATTACATTTTGAAAATTTTCAATTAAACCATAGTAAAATGGCTTAATTAATTAAAAAATTTAATTATTAAAATAAAAAAAAATAAAAAATCCAGCGCATCCAGTAAAAAAATTTCGAACGAATTTTTTAACACACCTAGGGACCTAGGAAATGACCACAGAACATACTAGTGTCTAGTTATTAGTAGGTTCATATTTTACAGTTGGGCTCTAATAACCCCCAAGGCCTAACTGCCAAATTCGGGAATTCCAGCTTTGGAGGTTGTAGGAGAAAAACTCATCGATTATTACTCGGCTAAAGGCAAAGCATAATCGATGAGTGAAAAAACTCCTTGGACTACCTTAATTGACTGCCAAGTCTTAGGGAACCGAGCCACTCAGACCCCCATACTAGCACACTTTATTACAAACCCCATGGGGCATGGTCATTTCAACTCAAAAATAAAAAGTCTAGCCAGAATTGGCTAAGTCTGAACACACTGAACCTCCGAACTCTGAGATGAACATGTATCATGTTCAATAATTGGCGGCTCGATAGAAGTTCAACTATTGTACAAAATAGTTGGTAACACATGGTACCATTTCAACCGAGGTATTCCTCCATTAGCTCCTTTCTTTGCCACTTGTCATGCTCCGGGCCTCCTCCAAGTTAGGGTAATTTGCTTCTTTAGGTTTTGTCTTGCCACATGTCATGCCCCAAAGCTCCAAAGAAGTAGGGAATTCACTCTCTAGGGATTTGTTTGACCCCTGCCTCACCATAAATCATGCTCTGGACCTTTAATATGGTGGGGCATTCCTTCTTGTTCATCAACCATCAGATTCCTTCGGATCTTGGGTTCAACTTAGGAATAATGTTCAAAGGTGTGTCAAATGTGCCCAAGTGAAACCTCATGATGAAATATGTCTCTGGAACATCCTCCAACAAGCCAACCATATTCCTCCATCCTAGAAGGTGCTCAGGAAAGATGGAACAAAGTGTGTAACCTTCACATGTCTCCGATAAGCCATAACAGCCACTGAAGTCCAAAGGTCTTCGGCTGTACTCAGTGAGAGAGGAAAGCCCATGAAAATGTGGAAAGACCCTTGCATTTTCAGAGGGTAACTCTGTCAATTTATTCTGTGTCACATGCCAAATCTTTAAATTAGAACAAGATGCAACTTCAGAATCATAACGTCATCACCTTTTACTTGTGGATATGGATCCTTAACGAAAACTTGGTGATGTTGCAAAGCTTGTACAACACATCATCTGTTTAAAGAAGGCTGTTCTATGATTCCATCTTATTGCAATTTACAGCCTTTATTGATATATTCTTCTGTGCACTGGAAAAACTGTGCATATCTCCCATAACATGCAACTTCAGGCTTGAGATTGACAACTGTGCAATATTGCAAAGTTTTTAAGCCACTTTACCCTTTCTAAAGAATGCAGTTCTATCTCATTGCAATTTGCAGCCTTTCCCGATATTTTATTCTATATATTTGGAAACCCATTTTTGAAAGTTCCAGTAGGTTTTGAAAAGAGAAAGAACTAGGCATATTATTTTTTTCTTTTTCTATTTGTGTGTCTATTCCTAAATTGTTAGGACATTATATTTCATAAACATTTAAGAGAGAACTAATAATTATTTATAGCTTTTCTGTTTTTTTCCAGTTGATGACATTGATCACTTCAGAATTATTCTCCAATGGCTTTTATTGTATGATGAGAAAAACTTGGAATTATAGTACTTGTTATCCTGTCAGTATGTCATCCTCCAATGCCTTGTATTATATTTGGGAAAAACTTAGAATTATAGGACTTTTTGTCCTGTCAATTTGTCAGTCTTCACTGTAAGTAGCTTTGTGAAAAGCCTTTGTATAAGCTTGGAAACTGAGGCTTTTAATTTCATCACTTTATTCGAAATCATCTAGACACAAATTTATGTTATTTGTAAGGAAGCAGAGGAGGTCCTGATATTGCAATACGAACTTACATTTGGCCTCACATCAATGCAGAGCACTACAAAACAATCATATCTCTGGCACGCTACCAAGTGAACTGGGTAACATGACAAGTTTACGGAACTTGAATCTGGAAAACAACAATCTCACTGGGGATATTCCCAGTTCTTTGGGCCAGCTTCGTAATCTTCAATATCTGTAAGGGAATGATATATGGATTTTTTACAAAGGCAATCACAAAATTTAACTGTACCTATTTAAACATACTATAGCATTTTACTTGGGGATAACTTTGGGAATATTAAGGAAAATGTTAACTGTAATATTGAGTTTCATGTTTCTTGCCATCTATATGTTTTCGATTTGTTGTGCACTGAATGTAAGCATCTATACCTTATTTTTCTTCTCATACGTCTCCCCTTTGACTAAGAAACAGGGTGATAAGAAACAATAAACTTGGTGGAGAGATCCCACCTTCATTGGCAGCGATTCCAAATTTGATAGAACTGTAAGAGTTGGTTACTGCATTTTAACAGGGGTTTATTTCATTTTTGGAAGTTAAGTTGTATAACTATGTTCTCTTTAGTAATATCTTGGATTTTGAGCTATAGAAATGTTGTTTGGCTTTGTTGACACTGGAACCTGCTTGGTGTTTAGGGATGTATCCTCCAATGATCTCACTGGAAAGATTCCGGAAGCTATATTTAAAGTAGCTAAATACAAGTAAGAAGGCATCTTTTTTCTTAGCAGGCTAGATAAGTGTAGTTAATTTTCATCTGACCAGATTCCTTGCTGTGTCATGAAAACTTGGCTAATAGCACGCTTTAATGTGTCATCAATTTTATATTAAGAAACCATCATGATTCTGATAAGGTCAACCTTGCATAAAGGTACAGTTTAGGTGATTGATCACTGTTTTACGCATGCTGCAATATAAAATTTAATGAGTATAGTGTTGTTGGGATATTGATGGTAAAATCTACAAATTTCCTGGTGTAAAGGGTGGCTAGATGTAGTTGTATGAACAGCAGATATCTTGGTTAGAATGCATTCAAAGGAAATTCACTTTGAATTGAGCTAGAACTAAAATAGTATCTTATATTTTCATTTCACATTGATATTTTAGCAGTTAACATGATTGTAGTGTTATGCTTGCAGTGAAATTCACTTTGAATTGGACTAATGCTAAAATAGTATCTTACATTTTCATTTCACATTGCTCTTGTAGCAGTTAACATGATTGTAGTGTCATGCCTGCAGTTTCACTGGTAATAATCTTAATTGTGGTTCAAGTTTACAACACCCATGTGCCTTTACTCTATCTTCAAAATCAGGTTTGTACTTTTTTTCACTATGCAATGTCATGCTTGTGGTTTGTGATTCTATTTAGAAACCTACTTTTGTGGCATGGCCCCATAACATAACCTTTTTTAATTTCCAGGTTACTCCAAGTCAAAAATTGGAGTTCTGATTGGTGGCCTTGGAGCAGCTGTTTTCATCTTGACATTCTTTCTCTTCCTTCTATGGAAGGGCCAGTGGTGGCACTATGGGCGAGATGTTTTTGTTGATGTTTCTGGTCTCTTTCTTTCTCTGTGACTATATCTTGCTCTAACTTTCTTTCCCTCTCTGTGCATTATGCAACCAATTTGCTATTTTTTCCTTTAGGGTAAACTGGACTAGCATGTATTGCATGTATTCAGTGGATAAAATAGCACAAGAAAGATGATCAAAACATTCAAATGACAAAAAGTAAAACAAAGAAAATATATTGGAAAAAAAGAAAAGAAAAAAGGGAAAAACATAGGATGAAACAATTTATAAATAAAGGTTTCAGATGATATATATTTAACAGTTCAGAAGAGTATGTTGGAGCTGTAATATGATACTGGGACATCATGGAACGAATAGAGCAGCATAGGACATGCGTTTAGATTAACTCAAGTTCATCCATCTCTCTAATATTATCAGTAATCAAACTCTGATTTTTCAAATCATTGGGATTTTGACCACAATAAGAAGATTTCTTTCAATTAAAAACAAACAAAGCCTCAAGGATTATAAGAAAACAGAATGACTTGGTCTCATGCATATTTCTCTTCCCTTTTCTGCATTTTTATTTGTCTGAGTGTTGTAGATGTACATACATGTATGCAGGTGAAGATGACAGAAAGATTGCTTTTGGACAGTTGAAGAGGTTTTCCTGGCGTGAACTGCAAATAGCAACTGATAATTTTAGTGAGAAGAATGTGCTCGGGCAGGGAGGTTTTGGTAAAGTGTACAAGGGATTACTTGGAGATAACATAAAGGTTGCAGTTAAACGGTTGACTGACTATAACAGCCCCGGTGGAGAAGCAGCATTTTTGCGGGAAGTTGAGATGATTAGTGTGGCAGTTCACCGCAATCTTTTAAGATTAATAGGATTTTGTATCGCTTCATCAGAAAGGCTTCTTGTGTATCCTTACATGGAGAATCTTAGTGTTGCATATCGACTACGAGGTATGTTATTCTTTGCCATCAAATTTGTTATTAATTCACAATTTCCTCTAGGAACTTTCCTTGATGAATTGCTTTTACCTTTCGAACAAAGCAGATTGTCTAGTAAATTGTTTTCAGTTATTGGATATGATATTCTAGAACTGTATGTTAGTCATCCATTTTTATATTTTCTTCTCCCAATCTGTTGAACCTTTCTTAATCCAACCTTAGATACCATGCTAAATAACTAGAAATCTATTTGTGTATACAGTGCGAGAGAGTAGAATGATTAGATTATAGTATGGAAATGATTCATTTTCATTAATCAGCGCAGAACTCAAACCTGGGGAGAAAGGACTTGACTGGCCTACACGAAAACAGGTGGCTTTTGGTGCAGCTCGTGGTTTGGAGTACCTTCATGAGCACTGTAATCCAAAGATCATTCACCGGGATTTGAAGGCTGCTAATATTTTGTTAGATGAAGATTTTGAAGCAGTTGTCGGTGATTTTGGATTAGCAAAGTTGGTTGATGCCAAAAAAACTCACATTACAACTCAAGTTCGTGGAACAATGGGTCACATTGCTCCCGAATACTTATCAACTGGAAGGTCATCAGAGAAGACAGACGTTTTTGGGTATGGCGTTATGCTTTTAGAACTTGTCACAGGGCAGCGTGCTATAGACTTTTCCCGTCTTGAAGATGAAGATGAGGTGTTACTACTTGATCACGTAAGGCATCTGAACAAACAACTTTACTTACATTTTTAGTGATTAGAAGCTTTAATATCTGTTGTGCCTACTTGACCTTCTAATATATAGTCTGTTTGGATTATGAGAATTATATGCCTAACAAGCTCCTTTACCTTAGAAGTAAAAAAAAATTGCCTCCAAAACAAGTATCTCTCTTGCCTTTTTCCTCTAGATACACACTTTGAATCAGTCTATGTGGAAGACCTTCCAGTTGCCTTGGTTGCGGAATCCTCATATAAGATGGTGTTGTGTGTTGTGTATTTTCCTTGGAAGTTACTGTCTCAAACTTCTGCAGGAGAGAAGCAATGAACTGTGGGTTAGCTTACCTTCTAGTCTTTTCTTGGCTCAATTTGTACAGCGATAATAGATTTGTCGAAATAGAAATATGATAAATGCATCAAAGAAATATAAATTGCACTCTTTTAACTCGAATATTCAATAGATATCTTTATCTCTTCATAACGTCTGTCGTGTGTATAATTATGGTCAGCGTCTACCATGCCCAAAGATTGTCATCATTTATATTTGTTTAAAAATATGTGTACCCGAAGTAAAGTGTGTACCCTAACAAGCTCCTTTACCTTAGAAGTAAATAATTTTTGCCTCCAAAACAAGTATCTCTCTTGCCTTTTTCCTCTAGATACACACTTTGAATCAGTCTATGTGGAAGACCTTCCAGTTGCCTTGGTTGCGGAATCCTCATATAAGATGGTGTTGTGTGTTATGTATTTTCCTTGGAAGTTACTGTCTCAAACTTCTGCAGAAGAGAAGCAATGAACTGTGGGTTAGCTTACCTTCTATTCTTCTCGTGGCTCAATTTGTACAGGGATAATAGATTTGTTGAAATAGAAATATGATAAATGCATCAAAGAAATATAAATTGCACTCTTTTAACTCGAATATTCATTAGATATCTTTATCTCTTCATAACGTGTGTCGTGTGTATAATTATGGTCAGCGTCTACCATGCCCAAAGATTGGCATCATTTATATTTGTTTAAAAATATGTGTACCCGAATGCATCATTTACACTGTGGACTGTCTGGAGGCCTTAAGATTTCTCTCGAACACCTTCACTTCCTATTGAAAGATTGTTGGAAGTTGTATTTTTTTTAATTCCATATATTCAAGAGGGAACGAGTGGAGATGTGGACAAAATATTGCAACAAATAAAAGGAAATACCTGTAGGGTTTTTGAATGCTTGGGCGTTTCCTTGACTTTGAAGAAGAAAGTCCTGTTGTATCAAACATGTTTGATTTTATTTGCATCGTCCCAAGTTCTGTTTTTGATCTCCATGGTCTGTGACAACTCTTTTTGAGCTTTTTGTTTCTTTTAGCAAAACACGTATCTGTTGGTATTCTGGATCTGAATTAAAACTAATAGACAGAAAAATGGACAAATAGAACACAAGAGTTTAACGTGGTAAAACCCCAATTCGGGGAAACATCCACCCGGAAAAGTATTGATGTCTTATTCCTTTCAATAACGGAGATTACAATTAGGCATTTTCTCATCCATACATTTCTCTCATACGTACTCTCAAATTACATATAAATACATTTGTTCAAGAAGTTACATAGATAGGAGAACTGCCACTGGTTAGAGTAACTTCCAACCAACCAACGATTAGATGGTTGCGAAACCATCTTTGGTTAGATAGTTGTCACAATTTTAACAATCTCCACCTTGACAACAAATTATCTAATACTTTGCCGAAGACTATTTATCACCTCTTTTTTAAGCTAAGAGAAGTCACACACCACCGTAGCTTCTCTAATAACACCAGTTTTGTAAACGTATCTGCACAATTTTCTTGAGTATGAATCTTTTTCAGATCTACTCCACCTTCACAAATAACTTGTCTTACAAAATGATACTTTACATCAATATGTTTGGTCTTACTATGGTAAACATGATTTGTAGCCAAATGTATAGCACTTTGACTATCACAAAAAACAGGCACACTGTTCTGCAACCTTCCAATTTCTCCAAGTAGACCTTTCAGCCAAATTGCCTCTTTGCAAGCATGTGAGGCAGCAATGTATTCAGCCTCTGTAGTGGATAAAGCAATTGTTTCCTGAAGCTTTGACATCCAACTTATAGCTCCACCTGCAAGAGTAAAGACACAACCTGAAGTAAACCTTCTCTTGTCCAAATCACATGCAAAATCTGAATCAACAAAACCGCATACATAATCACTTTTATTACTAAAGGTGATACAATAGTCACTTGTGCTTCTTAGATACCGAAGCACCCATTTCACTGCGTTCCAATGTTCTTTTCCCGGATTTGCCATGTATTTACTGACAACACATACCGCATGTGAAATATCAGGTCTAGTACACACCATCGCATACATTAAACATCCTACCGCATTGGTATATGGAACACGAGACATATAATCCTTTTCTTCATCACTACTAGGACATAAACCTGAAGAAAGCTTAAAATGGGAAGCCAAAGGAACATTCACAGGTTTTACCGTACTCGTTCCGAATCTTACAAGTATTTTCTCAACATACTTCTCCTGTGAAAAACTAAGCTTACCATTTCTTCTGTCTCTGTGTATTTCAATACCCAAAATTTGTTTTGCAGCTCCAAGATCCTTCATATCAAATGCCCTAGCCATCTGAGCCTTCAACCTGTCAATCTCGTCCATGTTTTTACTCACAATAAGCATTTGATCAACATACAATACTAAGATAATGAATATGTCATTCAACCTTTTGAAGTACAAACAATGATCATACTCACTTCTAGTATAACCTTGGCTCACCATGAAAGAATCAAACTTCTTGTACCATTGCCTGGGTGACTGTTTCAGGCCATACAATGATTTCTTGAGCTTGCAAACTAATCTTTCTTTACGATGCTGCACAAAACCCTTTAGTTGTTCCATAAAAATCTCCTCATCTAAATCTCCATGTAAAAATGTTGTTTTAACATCTAGTTGCTCTAACTCCAAATCAAGCACTACAACTAGTGTTAACACAATACGAATAGATACAAACTTGACAATTGGTGAAAAGATCTCATGATAATCAATACCTTCCATTTGAAAGTACCCTTTCACGAGCAGTCTGGCTTTGTATCTTTCAATCTTACCATCAACACCTTTCTTCAACTTGAAGATCCACTTACATCCAACAACTTTTCTATCTTTGGGGAGTTCAACCAAGTTCCATGTCTCGTTCTTATTTAGAGAATCCATTTCTTCTTTCATTGCCATCTTCCATTTAGCATTGTCAACACAATCAATGGCTTCCTAAAAACAAGAAGGTTCTCCATCATCAATAAATAAAGCAACAGACAAAACAAAATCGGTATACCTTTTAGGAGGATTTCTCTCCCTCGTAGATCTTCTTGGTGTAGGTTGTGGAGTTTCTACAATTTCCTGAATTTCTTCATCCTCTATGACTTCTTTATCACCAGAAACTTCTTCTTGTTTCTTTGAGTCATGAGAAGATGGGGACTTCAACTGAACTAGTTGTTTTGACGGTATTTGTTCCTGTTCCACATCAACTTTTACATATTTTGATTTAATAAGAGAAGACTCATAAAAAATTACATCTCTGCCAATGAGGATTTTTCGAGCAGTAGGATCCCACAACCTATATCATTTCGTTACATCATCATAACCAACAAAGATGCATTTCTTTGTTCTGGGGTCTAACTTATAATACTGATTTTTAGGAGTAAGTGCATAGGCTTCACAACCAAAAAATTTCAACGCTGACCAGTCCATACCTCTTCCGGAACTTTACAATTTATTGCAATTGATGGTGACCGATTTATTAAATAACAAGCAATGGAAACTGCTTCTGCCCACAACTCTTGACCCAAATTAGCATCGCTGAGCATGCTCCTTGCTCTCTCTAGAAGAGTCATATTCATGCGTTCTGCAACGCCATTTTGCTGAGGAGTGTATACATTTGTTTTATGTCTTACGATCCCTTCTTCTTTGCAATACTTTTCAAACTCTAAAGAAGTAAACTCTCCATTCTTAAGCATTTGATTGTCCTGCCAGTTCTTTTTTCAACCATAATTTTAAAACGTTTGAAAGTATCAAACACATCAGCGTTTCTTTTTAAAACATAGACCCAAACTTTTCTTGAAAAATCATCCACAAACAACACAAAATATGTTGCTCCTCCATAGGAAACAGTAGGATATGGACCCCATACATCAGAATGAATGTAGTCAAGAACACCTTTATTAACATGAATCCCTACTTTGAATTTTTGTCTACACTGTTTCCCAAATATACAATGTCTACAAAACATCAAATCCAAAGATTTCAGATTTGGAAGTAATTTACAATTCATTAATACTTGTAGTCCTCTCTCACTCATATGACCAAGATGTTGATGCCATAATCGAGTGGATTCTGATGCCTCTTCAGATACCAATGATGTTTCATTAACTTGAGTTCTTCCAACCAGTTTGTAAAGGTTTCCTATTTTCAATTCCTTCATGACCACTAAAACACCGTTAGATACTTTTAGTACCCCACTTAAACCTGTAAACTTATGACCACAAGAATCCAACACTCCCAAAGAGATTAAGTTTTTCTTTAATTCAGGCACATGTCTAACATCTGTTAGTGTTCTTATAACTCCATCGAACATTTTAATTTTAATACTTCCAACCCCAACAGTCTTACATGAATAATTGTTTCCCAAAAGAACTACACCATCATTAACTGTTTGATAAGAAGTAAACCAATCTTTATGAGGACAGACATGGTGTGAAGCACCAGAATCTAACAGCTATTCTTCATTGTATTATGAAACACTACAAATGGACAAAACCTCATCAATCATACCTAAATCAGTTTCAATTGAATTTGCCTCAGATTTGGAGTCTTCCTTTTTGGATTCTTGTCTTTTCCAATAGTCCTTCTTTAGATGACCATTCTTGTTGTAGTACCAAAATTTGAGTTTGCTCTTTCTGCCCTTTGATTTAGATCTGGAAATACCTCTTGACTTTTCTCTTCTATCTTTGGATCGACCTCTAACAAACAAAGCTTTTGGTGTAGAGGACTCAATACTAGCTTTATTTCTTAACTCCTCAGACAACAAAGCTCCAACCACATTGTCAAATTCCAAAGAATCTCTTGTACTAAGACTAAATGGAAGATACTACATGACCCCAAGATTCAGGTAAAGTAAGTAAAAGATTTACTGCTTTATCTTCATCATCAATTTTAACATCCATACTACTCAACTGGCAAATAAGAGTATTAAATACATTCAAATGATCTGCAATCTTCGTACCTTCTTTTATTTTCATACCGCATAGCTGCCTCTTCAAGTAATATATGTTTGTCAAAGACTACGTCATATACAAGCTTTCCAACTTGCTCCATAAACTTGCTGCTGAATTTTCTCCAGCGATATTAAACAAGACATCATCCACAAGACATAACCGAACTGTGCTAAGTGCTTTGGCATCTAAGTCCTCCCATTCATCATCTGTCATAGTTACGGGTTGTTTTTTCTTGCCATCTAAGGCCTTCTGCAACCCTTGCTGAACTAATAGATCTTACATCTTAAGTTTCCACAATTCAAAGTTATTTTTGCCATTAAACTTCTCAATTTCGAATTTAGTATTTGACATTTTTCCCATCAATTTTTAACAGACTTCAAAAAACAAAAAATACTCCAGAATCTTTTCACATAAAATTTTAATAAACCAAACTTTCCAGCCTGCTAAAAAAATAAAATTGCTTCACCTTAAGTTCTGGTTTCAATCTTCATGCTTTCGCAAACCACACTTCCAGTTTCCTTCATGTAGGTAACGCACAGGCTACCTCCCTTGCTATTCACGCAGGCTCCAATTGTTGTTCACACAGGCTCCAAAGGAAATGGCGGCTAGCTCCATGCCTTTCCTTCCCCAGACAGACGGTGCTGCTTCACGCAGGTGACTGACCTCTGCTCACGCACAGGAAGAAAGCTCCACGCCTTTCCTTCCTCAGACAGGCGGTGCTGCTCTCACGCGGGCATCCGACTTTCACTCTGCAGCGTCCAGCACTACACACAGGGTGCTCTGCTCAGACTTTTCACAGCGTGGCAACGGGATCCTTTCTCTGTTCTCATTCAAAACTGCAGCATCCAGGCAAACTTCCTCCCAACACAGGACTTTCAGCAAACTCCACAATCTCTCAAGGAGGGGCTCCTCCTATTACCGAAGCTTTGATACCACTTGTTGGTATTCTGGGTCTGAATTAAAACTAATAGACAGAAAAATGGACAAATAGAACACAAGAGTTTAACGTGGTAAAACCCCAATTTGGGGAAACATCCACCCGGTAAAGTATTGATGTCTTATTCCTTTCAATAACGGAGATTACAATTAGGCATTTTCTCATCCATACATTTCTCTCATAGGTACTTCTCTCAAATTACATATAAATACATTTGTTCAAGAAGTTACATATATAGGAGAACTGCCACTGGTTAGAGTAACTTCCAACCAACCAACGATTAGATGGTTGAGAAACATCTTTGGTTAATTAGTTGTCACAATTTTAACAATATCTTAACTCAGCTTGCATCTTAAACTGTTTTAAATCTAGGAACAGCAAGCCGTACTTGTCATGCTTGGATATAATATTCTCTCCAAAAGTGAACACAACCTGATACATGTCCCTAAAGATTTCATGTGTTTTCCCTTGACATTGATTGCAGAGATATGTGTACCAAAAAGGAACAATTTAATGCCAAGTCTAGATTAGAGCATGATGGAGGAATACATGAGCTTTAGCAGTGCTTTGAATTTACATTGTTTGTATAATCTGTATGGATGTCACGTCTGATCATGGTTCATGGATCTTTTGTTGAATCATAGAGCAGAGTTTAAATTGATTATTATTGTTGGTCACAGGTCAAAAAATTGCAAAGAGATAAAAGGTTAGATGTGATTGTAGACAGGAACCTCAAGCAGAATTATGATCCAATGGAAGTTGAGGCTGTAATCCAGGTTGCGTTATTGTGTACACAAACCTCACCTGAAGAGCGGCCAAAGATGACAGAAGTTGTACGCATGTTAGAAGGAGAGGGCCTAGCGGAACGTTGGGAGGAATGGCAGCAACAAGAAGTGATTCGTCGACGAGAATATGCACTGATGCCTAGAAGGTTTGAGTGGGCTGAGGATTCTACATATAACCAAGAAGCCATTGAGCTGTCTGAGGCAAGATGATAATGATCTATGATCAGTAAAGACACTTCTTATTTTGAATCAGATAATGACATTATCTCTAAATTTCTGAAGCGGCTCCTTGAGAGCATAAGCTTGTCTCATTTCGTTCTTGTTCAGTGTTTTATCAGGCACCAAACTCCTATGAAATGTATAGCTACTATACTCCCATTTCTTCGACATGAATTTTTTCCTTGTTTAAAAATGTATTTCTGCTTACGTAAGTATCAAAATTTTCTTTACTACTTACGAAGTAAATGTATAGTAGTTACTTGGGAGATCTGTAATAGCACGAAGTTCTTTGCCTCTTATTTGCAACTTTCAGAATTTTCTTTACTACTTAGGAAGTACCTGTATAGTAGTTACTTGGGAGAGATTTGTAATAGCACGAAGTTGTCTGCATGTTATTTGCACTTCAGGCTGCAGATATCTTTCTGTAATGGATCAGCATTCGTAGCAATGTTCTACAGGAAGAGTCTCGACTCTTTCACCAATTAATCATTTATTGAAGCCTTTGTGTTATATATATATATATATATTAGAGCATGCATAAGGTATGGATATTTTCATGATTATAGGTATTATGCTTATGATCATTATGACAATTTGGATCTTAAGAGGTATAAATTATTTATATTAAATTTAAATTTACATAATTCTTATACAGGTTAATTCATTATTTTATATATATAGTAATGAAATATATGTTTTAATGAAATTGGATATAGTTATAAAAAGGGTGTTTAAATCTTTATATTTTATACTAAAGAATATGTCTAGATAATTGAATATGGTTAGTGAGTATGATGGTTGAATTTTTTTCTATCTTTTTAGTAAAAGAAATGTTGTAGTGTCAAATTAGGTATGATTACAAAGAAGATGAAGTATAAAGTATTTTTTTTTTTTTATATTTATACTCAAATATAATAATAATTTTACACTTTTATCTTTGAAAATATTGTTGATAGAAAATAGAAAATATGTTTATTTCTTTTCACTATATCTATAATCACTTCAAATTTAAAAAGGATGCTAAAGAATTATGGATTGACTTATACATAGGATGAATTTGAAATTTTTGGGTTAGGGTGGAGTCATTCATTAATTGGCATTGTCAAACAAATTTTTCGTCAACCATTAAGCATCAATATTTGCATATACCATACCATTTTAAATTCTGTTGTCTTAGCAAACTTCAAGTTTGTTCATACTTAATTAATATGTCTAGAGAATTTATTACATGCATTGCTATGATTGATGACACGCTTGTACTTACAACTTATATATTATTCCTTGATAAGCCTAATAATTACAATGTATAACAAGAAAAGGACCATCACATATATAAATAAGAAGAAAAAAAGAATGCAGATTATAATGCAAGGAACCACACTTTTAAAGAAATGATTTTTGAAAGAAATGATTTTTGAGGTAATAAGGAAATGAAATTCCTATTATTATTTTGAGTTGGTTATCATTTTATCTATTTCTAGACAAATTCAAATTGGGTTACACAAAAAGCTTCTTCCCAAGCATGTATGTTGATATTTATAAATCTTAAAGGGAAGCATAAGCATGGAGATTTGCTTAAATGAAAAAGCTATACTCCACACAAGTACTCTTTGATTTTATTAAAACATGTGCATGTTTGAAAAGTTGCATTAAGAAGGGGCAAAGTCTTAAGAAAAAAATATAAGTAATGGTTATGATTTTGTATTTAATAGATGAAATTTCCAACTTTCTTCTTAAAAAATATACAATAGTCACAATTTTATTATTTTGGGACATTCATCGATCATGATTTCAAGTATTGACAAGATACTTCTTAAGACTCACAATGTGTCGAGCATCCACCACCTCTCAAGATTTAGGATATTGTGCCACACTTATGTTGTGTGATCTCTTGGCTCAACTTAACATCCATCGCAGCGATCTCTTAGCTCAACTTAACATCCATCGCAGCTTTCATTATTCAATGACTCCCATGTGGGGTGCACCGTCCCATGAGGGGTGAGCATGACACTTCTTGGAGGGCTTGAACTTGGTGTGAGCAATAACACCAACTCATTTTCATTGACTTGACAAGCCCCTTATAATATCAATCATGATTTATATAAACAAGAAGTCAAATATGGAAATCTCAAAACAATTAGAGATGACAAAGTAATAAGTGTAATTTGGTGTATTCAAAGACCCTCAAATTCACTTTGTGGCCTATCCATTCTTGTCAAAGAACATGTTGGTAAAGAAAGACAACCACAATTTTTGAAACATGGTGTAGTGAGATGATTCATCAACTTCATAAAAATGTCACGAGTATTGGGCAATTAATCAAACAAGGACATTGCTAGAAATTTGGTGTATTCAAATATGGAAATCTCAAAACAATTAGAGATGACAAAGTAATAAGTGTAATTTGGTGTATTCAAAGACCCTCAAATTCACTTTGTGGTCTATCCATTCTTGTCAAAGAACATGTTGGTAAAGAAAGATAACCACAATTTTTGAAACATGGTGTAGCGAGATGATTCATCAACTTCATAAAAATGTCACGAGTATTGGGCAATTAATCAAACAAGGACATTGCTAGAAATTCATGATGAGCATGTCTATTGGAAATAGTTTTATTTCTTTTAGAAACATTTTAATAAAGTACACTAGTGCATTTTTATATGTCTAAAAATCATGACATAGACACTCAATGTTAATAATGACTTCATCTAATACACAGTAATCTACGTACATCCACCACTTTAGAAATGCCATTCTTCAAATGTAAAATTGAAGTGCTAATGGGGATTTGGAAGGTTGGATAAAACCCTTTTTGAGGAGATCTGTGTGCTCTTCAACTCTCTTTTTTACAATATGGAGGAGCTTGTATGGAATCCTTTTAAGTACATGCTTGTACTTGACTACAAATAGGAGAGAAAGGTTCAATATGATTTATAATTTTTTTTTTTACAAGAACGATTAACAGGCTTTTATATTAAAAAGAGGAGCAGAGTTACAAAATATAGTCTGTAAGACTGTTCCCAAAATTGGACGGCTAACATAGTAGGCTCATCCATTTCTAGTCTTTGCAGTTCAAACACACACTTGATTCTACTACAACTAAAGATCCTTACATATTTGCCTAACAGAAGACAACAAAAGAAATACATAACGAGCAAATAGACAGGTGACTAGCTTCTAAGAGCCAATTACAAAAAGAGTTCTTGATCAACCATGAAAATCCAGGTTGCACATTGATGGCTGATGTTCTCCTTGTTGCCATTCCCAGTTCCATCATTCTCCTCGATATTTTTGTGGAAGACTGAAGGAGTGATTCTAGGATCAGACCTTATTGCATCCAACTTTGCTTCGACCACTTTCAGATTGCTATGTAGGGAGTTGATTTGAGTGCTGATATCCCCTAAGTAAGGGCAATCGTTGTCAATTTTTCTAGCAAGCACGTCAAAGTGCTCCTTCATTTTGCTGTAGAGATTTTGGATTTCAGAGGAAGAGATCTGAACAAAGGTGGCTAGATGAGAAAGAGCTTTTTTTCTGGTCAGTGTATTCACCCCTGAACCTTCGAACCTGACTTTCCAGCTCCTGTAGGTGTGCAAGGATTTGAGAAGGCGGGCTTTCTTGCCCACGAGGAGACTCCAAGTTGATACATTTGTTATCCAACCCATGTTGGGAGACCCAATTCTTGTTGTTGCCAGGCTCACTAGAATACCCGTGGGCAGAGAGCTACACTGTCCCACCCAGAATTTGGCTAGTGCCCAGTTCCAGATTGGGCCAACCCTTCCCTATTCCAAACTCATTGCAGAGTGCATGAGCTATTGGTTGCACAATTCCCCCTTTATTCTGTCTGGAGCCCATCTCCAACTGATCCCAACTTCTTCCAATGACAGGCTCGTCAACCCTCGAGAGACCACGAAGGAAAGTATGAGCCGAACCACCACGTGCTTGCCCAAATCCACCATTCCCCTGCCGCTGGACCACGTTGAATGCTGACAGGTAACGCTTCACTCCAACCCCGCCAGAATTTTCTTGGATACTCTTCCTGCAACGAAGAAAGATTCGGTCCCTTATCCTCCATAGCTAACATGTAAAGAACCAAATTGCTAACCCAAATAGCTACGTAAGACTCCTGTAGACTCCAATTCTCGGTAGAACAAATGTGCAGAATGTTGAGCACACTATCTTGAGGCCTGATATAAGCCAATGCAAAGGGTGGTGGTAATAAATTCATGCATGCGGAGCAGGTGGGACGAGACCAGTGGGGGCGCCAGGTGTTCCAGGAGTACGCGATAGACGGTCGGTGCAGAAAGAGAGATCCCAAGGCAATCTTGCCATTAAACCAAATCGAAAAGTTGAAAATTGCATAGTTTGGGTGTTGGGAATTAAGAACCCAAACCATGAACAAGATCATAAGGAGCAAGGGGTTCATAAACAATCTAGAGAAGGGGCTAAGGTACCCAATTGATGTCAATGCTAAGACCATTTATGATCGCTACACCACAATCCAATTTAGCACTGACGTTTTCCATACTATTTGCTTCCTTGTTATTGCTCCTTAGAATGTGGTGAAAGGAGATGGAGTTAAAATCCTTGGCCACGAAGGAGAAGAGATGCTGAAGTTTATTGGTAGGTTTTTTTTCGATTTTTTTCCAGAGATCTGGCTTCCTTGATAACCAGCATGGAGTCCCCAAGGGCCACTAGATTTTTGACATCCTGTTCCCTAGCAATTTTCATTCCTTTGATCAGGGCGAGCCATTCCACCTCATTATTAGTCCTTCTGCCAATTCCCCATGCATAGTCTTTCTTTTTGTTTCCTTCGGAGTCAAAAAGAACTCCTCCCACACATGCCAACCCAGACAATATGATTTATAATTAAAAGGTATGAGAAACATTATTAAACGGAATCTCCCTCAATGAAGGACATGTGGGTTACATGTAATTTGCATAACCCCACAACACCTCACTAATATATATGACTTAATTAAGTCATCGTGAATTTATTGCAACATAAAGTAGACTCTGCAACCTAAAATACTCTTTAGTAATAATATTATTAGATCATATGACTAATATACTATATATTCAATGTCATCATTTAATGGTCATCTTAAACACAACTAGTTGTCCCAAAATATAACCAACATATCTGCACTAAGCAACTTGTAGAAGATGTTTGTGCCCTCCTCCAAGTGGTGCCACTGATAAACAAGAAAGTATGATTTACAACTCTATTTCTATATGTCTTTTGTATGCACAATGTACCAAAGCGTACCACAAGATTTGTATGGCTTGTTTGATTGATTCACGTAGGATTTGATTTGTTCTCCAATAGTATCATTCCTACATTTTGGTAGCACAATGAAGTTACACTAATAAATTAGTGCTTTTTAGTTTTGCCATGACCTATGAATAGTCCAACTAGTACGTTGCATGTCTTGTGATTGAATTTTACCACTATACACATTCATTTTGCCACTCCACCAACCAAAATGAACTCCCATGGTTGGCATTGTCCTATCCTATCATACTTTGTTGTAGAAACAACTTTTCCTTCACCTCCCTTGGGCCATTTTTACACTCATCATTTTTATTAATATGATGTTCTAAAGACTAATACCATAGAAATTAAGACAAAATAAACCTATTGATTACCTTCCCTTTTGAGGTCTCACTTAGAAATCCCTCTCTGAATTGAGGAAGCTCCTCCAACTTTTCATCCTCCAAAGTGTTTAGTACCACTTTGGCCTTTTCTTTTATGATATACCCTCCAAATCAATGTCTCTCTTTCTAATTTGGAACATTTTTAGCATCCTCGTTGTTGATCTTTTCAAGTACATCGAATCTCAATGATTTTCCTTCACCTTACTCCTCCTTGCCAACAACTTGGTTGGATTTTCAACCTCAAAACAACCACCATCTTCAAGATTTAGATTTGATTTAACATGTGAACTACAATGAAAATCCCTACACTCTCATCAACAATAATGTTTTGGTTGATTGCCCTTTCATTAGTAGCCCCATCTATTGACTAGTGAGTTATATGTTAGTTAATGTAACCAAGAAACACAAATTTCTACATTTTGCATCCAATTTTGTTCTATTTTATTTTGGAATTTGAACATATGCTATAGAGCCAGAAGAGTAAGGTGAGTAGCATGTGGCATTTTGTCTAACCAAGCCTCCTTTGGAGTGACCCTTCATATTGCTTTTGTAGGAAATTTATTCAATAGATACAGAATAGAGTATATTGCTTCTTGCCAATATTTTGTTGGCGCTCCCTACACTCCAACATGCACATGATCATTTCAACCATAGTTCACTTTCTTCTCTGTACAACTTCATTATGTTAAGGAGTGCATGGTGCATAAAATTGACTTAGTTTGTATATCTTCCCTATATCAAAATTCATCAAACTCAAGAATTGTGAAACATTTTGGACTTCGACTCTAAGGAGGTGAATGGAAGGCGGGAGGAACTACAGAGAACTAGGGTTTACTGGTTAGGTCAAATTTTTGCAGGTTCCAGTCTGAGATCGGGTGTCCGAAGGGTCTCCTCATAATACAGAGGGTGAAGCGGGCATGGGTGATGCCACGGGTGGCGGGGCTCTGCCCCCTCCCCTGGCCAATGATAAAGGGAAAGAAGTAGAAAAGGGGCTAGACCCTGACCTCCATTCGGGAACGGGAGGAGAAGGGATGAGCCGAGTCACTAAGTCGACTCAGGCAGTGGGAGAAACCAGGGCAATGTGTGTCGAAAGCCAAAATGGTGCCAAAGCTTCAGATCAGCTCGGAAAGAGTCAAGGTTGACATTCAGTATATGAAAGATCATGCGCTTCTCGGCAAATTCGTTGGAATTTGGCCTATTGAAAAGGCTCTAGTCTAGTGGATTAATACGACTTGGAAACCATGGGGCCACTATGAACTTCAAATTGGTGCCAAAGGGTTCTTCACGATAATCTTCTTCAATGAGTCAGATCGCACTCACATTTTTTATAATGGACCGTATTTTTTCAATTTTGCAGGGCTATACTTATGCCCTTGGAAAGAATGCTTCAACCTTGATAAAGAAAATTTGATGATTGCCCCTGTTTGGCTTCGCTTGTACTCATTACCCTCAGAATACTAGAAGGAGGAAATTCTTACTCACATCGGCAATACCCTGGGAGTGTTTGTTAAGGTCTCCGAGAAAACAAAGAAGATGAGGTATACCTCGTATGCCTGCATCTGTCTTTACATGGACATTTCTCAAGACCTGCCGGAAGGGATTGAACTCACCTAGGAGGACGAGGATTGGTTCCAGGCGATTTACTATGAGCAGATCCCATTTCGCTACCGATGTTGTCATAAACACGGGCATCTTTTCCAAGAGTGTCCGCTCAACAAACAACCAGGAGCTACATCCAATTTAGAAGGGAAAGATGCGGAATGTTTCACCAAAGTCACAAACAAGAAGCATCCAACCAAGGGAGGAGTCGGGCCAGAGCTTCACAAGAAAGCTCAGATGCACAATCGGTTTGAATTTTTGCAGCCAGTGGAGGCGAATGCAGACATGGAGGAAGGACAACCCAAAGAAACATCAGACAAGGAACCTATCCCCACATCAGATAACCCCACCTAGGACGCAGAAAAAGCAGTAGAGGTGGAGGATGTATCCATGCACGGAGAGGAAGGTGAAGAGATGGAATTGGGAGAACTAGACCTGGAAGGTCTAGAGGCGGCATGTTCAGACAAAGTCTCGGACTCCATTCCCCCCCAACAAGTCTCTCTACTGGAAAAATCCATTATATAGACAAAAGCCATCAAATACTTGGGCATAGCTCTAGAATCCCATAAATAAAATGAAGGGAAAAAAAAAGGCCAAGGGGAGAAACGAGGAAGGCATAGTAACATCTAGAGAATCCAAGTGGTAGGGGCAAAGCTGGTAGCCTCGGGCTAATATCCCACCATCGATGCGACACTAGCTTCCTCCCCCCCCCCCCAAACAATTATAAGATGCGGATTATATCCTGGAATATTAGAGGTTGCAATAGCCCTCTGAAGACCTGTCTTCTGAGACAGAAGATAGAAATTGAAAATCCAAGAAACCAAATGTTCGGAAGCGGACCTCCAATTGATTGGAAAGAAAACCTGGAAACAATGTGAGGTCATAGAAATAGACGCCACGAGAGTGGCTATGGGGCTCGACATTCTTTGGAACCCCAGGGAGGTAAGCCTCTCTGGTTTCATGGCCTCCAATTTTATCTTATCGACTTCTTTCCATGTGGTAGGCACGAGAATACGTGGCTTCCTGTCCAATGTTTATGGGACTTCAACAGCTCACCAGAAGACCTCCTTCCTGCACTCACTACTTGACTTAAAGACGGTGATTGGTTCGTGTCCTTGGGTCATAGGAGGAGAATTTAACTTGATCCGCAGCTTAGAGGAAAAGAAAGGAGGAATTTTTCGCTTAAACCCCATCAGTGAACAGTTTAATGAAGTAATAGATGCTTTGGAGCTAGTTGATGTCAGTACATCCAATAGTCTCTTTACCTAGAATAACAAAAGATCCGGGGACAAAAGTATAGATTCTCGGTTAGATCGATTTTTAGTCTCAGAGTCTGTAATGATGGGGGGGGGAGTTGTTTGCTGTGGTACTTCCCTCATCTAGATCTGACCACTAGCTGATCTGTTTGGAATGGAAATGGATTGGGGAGAACATCCAACGACCTTTTCGGTTTGAGCAATTTTGGCTCCTACATTCGGATTGCTCGGAACAACTTCGTCAGTGGTGGCAGGACTCGGTACCTATCTAGTATCCGAGGAACACTAATGTACCAATTCCAACAAAAATTGAAGTACCTAAATGGAAAAATTAAGCATTGGAACTCGAAAACCTTTGGGAACATCATCCAAAGGAAAAAATAGTTAGACAAGAAGATGAAAGAGGTTCAGAATGCAACAATGTCCCAAGGTTACTCTTCTGAGTTAATGGAGCAAGAACAAAACCTTTTAAAAGAACTCAACCTTAAGGAACAACAGGAAGAGATTCTCTGGAAACAAAAATCTCAGAATCGACGGTTGAAAGAAGGTGAGCGCAATACAAAATTCTCCCACAAAGCTACCATTCAGCACCAGCAAGGGAATAGGGTGGTTTGTTTGAAGAAAATAGATGTAAGCTATGCAGAAACTCCAACGGAGATGGAGCATAGCCTGAATGATTTTTTGGCAGACCTCCTGGAGGAACCAAACATCCACCGTCGAGTTGCAAGGGAAAAAGTTCTCCAGCATATAGCTATGGTAATTACAGCTAACCATAACATCATGCTCATGAACCCAATAAACATGGAATAATTGGATGAGGCAGTCAAACAGATGGTAGCGGATAAATCCCCAGGACCATATGGGTTCACCACTGATTTCTTCCACACATGTTGGGATTGGTTGAAAGAGGAAGTCTTGGAGTTAGTAGAAGACTCAAGAAGAACAGGGAGCATTCTGAAGGCCATCAATGCCACTTTCCTGACACTCATTCCGAAGGAATCGGGCACAGAAGTCCCAGGAAAATTCAGACCAATTTCCCTCTGCAATGTCATCTATAAAATCATAACTAAGTTAATTGCAAATCGGATGCATCCTCTCCTCCCCATGTTGATTTCTCATGAGCAAGCAGGTTTCGTTGAAGGACGACAAATTCTAGACGGGATAATTTTGGTACATGAAACTATCCATTCCCTGAAGACGGACAAGATTCCAGGTATGCTACTAAAACTGGACTTATCTAAATCCTATGATAAAATCAATTGGACCTTCCTGGCAGAAATGCTAAGGACCTTTGGTTTCAATGGGAAATGGATAGAATGGGTGATGAGCCTAGTATCCTTGGCCTTCTTCTCGATTCTGGTAAATGGAACGCCTTCGTATCCTTTCTCTGCTTCATGTGGGATTCGTCAGGGGGATCCTTTAACTCTGTTCCTATTCATCATCATTGCAGAAGGGATTGGTCGAATTCTCAAGGCCAAGCAATGAAACAACTACATACGATGTCTTACCCTCAATGACGACATGGATCCAGAGACCCATCAACAATTTGTCGACGATACTATGTTGATGGGCCCCTCTTCTGTCCAGGAAGCCAAAGGAATCAAAATAGTACTTGATACTTTTATGAAAGCTAATGTACTGGAGATCAACAAAGATAAATCCCAAGTTTAGTTTTTCAACACCTTGAAAATCACCCGCAGGAATATCCTTCGTATCCTGGAATTCACACAAGGACAACTCCCATCCAAATATTTGGGTGCCCTTCTGGATGATTCCACAGTCCGCCAAATATCCTGAAAGGATCTTCTGGACAAGCTTAAGAGAAAGCTGGAACTCTGGACTTATAGAGCCCTCAACTTCCCAAGCCGACTTATTCTGGTCAAATTGGTGCTTCAAGCAATGCCCATTTACCTCTTCGGTTCTGGAAGCTCCAAAAGTTGCTCTCAAGCAAATTCGCACCATACAAAGGAATTTCCTTTTGGGAGGGACTTGAGAACATCGAAAGTGGGCTCTGGTAAAATGGGATACCTTGTGCACTCCAAAAGCGATAGGGGGCCTGGGGCTGTGCAACCCGATGTCTATCAACAGGGTAATGGGAACTAAAATTTGGTGGCAGTGGATCATGTACATCGAACAACCCTGGGAAATGTTATGGCATTGTAAGTATACACCTCATTGGACCAAGCAGAAATTGATCAGGTCTGGGGAAGGTATACCGGGCTCACATATCTGGAAAGTTGCGCAACTAAAGAGGGGATTAGTTCAGAGGCACAGTTTCTGGGAAATAAGAGATGGAGCTTCCGCCTCTTTTATTAGGGATTCCTGGAAACAATCACCTAGACTGGAAAATAGAGAGGATTTACAGGATTTAAAGTTTTATATACAGAGCAACCCTCTAGAATGGGTGCAAGAATTCTGGGAGCCTACTACGGGAGACCAACAATTCAGAAAATGAAAGCCGAAACATTGGTGGCAATCGTGCATTCCAAAGGAGAACCTAGAATATTTTTACGAGGAATTATGTGCTCGCCAGATCCCGAAGGCAGACGGGCCGGACAAAGTCCGCTGGGGATACTCCCATACGGGGAACTTCAATATCACAGAGGCGGTGGGTCTGTTGGAGGAATTCCACAGACTGTCACGGGAGTAGAAATGAAGAAAGGTGTGGCGTGGTAACCTATGGCCTAAAATTGCAACCTTTAGTTGGCTCCTAATTAGCCGACCCATCTTAACCTAGGAAAATATTCTGAAACGTGGCATGATTGGTCCATCTCGTTGTTGTTTATGCTATAATGGCATTGAAACCATCAATCATTTGTTGGACAGCTTCCCACGAGCTTCCTCACTCTGGGATAAGGGGGAGGAGAGGTTCAGAAAGAATGCAAGGGTCAGGGGACGCCCAGATCTCACCTTGGCTACTTAGTTATCTCAACCCTTCAAGAACGAGCTCCTCAATAGAATGTGGGAATTGTTCTTGGGGTTTGTGGTTTGGGAGGTGTGGAAGGAAAGAAACTGATGCACGTTCGAGGGAAAGGAGCTAAACAAAAAGGTAGTCTGGCTGTTAGTTGAAATTCACTTGAAGGAAATGCTTACCCTCACTCAATGGACACCCGATGTTATTAAAGAAGACAATCCAGAGAGGAAAATCTTAAATGACTGGGTTATTTTTAACATACCTGTGAGTATTGGTCGACTGCGAGCACATATTGCTCCACACAAAATCCCCGACTTTTGGAAATACCCGCCCACTGGCACCTTCAAGCTTAATTTTGATGGCGCGGTTAAGGGGAACCCTGGGTCGGTTGGTTTTGGCAGAGTGATAAGAAATGATGAAGGAAATGTACTTAGTGTCTTCTGGGGAGACATTGGAAAAACCATGAACAATGTTTCCGAATTAGAAGGCCTAGTCAGCGGTTTGCGATGGGAAGTGCAAAAACAATGGTTACCATTGATGGTGGAGGGGGACTCCATGCTCATGATTTCAATGGAGGGATGCATCTATAGGGGTTCCTCTATCTCCAAATTTTCTCAAAACTGGAAGTGGGAGAGCAGATTGCACCAGCTTCATAGTCTCTTGTTCACCATCCCGACCGTTCAATTCATGCACGTTCGATGCCAAGGGAACAAGGTGGCGGATGAGTTGGCGAACAAGGGAGTCAAGGATCGTGTTTCCTTCCATGCAGGCCCATTGGAGGACACCTGTGATCATACACTGAGGTGTCGCTGCTTGGAACTCGCAGTCGCTGACATCGCTCAACTGGAAAGAACACAGGGTCGGATTGGGGAAAGGTCACATGGGGAAGTGGACACGCGGCCTCACCTGGTATAATGATCTCTTCCCATTAATGATCAATCGCCCCTCTTCACCACTAACCCTTACCACATTATTACGATAAGTGGAGGTGAGGATGAGAGTACATCTGGGACTAACAACACGAGGCTCGTCATTTAATGATCATACGACAACCTAGTTTTGATCTGCCTCAAGCTGAAGAAGTTATTGCTCGAACGAGGATGGATGGAAGGATGAAGGGAGGTAATTGTGTTTGTACTGGCCTCAACGTGTGGGACTGTACTAAGCTCTTTCATAGTGGAGGGCTCATCAAAGATGATGCATGCAGAACCCCGGGCGGGGACGATTTGGTTATGAATATGGGGCATGGTGAATTGAGGGTCTATACAATGGCCATGGCCAAGGAAGAGGCCTCGACATTTAAAGGTCGTAATGTTGGACCGATCAAGGACAACTCAAACTTACAAAATTGGACGCCTTCCTTGGTTGGGTGTTATGCAGTTTCTAATTCAATACAAGAACAAATGGTTACAGCTCGTAGGAGGTATCTCTTTCGCCTCAGGAACTCTTTTCCTGTGTATAAATGAACCTCGTTTGTGAATGTGCATTCGCAAAGGCTCTCGGCGCAGTACTATGGAGAGGAATCATAATACCGAGGAAGGGACTTCTCATCAGGGGACTAATGAGCCTGATGATGCTCATCCTCTGGATTTTGACTGGGCAGCTCAGTGCCTTGCAAAGATGTCGGGCATCACCGAGACTCAAATAGTACACATGGAAGCCTCCCTCCAGCAGGAAATTGAGCCTCATTAGGGGAGACTGATAGCGGCCAACCCTTTTTGGGGAGCAAGAATTTTGCTCACTCGTGAAATCTAGGCTCAGGACCAGCTGATGAAGGAGATCTGAGAAGCAATTGCGGAGATGAGACACCAACAACATATAAGCTCGGTCGACAGTCGAACACTAGAAGATGTTTTGGAGGCGAAATGTGCTCCGAATCCAACAGACGTGAGGAACCGAGCAACTAGGAATGCTAATGATCCCTCGGCACTATGAGCCTAAGAACTCTGGAAACCGCTGGTAGTCTGGGTTTAGCCCCTTTTTCTGGTTGGTTTTTTTATGCACGTCGTTTTTTGTAAATGTATCCTTGTTAGAAATAGGCATAGCAAGCCTAGTGTGGAAACTTATCGGTTTGGAGGTCTTCAGGCCTGAGTTTGGTTGTATTTTGGATTTTTTATAGTGTGGAGAATTTTAATGCCTTGTTTTTGTTGGATTTTGTACAACTTCGGAAGATATTATTCATTATATTTTATTGTACCTTCATTGTACTTGATTGTACCTCCTAAGGGAGAAGAACTTTATGTAATCAATTATGTAAACACATGAAAGAATCAATGTAAGCCTTGGGGTGCAAAAGAAACAAATAAAAATATTAAATATTAAATTATTTATTTCCCCCAGGTGAAGTCGGCCCAGTTAGGGAATTTTCCAGTTTTGCACTTGTATAAATAGGAGGCTAGTGCACCTCATTATCTCATTCACTCACTTAGCAATTACGCACCCGCTTGGAGGAGGTTGATTTCGCATCACTTGAAGGAGGAAGATTATTTGGGGCATCTACTTGTGAAAGATACTTTCACATTCTTTCTCTTTTCTTATTTGTACTCTGATCTCAGAATTATCATCTCTCTACAAAGGTTGTTGGGTTTTCTCCCATTTGGGTTTCCCAGGATAAACTCTGTGTTGTTGTTGTGTGCTTTGTCTTTCTTCTAGTGATCTTGGTAATGCATTTATGTTTTATGCTATGAATGTATGAAATTTAACATGGTATCAGATCCATTCTAGAATAAGCCGTTGTTGAAGCATTGTCGGAACCCTGTCGGAATTAGGGTTTCATCTTATGAAGTCTTCACCCACCATTTTGGAGAAAAAGAGCCATAGGAATTTCACTTTTGGAAAGACTAATCCATTGGTGAAGATGGAATTCAATTTCAAGAACTTTCATTTTTGACCTAGATCTTGCTAGGGTTTTTTATCTAGATCCGCAAATCAAGATGATTGGGATGAAGGTTGGAGATTTTTTGGAAGGAGCCTCCAAATTTATCTCCTGGAAGTCTAGGGTTCTTATACTCCTAGAAGAAAATGATCTCTTACTATATGTAAATGAGAAGGTCCCCGAACCAGAAGCCGAAGTGGATAAATCTCGATGGAGGAAGAATGATGCTAAAGCAAAAAGGATTCTTGTGGATTCCGTGAGAGACCATTTGGTTCCTCAAATCTCAGGAAAGAAGAATGATAGGAAAATATTCAAGACCATTATGAAGTTGTTTGAACACACTAGCCTAAATGTATCCATGACTTTGAGAAACCAACTCTCAAATATGAAGATAGCAAAGTCAGAATCCATTTCCTCATACTTTATGAGGATCGCAGAACTCAGAGACAAGCTCAGCACCAGTGGAGATCCTATTGGCGATAAGGATCTTGTCCTCCACACTTTAAATGGTCTTCCACCATCATGGGAGTCCTTTATACAAATCATAAGTTGTAGATCCAAACCACCAAAGTTTGACAAGCTTTGGGCAGATTGCTCTCAGGAGGAGACAAGGATTGCAACACATCAAAGACTCCATGGCAATCAAACTAAAGAGACTCAAGCATTTGTTTCTCATACCAAGAATGGTAAGGGAAAAGGAAAGAAGTTCCATAAACACAAGCACCAAGAAAGGAGATCAAGTCCCCGCCAAGAACAAAAGAAGAAGAAGGATGTATCTCAAGTTCAATGCTATAGGTGCAGGAAGTATGGACATTACGCTAGTAGCTGTCGAATTCAAATCAAAAGGAAGCATGAAGCATCCACTGTTGATGTAGAAGAACATCATCATCACAAGAAGCAAAAGAATGAAGATCACACATCATTTCTATTCATATCAGCACTATCAGGTACTATTCCTACCACTAGTGACACTTGGCTCATAGATAATGGTGCATCTAGACACATGACAGGTTATAGAGAGAATCTTTAAGAATTAATTGAGAAAGATTCACATCTCCATGTTGTACTTGGAGATGATGCAAATTACACTATGAAGGCATCTGGAGCCACCACCCTTCAATTAGAATCAAATGATACATTAAGCCTAAGTGATGTACTCTATGTACCTGGTATATCTTGTCTCCATCTCAGCATTGGAGGACAAGATTTATAAAGTAGCTTTCTCAGAAGGGAAAGTCCTTGCTTGGCACAAGAACTCAAGCATGAGCACAACCAAGGTTATTGGTATAAGAGAAGAGAGCTTGTATAGACTAACACTTCTCCAGTCCAAGCCCTAATACATGATGCTGCAAGTATGGGCGAGTTATGGCATAGAAGGTTATCTCATCTGAACTATCAAGCTCTCCCATCTTTGAAGAACATTGTAACAGGTTTTACAGGGCTCCAGGTAAACCATGATGGAACTTGTAGAGGATGTGCACTTGGCAAGAATGCCTAGAATTCTTTTCTAGATAGCGAGAGTAGATCCAAAGGGATTTTGGATCTAGTACACTCTAACTTGTGCAGGCCCATGAAATTTGTGTCATTAGGTGGTTATCATTACTATATCACCTTTATTGATGATTACTCACGAAAGACTTGGATATACTTTCTCAAGTCAAAATAATCCGAGGAAGTGCTTAGCAAGTTCAAAGATTTTAAAGCACAAGTTGAGAATCTGTCAGGAAAGAGGATCAAGATTTTGAGACCTGATAATGGTGGAGAGTATACCTCTACTGAATTCAATGATTTTTGCAAGGAAGCATGAATTAAGAGGGAGCTCACAGTTCCTTACAACCCTCAACAAAATGGGGTTGCAGAAAGAAAGAATCGTACAATTGTGGAGGCAGCCAAAGCTATGATACATGACCAGAATCTTCAAATGTTCTTGTGGGTAGAAGCATCCATAACCGCTGTATATGTATAGAATAGATGTCCACATAAGATCTTGAAGAACATGACTCCAGAAGAAGCGTTCACAGGTGTGAAACCAGAAGTGGGCCATCTCCGGATTTTTGGCTATCCAGTCTACATACATGTGCCCAAAGAGAAAAGATCAAAGTTAGAACCTTCAGGCAAGAAGGGAACCTTTTTGGGATACAGTGAGTCTTCAAAGGATTACAGAATTTACATTCCAGGATCCAGACAGATTGAAGTCAGTAGGGATGTGACCTTTGAAGAAGAAATGGCTGTCAGGAAAGGCAGAGGATCAGATATGGAGATTGATGATGCATAAATGTTAGAACCAAAGGAGATGAGATCATCTCCCCCTCCAGTTCAGAGAGAGTCAATAGAAAAGGATGAACCTATCGATCCCATAGATCCAGTTGATATCCCCAGAGATGTGACAAGTCAGAAAAGACCTAGGTGGGCACAACAAACACTGCAGGATGCAGAGGGGCATGATGCTCCACATGGAACTTTCAGAGAAATAAAAAGACCTCAGAGGTTCTCCAGCTATGTGACAATGATGAGCAACATTATTGATTCAGAACCCACCACTTACGAAGAAGCATCCAAACATCAAGTTTGGAAGGATTCCATGATGGAAGAATATCAATCCATCATGAAGAATAGTGTGTGGGCAGTTGTGCTGAGACCTGAGGAGAAGTCAGTAGTGACTTCTAAATGGCTATACAAGATCAAGCATGGAGTAGATGGCAGTGTTGAGAAATACAAGGCCAGATTTGTAGCCAGAGGATTCTCTTAGAAAGAGGGAGTCGATTATGATGAGAATATTTCTCCTGTGGCCCGATATACTTCCATCAGATCCATTATCATGATTGCTTCAGCTATGGGATGGAAGTTGCATTAGATGGATGTGAAGACAGCCTTTCTCAATGGTATTATTGAGGAAGAAGTTTACATCGAACAACCAGATGGGTTTATTGTCCAAGGAAAGGAGTCTCATGTATGTAAACTGAAAAAGGAATTGTATGGCCTCAAGCAAGCACCCCGTTCTTGGTATGGACGAATAGATGGATTCCTAGTGAGCTTGGGATTTTCCAAGAGTGATGCAAACCCCAATATTTACTACAAGGTTGTAGATGATGAGCCACTGATCTTGGTATTATATGTTGACGACTTGTTTCTCACAGGAAATGAGAAACTCATTGTGTGGTGTAAGAAGAATCTTGCCTCTGAGTTTGAAATGAAAGATCTTGGATTGATGCATTACTTCTTGGGTTTAGAAGTATGGCAGAGGCAGAAAGATATTTTCCTAGGACAAGGAAAATACACCATTGATATATTGAAGAGATTCAGAATGTTGGACTGGAAGTCCATGGCTACTCCAATGGATGCGAATTGGAAGAAGTTGAGAGATTATGTTTCAGATTATGATTTGTTTGATCCCACCATTTATTGCTAGTTGATTGGATCATTGATGTATTTGACCAACACAAGACCAGATATATGTTTTATTGTGAATTCCCTCAGTCAGTTCATGTGAGAATCGAGGCAGATTCACTGGATTGCTGCAAAACATGTGCTCAGATACTTACGTGGCACTGTGGGATATGGATTGAAGTATGCTTCAGATAGTGACCTGATATTGCAGGGGTTTACAGACTCATATTGGATTGGATGTGTTGCATATCGGAAGAGTACTTCTGGATGTTGCTTCAGTTTGGGTTCTGCAGTTATTTCCTAGTGCAACAGGAAGCAGAATTCGGTAGCACTCAGTACTGCAAAGGCTGAGTACATGGTTTCTAGCACAGTAGCTTGAGAAGCAGTTTTGCTTCGTAAATTCCTAGCAGGATTGTTCGACCAGATTCCAGAGCCGACCGTGATTCACTGTGATAACCAGAGTTGTGTACAGATGTCAGTGAATCTTGTATTTCACGACAGGTCGAAGCATATCGAGATTCGATATCACTTCATTTGTGATATGGTGCAGAAAGGTGCGGTCGAGTTAGAGTACGTGCCGACAGATGACCAGACTGCAGATGTTCTCACCAAGGCTCTTCCTAGGGTGAAGGTCGAATACTTTTGCGGAATACTTAGAGTCGAAGAGAACGTATCCCTCCTTGAGAGGGAAAGATGACATTGAGATGCTTGCCCTGCTTTTCCCTGGTGCCTTCTGCAGTCTAGTTACTCAACCAGATATGGGAGAAATCCCATAGGCATATGAGTAGGACAGTCAGTAGCTGGTCAGGCTCACCCAGGTACCTTCTGCAGTCGAGTTACTCATCCAGATATGGGAGAAGTCCCATAGGCATATGAGTAGGATAGTCAGCAGTTTGTTGGGTTGACACAGGTTCCTCTGTAGTCTGGTTACTCAGCCAGATATGGGAGAAATCCCATAGGCAGATGAGTAGGACAGTCAGCAGTTGGTCGTGTGGTTGCACAGGTGCCTCTACAGTTGAGGTACTCATCCGGATATGGGAGAAATCCCATATGAAGAATAGTTGGATAGTCAGTAGATGGTCGTGCCTTTTTTCTCGTCTGAGATCTCAGCCAGGTATGGGAGGACCCCATTGGAAGATGAGATAGACAAGTAGCAAATTGTATAGCAAAGATGGTATAGCCGATAATCTCAGATATCCAATATTGAGTGATTCTCCTGGACTCACTGAAGGGTTGGTGATGATGATGCACAGAGACTGTGTGGACAACCTTTAGTATGCATAGAGATGATGGAGACAGAATGGATGTACAATATGAAACCCAGACGATCGTGATGCAGATGAAGACCGAAGAATACCTTCCTCGTTGAGAGGGAGTGTTGTATTTTGTACAACTTCGGAAGATATTATTCATTATATTTTATTGTACCTTCATTGTACTTGATTGTACCTCCTAAGGGAGAAGAACTTTATGTAATCAATTATGTAAACACATGAAAGAATCAATGTAAGCCTTGGGGTGCAAAAGAAACAAATAAAAATATTAAATTTAAATTATTTATTGCCCCCAGGTGAAGTCGGCCCAGTTAGGGAATTTTCCAGTTTTGCACTTGTATAAATAGGAGTATAGTGCACCTCATTATCTCATTCACTCACTTAGAAAGTGCACATCACTTGGAGGAGGCTGATTTTGCATCACTTGAAGGAGGAAGATTATTTGGGGCATCTACTTGTGAAAGATACTTTCACATTCTTTCTCTTTTCTTATTTGTACTCTGATCTCAGAATTATCATCTCTCTGCAAAGGTTGCTGGGTTTTCTCCCATTTGGGTTTCCTAAGATAAACTCTGTGTTGTTGTTTCGTGCTTTGTCTTTCTTCTAGTGATATTGGTAATGCATTTATGTTTTATGCTATGAATGTATGAAATTTAACAGTTTTTCCAACATGGGAAGGGTTGTGGTGTGGCATAATGCCTTTAAAAACTCTGTAACGTTTATCTGTAAATTTCCTATTTGTACATTATTAATAGAAGGTCTCGATGCTTACTTACAAAAAAACAAAATTCATCAAACTCCATAGAATTTAATTTTCCTCTATCATCAATTTGAAGGATCTTAATACATTTTATATACTCATTTTCTCTTGCCACTTTAAAAATTTTAAACTAATGAAAGAGATCAAAGTTATTACAAAAGCAGTTCCACCCTTTTATGGGTAGAACATCAATAGACAACAAAAAGTACCTTGCACCATAAACAAAAAATATCTACATAGGACTACAAATATTACTATGGACCTATTCAATCATTGCCTCAACTTTCTAATATTTCTCATCTTCAAAATTGAATGTGTGTTGTTTTTCTTGCCAAACATGTTGAACATATATCTGCATTTTTCTCTTGAACATACACTAATCCATGTACCATTTTAACTTAGCTAGTAAGGATAGATACTAAAAACTTGAGTGTTCATGTCTTTGATTCTAAAGAGAATTGTTGTTATAGCTCCCATTGCTAGCCACCAAATCATGTGATTTGTCAACTTCATTGTGAACAAGTCTAAAGAGACCATGTTCTTTCACATTTGATACAATTGCCTTATTTTCCCTTTTATCTAACACAAAACACATTTCTCCCTAGAAAATAAGATCCAAACATGGACCATGTTTTGTGATATCACAAATTGAAAAAAAATATTTTATTCAAGCTATAAATGTAGAAAGCCATTCTTAAACATAAGGCCTTACCTTTCATCTCGACCAACACATTTCCATGGCCTTCCACACATTGTTCTCTCCTATCATCCAACAACAGTATCTATAGCACGATCTTATCTTCAACAAAGTAGTCACTTATGTTAGTCATATGCCTAAAATGAAATGTACTAAAAAATAAAATAAAAAATCTGCATAAGTATCTCACTTCATGTCCCACAAAATATGTCTATTTTTCTCCACTTACTATTTATTGTTTTGTTCATCCCATGATAACTTCATGGAATCCTTTGTCATGTGTCCATATCTACTACAATAAAAACATTTCAATCACTCTTACCATTTACCAAAAGTTGTATTATTCCCTCCATTGTTTTTTTGTTTGTCATGCTTCTACTTGCCTTTTTCCTTCAAGTTTTTTTACTACCACTTTAGAATTACTTATTGCATGTGTTCTTTTGGTATAATTAATCCACCAACTTTTTAAATGTGATTTGGATAAACTCACAACATTCAATGTTTCAAGATTTTTTTTAAATTAAGGAGGTAGGTTTTTCAATTAATGATTACTACCATGTCTTCTTCATATACTTCCCTCCCAATGGCCAATGATTGGCATATGATGTCTTTCTAACTTCAACAAGTATTCTAAAAGTGGCTCACCCTCTTTCACTTTTATAGATAAAACTAAAAATCTCTACCTATAAGAAGTTTCATGCACCTTATTCAATCTCATTGATGCCTTGCAAGCATCATGGATTAATTTTCAAAGCACGTCATCTATCATAGAAAAATAAATCCATGTTACTTCTTCTTTGTTCTTGATCGCATACTCTTCTTGTCATTTCACATACTTTGCATCTATCTCCTCTTTGCTTGTGACTAGCACTAACAAACACATAACTGAACTTCTGAATGGGATCTAACATGATGTTTGAAAGACTCACCTTTTTATGCCATTGGAAAATATGACAAACATGGATCTAAAAAATACCAATCAACCTCAATAAAGATCACATTTACCACCATCTGATGTTGTGAACATGCATTGCTTGTTCACCTTTTATCTACTGTAGGATCCTAACTTAACATCAACCCATCATCACCATTGTCCCACCAGTCTACTAGCATGTTACAAAAGAATACCTACCCACTTTCTCTTCCAAACAAAATTTTATTTTTGTAAAAGCCTTGTTATAGATTTTAAAAAAAATATGTTTCAACCAGTCAAAGGATATTGAATCATGTTTGTGCCTCCAAAAATGAAATTCAATCTGCAATACAAAAATACAAGTTTATTTGTCGCACACTTGTATGTGCATGAACTCAATGGTTTATACTCATCAAGGTGATACTAACAAAAAAAAATTGTGCTCCTAACTATGCCTATAAAGGAATTGGTTTTGTACATTTTGTCTCCTATGCACATCTAGTTAGGGTTTTGCAGATCACGTTTACCTTTTGTCATCTCACCCATGCACCTCCGAGCACCATTAGAAATTAGATTTTTGTCAAGGTTTTCTATAAGGTCAAATGATTTTATAGACCTTGAAATTTATGCCCAGTATGCATGACTATTCTCTCCTTGATTTTTTTTTGAAAAATGCATTTTATATTTATAGGAAAACTTACAAGTGAAGAAGAAGAAACATATTCCAATAAAGTCCATAATTATGCAAAAGGTTTGGTTGGATGCAAGTTGTTAGGTAGGAGCATACATGTTTATTTTGTTCATCCTCTAGAAATTCTCTTTGTTTTTTCCTTTTCAAAATTATTAATTATGAATCTCAGGCCCCTTTAATTTACTAAAACAATTTGATAAATTGAATAAATTTATCGTTTTATATGCAGTCTTTTGCATCTCTATTATGAAAGTTTGTCTCTATTTATCGTCAATTCCAACCAGTGCAATTTTTGACATAATTTTTTATTTTTAGTTTTAGTTTTTATATGTATTCAAAACCCCTCATCACCTTTTCAACCTTCATTGATGTGCCTTTCAAATCTCTTCTCAAATCTCTTATGTTTCATTTTGTTTTGACTTCATAGTTATAATACCATATCATAAACACATATATACACAATTTCATATTCACATTAATGTTGATAGCATAGATAGATGTTTAATATGTTCCATTACTCAAGTGAGAAACATTACATAGCATAATCTAATCTTAATAATGAAGATATAAGCTATACATATTTTGTAGCATCAAAACATTAAATAACTAACACATAGATTATTTAACGATGAAAATGTAAGTTATACCTATTATGTAACATCAAAACATTTAATAATTAACATATGGATTATTTAACTTAAGTCATAACAACTTTATAAAAATAGAAAATAAAATACAAACTTAAACTAACATTATAAAATATGACCATTATAATATATATTTTAATAATTTTAAGACTATATTATATTCTTTTTAAGAACAATAAAATGGAATGGAGCTTCCCTCAGTTACACAACATCATATGTGTTGAATCCATATACATCTTTTTTTAAATATAACTATGTGATCTCTAAGATGAATAATGCAATATATAAAATCCACTAAGAAAACATCGTGCCTTTTTGTTTTTTTAATGACCCAATTTATCTAAAACAATATAATAAAATTCAATACCACAATACTATCCCAATAGTATGCAAAATAATAAAGATAAATTTTAATATACCACTTGGGGAAACCTCTTAATTTCTATAACAATACAAAAGAGAAGAGCTAGGGTTATGTGGTCCCATACAATGAGACCCCTTTATGTTAATGCACCTCGAAGTGAAGATTGAACCTCCTAATATTAAAGAGGGAACGATGAGTGAACCCGCTAATTCTAAAGAGGGAACGATGAGTGAACCCGCTAATTCTAAAGAGGGAACTCTAGAAGTTAAAAGGAGAGGGTATAGAAGTTAAAAGGAGAGGGTATAAGAAGATGCACTAGTAAGAGAATAATAAAGATAGTAATATGATTAGGGGTTAGCTACATAACATACTTCCTAAGAAAGCATTTTATATGGTTTTCCTTCATAGGAAAATCCATAAACAATGTGAATACCCTTTTAGGTTTTGACTATCTTATTCATTGTATTTAAGATATTAGCTAGTGATTTGTAATTAATATATGAATGTTGTAAGATAAGAGTGTTTTGAAATCAATACCATGCATAATAGTTCAATAGAAATAAAATGAACGATAATGGGACACATTGAATGTAATCGACCATCTCAATGGTCAACTTGCATATACTTATACTTGAGCTCTGTTGTTTATTTAAACAAGTTTAAGATACATAATAAGGTTGTTTCTAATTTTTCTATTTGATGTATTTATTGAAATGATATAATGGGAAGTGATTAATTAATAGATTAAGTGGGTTGTAGTATGTCATGATTGTAATGCCACATTCTGTTTCTAGCCTATATTATATTATTATGCTTGTTTTTATGATGATAGATCTAATTGTTGGAATCTATACATATTTATCTATATAGTATCATATAGTTACTTTATGATGTGGTTTATCTATTAAATCTTTTTATTAACACCCTCGTTATGCTTACAATGATTAGTGCATTATTGTTATCAAATGACTTCTTAGGATTTGTTTTTGAGGGACCTTTATAAAAAACTTTAGGGGGGACTATAATTGGATTTAGGAACCTTTTTCAATTGTTGCAGTGGGACCATTCCAATGGAGTAAAAAATTTGTTGAACTTATGAATGAGTTTTGGAGGGCATGATGAATGAATTGGTTGCTAGAGTAGAATGTTGTTCTATGTATATGTTATCATGAGGTTCTATCCATTACTAAAGTGCAATAGGGAGGAGAACTCTTGAGCACAATAGGTGGTAATAAAGAAGGACACCTAAGCTCATGGAAGGGTGTGCGTGAAATCCATGGAGGGAATTGGAGGGACATAGTCCACAATTAGTATGCGAGGACAATAATGAGAACGAAGGAATTGGGTTATGTCTAATAGCTATCAATATTAATGGGTGACAAATATAGATTGCATCCCAAGCAAACATGACACCAAATAAGATTATATAACCTCAAAGGGAGGAAGTGGGGCACACTGCATTTGAAAGTGGTCTTGGAGTGACAGAGAACCCAACACCTTCACCTCCTATTCCTATAACACCATTGCTTGAGACAATATGCCGGAAGATACCAACAAGACAAAGACAAGGAAAATTTTAGCAAAAGGGAGAAGGAACATGAGAAGATCCCACAATAAGTTGTTGATCATATTTGAGCAGAGAAACATTAGAAGAATCTTACTATTGTGATGGCAAGTGAAACTACCATCATAGACATTTAGTACCACAACAAAGGGGTGGGTATATTGGAGTACAATTCTAACAAGGAAAGGGAACAAATAGAATCCCATAAAAGAGATCCATTGATCCTTATTGTACCTCAATCTATGATGGGATCATGAATGGAGATGGCCATATGTTCACTTTGGATGTAATGTGGAATATATACACTTAGGATAACAAGGCTTGAAAGTGGGCATAATTCAAAAGCTTGCTAAGAAATATTGTTATGGCATGGTCTTTAATGACAAATAACTAGAACACATTTCCATGATTTAAGGACTTGAGGGGGGAAATGTTTAAAGAAATGTTGTTATGGAATGGTATTTAATGACAAATAACTATAACACATTTCCATGATTTAAGGACTTGAGGGGGCACATGTTTAAAGAAATAGTGTGATGGCATGGTCTTTAATGACAAATAACTAGAACACATTTCCATGATTTAAGGACTTGAGAGGGAAGTGTTTAAATAAATGTATTATTACTTAGATGTGAAGTCATCTATGTTCCAACAACTAAAGAACATTAAAAACCATGGAAGTGAAATAGTTTCAAAACAATGATTGCATTAAGGAATTGATTAACTACCTAAACTATTAGGTTCTATACGATGAACATATACATTGGTTTAACTTAGTCCCACATTTTAGTATTATTATGAATGTGAGATATATAAGACCGAAGACATATTTTCAAGTAAATATTTCCATTAAAATTGAAGGAAAACTAGAATTCCATGTGATGGATAGGGATTAAAAACATGAGGAATAGGAGAAAAACCTTTACAAGATCGAAAGTGGGTTGAAAAAATTCACAAAATCTAAATCAAACAAGAATGAGGAATGACCTCATGGGAATAAAAAGTTGAAGATGAAAGATGATGAAGGGAATAAAGGGAAAGGATAGGACTTCCCACCATACAAAATTAGAAAATAAAATTATTGTAGCACTCGTAACACATCAAATAATGTGTTATCATGTCAATTTTGTCTACCTATGATATGTACATGATTATAGATGGAAATATACCAAACTGCATTAAACTCATCTAAAACATTCAAATGCATGATTTATAGGATAATTGCATGTCCCAAATCCTAGTCACTTTGGGTTGGCCATCAAAAGGATCTCACATTCTTTAACCCTTATTAGGTATGCCATCATGCAAGAAGAATTTTGATACTCGTGTGACCCTTGTGGTAGTGTGATTGAGCATTTTCCCAACCCATTAATGCGTGTGGTCAGCTTGAAATTTTGGTTAGTGAGAAAAGGGCCATAACTATAGATATCATTAATTAATGTGAGGGTACTTGTTCCTCCATTAATTCCAATCAATCACATGGGTTCGCATACATAAACCTTGGGCACTAGAGTCAATTTTCTTTCAAGCTCAGTTATGACCTATAAATACAAGCCTCCTCCATACATTTGAGAGAGATTTTGTGTGCTAAGGTTATAATTTTGAGATTTTTCTAAAGGGTGAAGATGTTGTGTTCCTTTACCCTTAAACTTAGAACACTAACAGCGTATACATAGATTATAGATGAAAAAAATTACAAGAGGATATTGGAATGAAATAATGTGAAATATACCCTTGTAATATGATAATGAAAATAAATAAGACAATGTTCACTTGTATTTTAAGGTGGGATGACCTTTCACTTGAGAAAATCTCCAAATACAACAATATTCTACAAAACAATCCATAGCCTCTTATCTCTTTAAATATGATCTCAATAGAAAAACCTAACTACTTGTGGTTCCATCATTAATGAGTACCAACAACCTAGTGGGACCTAATTAATAAATATGCCCCTTTTACATTAAATAATTATCCACTGGTATCTAACATTAATTAACTAACTCCTAGGTAGTCTAAAGTAGGTAGGTTAGGGTAGGACCCTCACATGCCCCCCCCCCCCCCCCCCCTCAAAAGAAGTGTTGTCCTGAAGTAGGGAGGCTAGGGTAATACCCTAACATGCCCACCCCCCCTCAAAAGAAGGGAGGTGAGGAAATTGTTGCAAAGTAATTGTTAGTTCCCATGTGGCATCTTTTGGCCACATATCTTTCCATTGAAAAAATTCTTCTCAGACCATGCACTAGTGCAATTGATACTCTCTAGTATCCAATATTGCTTCCATTTGTATCCAAATGGAGCCTTCTCATCAATTTCTAGTAAGTCCGTTTGCACCTTGAAATGTGATCTTACTACCTTCCTCAGACAAGACACATGAAATACTAGATGAATCTTGGAGTGGGCTAGTGGAATAGCCAACTTGTAGGCCACCTGCCCTATACACTATATGATCTTATAGGGGACATAAAAATATTTTGGTGCTAGTTTATAGGGGATTTGACCTTTTAGTGATGTTTGTTTATAGGGTTAAAGGTAAGAAGGAATTGATCCCCTTTGGAAAAAGAATGCTTTGAGAGATGTTGGTCATCTTGTTGTTTCAATCTATTTTGAGCCATAGCTAAATTTTCCTTAAGTGTGCAGAGAATGGTTTCTCTATTATAAAGGGTGTTGTCCACTACATGAACTTAGAGGTGATCGGTAATTAGGAAGTTATTGACAAGGGTTTTCGGCCATATACAGGTTCATATGGTGTCATTTCGGTACCTCCATGATAAGTGGTATTGTATCACCATTCTATAAGGGGAATCCATTGTGCTCTTGGGTGTGGATTTTTAGAAGAAAGGCATCTCGAATAGGTTTCTAAGAACTTGTTGACCACTTATATTTGACCATCTATTTAGTGATGATATGAAAAGATCAAGTTTAGTCAAACAAAGTTTCTAAGTGAATATGTAGTCCCAATCTAAGATGATGGAAGTGGGCATGTCATGTAAGTTAAAAATATGATCCCTAGGAAAATGAGGAGGTGGTAAGTGGGTGTGATAAGGCAAAAAAATGAGCATATTTCGAAATATGGTCGACTATGACCATGATCACTAATTTGTTACAATCTATATGGAGTCTAACTATAAAATCTATATAGATATCAGTCCTTATATGTATTGGGATAGTAGTGATTGCAATGCCATTGGCATCTTCATCATATCTGTGTCACATGCCACTAAAAATTTTGGATGTATGTTTTCATGCCCTCCTAAAAGAACAAGAACTTAACTCTTTCATAGGTTTTATGAAAGCTAGATTGACCCACTATAGGTGATGAATGCAAATCCTCTAAGACCCTTTATTTTAAGGCATATTGTTTTACTATAACAATGCACCATTTATACCTCAATGTATCTTACTACCATGTATATAATTTAGATGGTTTGGGATCTTTCAAAATCATCTAGATGAGTTGAATATAATGACATTTTCCAACCATTCTTGATGGGATTCCTTGAGTGTTATAGTGCAAATTGGCACTTCCTCTTTCTATGATGACAACACCCCTTGATGACACTTAAGTGTCCATGATCGTTCACATACATGAACTTGTCAAGAATGTAATGGCCCTTATTTTGACCCTATTTGATGTCCTGAACACTCTTGAGATGAATCCATCCCATTTCCCATTGAAATAAACTAGTTGCAAGCAAAAAGAGACCCCCATGCACCTTTTGTTCCTACAAGATGAGTGCCATGCATGTTTCCCTTGAGAAATGCATGTGGGCCTACAAAATTGATTAAAAAAATATAGAATTTCAAAAAAAAAAAATTATGACAGTTTTTGGGAAGTTAGTCTCGTTTGCAACCTCCAAAACTAACTGGTAACCATCACAACTATCCCAAACATGCAATAAAATTGGATTAGATGGACCAACTAGGGGAGCACACCCATCCTATCATTATGCTATAGGAATCTCGCCACTTCGTTAAACATGTTGATTCCATTCATTCCCTCAATGACCTTTGTCCTTGAATATCATTTCATCAATTGTTGGAGTTATCACCCTTATATGAATTCCATTATATGCACATTTGGAGTATTGGATGTGAGACTATAGGTCTTTCAAGAGTAGAGGAACTTGATCATTAGATTCTAAAGGTGCATTGCATTAATATAAATTTTCTATGTTTCTCTCCCCCATATGCAAGCCTAATGTGGTAAATCACTGATTAGTTGAAAGTTACTTATAATTTGCAATAATATTGTTGAAGATCGTTAGAACTACACACATGTTCTTGTATTGTTTAAGTCTTTCATTAAGGTAAAAATCTTGTGAGGAAGGGATTTGGCATTGTTGTAGGTATTATATTATTGTAGAGGAATAGATCTAAGGAGAAAATTAGGAGCAACAAAGATCAACCATTGAAAAAGGTTCCTTAATCTCTTTTACATATATATCTATTTATGTTTGCATATTGTTTAGATCTGAAGAGTGGTGGAAGTAATATTTTATGAGTCCAATATTCCTGCAGAAAATCCATAGGATAAAATTTCATGTACCTCAATATGTTGGTGACATGCCCTAGTCATTAGGAATTTTTTTACCACAACATTGAGACAACATGGAACTGATAAAGATAAGGAAAATAAGGATCCATCCTCCTTAAATTTCCTAGATAAATCATCAACGACCACATTTTATTTAGATTTATTATATATAATCTCATAATCATACCCCAACATCTTCATGACCCACTTATGTTACTCTGGTGATGTTAACTTTTGTTCTAGAAAATAATTATGATTATGATGACCGGTCTTGATTTGTAAACACATCCCTATGAGATATGGGTGTGTATAAGATTTTGGAGCATAAGATCTGGATTCTAAAAAAATTAGTAATGCAGTTTGCAAGCAATCAATTAAGTGAAAAAATTATAAATTTCATCATCAAAACAAAGAAGAGATGTAAAAGATATTTCATCGACACATTATTCCATTGTATTTTGTTGTCTGTACAAGAATGAATAAATAGTTACATATAAGAAATTCAAATAGGTCAGAGAGACAATTTGAATTGTTCTCTAGTGCATGACAACCTAATTAGGCTTAACTAGAGATCAAATTCCATTTGTTAGCCATGCAATCTATCTGAGGTGAGTTAAAAACCTCATTTAAACTAAGTGGACTCACACACCTAAATGCAAGGTACGATTAAATGATATATTCATGCATGTGTGCAATGATCCTAAAAATACTCAAGAGGTACACTAATTGCTCAAAATATCTAGAGAGGCACTTTGGAGTCCTTGAACAGTGGAATAAACTCCCTTGATTCACTCCACAACTCTAACTTGCAATGTAGAATCCTAAATTTAGGGAAAGAATCTTTAAAAGAAGGAATGCACCCTCAAATTCCAGAAATAGATGGACTACCATAATAGAAGGTTGCATGACCTATAAATAGTAGATTGTTCCCTTGGAGCTAGGGAGGAAGCTCTAGAGTGGCTCAAATTGTCGATTTGACTGGGATTTAGACTAGTGGAATCATGAGACCAATACCTAAGTCGCTAGGTGGGAGGTTGATGTTATGGAGAGGGTAAATATGCTCTAACACCCCCCCATAAGCCAAACTACGTGAAATAAATGAAAAAATGAAATGGATCCCGGTAATTTGCAGCCATGTTAGGTACCATGTACATAAAATATTAGCTTAATAAATGAGGAAAGAGGGAAAACATCATGGGAAAAATACCCCCCCAAAAAATGAGAATGATGAATGAGTAGGCTAAGGAGCCTTCTCTAAAGGTGCCTTCAATCCCATGAAAGCTTGTAAATGTGTGAATTGCTTCTTAGTGAAGGTCTTTGTGAATATGTTTGCAATATTTTGTGAGCCACTTCTTCTCATGGAAGGAATGTGAGACCGTTCATGAGATCCAAACACTTTGAAGTGCTTGAATATTGGTTCTTCACCACCCCAATCTTTGAAATAGGAACTCCTTTGAATATTATATGAGGAATTTTGTGAAATGTAGGAGCAAAAGATATAGAACTTGAGGTAATTGAAGAGACATTTTGAGATATTCATCAATCAAAACTTGATTTGGGACAAATTCTCCTGTAATTAAGTGATAGATTTGAACCAGTGTATTATCTCCAAGATCTTGATCTATAACAAGCTCGCCAATACAAAGTAAAAATATACTGATCACCTCTTCATCTGGATTTGTAAAATATTATTTCTAAGATGAATGGATGATCTAAACCAATGCATCTCCCAAAATGGTAGGGTTTGTACATGGATCAATGGAAGAAAATGTGTCCTCGTAGGTCATGTGTTTGGAATATTCAAAATCTAGGATCCATGAGGATGGGGTTGAAGTAGAAATTGCTAAAAGTGCATGGCATCTGTCATTATGTGGTGTCTTAACTACCTTGTGCACTTCTCCTCTTTTGCTTGTTCATTGAACCTATTGTATCTGCAATCTTGTTCTCTATGTTCGCCCTTCCTACAATATGCACATAATTTTTTCTCCTTCTTGGCCTTACCATCTTCCGGGTCTAGATATTCACGTGCAAATCTTGGATTGTGTTCCTTATTTCCTTTGAACGATGGTATTTGCTTTCTCATCTTCTTGTTCCCCTGATTAGCTGCAAGGAAATGCACTTTAGAGGAGTTTGGGAACTCCATTTGGTTGATATTATCTTGCTCTTGGAAAAGTGAGGTTGTAAAGTTGTCCAATGTAGGCATTGTCCATGAGGCACCAAGTTCCAATCTTGTAGAATGGAAAGAGGAGACCAAACCATAATAGTATGGTCCTAATTTTGATAGAATTGAGAGCACTAATTGATTATTGTCCTTCTCTATATTTCACATCTTAAGTTGAAGTAGTATATGCCTAAATTTGGTGAAGAATTCTTGCACTTATTTGAATTTCATAGGGTTTAGATTGAGGATCTCAATCTCCAATCGATGTCCCCTCATCACATCTTGCTTTCCAAAGAGACTAGACAACTTGGTCCATATTCCATTTGCATATTTTTATGCTTCGATGTGATATAGGATATCCAAAGATACTGGGTAACGTAGTAATCCAAAGGCTTCATACATCCTATTTAGTTACTTTGACTTCTCTATAGTTGAATTAGGCTCTACTTATGTTCCCATAGTGACCCTATGGATTCCCTTCATTCACAATAGAATTGCAATTCTTGATTTGAACTCAAAGTAATTGAAGGAAGTATGTATTTGCTAGGGAGATAGATCCATTTCAACTGATGTGCTTTTGATGGTGTCTTCAACATGCAATGTGTTCTTCAACCTACAATTTTGTACACCAAATCTTTTAGAATCCCTAAATATCTGATACCATATAAGATTTTGGAGAAAAATATATAGATTATAAACAAAGTAGTAATACAATTTGCAAGCAATCAATTAAGTGAAACAATTATAACATCATCAAAACAAAGAAGAGATACAAAAGGTCTTTCATCAACACATTATGTCATTGTATTCCATTGTTTGTACAAGAACAAATGGATAGTTACATATAGGCAATTGAAATAGGTTAGAGAGGCAATTCCAATTGTTCTCTAGTGCATGACAACCTAGCTAGGCTTAACTAAATCTCAAATGCCCTTTGTTAGCCATGCAATCTATCAAAGGTGAGTTAATAACCTCATAACTAACCTAAGCGGATTTAGACACCTGAATGTAGGGGACAACTGAATGATAGACTCATGCATGTGTGGAATGATCCTAAAAATACTTAAGAGTCAGTGTGCTACTAGCTCAAAATAGTTGGAGAGGAACTTTGGAGTCCCTAAAAAGCGGATTAAAGTTCCTTGATTCACTACATGTGGAATACATTTGGGCTCCAAATCCATTGTTTCTACTGACGTACAAAGTTAAAAATCACCTCTAAACGTCGAAAAGACATCAATTGCATGGGTTTTTTTGGTGAAAATATAAGACAGGTGTAATTTGAGCGACATGTGCAATTTGACGTCTCTTAAGTAATGTTCCTGGATGTTGCTTAAGAGACACCAGGGAGAGTCACTTACGAGATGTCCAAGAACGTATCCTAAGAGATGTACAAATTGTACACATCATACAATAAATTTATTTTTGGGTTGTCGTTGCTTAAGTGACATGACACCGAATGTATTTTTTTTTTGGTTTAATTCAGAAATATTTAAAACATATTTAGACAGAACATCTATTTAGGTTTTTTTTTGGGTTCAACTCGGAAAGAATTCTTTCTGGAATGGTTTTGGAGGGAGGAGAACTCTACTTATACGTGAAAAAAAAATGGATTAATGAGATTATCCCTCTAATTAATTTATTTTGATTGGGTTAATTATTTTTCTGTATTTATTCTTATTGTATTAGTGGCTTGATAATGTATTTTATTGAGAAAGAGAACAATGTTATACAATCATGTCCACCGATTTCTTAGTAGGTATGAACAAGTTGCTTCTATGCAGGCAGTTATCAATTATGTATACGGTGACAAAAGTAACCATGGGAATACAAATTATCATAATGAAGTATTTAGTGTTGAAGGTAGGAATCAGTGATGGAAAATTTTATTTCCCTTGTATGTAATGTAGAGGGATAAAAATAAGAAGACTTGTTAGGGAAACATCCAGGAAACATTACTTAGAGTATGGGAACTTGGAAGGTGGAAAAGAATATCATCCCCTAGGAAGATATCAAAAAAATGTTTTTTTCTCATTTTTCAATATTATTATTATTGATGTCTATTTTGATACTAATTGGATATATTTTTCCATAATTATTGTGCAAAAAACACCACCAACGCATGGAAATCCTCTCATTAAAATTCACACTAGAGATGGTGAGGGTGGTGACATTGAGGTTGATACAATGGAATAAAATGACCACAATATTATTGAGAATGAAGGGATATAAATAGGTTGATCCATAATACATTTGTTGCCACGGATGATAATGCACCTACGGACGATATCTACAAAAACATTCATGGCGTACCTCTTATTGGTAAGGCAAAAAAATCCTTATACAAAGACTCAATGACAAGTCTTCTCTCATCTCTTTTGTTGCTAATCAACTTGAAGGTCATGAATGGTATTTCAAACACAAAAATGATGCAGTTGCTAAGGTATGCAATATTTATCTATTTTTAATTGCAATTGCTTGCTTTTTATTTATCATTGTCATATATAAGATAGTAATTACGATTTAGGAATGGAGTATACCACAATTAATGCATGTACTAATGATCATATCATATATTACAAACAACATGTATCAAAGAGTGAGTTCCCTGAATGTGGAATTAGTAGATACCATATTGATCAGGTAACAAATAAGGTGCCCTACAAAGTTCTTCGCCATATCCCAATAATTCCATGTTTTCAACAATTTTTTAGGTGTGAAAACATTGTAGAATTTATGGATTATTGTGCAAGATAGAGAAGTGAAAATGGTATCATGTGAATGCATGGAGATGGTTCTGCATTTAGAGACATTGAGGAAAGATGGCCAATTTTTAAAGAAGAACCACGTAATTTTAGACTTTCAATGGCAGTTGATGGTGTGAATCAATTTGGAGAGCTCGGAACCAATTACTTAGTTTGGCCAATTTTTGTTATAAATAATAACCTTCCTCTGTGGATGACAATTAAAAGGGAGCACGTCATGTTTTCATTAATGGTTTTGTGTACTTATGTTTAAGAATCTTAACACAATATAAGAATTTTTTTTTTCATTGTTACATGATCGAGAACTTATTAACTATGTATGTTACTTCTCAAATAACTACTAGGTAAGCACCAAGTTAAAGGTATGGATGTATATCTTGAGCCTCTTATAGATGAACTTTTAAAATTATGGGACGACATCAATATGTATTCCATCCCAAACCTATAGGTCAAAAACAATTTTAGTTACATGGAATACTTACATGGACAATTCACGATGCACTTGATCTTACATAATTTTTTGGTATGTAAATTTCTCATGTATATCTATGCATCATTTATTATTGAGCATCTTTTTATAATTTATGGAATTTTATATATTAACACTATTCCATAACTTGCAAGGATTCAAACAAAGGGAAAATATGCATGTTCAGTATGTGGTCCAAGAACAATATCTAGACGTTCAAGAAGGTTAGGAAAGAAGGTGTACAAGCAGTTTAGGCATTTTCTCCATAAGTACCACAGGTGTTAGATTACCGAAAAAAATGAATTTAATGGGAAGGAAGAGACTGGAAAAAAAACATGAAGAATGATTCCTCAACTATGGAAAAAGGCATTTCAGAAGATCCATGGCAAGAAATAATTGTTTGTAGTTAGTACTTTGGTCTTGGTCACTTGTATTTATTTTTAGATTTCCATGCCTACCATGATTAATAAAAAATATTAATATTTCATTAATACTTCTCAAAGGTCGTCACGGTCAGCTTCCACATGGTTGCTTCCACACAGTTTGAAACTATACTCTACCCAATTCAGTTGATTGTCATACTATGAGCACGTACAAGTAGCTCATTTGTTTGACACAATGCATATTGTGAAGAATGCCACAAGGTGCTTGTGGAAAATTATAGATGGGAGGAATAACGAAGAAAAAATTGCAAAAATTATAAGTGACATTCATAAATCCAACTCATGGAAACATTTGAATCATTGCTATGGTAGTGGAAATTCCACCAATATTCCATGGTTATTAACGGAGCAAGAGAGTGTTTCTATAAAAGAGGTTGCATGGAAGATAAAAATTTCCCACTGGTTTTGCTTCAAACATAAGTAATATTAACAAAGCAAGGTACTTTTGGTGAGGTTAAAACTCATGATTGGCATACATTTATCAAGGTTTGACATTTTGCAACTTCAATTATTTTATAAGATACACATTATTTGTAAGTAATTCATGTTTATTTGTATTCAAATTATATGTAATGATATATATACCTTATTTGTTAGTAGTATACGTTGCATCCTTGTTGCAGTATGTTCTACCTATAGCTCTGCCTAATAGTTTTTTCAACAATATAAAGAAGGTTATTTATGATCTCAACAAGTACATGAGGTATGTATAAAGCTATAGTTGAATTATTGATAGTATACACTGTCAATACTTGCTCTGTTGTCCTTATATATTTTAATGTTTCCAAATCAAATTTATTTGCACTTGTAGGTGGTTTTCATCTAAAGAAATACATAGAGAATATATAAAGTATTGGAAAAGAGAAATTCCCCAACTAATGTGTGAGATGGAAAAGTATCTTCCTCCAAACTTTTTCAATGCACACCGGAACACTACCTCATACACCTAGTTGAAGAGATTGAAATATGTGGACACGTACACACAAGGTCAATGTCGCTAGTGGAGAGGCACTTGAAAACATTGAAGGTGTTTGTTAGACAAATATCACATCCAAAAGTTTCTATGGTTGAAGGCTACATGCTATATCAATCCATTGTATATTTTAGTGAGTACTTACCCCAAGTAGTGGGTGATATGGATGCGTCTCTCCTTTGGGATGTCCATTCCACCAAAAATTTAAATGGGAGGTGTTGTTGGGGAAAGGTAGATGGAGAAAAGTGAAAAGTAAAATCTTGTATTGTATTTAATATCTCCATGCATGCTTCTGGTATATTGGTTAGCAGCTTGGTTGTTTAACTAAATATTTTTTTTTATCATTGTTCTAGGTAGTATAGAGTGGGATGCAATTGATTTATACATTGCAAATAATATTGATTGGATGAAGAGATGGATAGAACGATGTGAATAATTTTACGATGCCTTATCATGGAATAGGGTGGCAGATTTTATGAGAAAATATTATTTGGATCATGATGCAGATTTAACTCAACAGGAAATTGATATAGCATATGGTGCAAAAGATAGAAATGTAAGTAATATCTAACTTTTGTTTTATATTTCAATTCCCATAATTGTTTTTTTCTCGCAAATTATCTTATACATATACTTACCAATTCTTGACAATCCATTTATAACATGATTAGAATGCAGGTGAAACATCATAAGTCTATGTGGTGCAATGACATAAAATATCACACCAAATAGTTGAATGCCAAGAGGAAAACATGTGATAGTGGTATAACTGCAATTTTCTAGGTTACTAATATTTCCCACAGTGGTGATAGACATCCAGTCACATCAAATTTGAGGTACTATGGATATTTGGAAGACATATTGGATATGGACTTTAAATCCTTCAATGTGATTCTCTTTAAGGTGAGGTGGTACAGATTGTTTCTACAAGGTGGTGAAAGGACGTTTGTTGATCATGACAATGGATTTACCATTATTAATACAAATAGGTACGAGCCACATACAAATCCCTATCTACTTCCAAGTCAATGTGAGCAGGTATTTTTTTAGAGATACCAGGTAGAGCAAGTTGTTCATTTGTTGTTAGATTTGATCCAAGAGGATGACCCATAAAGTATACTTTACCTAGATATCAAGATGTTCATGACCAAGAAGAAGAATATGTAGCTGGAGAGATGGAGGAAGAAGTGTACTTAGATGAAAGGTGGAATCAAGTTGACCAGACAACCACTAACTCACATCTCGATGATGACGACTATATCGATGATGACTTAGCGCTAGATGTTGCAGATGTTGTTTTTGTACAATCCTTACAGTGATTCCAAAGGGTTGGGTACAAATTCTAATCTTCATGACTCATATGTCGACTTCGACAAAGTTCAAGATCCATCTGATATGGAATTGTAACAGATATTTTTCAATGGATCTCTCCTTAACAATTATTAATGGAATAAATAAATTGAATGGAAATATGTGTTATTGTATGTGCAAATGGATCAATCTCATAGAATATTATTCTCTATTATGTGTTGTTAATTCTATTTCATATATTTATACTTTAGCTCATCAATTTTGTAAAATAATTTAGTTATGCTTTTTTCATGCATAAGTGTGATTATGAATTTATATGGGTTTCTCTTATTATTGTTTTCCATGCAATGACAATTCAATTTTTTGTTTTGTATGTGAAATCTAAGTGTTGATGTTATAGACCAACTTGTGGTTTAAACTAGGTTATCCAACTGGAAAATGAAGAAGAAATTTTGAATTGGAGTTCCTTGATGACTAAGGGTAGCGTTCATGATATAGCGTGTTGAAGGTGATCCATGTTATACTAATTGTTAAATGGTTGGCACTACTCAAAATTGTGGCCTTATGGATTAAAAATTCTAACTATGCTTATGGCTATGAAACCTCTAAATAGACTATTAGAAGACCATCCTATCAACCATGTCTATTTATGAAAAACATAATGTGCAACACTCATTCGAAGACTTTGGCCTCCTCCCTTAATGGTGGAAAGAATGTTATCTCTTTCTCTTTGGTCTCCCTAACACTTGTCTCTGTTGATTTGTTGGATGCACTACTATCCATATTTTATTCCCTATGTTTTCATGAACAAATGATTATGGGACGTCATTATTTGTAGTTAAAAGACAAAAATAATAGACTCATATGGTACCTAGGGTTCCAACTTGCTAATGGGTTGCATTGAAACTAAAATCCAAAATTTAAAAATGATCACCAACTAAGATCACTTTTTGAATATTCTCTTCATATACTACTCATGGGATTGACAATGCAATTCATTGGTCAATTGGGAAAGTGTAGGAGAATATTATGAACTTGTGTCCTTAAGTATCTCACCTCATATAAATATGTTTGCAATTCACCTTTATATTTATACGTCTCAATTTTACCAATAAGAATATGATATGTTTCCATCACAAGATTGTGTGTTACAACATACATTTTATTCAAGTTATCACCCAAACCATTCTCATCGGTAATTTTTTCATAACCAGGCATTCCATGAGTTGCTTCCTAGGATATTCATTAGAGGCAGGTCCATTAAGAAGTTCATTTTTCCAACATGTTACCACAACAAACATACATATTGATTCATAACTAAATAAATATGGATGAACTCCAGCTAAATTTGATGATGATATTAATGGTTGATGATTATTCTAATGAATCTTACAACATCAATTTGTTTCCCAAATGAATTTATCCAAAGATAAAGGAAAACATTAACAAATTATGCAAGAGGAATAAACCTCTACATAACTAGTGGTTGAAGTAGTTTTGAAGTCATTTTTAGGATATAAGGAATGAAATTTGAATCTAGGGAAAAAATAAAAGAGGTAATAAATGTAGAAAATGTTTGAAGAGGATAATTATCTAGACTCATCCTTATGTCTAGGACAATGAGACCTAGACCTGATTATAGTATACCAACATAATAAAAGTGATCACTCCCATAGGGTATATTATAGGCCATCTCTTATGTCAATAAAAGAGGTAGTTTCATGGTTGGATAGCCATGATGAAATTGGAAATAAATTAATAAAATGTGAACAAAATGGAAAATCCATAGCATAGTTTAAGCCTTCAAGTTTGGATATCTATTGCAAGTTTCCCAAGGCATTGTTACCTCCTAATTTGTACATTAGGTGGATTTCTTGTGATTCACCAGAGTTATGAACGTGTTCAGTGTTTATCGTCAGTGTTTAGAGGTTCATCAGGACAAATTTTTTTCCCTTTGTAAAATTTGCATGTCCAGACCCCCTTGGGGGAATTGTAATAAGTTGGTATAAGCATGGTCATTTTTTAAAAGGCTTGGCCTACCTTAGGTTTAGCTACCAAGGGGATACTCTAGAGTGTTTTTTCCTTAGGAATTATGTGTTGCGCTTCAGTGACGTATAATTCCTGAGTTTTTCACTCACACCTCCAAAGTTGGAGTATTTTCTATGGTGATTGAACCTTAGGAGGTTATTAAATCCTAAGTGTCTGTGTATTTTTAACATGCTAGCTATAAATATTGAGTCATATAAACATTCAATAGGTCCCCTAGGAGTTTAAGTCAATTAAGAGAAAAATAAAATTTTCCATAAAATTAGATAATTTTTAATGGTTTAATTGGAAAATTTAAAATTGTAATAAAAGTATGGTCTAGAGGCAGAATTTGGCGTAGGGATGCTCGTTTTCACACTCATAGTGTCCTCTTAACCTAGAACCCACTTTTCCTGGGTTTTGGGTGACTAAATTATCACTTATGGCATTTTTTCTTAAGGAGACGACAAAATGACACAGAAATGCTAAAGAAGTGACAAATTACACAAAAGGACAAATTGTGAAAATCGAAAAAACATGTTAGAAACATGTGGGAAAAGGTGGCATATGATATATTATGGAGGGTGACTAGCTTCCTTAACTTAAACATTGGATTTGGATTTGGCATGGAGGTCAACGTTTGAATATTAAATTTGAGATGCGCCCATCATGCCATATGGAGCGCGAGTTGTCTTGGAATCAAATCAAGATGATTTGATCGATATTTAATGGTTGGTAGACTTGGCTTCCATATGGAGGGAAAGTCTCATTCAAGAAAGGTGTATTATGTGAGATGGCAGCGTTGTGTTGGGCATTGGAGTTTCCTATGTGAGGATGCACCTACCTCATGAGAGGTGGTGCATTCCTCTTTTGCTTAACTCTCAATCAAAGCTAAATTGAGGGAGAAAGCTATTAGTTAAATCATCATTAAAGCTGTGATGAACCCCTCCATTGAGATGTGCACACCCCCTCTCTCTTGTAACTCTATATAATGAAGATTTTCTCACTCATTCGAAGGATGCAAGGAACCTCTGCCTATTTGTGTAATGTAATTTGCTTTTCATTATTGAATAAAGTTGATACTTTGGAGGTCCATATGGTGCAAGGATTCTTATGGTGTGAATGCATGGTTTAACAATTGAGGTGATATCCTTCTAGTCTTTTCTCTTCTTATGCAAGTTTATAGATTTGCAATCTAGCTTAGAATATTATCATTCTAGTCCACATAGCAAACATTTGTAGGCTTCAACTTGTTTGTTTGTGTTAAATTCTCCAAGATTTAAAAGTAACGGGTTGCAGTTAGTTATACGAATGTTCTTTCAATCTTTGTCTATGTGGCACACTAGATTTGATCTATTTTTCTTTGAAGTTTTGTGGATTGGCATGATCACTGGATTTGAAGGCAAGATTGAGCTCAGTTGCATATTTTTCATCTTCAACAAATGTTTGGATCTAACTCCTCTTGTACTGTAGGATCTCCAAACTTCTTATCAATATTCTAGCGTGGGCTTGGATTCCTCCTCCTTCTTAAAATTTCAATCAAACTCCCTCTTTCCCTTTTTGTTTAACAAAAGTAAGTAGATATGATTTTAAAAGTTTATTTGATTCATTCATAGATCTATAAAGCTTCAATATTATCATAAGTTGAGATCTATTTCAAGCTAAGTACTTGTGTAGTAAAATTATTGAGTATTTTCCATGTACTAGATTGTAGAATTTTATTGTATTTATATGCACTAATCCACTAACAAATTTTATTGAGTTTGTTGATTTTTACTCTTATTTATAGGAAAGCCAAGGATTTTGAACCATCAGGATCCCCTCCTTTAATTTCTTCGTAATTTTTTAGCTTTTTAAGGCTCCCTAAAGTCTCTTGAATCTCGCCTTTGCGGATCAAGAGTGCTCTCTATCGGAGATTTAATAAAGATTGTAATAATTGCACCGAGAGGCGCTCTACAGCCCAGTATGGGGGAGATATTGTTAGTCGAGTGTTTGTCGAGTAACAAAATAATACAAAGTAAACAGAAAAAAAGAATAATACAAAGTAAAAAGTAATAAATATTATGTCGGCCATAAACAAAAAAGAATAATACAAAGTAAAAAGTAAATATGAGACTTAAACTAGAGACTTTAGAGCTTAGGATTAGGTGGTAAATATTATGTCGGTTATAAACAAAAAAGAATAATACAAAGTACAAAGTAAATATGAGGCTTAAACTAGAGACTTTAATTTTTACTTTTAATACAAAGTAAAAAGTAAATATGAGACTTTAGAGTGTTTGTCCAGTAACAAAATAATACAAAGTAAACAAAAAATAATAATACAAAGTAAAAAGTAATAAATATTATGTCGGCCATAACAAAAAAGAATAATACAAAGTAAAAAGTAAATATGAGACTTAAACCAGAGACTTTTGAGCTTAGGATTAGGTGGCTCAGGTATTGCACTCAAGGAGCTATTCAAGGAGAGGTTTGCACCTCGAGAGATTTGATCCCTATCGGCACTTGATAGATCCTAAGATTTGGATCTAGGATGGTTTAATTGAAAGCAAGTGGGATTAAGGCTCCCACATCCTTCTTCCCCCATTTGGGGGAATCCTGTATCTGTCTATTTACTATTTGATTTTTACCTCCATCACAATTAGAGTAGTATCATATTAGGCTAGTTTTCATTTTTTCAATGTTAAAATTAAATCGAACCTTTACTTAAAGTTTTATTTTTTGCATTTCAAAGTTATTTAAGTTTTGCATAGATCTATCACATGCTAAATTGAATACTAACCCCCTTGCTTTCCTGAGTACAGTATTTGACCTGAAAGAGACTCTTGGGTAGTAATTAGAGAACTATATTTTTTCATTTATTTCTTAAGTGCTTTACATTTCTTTTTTTGAGTCTTTAAGGCTCTTTAAAATCTCTTGAATCTCGCTTTTGCGGATCAAGAGTGATCTCTATCGGAGAGTTTATATTATTATTATTAAAATCTCTTGAATCTCGCTTTTGTGGATCAAGAGTGCTCTCTTTGTGGATCAAGAGTACAAAAGCTTGATTTCACTTGATTTTTTCAAAAAGATGGATAAATCATAGTTAAGAAAAAATACAGTTAATTAAATTCCTTTTCAAGCTTCTCAAAGATTGATAAATGATGAATCCCAATGCGCGAAACAACCCTACCAAAACTTCCAAATGATTTCGTAAATAGAGGAATGGGGCACTTTCGATTTTTCCAATGTGTAAATCAAAACAAGATCTGAGAATGAGTATGCTTTTCATATGTAAATAGCAAAAAACAAGAGGTTAATCGTAGCACCCTAACAACTCAGAAATTCTCAAAGAAAATAACAAGCAATCAAATGAACCCAAAGACACTTAAGTCACTCAAAATCAGTCAAATGCAAGCAAACCTAAATAGCTAAGCATAAGAAAGGTTTGGAAATCATATCTAGCATGTTGAATAGATCTGAAAAGTTGAATAAGGGAATACAAGATTGAGCGAATGACCGTGGGGGATTGAAATTTCCCACCACCACCAAATCTCTCACTTGACCAAATGCAACCAAAAATCAACACAAGCAAACCAAACACAAACAATGCTGAATAAAGAGGTCTCTGACTGGAAAGTACATCAAAATGAAGTCTATGGATCAAGCCAAAATCAAAGTTTGGATAGTGGATAGACCAAGCACCAAGCTTAAGAGACCGGCACAGTTTGTGGTTAGGCGCAGAGCACCCGACGCAAACTATATACAGGGGTAAAGCGTCAACGGAACAAACTTTCAGATCGGAAAAAGCGTCAAAGGCGTAGGATGCTCAAAGGAAGAATGCGCTTGGGATGGACAGGCGCACTAGATTCACTACCCAAGTCCATCCGGCGAATAACCCAATGGAAAAAATGAAAAATATCCAAACAATGAATAAGTAAATGGATTGATAATGATTCAAACAGACTCAAAGAAGGTCAGCAAATTCCTCAAGAAGAAAATATGATGGTGAAAAGAGGCTCAAGAGGCAAAGCAGTGGCTCATTAAGAAATCAAAGAATAACACATTCAACTTGAAATCAAAACAAAGTAATCCCCAGTATGGTCTCTAGATTTGTTTTCGGACAATCTACTCGAGCGGACGCGAGCATGATCTCCCTAGTCCAGCTGGATCTAGAACAAATGGAAACATAATATAAAACTACTTTCCTAGATCAATTAGAGATCAAGGTAGATAGATGGCTTACCTTCAGATTCATAGATCTTTATCCCTTTTGTTGCTCCAAGCGTCGTGGTCATCAGATCTGTAGTTTCAAAACCTATCAAAGCACATAGAGACAAACGAGCAGTAAAAGCATATCTAAACACTAACTGATCTAAGTAAACAGTTAAGGAAGTGAACTATAAACATCATCAATACAAAGACATTTATGTAAAGAGATTATATTACTGTAAATGAGTGAGAAATACATAGAAGAGTGACGATTACAACCCAAGCCTTAACGTTGCAATCTTCATCCAACAAGCCAATCCAATGCCTCCAAAGGAAATATGTGTCTCCCAAGAGATGGATAGGGATCACCTAGATTAATTCCACTAGCATATAAGTGCTATAGACTTCCTCCTCTTGGAATGGGGAGGAGCTTCATATTTATAAGACCAAGTGGATAGAGTAGGTTGAGGATCATGGGGAGAGGACTAAGAGATCCTCCCTTGAGGTTAGGGAGCCGTAGGACAGCTCACCTAGGAGTTAGAGATAGAGATCCACCTCATCCACCTTCTAGAATTCGCTCAAAAGCTACCTTTATCCAATTTAACCACCATCAGTGCATGTTCTATGAAGGCAACTTGCGCCTGAGAGGGAAAGCGCACGCTGCACAAATGAAACCTGATCCATCGGCGTAGTTTTCCTGATGGAAATCTGCGCCTGACCTAGTTGGGCGCTCCGTCGACCCAACTAGAAATTGTGGATAAAGTACCAACAAATTTCTCTAATTGACTTCTTGACCAGGGAGACTTCAGGGATTAAGGCACTGAGTTGACATGGGTCTCATAGTGACGAGAGTCAGGTGTAACAACTATGATACCCAGTTCGTTGCAGATGTTTCCTACTCCAAGCACCTCTTTGAGTTTCAATACTGGATCTTTAGGAAATTCTAGCACTCAGATTGCTTCAACCTCTATACCTTTTTGATCAGCTATTGGTTCATCAAATGCCCCTTTTACTAGGATACCTATGGTATCGTTTACTTCCTCCCCGTTCCTTCAATAGTTACAGAATAACCCTGTTTTAGCTCCTTTTACTTAAGGATTCCCTTGGCTCGGAGGGCACATTCCCCCTTCAACACCATTTATAGGCTCGATGCATATCTCTTACATTGCACAATTGTGGAGTTCTAATCCCTTTACAGGATTTAATGAACAATCTTCAAACGTTCAAACCTCTAATATGCATGTAGGGAGTACTCCTTTCTCACTTTTTGGTGGAGGCGGCAGTAACACTTATACTCATACTCAACCACAATGAACTGGTCCAAAAGGGAGAAATATGTTGGCTTATGGATGGAGTAATTTTCAAAAATCATTTTCATCACAATCGATGGTTTGGGGCAACCCCAACCAACCTTTTGGAGCTCATGGTTCAGGTTCTTATCCTTACCATATTCCTTAAAATCACATGCCATCAGCAAGGCCTCACTTACCTTTTCTGGAAAATTTGAATCTGTCATATCTTTCAAATTTAATGAATGACCCAGTGCGACATAATCCTGCTTGGCCTCCGGTCCCAACCAGACTCCCTTCATACATTTCGAAGTTTGAAGGAAAAACTGGTGAAGACCCAGGGGACCATGTCACAACATTTCATCTATGGTGATCCTCTAACTCGCTGAATGATGGCTCAATTCGATTGAGGCTCTTTCAAAGAACCTTGACTAGTGTTGCGGCCAAATGGCATATCAAGCTACCAACCGTATCTTATAACAAATTTTATGATTTAGCGACAACTTTTCTGAACCATTTCCAACTTCTCATCTAGTATGATGCCGGCACGGACCTTCTATCTACTTTTAGATAGAGCAAATCCACTCATATCTCTCATCACATTTAGGAGTGGAGAAGACGTAAACGACTCATTAAAGCTGAGATCCCCCTTGGAGTTTATATTGGAGTGGCTTTTGAAATCACTGTTACCCTACATCTCCAAATATGTGTCAACTTCTGGGGTTAATTCTGAAGAGGAATCCATTTTAAGGACCCAACAAATTGACTTGATTTACGCTCAGTACGGGATCCTTTATGAAATTATTCCAGATGCACCTAGGTCAAACATCGATCTTGGTAAACATAAACCTGGACCTCATGCTGATGGCATTGTAAGTTCAACGAACTCATATGATTTAGAATCTTTGACTAAGAAATTCCATACACTTTTGATAAAGAAACTACGATTGCATCCTCCCCTTCGCAAACAGAAACTGTACAAAATGTGCAGTCAAATCAAAAGGGTCCTCGAAAACCCAACAATAAGAAAAAGGGAAAGAAAGGGGAAGGAAACCAATAAAATCCCAAAACCACTGAGAATGTCGAGGAGGGAAAAAGAGAAAAGAAGAAGGTGAATTTTCCTTGCAAACTTTGTAAAGAAGATCACATGATTCATCATTGTCCTCTTATTGACGAAGCCCAGAAGTTGTTGAACCAAAAGAAACCATCAGTCCTGAAGGATCCTTTTCCCAAAGGAAAAAACCCAGATTCTAGCGGTTCTAATACTAGGGGCACCCACCATGCCACACATGTTGATCAATCCTATATAAATATGGTTAACTCACATGCTTTATTGCAAACGAGATCCAAGAATTATACCCTAGATTTGTCGCAGAAAGACAAAGAAATCTCTGAGTCATTTGTTCCTCTTCACATAGAGAGACCTGCAGATCCTATGTCGAAGATATCAAAAGGTGTCTATAAATGGGAAATGCACAAACCTAATGCACGGGCCACTCCTAACTACTCAGTTGTGGAGGACCTAGCCAAAACGTTGTTTGCTATGTCCGCTCTAGAAGTTTTGCAAAGTTTCCCATCGCAGCGAAATGCACTTTTAGCGGCAATATGAAGTATGGATTCGTCAAGTATGCTGGCTATATTTGACATGTCAAATATCAAACCCCGGTTTCCCTATCATGTGTCCTTCCAAATCGAATTATTCCATGGTTCGAAAACCATTGGATGAACAGTAGTGTATGAAGGCACGTCAATGTGCATAATGTATATCTCTTGTTGGAAAGCCTTAAGCTCTCCAGAGTTAGCTCCTTCGGTTATAGTACTTACCGCTTTTGATGGGAGATCCTTCCGTCTGCATGGAATCTTACCCTCATTTGATATCCAACTAGCGGGAAAAGTAGTGTCAGTGGAGGTAGAATTTGTAGATGCTTCTCTTGATTACAACTTGTTTTTGGGAAGAAGTTGGACATACTCAATGCAGGCCATTCCTTTGTCCATTTTTCGGGTACTTATGTTCCCCCATGAAGGAAATATCGTCACCATTTACCAAATCTCCTTCACCCGGAAAAACAATACAAATCCTTTAGATTCTAATATCCCATGGATTGATCAGGATCATCCGCCCAGTGAGAGTTTAGGAGTAGGTATGTACTCATCGTTAATGGGCACCTTTGATTTACCCACTCCTGTGAATTATATTGGTTCAACAAGTAACTTTAATATGTCATCTAAGGAGGTCTTCACGGTTGCTCAAACAAACGATCCTTAGATTATTCCTGTTAGAACTGGAAATTGTAATCCCAATTTTACTCCTTTTTTTCCTGGTTTTTCTTTTATCTATGTTTTTAATTTTATTTTTAAATATTTTTTCGTATTTCTTATTGTTTTTATTTTTATTTTTGTTTCTATTTTTTAATCATAATATGGCTTTTAATCACTAAATATTCCTTTAGGTCTTCAAATATATATTTCAATATCATTCCTAACCCTTTTATTAAAGTTTTATGAACGTTTTATGAGTGAAATGTGACTTAGTACATTCCCGCAGTGTAATATATGGAGGCTACACATGCTAATGCTACCAGAATGTCCGATGTTTTAGCCATTGTCATTGGGCGTAGATTACGAGGCGATGGAAACGAATTTTAGAAGACCAAAAGAGGTTGTTTTCTAGAACAGTCTCATTCACAAAAAAAATCCCTCATTTTTGCAACAAGTGTCATGGTTTGGAAGATTCGAATGAATCTTTACAACCTATTTTCCAGGTTCATTTAATGATTTCTTGTTTTAGTCATCATCGTTCGGTGCATATTACGATCGATTGGAGAAGAATTTTTACAAACCAAGAGAGGTTTTTGTTCATCACGAAAACATACACAAAAAAATCTCTTCGTTTTTGCACAGGTGTATTGGATCAAGAGATATGGAGGGTTATTTGAGACCCATTTTTCAGAAATTCGCCAGATTTCCCTCAGAATCCGATTTTGCTATTTTGGGCATATTCGACCCTAGAGTTCTAGATCTGATAATAGTCTTTGTAACTCTTATGTAATTATAAAATGGATAAGGGTAGTAATATTAGAGGTGGGTTATTTGTTCTAGGAAGGGTTAGATGTTCTGAATCTATTGTACCAGAAACACATATGACAGACTCTCAGTAAGTTTTGAAGACTGAATGTTTGGAATGAAATATATTATATAAGCCATATTTTGATCTATATTCTAGTTAATGTTTATGATCAGTTTGATCACCTTTCTTATCACTTCATTTCTTGATAAAAGTTTTTATCCTGAGATGCTTTTAAGTTTGTGGGAATAACTGGATTCCTTAATTTGTGTGTATATGGTTTACATCTATGTTTCAAACTTTTTCATTTCAGATCTTCAAGATAGTTTTCTAATTTAGTAATTATATGTTGTTTGTATTTCATTACCCTTTCCATGAATTATTCCTTCACAATCTATAAAAATTAAACCATTTTTCTTTAGTTTTTCTTTTGGATGTTCTAGCTTGTACCTTTGTAGTCTAGGTACAATTTTTAGTGCAAACATCTTTTGGCGTTGTTTCCGGGGATGGAAGTGAAGAAAATCTTCCCTAGGTATTAACATCAAATATAGATCCAGTCTTTGATGGTGAACAAGGGCTGGTTATATGCTTTAGACTACAATTTTTCACTGGCGACTTCACGGAGGAAGGATCTATTGGCGACTCCACTAATTCAAGATGTCCAAGACCATGGAATCCATTGTAGCTCGGAGGTTTGCACCTTTCAATTTTTCAGCTGTTCCAGGATTTCCAAACGCAGTACCTATCATGGATGAGTGGGGAGATTTCCTTCCACGTTTCAAAGAGAAAAAAGATGACAATCCAACAACACATTTGTTGAAATTTCATGAAGTTATGTATCAGCTGGGAATTCATCATGAGGATGTACTCATGAAAATGTTCATGTATTCACTCGAGCAAGATGCACGAGAATAGTATTTTTATCTTCATGCTGCTACCATTTCCTCACTAAGAGAATTCCATACATGTTTCTGGAAACATTGTAAGTATATTTTCTCAGTTGAACTTCTTTTGAAAGATTGTTGTGAGTGGGATTATTTCCATAATACAAATTCTTTATGTGATCCAACAAGTTATGATGATAAATGTAATCAAGGAATCCAAACACGTCATGAAGAAGCTGTGATTTCAGAATTAGTTGAAGATAAAGAGGAAATATTTTCAATTTCCGTTGTCAAGGAAGAATATCATAATCATTATGATAACCGAGTTGTTGTTTTAAGTCATGTTGAAAATGATTTTAGTGATGAGATCAACGAAGATGGTCTGGAATGTTCTCATAATGCTTTAAACAGTTTTGAAGATCAATCTTTTGTTGAACAAACTATTGTTTTAAATCATGTTGGACATCATTTTTGCGATGAAGATCAGCCTTGTAATGAAGAAATTACAATTGAAGCGTTTTTTTCAAATGATTCTAAAAAATATTCTTGTTGTTTACATGACGATATGATGTCACAAAAGGCTTTTCAAGATTTATTGAATGAAGAAAAACATGAACCTTTAGCATCATCATTGGAAATTTTTCAAAATGCTTCACTTTATGGTGAATATGATGAAGACATTGAAGTTTTAGATCGTAAATTCCATGATCGACAGCAACCGATTGTAGGTGAATTATATTCCAATCTTTGTATTGAACAAGAAAAAGTTATGAATTCCTTTGACTCTCAAATTGATAGCAGCCAGACGATAGATACTTTGAACATAATATTAGATGTGTCTAATAGCCATGGTCATGATAACTTTGCTGCTCAAAACCATTATGAAGATATGCCTATTTTTGATAGGTATGAAGAGGATTTAGAAGAGCAAATCCTCACTGAATTTCCCACCAGTCCTCCTTTATTTGATAATTATGTGGTCAGTGACGAAGATAATAGAGAAATACTACACCCATTCTTTCAGTCCTCACTAGTTAAGCAACACTCTTCAGAAACCAGTCATCTTGGGTTCATGTAAGATATCAAACATGATAAACTCAACATAGTTGAATATTTTATATATTGTTCTATTATTTCATTATCTCATGGAGCAGAGGATTCTAACGGAGTATTGAGAGTTGAGGACACCGATTTGCATTCCATTGTTTTTTAACAGCATGGAGGAATAATTTTTCATGAGTTTCATGATCTCGTGGCTTCTTGGGTGGAGTTGTATTTTTCAAAGGTTTATAATGCTTCATCTTTTGGCATGCTTCTGGTTTCAATCTGTAAGTATCAACTGCTTATATATTGTTTGTTTCATTTGTTACGTCGTTTCTGGGTCTTCTCAAACAGTGGCAGGCATGGAGTTATGGTTCTCAGTCAAATAGTTTCTTGGTTTCATTGGAAATTGGATTACACTTGATCAAGCAAAGTTTAGTTGATTACATTACGACCTGTATATAAATAATCTCAATGAATCAACATTTGAGTTTGCTTTGGTTTCACTTTGCAGTACAGTTTGTTTTCAACAATTTTCTTTTCAACTTATTATGGTGTGCAATAGTTTAGATGAGAATACAGTAGATCAACATAAGATTCCATCACCCAATGGATACAAGGTACTGGGGCTTTTTATTCTCACTTGAAAATCAGTTTTGGTTCGCAAAACAGGGTCATTTCAGAGCATTCAGGGAAAAATAAGTTGCAGCCTTTGGTTAGCAGTGAATGGTAGACATGACAGGGTGTGGATGTCAGAGATAGTTTCAGGAGAAGGCACTAGTATGCATGATCTTGGAACCTCACAAGGAGGATTCCATCCCCCAGCTGGAGCCAGATGTTAAAATTGGAAATTGTAATCCCAATTTTACTTCTTTTTTCCTGGTTTTTCTTTTATCTCTATTTTTAATTTTATTTTTAAATATTTTTTCATATTTCTTATTGTTTTTATTTTTATTTTTGTTTCTATTTTTTATCATAATATGGCTTATAATCACTAAATATTCCTTTAGGTCTTCAAATATATATTTCAATATCATTACTAACCCTTTTATTAAAATTTTATGAACATTTTATGAGTGAAATGTGACTTAGTACATTCCCGCGGCGTAATACATGGAGGCTACACAAGCTAACGCTATTGGAATATCTCTATTTTAGTCACTGTCATTGGACGCATATTACGAGGCAATGGAAACAAATTTTAGAAAACAAAAAGAGGTTTTTGTCCATAACAGACTCATTCACAAAAACCTCCCTCATTTTTGCAATAGGTGTCATGGTTTGGAAGATTCGAATGAATCTTTACATCCTATTTTCAGGTTTCATTTAATGATTTCTTGTTTTATCCATCATCTTTAGGTGCATATTACAATCGATTGGAGAATAATTTTTAAAAACCAAGAGAGTTTTTTGTTCATAACAGAACCATACACAAAAACCTCTCTCAATTGTTTTACAAGTGTCCTGGATCGAGAGATATGGATGGTTATTTGAGACCCATTTTTCAGAAATTTACCAGATTTCCCTCAGAATCCGATTTTGCTATTTTGGGCCTATTCGACCTTAGAGTTCTGGATCTAATAACAGTATTTGTAACTCTTATGTAATTATAAAAGGGATAAGGTTAGTAAGAGTATAGGTGGGTTCTTTGTTCTGGGAAGGGTTATATGTTCTAAAGCTATTGTACAAGAAACACATATGACAAACTCTCAGTAAGTTTTGAAGACTGAATGTTTGGAATGAAATATATTATATAAGCCATATTTTGATCTATATTCTAGTTGATGTTTATGATCAGTTTGATCACCTTTCTTATCACTTCATTTCTTGATAAAGGTTTTTATCCTAAGATGCTTTTAAGTTTGTGGGAATAATTGGATTATTTCATTTGTATATTGTATATGGTTTACATCTATGTTTCAGACTTTTTCATTTCAAATATTCAAGATAGTTTTCTGATTTAGTAATTATATGTTGTTTGCATTTCATTACCCTTTCCATGAATGATTCCTTCACAATCTATAAAAATTAAACCATTTTTCTTTAGATTTTCTTTTGGATGTTCTAGCTTGTAACTTTGTAGTCTAGGTACAATTACTAGTGCAAACACTTCCTACCCAAGAGGAACCAATTGTGCCCCTATCTGTCGCAGAGGTGGCTTATCAAGCTTCAAAAAAATATGTGATAGATTATATCTCGACTCTGTCAGTCCCCATGGAGTCGGATATTGATTATGCACCCGCCTGGGCAACAGACTCCACCCATTACTTCGATTGTTTAGATACGGTTTTACCATCTGATGAAGCCATCCTGGAAGCTATGATAGGTTCGGATCAACCTTGGGAACATATGCATAACATATCCTACTTTCTTCCATATATAAACAAAATAGAGAATGGAGAGTTCTCTGTGAGACCCGGTGGAAACATTGACTTGTCCATCAATCCTTCAACGAAACATGGGATTTTTGCTGAAGGTAATATGGCTAACATTTCAACAACTATCCCGATCAATATTTCTACCAAACCGGACGTCGTGGAAAACATTTTTATTGGCGCAAATTTTTCCCCGCAAGAGATCAGTTTGTATACCAACCTATTTAAGGAATTCCGTGATGTTTTCGCTTGGTCATACGAGGAGATTCCAGGAATCGACCCTTCCATCGTCGAACACATCATCACGACATATCCTAATTTGAAACCATTTCGGAAAAAGATTCATCCAATTAACCCTAGAAAGGCGGTGGCCATCAAGGCTGAGGTTGAAAATCTCCTCAAATCCAACTTCATTTATCCTATTGAAATGACAGAATGGGTATCTAACCCATTCCTATTTGATAAAAAGCAAGGTACCATACGCATGTGCACATATTTCAGGGACCTTAATATATCTTGTCCGAAAGATAATTATCCCACGCCATTTATCGATCAAATCATAGATGTGTGTGTGGGCGATGAGATATTTTATTTCATGGATAGTTTATCGGGATATAACCAAATTCAAATCAAACCTGAGACCATCATAAGATAGATTTCATATGCCCCTGGGGTACTTTTGTGTATAGGAAAATGTCATTCGGATTGAAGAATGTTGGAGCCACTTTCCAGCGAGCTATGAACTTTGCTTTTCATGACATCAAACACATGGTTGAACCTTACTTGGATGATCTACCTGCGCGATGTTGAAAGAGAAGAGATCATCTTGAACACTTACGGCTCATGTTTGAATGATGGAGATACTACAAGATTCGGTTAAACCCCAACAAATGTGTATTATGCGTCGAGTCTAGACGACTATTAGTTTTCATTGTGTCAAATCGAGGGATCATGGTCGATCCATTGAAAGTCGAGGCCATTGTCAAATTTCCTCCTCCTCGCACTATCATACAACTTCAAATTTTACAAGGCATGTCCAATTTTCTTAGACGTTTTATCATTAACTATGCAAAGATCACTAAAGTTTTTATGTGATTGCTTAAACAAGATACCCAATTATTTTGGGACGAAGTTGGACAAAACTCATTTTAGGCTTTGAAAAAAGAATTATTGTCAGCTCCCTTGTTGATCCCGCCAGATTACACCATGGATTTTATTTTATATCTGGCAGCATCAGATTCCACAGTTGGCATAGTATTGGTTCAGGAGGACAACATACTTCAAGAGCATGTAATTTGTTATATGTCTCGTGTACTTGTAACACCCGAACTAAAGTACTCACACGTCGATAAATATGAACTAGCCGCAGTGTATGTCGTTCAGAGATTACGTCACTATATTTTACCACACACTACTACGGTGATTGCGGATGTCAATCCTTTCCAATATGTTTTAACCCGACGTATCATCAGGGGGAAATTCAACAAATGAATTGTCATTCTGCAATAGATTGATCTTACCTTCCAATCCGCTAAGTCAAAGAAGTCGTTAGTGTTCACTAAACTAATATCTAAATTCCCTAGTGACGTAGAGTTCGAAGGAGAAGATACTTCATTCCCTGATGAACATATCTTCCTCATCACAAATTTTGACCCATGTTATGGAGTCATTTTAATATATCTCTAGACTTTGAAGTGTGCGCTGTCTTTCTCTAGAGAGGAATGATGAAAACTCAGGCATCATGCCAAGAACTACCTCATTATTTATGATACACTATACAGATGGGGGGTGGCATCGATATTACGTCGTTTTTAACCCTGGATGAAGCTGAGTCAGTATTGAATGATGCTCATAGTGGATTCTGTGGGGGTCATCATTCTGGGTTGGAAACAACCCAGAAAATACTTCGTGTTGGGTATTTTTTTCCCACCATCTTCAAACATTGTGTGGAAACTGTGAAACATTGTCACCCCTTTAATCTATTCACAAATAAAATGCGAGCACATATGGCTCCCCTTCACCCTGTTATCACAGCTATTCCATTCACCAAATGGGCCTTGGATTATATGACTTTCAACCTAGTCTCAGTTGGGGGACATCAGTACATTATCGTTGTCGTCAACTACTTTACGAAGTGGGCCGAGGCAATTCCGACTGTGAAAGCGGATGGTGAAACTACAGCCTATCTTGTCTTCAATCAAATCATTGACAGGTTCGACATACCTAAAGAGTTAGTCACCGATCATGGTAGACATTTCCAAAACTACATGATGACATATTTAACCACTATGCTAGGTTTTCGACAAGAACACTCGTCTCCTTTCTATCTGCGGGCGAATGGTCAAGTTAAAGTGGTCAACAAAAATCTGAAAACCATTATTCAACATACCGTCAGTGCCAGTAGGTAAAACTGTCACATCATGTTGTATCCTTCTCTTTGGGCATATTGTTCCAATGTTAAGACTGCTACTGGTTTCTCACCATTCCAACTTGTTCACGGGTTGGAGGCAGTCACACCTATTGAATGCGAGATTCCATCATTGAAGTTGGCTATCCAACTACTACCTGATACTTTTTCTTTGGAAGAGCGATTGCTTCATTTAGAACATTTGGATGAATAGCACCGAGATGCACTCATTACGAATGAAGCTCATAAGAAATGAGTCAAACATCAATACGACAAGTCTGTAAAACCTAGGATATTCTCCGAAGGAGATATTTTTTTGGTTTACGATCAGGACAAGGATCCCTTGGGGGCAGGCAAGTTCAAGTCTGTGTGGATTGGTCCCTATATTGTTTCTAAAGTTTTGAAGAAAGGATCATATGAGTTGATGGATTATGATGGTTTTAAGTTGCTCGAGCCTAGAAATAGTCTCTCTACTTGAAAAAGTATTACGCCTATGCATACATGCTTTTTCTTGTATTATAGTTGTACATTTTTGTAGAGTTAGTCTTTATAGTTTTTCTTATGTTTTCTTTGGATGGTGTTTTTAGATGGAAACCAAGTGGTTTGTAGGATTCGTCGATGGCGCTAGTCGTCACACTCGTAACTTGGCTTCAGCAGCTTGGGTGATTTATTCACCCACAATCCAACTTGTTTCCTCGGGAGGTGCTTGTTTGGGCCCTACAATGAACAATATAACTGAGTATAGCGCGGTTATTGAGCTAATCTGAGATGATATTCATCACAACATTTCATGTTTGGAGGTGTGACTCGATTCGCAGTTAGTTGTACTCCAGTTGACGGGTGAGTACCGGGTTAGAGATCCTTCTTTTCTACGCAGTTTTTTAGAGTTAGATTGCTTGAAAGACATTTTGATTACATTTCGTATCAACATATTTCAAGAAATCACAATTCATTAGTTTATGCAGTGCAAATTATGTACTTGATTGGCATTTGTATCATACACAATAAGATAAATCATTCACGCACATTAAAAAAACATGTATATATAACCAATATTGTATATATATATAAGGTCAAAAAATATATGACTCTGAGTCAATCTATGTCAAAATATCACAATATACAAAGCAGACATAACAACCTCAAAATAAGTGTCACTCTCCCTAAGGAGAGCCAGGTGCCTCAGACTACTCTACTACAACCTCCTTATAACAAATCACTAGCCTGGCTACTTTCCTAAGCATTCAGATCCATGCAAGGGGCACACCCACCACATGTTCCTGCATAGCTAGGGGCATCCGCTCAATCTGGTATGTAGGAATGCCATGGGTCAATTGGCCGATATTTCCCTCAATACTCCGCAGCATAACATCAGTACCACCTGGCTCTATCGGTCACACATATATCCTGGGATGTCTAGCAGGCCTTACTAGCCCCACATCTGCATAAAATGTATGTTGTTAGCACTCATACTCATAAAAAACACTTGCGTATGGAAAAAAAAAAAACATAAAAATTAAAAAAATTTAAAAACAAATTTTGGTACCTATATCCCCCCAGGATGCTCCTAGAGGAAACATAAGCTCGGGATCACCCCGAAAGTCCATTCCGGCATACGGAAACTGTTCGAATGTTGGCACTTGGAGGCTCCACCTTACAAGATAATCCTCGTCAGAGTAAGAAACACTAGTCTCACCTCCTCCCTAGCGTAGGAAAATATCACCCCATCGATTCATCAGTGGCTCACAGGGGTTAAGTGGTGGAAGAGCCATTCCTGGACTAAGGGTAGGGACTCTCGAAGAAGAATAAAGTACAAAGTATGATGCTGTATCCAAAATTATTCTTCTTCCCTATTTTGCACGCCATAAGTTGGTGTTTCATATTCACCAAACAGACCGGAACACCAATCAAATATGACATTGCACAAACATTCCACGTCAATTTGCATGTAGCTTCGGGAAGCTAAATGTTGGGTCACACTGCCACCGATCCTGTTTATGGTACTCAAGATCACCTTCAAAGGAAAACTGGTTATTTTCCCAATCGGCACTTGGTTGCCACTCTTTTCTTTTCCTGTTGTGCAATAGGTATTGATATAATCCTGTACTGATAAAGCTCCAACACCTCTGAATGTGCCTTTTAGGTTTACAAACTCACCTCGACAGGATAGTCTTGTTATGAAATAGATATCATCCACCGTGATATCTATCTCTTCTTCAAACTCGCTAAAACACGAAGAAGGTCCTAAGTTTCCCTCCCATGGAATCATTAAACTACACATGCTTGGACCTGTATCAAGCATTCTTATCTCTCTTCTTGGAACTTGTTCAAAATGAAGAAGGTCTTTCAAGTTTACTTTCTTGGACTCATTAAACTTTAACAAGAGAGATGCTATCGAGATTCCTTTTCAACCTTTTCATGCTCGTTAAAACAGGAAAAGACATTTAAAAAGAGAAGGGAAAGAAAACCTATGTTATTCATCCATGATATGGAAGCAAGTCTAATCCATCCTTGAACACAACACTTTTGTTAAAGTCAATGGGTCTTAGTTTTGCCTTTAGGATTTAACCTGATTCCAGAGTTGTGTACTCCTTTGATTGGTTACTCTTCCGATCATACGGAGAGTTTGTTATGTCTCCTACATGGAAAACTTATATCATCTTTCCTATCTGTCCAAGCTACCTAAGTCACTTTCCTTTGGTGCTCAATGTTCAAGGATTATCCCTGTTTCAACCATTATGTAGTTCCTCTTGACCTCTCATGTCAGCCATCCCTTATCTTAGTCTTGTTTCAACTCAATATTCCAGTGTTCCTTGTGTGAGATGATGAAGGATACCTTAATGCCTTCCTTCTCACGGGTCTCTTCCTATCGACATCAACACATCTTTCTCTAGGAAGCAGACTTAGAGTTCCCTATCAGTACCTTGAGATTTGCAGTCATTAGTGGCAGATCCTCTTGCTGTTGCGTTATGGGAATACATCAATGTACCTTACTCAACATATTATCCAAGTGTTCGACTTCAAGACCTCTTATTCACACTTGTAAGATTGTACTAAGTACCTTGGACCCCATTTTCATAATTGGTGGTTGTCCTCGCATTTGTTAACGGTTTTCATCATTGACCGATAATCAAACGAAATCCTCCATGTTTGACTTCAACTCCTTTATTCACATGGTTTAGGGTTTGTATTGTTTATCGACGGTTGGTTTGAAGACCTTGGGCTTATGATACAACTCCTTTGTTATCGCCCAAGTTGCGCAAGACTGAGCCCTACTTATATTGGCTCCTCATGAGACATAGATCCAATTTTTTCTTATGGATATGATCTCCTTGTGACATGGATCCAAACTTGTATTTCAGTGGACATGCTATATACATATTTCCCGTTATGTATTAGAGAGCATGTTCTATCATTCTGAACATCTCTTAATATCAATATTGTAATTGCTCATTGACCTTGTTTTGTTTCAGGTACTATTTGAGACTTTGTTCATGTGGCTTTCACGCTCCTCCACTTCTTGGTTTGTAATGCATTTTGGCCATAATTACCTTCTGACCTCATGCATTAGGGTGCATCTGTTATCAGTCAGATTGGCACTTCTATGTCTGTGACCACACTGCATTGTCATCACACAAAAGGACCTTATGGATGGAAGAGCCTCATTGACTATAGATGCTTTGGATCAAAATATTACAATACCTTCTTCAACATATCTATTTTTGTGAATTACTTTGAACTATAACCGCGACTCTTATATCGGTCAACTCGCGGGTGACCCGTTGGAGTTTATACTGACAACCCGCAGTTATCACCTAAAAGTTGCACATGCTAGTTGCTTGACACTAGACCCGCGACTCACTCTCCTATTTTCAAGAGATATACCCACGGGTACCTCAAAAAATCACGAAAAAAAATATTTAAAATATTGATTAAGGATTAGTTATGGAAGTTATCCTAACTACCACAACTTCCCCAACCATTTACCTTTCGAGCCTATCCTCTCAACCTTACTATAAATACAAGGAGGGGACATTAAGAAAAGGGATAACCATTTTGATAAGGAAATGCTGGATAAATATCCATTGAAGGAAGAGGAGCAAGGAACCCAGGATCAATTTTTCAACAGTGCAGGTTACAGATCAGGTATAGCTAGTTGCCATTGATGATTATAATATAAGAAGTTTTATTTCCCATAAAATTGCTTGTCTACTTTGTGAATCTATTTGATTGAATATGTCATATCTCTATTATATATGAGTTTCATGCTAGTTTATTCATGTTTTATGTAGTCAAAATCTTTGAGGAAGGTCTCTTCTGTGTTGCAGGTTTATCATATGGGATCATGGATCAGAGGAATAAATCTTAAAGCTTAGATCAAACTTTGCATGTCCAGGTATGTTCTTTGGCTTTAAACCTTAATCTTTCTTAATTAAAGGAACTCTTTATGTTGTACTTGTTTGTAATCTAGATTCTATAACTTAATAACAGTATGTTAGTGATCTTTGAACTTCCCAATCATAGGTGAATTTACCGAACAACAGAGCACCAACAGGCTCATCCAGAGAGTGCAAGCAATCTGGTAGATATTCAGGGTATGTGGAATTGATGAGTCACATCAATGATTCAGAACCATCATCATATGAAGAAGCTGCAAAGAAGAAAGTTTGGAAAGATGAAATTACAAAATATTATAATGCTATAATGAAGAGTGATATTTGGGAGGTTTTTCCCAAACCTGATGGTAAGTCCATTGTGACTTCCAAATGGATTTACAAGACAAAGCATGTTGTGGAAGGTAGCATTGAGAAGTATAAATCTAGATTCGTTTCCAGAGGTTTCTCTCAGAAAGAAGGTATCGATTATGATGAGACATTTTCCCATGTGGCAAGGTACACCACAATCTGAGAAATGATTGCATTTGCATATGTTTTAGGATGGAAAATTCACCAAATGGATGTGAAGACAACCTTCCTCAATGGTGATGTTGAGGAAGAGGTTTATATTCAGCATCCTGAAGTATTTTTGGTGCATGGGAAGGAGTCCCATGTTTTCAAGATAAATAAAGTTCTATATTGGATTAAGCAAGCCCCTAGGGCTTGGTACTCCAGAATTGATAGCTACCTTCAGAAACTAGGTTTCAGTAAGAGTGAAGCTGATCCAAATTTGTACTTCAAAGTAGTGAAGAACCAACCGTTGATATTGGTTAAGTATGTTGATTATTTGTTTCTCACTGGAGAGGAACATCTGATTGCTTGGTGCAAGAGGGATCTCACCTCAGAGTTCTAGCTGAAAGACTTACATCTAATGCACTACTTTTTTGGCCTTGAGATCTGGCAAAGAAAAGATGATTTTTTTCTATCTCAAGGGAAGTACACTATGGATATATTGCGCAGGTTTGGCATTATAGATTTCAAATCTATGACTACACCAATGGTTTCCAATTTGAGGAAACTTCATGAGTCAGAATCTGGATCAAATCTAGTAGATCCCACTTTGTATAGATAGCTTATAGGCTCTCTAATGTACTTGATACATTCGAGGCATGATATATGTTATGCCGTGAGCATTCTGAGTCAATTTATGTATGATCTGAGACACAAACACTGTACATATGCTAAGCATGTGCTTAGGTACCTTCGAGGTACAATTTCATATGGACTCATATATGCCTCCAATGGAGTAGTCATGTTACTTGGTTATACAGACTCAGACTAGGGAGGAAGCATTGTAGACCGTAAGAGTACATCTGGCTACTGTTATATTCTAGGATCAGTTATGATATCTTGGTCCATCAAGAAGCAGGGCTCTGTAGCCCAGAGCACTACCGAAGCACAATACATAGTTGCTAGTGTTGTTTGTCGAGAAGCAGTGTAGCTCAGAAAGATACTTTTAGGGTTGTTTGGTGAAAATATTGAGCCTATAGTTATTAGGTGTGGCAATCAGAGTTGCATCAAGATTTCTGAAAACCCATTGTTCCATGACAAGTTGAAGCACATTGAAATGAAGTATCACATCATCTAATACATGGTCCAAAAAGGTACCTTGAAACTCCAGTACATTGCTATTGATGAGTAGATTGCATATGTGTTAACAAAGCCTCCATCAGTGACGAAGTTCAGGTACTTCTGATACAAGCTTGGTATGGCAGAGAATGCCTCCCTCGCTGAGAGGGAGTGTTAAATATACAACATCAGGAGACATTCTCCAAACCAATCTTGTGTATCCAATATTGATCATCCCGTATAGAGGTGAGCACTTTGATTTCCTTTTGTGTAAAGTTTATTCCTCCCATGTAGAGGTAATTGATCAAAGTAATGATGTTGTAAAGTATTGTAGGACAATTCTTCGGACTTGTGTGTCAAGTCATGATTCTCAAGTGAACCTTTCATATAAAGGTATCCATGGGATGGAACTCTCGTATAGAGGTGAACCTTCTGTATAAAGGTCATGCTTTACTTGTCAAAAGAATTTAATTTTGTGTGATGTATTATAACCATGATCGCCAGTTGCTATTAAGTCTCCTTTAGAGATTGATTACCTCTAACGTGAATTACTTTAGCATATGATCATTTGGTCCGGAATAATATAATATGATCACAACATCCGATAATTCTTCTTAGTATAATGTAATGTGATGGATAATTAAAGTTAGCACATATTGACCATGCAATAAGAGATAAAGAAATAAAAGATAAAGCATAGAGATCAAGAGAATTTGAAATTTCCCATGCATACACTTCAACTAATTAAAGAGAACTCGAATTGTTAAAGCTTCGGTTATAAAGATTCAATTAAGTATCAATGTATGCCTCAATCAATGATTCAGTTAAAGATATGCCTCAGTTAACTAAAGAACTCACAGTGGCCACTTCAAGTAAATCAATCAACATGATTTCAATTAACTAAGTGTTAAATAAGAAGGACTAGTTAACTAAAGTGTTTTCACTTTAGTTAAACTAAAAGATGACACTTCAATAAATCAAGGAGGACTCGAATTGATCACTATAGTGATGTTATCAAGAATCAATTAAAGAGAGTTAACTAAGTGACAACAAAGAAGATATCGTTAACTAAGTGACGACACTTAAGTTAGCCACCTAACTAAGTAGGAAAGCTTTCAGTTAAGAGGCGAGTTCATCCTAAGTGATATCTCAGTGATATAAAGCACTGCATGAGAAGTGGGGCGCACCTCTGCATGCAAGATTGATACATATCCATTTTGAGGGCGAGTTCATCCTAAAGTTAGAAGATAAAAATAGAAGAAAAGAATGTATAAATATGTTATACGAAATTGATTAATCCAATTTGAAGTGAATTATCTTCTTCATTGAAGGCAAGGCGCTTCTCTTTGTGCGGGTGATTGTTCTTGCTTGTTATTGATGTACTGGGAACATTCGAAAACACATCTGATTGATCGATATTCTCTATTGCTTCCGTATCCTCACCAAGATTATTTGGTGATCTCTTATCTTTGAAAAGCAATCTGCTATGTTGTAAAAGAAAGCATTCTCCGATATCCTTTCTATTATACTGAGAATAATTGTTGGGGTTTTTGTTCTCATAGTTCCCCAATGTATATCTTGTGTTATGGTTGTATGAATTTAATGTGATTGAATCATCTCATTGCTTCAAGTTTTGGCATCTAAAAGAATTAAAGATAAAATCTCAACCAAATTTCAACAAAATGTAGGCAAAAGAGAAGAGCAACTTTAATAGCTCAAGATGATGAAAACACTCATTTCTTTTGGAATTTTGCTAAAATGAGGAAAAATATAAACACAATTTAGAGTACAAAGGATGCAAGTGGGGAGTACATTCATAAATTCAAGGAATTGGACGAGATGGGTGTCAATCACTTCAAGAATATATTCAAGGAACCTTCAGGAGACAACATATCATAAATAGTTCATAGGGTTTCTTTCTTTCCTAGTTTTGTGGTCCGAGAACAAAATAGGGATCTTATGAAGGAGGTTATTGTTGATGAATTATAAGTTGTTATTGAATGTTTTCAAAAATATAACAGCCTGGATCGTAATGGATGGCTAATAGAATTCATTGAAGCTTTTATACAGCTGGTGCATAAGGATTTATTACTAGGTTTGAGGAATCTAGAAGCTCGAGCAAGGTTCTGAGGGAAATTAATTCTATTTTATTAAATTTGGTTCCAAAGAAAGATGTACCTAAGTCTTATGAGAATTATAAGCCTATTTATATGTTTAATGTTGTATAAGATAATTTCAAATATCACAGCTAAAAGACCCAATCCCATGCCATCCCTTGTCATCTCAAGTAGGTTTGGTAGACAAATTCATGAGGCTATAAGAATTGCTTAAAGGTTTACACACCATTAAGGTAAATAAGAGGTCTTCCTTCCTCGTAAAAATAGATTTATCTAACTAAGGCTTATGATAGGGTGAGCTAGTATTATCTAAGATTGATGGTGTTACATGTTGGATTCTCATGTGAATTTGTTAATTGCTTGGAAGGATGTTATTATTTTGTTTACTTCTCCTTGTTTATTAATGGTTATGCTTCACCTTTCTTCTAGTCATCCACAAGCTTGAGGTAGGGATTGCCTCTCTCAAATCTAATATTTCTTCTTGTAATGGAAGGTTTTATTGGATGCATCATTTAGGAAAGAGGTAATGGTGGATTGAAATGAATCAGAATAGGTAATTGTATTTCTCTTACTCACCTATCATCTATAGATGATATTTTTTGGTGATGGTTCTTCGAGGGATGTTACAGTAATCCATCATGCACTAGAGTGTGTTGTAAAGCCACAAAGATGGAAGTTAATGAACATAAGTCATCAATAATGTTTCACAAAGTGGTTGAAGGAAAACTTTGATCTATAAAAGAACTTCTTCCCTTTTAGGTAGAAGACTTTCAGTTAGGGCTAAAATATCTAGGGTTTCTTTCGAAGACAAATGATCAGTATGCTTTCAAGGATTGGCTTTGGATTTATAGTATAATTTAAATTAGGATCATGTCGCGATATACCAAATGGATTTCTATTACTGGAAGCCTAACTTTGGTAAAGGTTGTGTTGGATGTTATCCTTATTTATTGGTAAACCCTTCATACATCCCTAAAGGCATTCTTCATGAGAGTAGTAGGAATATATTTAACTTCCTTTGGACTAGGAAGAATGTGAAGGAAAAAATGTCACTAGTCAAATGGGAAAGGTTGGAAAGGCCTACGGTATAAGGGGAGTGGGAACTCAAGAATACTTTTCATTTTTCCAAAGCTCTTGTATCAAAAAACAAATTAGAGAGTGTTGAAAAGCTCAGGCATATGGAGGGATATTCTTATCTAGAAATATATATATCAGTTTTTGGTATTGGATTGGGTTAAGGGTCCAATCAAAAGTTTGATAAGTTCTTTTATTGCTATTTATTATAGTACAAACTTTAGAAGAAGCATTATACATTATAACTAAATCTTGGATTCCTAAAATTCTGACTAGTTGGACTAGCAAAATGATCAATTGAACGATCGAAGTGTGAATAATACATCTTGGTGTGAAGCATGCATCATCATATAAGATTGTGCACTCTGGAAAGTGTTAGTTGAATCTTTCCAATTGGTAAAGAAGGGGATAGCATGGAGGATTAGAAATGGTAGAAGTATTAGATTAGGGGTGGATTCGATATGCAAGGAAAATGATTTTGTGTTATCTTTAGATCTCCAGTTGTATTTTGAGAGCCCTCAATTTTAACAACACTTGAAGATGTTAGTGATAAGTAATGATCAGATATTTTAGGGAGGAGGATGGAAAAGGTTGGAAGCCATTGGTTTGGGAAATATTGGCATTGTGGAATGGGAAGAATTTGTGCGGAAATTGATAGTTGGTAATATTATTCTCAGGGAGAAGAAGGAAATTATAATGTGGGCCAAAAATCAAGTTTGGTGTTTCTATACAACAAGTTGGGTTATGGGGTCATGTTCTCTGGTGATAAGGTCCAGTCAAAGAAATGATGGTGGAAGAAGATGTGGAAGATTAGGGTTCCACTTAAATGCATGATCTTTGTGTGGATGGCTTTCTCAAATAAGGTCCATACTTGGTATAATTTCATAAAAAAGTCCTTTGAAGGTTTGAGTAGGTCCCCTTCAAATGTAATTGTGACCTTGAAACTGTGTTTCATATGCTGAAACCGTCTTGAATATTTTGAAGCACTTTCATTTATAGTATGTTGGGATTCGTGGAGAGCTAGGAATGAGATGCTTTTTTAGGATGGAAGTTTAACTCCATTAAATATATTCTATAAAATAAACTATGCTTTCAATGGGTTCATGAAGGACAATGTTGTTAATGCTCCAAGGTAGATTGGTATGTTGCAAATAGGCAAGCCCAGGATGTGGGGGTTTATGATGGTGCAACTAAAGGAAATCTAGGTAATTTTGGGATAGGAGGTGCCTTTTTTTTTTTCGAAGGCCCATTCTTTCTCTTTCTCTTGTGGTTTAGGGAATGGTTCTAATAATATGGTGGAGGTAGAGGCGGTTCTTATGCTAGTAGAAATTGTTGTGGAAAAGTGTATAGGAACTACAAATAATTGGTGATTCTCAATTGGTTGTGGATTGATTATGAGGTAGAGCAAGAACCTCACATTGGGTTTGTTGTGTTTTATGTGGAGGGTGAAGGAGCTATTGAATAGGATTGAAATTATCACACACTACCATATCTTTCGAGAACTAAATGAGACTATATATGGTTTATCAAAGCGAGCAGTGAATGCTCGACTAGTACGTCTACCAAAGCTCACTAAGACTAGAAACTTTGAGCATGGGGTTCTTTTTACAAAGCATATCTTTGTTGGTTGAGTGCTTCATGGTGACTACATACTTGTCCCATTTTTCATGTTGTGTTGTCATTACAATTAGAAATGACCTTGAAAGTTCCATGTGTTTTCTATGGAGTCATTATGTGGACAATACAATGCATAACTATTTTGAGATCCAAGCTAGTTGTTTTTAGTTAGTAGTAATATTTTTATATTGATTTGATATTTAGAGAGCTGGAAGACAATACTCGATTAAGGAACCCTCATACTAATATTAAATGTATTTTCACTATTTCTAATTGAAATAAAAAATTAATAATTTTTTTGGAAATAAAAAAATAATCGAAACATTATTTATTCATCAAATTAAAATAAATGATAGAAAATCAAATAAATTCATATAAACTTAATTTGAGATTTCTTTATTTATTAATTTCAACTTTCAACAGGCACAATTTGATATTTGTCCATGATTTTCACCAATGAACTAAAAAGACTTTGCTCTTAAATCTCAAATTTCCATTGAGTGCTATACAAATGAATTAAATTAAGGAATTCACAAGTGATTCCAGTATGTGACGAAACTGTAAATTTGAAAGCAAAACTGATATGACATAGAATACTTACACTGTACACAACCACAACCGAAACAAGACATAGAATATTTCGCATTAGCATCAACGAAGAATATTACCCGAATTTATAAAGTAAATTTATTTCAGAATCCGGCCTTAGCTCAGTTGGTAGAGCGGAGGACTGTAGTTGGATACAAAGTCCAGACGTAATCCTTAGGTCGCTGGTTCGAATCCGGCAGGTCGGATGTTTTTATGTAGTTTGCCTTTTTCCATGCGCACTTTGATTGTAAGAGAGAGCCGTCATGTCCCGTGTTCGAACCCCGCAAGTCGGTATTTACAATAGAATATACTTCTGTTTGTTGTGTATATCAATACAACGGAAGCAAAACTGCATGGATATAATACTAATTGCCAAGGCAGAATAGGATAGCAATTATTCATTTACTCAATTATTAAAAATAAATCCACATCTCAAGTATGAATTGAGAGTAGTATTTCCTCATATGCTTTATGCAATATTTCCTCCTATGGTGTCCATTCTCTTCATGAGTATATAAATATAGGACCTTGACCTTTTTTCAATAAGTTTTGTCAAGAAAATAGTAATCATACTTGACCTTAATCTTAGTAAATATAGGAACTTGACCTTAATCTTAGTAAATATAGGAACTTGACCTTTTTTCAATAAGTTTTGTCAAGAACATAGTAATTAATCTTGACCTCCTTGATTGGTGGATTGGCATAAAGGGATACAGTCTTAGGGACTCTGATAGAGCTACTTGAAGATATTGTATTTACTTCAACTCTTCGAGAGTACAATTTGAGTATTCTAAATATGGGGAATCAACTTTCTTGTTCAAGATAGTGGTCAATCTTGACCTCCTTGATTGGTTGATTGGCATAAAGGGATACAATCTTAGGGACTTTGATAGAGCAACTTGGAAATATTGTATTTTCTTCAACTCTTCAAGAGTACCATTCGAGTATTCTAAATATGGGGAATCAACTTTCTTGTTCAAGATATATTAGATCTCTACAATAGTTTGTTCCTCGGCAACACATTGATAGAATATGTATTGTAGGAAGAACTACATTAAATTAAATAAAGATGTATACATCACATATTTACTTAACCAATTGATCGTCTATTAAGAACTATGATTAATAATTAAATCTTCAAAGGAGTGGGAGGGTGTTGGGGCAATCATTATGGACCGCGGTGGACATCAAGCACTAAGATTTGCATGGGTACTTGACATGGTGACAAAGAATTGATCAAACTCTAGTTTACATGGTCAAACTTAAAAAAAAGTTAATTAATGAGTTCTCAAGTAGCTTGATAGAATGATTATTTTGGAGCATAAGAGTTTCTTTCTAAACTAGTATGAGTTACAACCTGGTAGAGGCTATATTTTCTTATCATTAACCAATTCACTTCTTGTGTCATGGGACAAGATAAGAATGACATGATGCCATTGCACTGAGAGGCACTTTCTATAGTCCAGTATGAGGGAGAAGTGTAATTATGTGTTCAACTTGGAGTTGACACATGGCACTTTAATAAAATAATAAAATATTATATAAATAATTTTTTTACAATTTTGGTTATAACCTAAAACATAAAAGTGGAGTTGACACATGGCACTTTAATAAAATAATAAAATACTAAGTAAATAAAAATTTTACAATGTCATCCCTAACTTCAAAACCAAGGAGATATATATTCTAATTAATTAAAAGTAAAAATAATAATGAAACTTGGATATTTCTTGGTATGGGATGGGAGTTGAGCCATCATTAAACCATGATTTACATATGAGGGATTTGAGCACATACTAGAGATTTACATATTGAATCAGTATAGATCCACCTTAACTCCAAATCTACCAAGTGTCGATAGGGATTTCCTCTCAGTACTTGGTAGATATGGGGTTATATAGATGGATCTATACTAGTTTTATCATGGATTTCTCACATCTTAAGAATGAGAGTTGCACCAACATGATCAACAAGATATGAAACCTCATTCACATGCCAAAAGGGGAGGATGGATGGTTTGCTTGGTGGGGGGATTCTATTTCACAAACAATGTTAGTCCTTTAAGGCCATGGGTGCAAAAATGCACCTCTTAAAATAACAAGGGATAAAGTCATTAAATAAGAAAAGTAATGGCTTGAGTAGAAATTGCCAAGATCATCTCATTTTATGAAGAATTACATGCCTATAACCATATTACACTATCATAAAGACCATATTATATCTTCATAAGAGGAAAGGGAGACTAATTTTTATTAATAGAAATATGAACACATATACATATTTACATTCACACTTCCTATAGAGTTAGTTAGGCTTAAACATTGACTCTTTAAAAGTGTAAGATAGGACTAACCAACCAACAATGATCCTCTTATTTGCCATCCTATTTATACTTTACTCTACATCATTGTTTATTGTATTCATATAATTATTGTGGCACTCTTATGCACTATGCTTGAGTTAGATGGTTGCAAGAGATGGTGTTTTGGACTCATCGTCTCTCTATTGGTTCATTGGTGATTATTGATTGTGTTAGACTTATGTTGTTGATGATCACACTTTGATGATTCCTTGTGATTACTTAATGATGCATATGAACAATAACGCAATTCAAGTTTTATGTGGATGAATGGTACTAATAACACACACACACACACACACACACATATGTGGATGAATGGTACTAATAACTAACACGCACACACACATACACACACACAAACTTTGATGATTCCTTGTGATTACTTAATGATGCATATGAACAATAACGCAATTCAAGTTTTATGTGGATGAATGGTACTAACACACACACACACATTGTTATTGATATAATATGATCCATGATGATGTTACATATGTATTGGGTTTTAGTGGACTAACCTAAGATATGTGCACCTTAGTATGGGAGCACCATGGCATATATTTTAAATTAAACACGCCATTAAAATTTTCAAATTGTAATATAAAAATATATATTTTATCAAAAAATGTTTAAATATTTTACAATGCACTTATATGTGGGGAGCACAATGGTGACATTGCTTTCAAAGTTGTGGTGCACTAGGGAATTAATGTTTCACTAAACACACTAGTTATGTTTTTGAAAATTTTAATAGAAATTGTAATTTATAATGTAATGTAGAGTCCATTGTAGGTGTGCTTAATATATAACATGCATCGAGGCGCGTGACATAGTAATGCACCAATTATTGGTGCATTTATCTTTATTGCACATCGAGGTGTCAATGTTTACATAAACACACCATAGTTTTTTTTTGAAATTTATAATATAAAAAACTATATTATTTGATAACGTGTCCATGTCTTGTGCACTTTATATTTGGAGGACATTAAGGATTATGTCCAATACAACATCACACTATGGTGTGTTATATGTGGTAGCACAATGAAGCATCAATATTTATGTAAATGCATCGTTGAGCTTATTTTAACTTTTTAATATAAAAATATGTACTTTATAAGGAAATTTCAAGTCTATAGTCTATGTGCTTTATATTTCAAGTGCACTAGTTAATATGTCCAATAATGCACCGTATAATGGCGCACCATATATGTAGACGCACCAAGGTATCAACATTTAATTAAATGCATCGTTCATTATTTTAATTATTTAATATAGAAAATATAATTTAGAATTAAATGTTGCATTCATTATTTGGTGCACTTACACATAAAGTGTACTAGTGCATATATGTGTATGTGCACAAGTACATTTTTGTTGATTCAATGCACCATACATGAAACCTCTAGCCACCCACCTATGCTAGTGTTTGAGGAAATTAATCCTAAATCACTAGGGTCAAACCACAAACATATCAAATCAAAGATAACAAACTCTAATAGTATCTTTATCTATTTAACACTGAGAATTAATTAGCAAGAAAAAATGATGGAAATGCACCTCAGGCTAGATGGCTAGCCTTTTTGATAAAGTGAACTTATCCAAGGTTTACTATTTGTTCCAAGTCAATGCCACTTGAAATGTGCACACAAGACAACAAGAAACACTTTTCTCAAACCATCCTAACTCATAATTACAACAATTCAATACAAGAATTCCAAATTCATAACTACCTAAATAACTAACTTTTAGGCTAAGATTATTCCTCCACAAAAAGCACAAGCCAATGCATACAAAATTAAACTCATATTGTTTATGGGGGGGAGATATCTTCTATGTATTAAGAGATAACAACAAATACAAATAATATACATGAGTCTTTGATGCAATTCCTCCTTCATATTATCATGGGTTCCTCCAGCCTATGCCACTAACAAACAATTGATCTTCAACTACTTCTCCAACTCAAAAGGGAAGGATAATTCAAAGAATTAAAGAAAGATGAAATTTTTGACCAAAAAGGGGATGTTAAAATCCTAAGCATTTGATGCACAATTTGTCCAACATGATGGTATACTAATGATCTAATATCCCTACCCAACCTTAATGCTTTCATTTATACTTGAAGAGAATGGTTAAGGTGGTTTTTATGGGTCTTAACTATGTCCAAGTGTGCAAACAACACAAAAACGACTCCATAGTGCACAAATAATGCACCTTCTAATATTTTTTGGCAATTTTGACAATCCCCCTGCATGTTGCTAAAGGGAAACACATTGGGCCCCATGAGTTACTAAAGGGAAACTCGTAGAGGATAAGTAATGCTTTATTTTTTTTAAGGAAATTCAATTCTAATTTAAATGGCTTAGAGGGATACAACCATTTCTCAGGTAGAGGTGGGCCTAAAAATGTTATAACAGATGCCCCCTAATGTATGAGGTCAAAAGACTAACTAACAATTGACATGCATTACAACAAATAAATGTAAATGTGATGAGTGGGCCCAAGCGGAGTGCACCAAGGCTGGATTAGGAAAGGTACCTGAGAAAAAAAAGCAAAGTATCAAATTATTGTCTTCCCTGGGGTGGGCATACATGCTCAGGTGGAAATAAGCATTGCTTCCAAAACAAGTACAATTTGGATCCATGTAAAATGAAAAATAATGGCCATGAAAGAGATACATGGTGGATCCATGTCAAATATAGATCATAGCCATGAACATATACAATGTGGATCTATGTCTCAATAAACAGTGGGATAATTCCTGATGATGGATGCAAATAGAAAATAATTCTCTCATCAACTACCAATGTCATATAACTATGTGGTACGATCTTGTGCAACTAAGGAAATAACAAAGAGAAGATGTTACTATAGTCCCAAGGTCTTCAATCCAAATCCACCGATGTGTACGAATCTACACCATGTGAATAAATGATTTGAAGTTGAACATGGGAGAAATTGTTTGATTATTGGTCATTGATGAATACCATTAACGAACAAAAGACAACCTACCAATGCTGATAACATATGTTAAGGTACACCAGTAAAATCCAACAAGTGTGAATAAATTAGATGACATTGAACACTTATTAGAATCTATCAAGTTGGGAACATTGATGAATTTCCACAGTCTATAGCAAGGCAATCTACCAGCTAATGAATGAAATCTTCAAGGTACTAAAAAGGACTCTAAATCCCGATCCCAGAGAAAATGAGCTTGTGTCAATAGGATGAGATTTGTTGGAAGGAGAGCATTGGGGCATCCCTTATCAACTAACATGAGTATGAATGAAGAACATGATTTAGTTTGAAAAGGTCTTGGACAAAATTTGCACAAGCACACCACCAAGTACATCTCTCACATGCACCAAATGTGAAAAGCACATGAAAAATATACTTTGAGTGATTCCTAATAATGAAATTCATCAATAGAAGTGAGTAAATCTACCAATGATAAAAATGGAACCCAAGGTACAACATGAATCACGTTATGTGAATGAATGTCTTGGAATCAAACTCAGAGCGAAACTACTCACTCAATTACCAATGATGAGTGTCATATGTAAAGTGTAAGGTAACTCACCGATGATGAAAGTAAGCCCTTAGATGCTATTGAATCTAATTCTATCTCTCAGATAATGATTTGAAGTCGATAAAAGAAGACCCACCAAAAATAAATTCATGGAGAACTTCCATACTAGCACAAGTAAACAATGGACATGATTTCACTAAGAACAACTTCGCAACAGGGAAGGCCAACATGCAAAATCAATGAATCTGATGAATATATGACATAAGCTTAAACTTCCTTTGATCATAGGCATGTACATTTTGTGACTTGAGCAACAACTAATACCCTTAGATAGAACAATGGTATAAATTCAACAATGTGAGGCAATGAAGGATTCTCCATAGTGATTGTACTAGTACAATTTGGAAAAATTATGATTGTATGACCAAAAATGTTAGTCACGATGGTTTTTTTAAGCTAAATACTACCAAATTTGAGCAATTTTCAATGACACAGCTAGAAATGACTAATTTAGTCATGGGATGAAAAAAAGACTAGATAGTAAGTGACACAAATAAAAATGACTAACTTAAACGACTAATTTAGTCTAGGGATAGTGACTAAATAATAGTTATAAGAAAAAATACTTGGATTTTTAATGTTGAATTTAAATTTGTAGTTATATATTAATCCCCTTAGGTCACATGACTTATGCCATGGATATTTTAACATTACTAACATGACTTATGTGATGGATATATTAACATTATTAATTAATTATTATAAGGTTTTTTTATAAGCTAGAACTTCATATATTACTTGGCAAAAAGAAAATTACATCAGATAGCCATTATAGCTCAGGATCAACATTCGACACAGAACTACAAACAATGTTGTCCCAAAAATATATTCCCCACGTTCCAACAGCTCCACCTCATACCAAGCATTAAGCCAGACAAAATTCCATCCCATGTGAGAGCACCGAGACTCAAGACTTCACTATAGTGATGACAGTATAAGGATTATACCCAAGAACTAGGACCGACATGTTGCATATGATAGACTATCAATGTTAGTTACAACCAAAAGGATCAAATAGAGACATGCTTCCAATTATCACACTTGAAATCTTGACGACATGCCAACCTGGAAATCCTCCTAAGGGTTGGCTAGGGCTCCCACTCCATCCGCATCTTGGTAGATAGCTCCCCACTCACCCGCACGCATCCCAACTGAGACACCAATAGGAGGAGCTCCCCCCTCCTTCAAGCGAGGAGAAATGGTATTCCCAAGTGGTGGGTGATGACATCAATTTTCATGTGAATGATCCGTGAATCCATTAAATGTTCCTTCCATAAGTGCAAGGATATTATCCCCCAAACTCTTCACCTCATGTTCCTAAAGCAAGTGGCCAATTAATCCTTTTATTACCTAGAACATGGAGACAACCCATTCATAAAAAAACAAGTGGGTATGAGTGGACCCATGGTCCAAAATCCAATGCTCGCTCAAGCATAGGAAATTCCTCAGCTGGCTTCGAAACCTCCAAGTCTACCCATAAATCCTTCTCCACGGAGTCGGTATTCGCCCTAATTTCCTTCGGAATTGTGGCCATGTAGTCCCAACTGTCCTGGTCCATCCTTGACTGCTCTCGGCTCACTCTTTTCTTCCCTCCCCTGGGCCTGCCCTGGATGGTCGCCTCAACAATATTTGTCTCAGACATGTCTTCATCATCGCACTTCCAACCACTATAACTATTCATTAATGAGCTAAGACTTTCCACCTTCAATAGATAGGCGATAATTCCAAGCATTGATATAGCACAAGTCGTCATCTTGTTGACCTCATAGCTGAGGATTAGGGAATCATACCTGAGGACAATCCATCCACTATCATAACTGTGCCAATACCAGGGCTCATCCTAAAATAGGACATAAAAACACATTCTGCACTTGCATCCAACTCTCGCCATTAATTGCCATAACTACTACCGTACCTCCCTTCTCCTTGCCCTTCTAATTCATAGTACCTTCCCACGGGCCTGATATAATTCATTTACATGCAGACTAGAGCTCCGTCCATCCTACACGTGGCGGTCTCAAATGTCCATGTGCCATCATAATCTCCTCTCGTTAGTTGTCTCCACCTACATCCAGGGGTTAATTATTATAAGGTTGATTAACTTAATCATAATGAAATTGCAAGTTTATACCATGGTTTAAGATCTAATTTAACAAAGTTGAGGTCATGGATCATCGACATAGTTGGAGGTCGTAATTTATGATTAACAATATAGTTGGAGGTCATTATAGGTCATGGTTTATGATTAAAAATATAGTTGGAGGTCATTATAGGTCATGGTTTATGATTAACATGGTTGGAGGCAAGGTAATTTTTAAGGATTCTAATAATATACCTAAGTATAGTATTCTAGGCGATTATTTTGGGTTGAAAAAATCATTTTTTTTCCAGCAGAAAAAAAACATACCATTGATATTCGATTAAGAATCAAATAGTACAAAATGTTCTTGACTATGAAAATATCAAGAGTAATGTCTCCCAACATAGTCAAAGTGTCCTTCTGTTCCAACCTATAGTGACAAAACCTACAGTGACAAAACGTCATCTAATAAAACAAAAAATACCTCCCAGATCTATAATTTTGCATAAGATAGATATGTGATCAAAAAACAAAAACTGACCCAGAAGTGTAAGGATCAATCAAACAACCTCCTAGTGCCCATATCACAAACATGGGAATCTTGACATTCTTCCCAGACTAAGATACCTTCCTCACCATCCAGGGCCTGTTTTGACAGTTTATCTACCAGTGAGTTGTGTTGTCTGTAAATGTGATCCAACGACAAATTTCTGAAAAGACATAATTTTGGCTTGATCCTTTTGCACCAATGTAGTAGTGAAGTAACTTTTAAATTAAATTCACCCTGTGCCCATTTTATTGCGACCCTGAAGTCACCAAATATTTGCAGATCATCTATCCCAAAGATACTGGCCACTTTTAGAATGCATCAAAGAGCTAGAAGCTCTGCTTTCATATTTGTGCCACTACCGTAGTTTAACCTCGGCGTAAAATAATGAAACTGATTTATGAAAATAGCTCCACCTGCAGCATAGAGACCGTTCCTAGCTGCTCCATCGAAGAAGAGAACATGACTATTAAATTTAGGTTCAAACAAACTGATTTTTTGTATGCACACCGATTTCGGTTCGCTGGTGATGGACTGATACACATTTATAATCTGAGAAGTAGTTTTCTGAATATTCGGGATCAAATTTTCAAAAATAACCTTGTTTCTGGTGTACCAAATATACCAAGAAATGAAAACTGGGAGCAAATGGTGTTTCCTGCAGTTCCTGACCCAATTGAGGGTGTATATATCAAAGCTCTCTTGACCCCATAATTGATCGATCTTCAGTGTAGAACAAACACTATCCCAGATATTCCTTGTAAATTCACAGTGAACTAAAATATGGCGGGAAGTCTCAGCATCGTTTTTGCACAATGAACAAAAACCAGGACCATTCTAGCCCATTCTCACAAGATTGTCCCATGTTTTTAATCGACCTTGCAATGCAAACCAACTAGAACATTTATATCTTAGTGGAATTTTCCACTTCCAAATGCGTTTGGACCACCATTGCTGAGGGAAGTAACATTTGTCTCTAATGATTGCATCATAGGCCGATTTCGCCGTAATCTCACTTGAAGCAGAGTTACCAGACCAAATGAGCCTATCTCTTTCCATAGAAAGTCTACAACCCACCAAGTGGGACTCCATATTTGGATCCTGACCTTGTTGAACGAGTTGTACAAGATCCTAAAATTTCCCTACATGCAAGTATATGCCACCTTATTAAGCTCCTTTAAAAAAAAAAAACATAGTTTTCGCTACTACTTATAGCTTTACACTAATTTATGAATAACTTGAAAAGTTTGGAACTTTGGACAATGTATGACTTGTGGCTTCATGCTATTGAATAGTAATGCCTTTTATGTTTAGAAATCATTATTAAACAAATTTTCTTATGTCACTTGATCTCTACCAATAATTTTAGAGCATATAAGTTTGTGCCAAAACTGCATACAAACTTGATTATCTTTGCAGGCTTTAATGTGAGGTGAAAATCAGAATCTCATGAAAATGGAACACGGAGATAAATAATTTCTTGTCCATTTTGATCTAAACTATGTGCATGGCCAAATTTCGAAATGAAAATATGCTTTCAGTTCAAAATGTTACATTTGAATGAATACAAACAATATAAGCATGTAATAATAATCATCTTCTATGCCCATTTCCATCTATCTGAATCATTTTACTCACCAATTGAGTTCTAACTTAATTTTTTTATAATGATAGTTGACCATAGGTAGAGTTAATTTCAATTGAAACACACTTTGACAGAAAATTATATAGGAATCAGGATACATAGGTCTCCAGTACAGAGGATAGAAGCTTGGCCACGCCATGAACTATTATTGATATCATGATGGTCTAGTGGTTCCCTGGTTTGAATGCATCTTCAGCTTTGAAACTAGGGTGAATAATGTTTGAAATGAAGTGGGTAGAAATCAATAACATTGTAATATGTTTTTCCACTAGTGTCAAGCGATTAGTTGAATTTCTATTTTTGTGGACCCAACCCTGATTTATGCCAACTTTTTGGAATTTGAAGCATTTTTTTAGTGTTTATTTTATGCGCACGTCTGCTGTGAAATTGGCCAAAGTCTGTGAGCTAAGAATATGTGGGGGAATCCTTGAAGGAAGATGATCTAAAGTTCCCTAAGAGTTCATTTTCTAGATATTATCTAGCTGTCAAATGTTGGAAGAAAAATCATCTTAGTTTCGAAATTTATTTGATCTTATTTACCTGCAACATTAATATGAATATTAAATATAAAGTAGTGTTCATGAATAAAAAAATCCAAAGTAGCTCATCTCCCCAATTCTTAAAGGGTACTAGCTCAATGGAAGAGACTTGCCTTACATGCAGGAGGTTGGTAGTTTGATTCCTCCATGCCCTGTATATAGAAATTAGTGAATAAAAATGACTAAATATACTACCAACTAACAAGAAATATATTACTATTTGATGGCAATTAATGGTTAAAATGACTAAAATCAATGACTACAATGACTAAATAAATGACTAATTAAACAACCAAATATACTACCAATTGATGAATTTAGAACAAGCAATAAATGACTAAACTATTTTAGTCATTAATTTAGTGGCGAGTTATATGACTACAAATATAACACCATTGGTCGTCTGACCGAAGTTGGTCATTTATATGTTGAATTTAGTAGTTTTTTTAGTCATAAATTTATCTTTTTCTACTAGTATTGGACAAGTAACCAACTGAAGGAGTTATAAACTTTGGATCATGGTTCAGCTTATAAGATCAACACTAAAACCTAATTTGTGAAGATAGAGACAACACAGGTGCTTTTTTCAAAGGTGATGCAGCTATGTTGTTGCAACAATAGACATGGAATATCTAACTTCTTTCCCCCTTTCTCTTTTTATAAATATTTTTTTTTTGTCTTTTCAAATTAGTAAATCCTAAAAAATAATAAAATAATGACATATTACAATGCAATATACAAGTGAAGCAAGGCATGCAACTATCTTCCAAGTGCATGGAACAAACCTATGCAAAAAAGGTGTTGGGAGAATGGTGGACACTCACTAGTTGTCTCTTCCACAGCTAAAGATTTTGAAATGCAAATGACTTGGAAACACAAATGAATGATAATGAAAATATGAGGGTTGTAGTGATGCATTAGTGTGAAATTAGTTGCATGCAAAAAGCAAATGCATAGAAAAATATAAGTGGGAGCTTGTCATGAAAAGGCCAAAGTAATTAGGAGAGAGAATCATGTAGTTCAAATTCACTGTCACAATGAACTACGATGGCTCCCAAACTTATGAGAAAATATCAACGTGGGAACCAAAAGACAACAAAGGTGCTAATTAGGGAAGCCATGAATGGTAGGCTTATACCACCATCATTATGACAAGTAAACTAAAACATGGCTAAGTGTTGCAACTCGATCAGGTGAATCCTAAGGAAAAAATTACAAAGGATGATCATGCCTGATGCAATGGTATAAGTGTACTTGTTCCTATATGCATGTTAGAGCATAATTACCTTGGGTTTCATGGAAAGGATCAATTATAAAATGCCAAAAATACAAGTGCCAGTGTTTTTCCAACCTACAAAAGGATTAAAAAAATGACACTTCCACGAATTCTATTAGTAAAGAATCCACAAAAACAATTTTCATAAAGTTAATTAGACACTTTTGAAAAGAAAAATTGAGCTAAAAAGTTTAAAATGTGAAAAAAATAGTTCATTTCAATACAAAATTACTTTTTACGCCAGATAATTACTAAATTACCATTTTTACCTTTAGGATTCCATGTGAAGATTGTGAGAGATTCAACCACTAGAAATTGAATTTGTTAGCTCCAGGTTCATCCTCTCACCCTCCTCTTTTATTTCATCCATTTAGTTTTTCATTTTTTCCATTTTGTAGGGTTTCCCCATGGGTATCCCATTCACGAGTCATGGGGCGCAAACCCTATTTACAATTGTTGCGACCAACAATCAGGGCCTTCTTCCAATGCAAAAAAAAAAAAACATTTTTTCTTGGACTTTGCATTTTACGCAAGCATGGTGATCAACTGGAAGGAATAAGAGCATGAAGATGTGGAACGAATCATCATAAATTATCACGAATCTATGAATGGGATTCTTAATTTCATTAACACGCCCATGGGAGTGAGGTATTACATCTATGATCGATTTCTTAGTCGGTAGTGAAGGTGGGGGTTGTGAAATTTATACTTCCTTGTCCTTGGAACTAGACTAAAAAAAAATCATATTTGTGTGCCCTAGTCTAAACATTGATCTCTCGTTCACACATGTAAACGTTAACATTTGATGGATTTCCCCCTTGTATAGGGGCACCGTAATTGCCTCAGAAGTGCAGGGTTGTTAGGGACCCCAACAATGAGTTTCTCGGCCTGTGGAGGGAAAATATTTGTTAGCACAACGGGTTACTGAGACACACCATGATGTGCCAACAAGCACTACACTTCTTCCATTTTGGGGCATTAGTGATTGAAGTGAACTTCCTGGCATAATTTGCAAGGGAATTTTGCCTGCTTCTTTTCTTTTTTAACTCCGAAAACGTTACTATTATTGTTATTGTCATTACCAAACCCTTAATTCTTTTTTTCCTTTATTTTCACCGATGGATTACTAGTTCCCTTTCTTGTTAGAAGACTAAACTAAAACAACGTCAAAGGATTGTGAAGAGCCTATGGCGTTTGCATTATTTTGAATAGAAATTTTCATATTAGTATATAGAGACATTTATCGCATTTAACTAGAAACCTAGCTTATTTTGGCATTCTCAATAGAACCAATCATGCCATCGACATGTGGCCCTAGCTTTGGCTTTGTTGGGTCCATTTCATCCCATGGTGCATTTGGAAAAATATCATACATAACCCTAAATTAAGCATAAACTACATCTAACTTTTGGGATCTGTTAAAATTTAATATGCTAAGACAGAAAATAGAAGCATTGCATTCCATTTCACAATAATAGCATATACAGGATCACTGAAGAAACAACAAGCACAGCATAAACACAAGAGACACAAATTTATCCTGGGAAACCCTCATGGGGTAGAAAACCCAGCAAAGCTTCCTCAATATAGATGACCAGCAATATACAAAGATGTAACCTTGAGCATAAGCTCCTCCTTCTCCATAGCAGACCTCTCCTCCACAAGTGCGCCACTCTCAAGTGAGTGAATGTGTGTGTTAAATGAGGAATACACCTCCTCTATTTATACACTACTCTGACTTGTCTTTTACACAAGTCATGTAGGATCGTATTTAACCATTGGGTTAAATACCCCATTACAACTGACTGGGTTGACCCCTCTAGGGTGGTCTAATAACCCTTTGACCCACATAACACATACAGGGCCGACCCCCAATAGGGAAGTCTAATAACCCAGGTTACCACATTCCGACGGAGGAATAAACATCTCCGGATATACAATAAGATCTTCACGGAGGAATGAAACATCTCCAGAATAATAAAGTACAAATATAATATTCTTTGAAGTTACAATATCTCAACACTCCCCCTTAACGAGAAGGATATTATAACAGCATCTACACGAGCAAGGAGTCATCAACATCATACATGATACATCTATAAATCATTGGAAGCTTTCTCAACATCATCAGTAACTCAAGCAGTTACTGGAACATCTTCAATACTGGAACATCAACATCTTCAGTACTGAGTCTTTATCTTCTGCATCACTCAAACAACTACAACAACATCAACATCTGGATCCTCATGATCATCAGCATCGTCATCATACGATCATCAGAATCGAGATCATCTCGATCTACAGCATCTGGATCATCTCAATCTACAGCATCTGGATCATCTTGATCTACAGCATCTGGATCATCACGATCTACAGCATCTGGATCATTAATACATCCATCATCAAAAGCATGTATTCTCACTAATACATCTATTATCAAAAGCATGTATTCTCACTAATACATCTATCATCAATAGCATGTATTCTCACTAATACATCTATCATCAAAAGCATGTATTCTCACTAATAAATCTATCATCAAAAGCATGTATTCTCACTAATACATCTATCATCAAAAAGCATGTATTCTCACTAATACATCTATCATCAATAGCATGTATTCTCACTAATACATCTATCATCAAAAGCATGTATTCTCACTTAATACATCTATCATCAAAAGCATGTATTCTCACTAATACATCTATCATCAATACATAACAGCATACCCTGCAACACACACGATCATATTACAGGATGATCAATCCCACTCTCTTTAGGACATAGGTCCATGGATGATACAATCCAGATCAAGTTCCAAGATGATCAATCCTTATCACTTTAAGACAAGTCTCATGTCTAGGGACGATGCAATCCCATCACATACATTTTGAACCCAGTTCATGGACGATGCAGTCCTCACACGTACCTTTAAGACAAGTCTCATGTCTAGGGATGATTCAATCCCGATCAAGTTCCAGGATGATCAGTCCTTATCACTTTAAGACAAATCTCATGTCTAGGGACGATGCAATCCCATCACGTACATTTTGAACCTAGTTCAGGGACGATGCAGTCCTATCTTCAATTCTCGGAGACATCATGTCTACGGCTCTCTTTAGGACTGAAGTCCAGGGATGATCCAATCCTCTTTCTTTCTCGGAGACACCTGTCTACGGCTCACTTTAGAACTTGAGTTCAAGGATGATGCAATCCTTTCATGTCCACCAAGGACTTCATTCTCGGAGACATCATGTCTACGGCTCTCTTTAAGACTGAAGTCCAGGGATGATCCAATCCTCTACCTGTTCATTCAGGACTACATTCTCGGATACCCAGTCTACAACTCTCTTTAGGTTTGAAATCCAAGGATGATTCAATCCTCACATGTCCACGAAGGACTTCATTCTCGAAGACATACGTCTACGGCTCTCTTTAGGACTGAACATCATTCACACTCTGCATTGAATGATCTTCTGCATATCTATCTGTGCCATCTCTCGTTAGATGGGTCTACTGATATGAGCCTCAATATCATTCGAACTCTGTGGTGAGTTCCTTCTTGCATCCATGTCACCTGTGTATAGAAACCATATTCAACCTTGTAGCAAAGGTTGAGATCCACATCACCCATGGTGATCATTAAGCTCATCAATTGATTATCGATCCTGGGAACCCATACAGAACCTGATTCACACTTTTTCTTTAATTACACCATTAATAGAATGGTCTTATCTAGCCACTTGGAGCAAACATATCATCATGATTCTCTTCCTCTTTCTAAGAGAATCTTCTAGCCACAAGCCTTCTATAGTGTGTTTGATTTGTAAATCCTTTTGTTGAACATCCATCGCTTGTTCAGTGTTCATCATTCATCATGATTTTTCCTACAAATCAAAATTAAGTACATGATTAGTAATACTTCATAATCATCAAATCATATTGACATGATAACCTATTATGCATACAGATATCATTTACATAGTTATGCAACTATTTTGACCAATACTTTGACACAACACTTTCCCATATCCTGTATGCATACAATGGCTATCTAGATGCCTTCCATCTCTACCAGAACATACTATCGAGAGTGTGCACAGCTCTCAGCATGTCAGCAAAGAGGTTTCATTCTAAACAAGCAACAATGGAATGTTTGTCCAACTTACCAATCATATGCATATTAGTAGTATACTGTTCAATGCTCTATGAATGTTTACACTCAGCATCATATATTCTAGGAATACAAATATGCATACAACCTATTACAGGCAATATCATTTACTATTTCAAATAACAACTCAAATACTTATCTTTTATGTTTGTGTGGTTGCCTCCCGCTTGATCTTCTGTATGTCTTTTGAAATTCTATTCATTATGTACTACTGTGCATGCTCAAGTGTCATCCTCATGATCTCATACACAAACATACATTCATTAGTATATTCTCAATTTTATCAAAACATTATAGTTCTAAATAATCTTGAAAATGTATAGTCATGATTATAGATAATATTCAAGGTTTCAGGGAAGTCTTCTTTTACTCATACATATTCTTGTTTGATCTGGTTAGTTAAATCATCAACCAAGATAAGAGACATAATATGCATAAACCCTTGATTACTAACTTTATGAATAAGCATAACCAATCCTACCAGGTATACTTATATAAGGGATCCTAACACAAGGTAATATTCTAACATGACATAGGAAAACACACCTGGATTAGTATACCTTCTTAGTTATGTCTAACATACCTAATCAATATCTTCTTTGTTCTCTTCAATGATTTAGATATCCTATGTTGGAACTTGCATATCTCATAGGTTAAGCATAATAGAACAAAGTCATACATACCTTGTAAGTAGAACTTCTATGTGATCAAATATTGTGGATGAGTCTTTGTCTTCATGTTATCATGGTCATGGAACTTGATTTTGTCTTTCGTGATGTACCTGTATCTTGTTAGCAGACAACATCAACCTCATACAATACCATAGTGCATTAGTACAATCATATAGCCCTAAACAATGAATGTCTTCTATCATTCACATGCATTCATACTATTACTAGAATGATAAGACAATTCTAACATTAATCGAGATTGTACTGACCTGAATAATATGAGGACAAACATATTATGAACTTAATCAAGAATCAGATTTCAAGACATACCTGTATCTCCTTAAGTCATACCTATCGAGACTTCTTGTAGTCTTCTTATGTAAGGCCTTAGCCTCAACTCCCCCTGAAACTTGATCTGGAGCTTGATTAAGGTTCATTAGAGAAACACTAAAAATTCAATCTTTGACTTTCACACTTCTGAATGGATGGAAGGATGTGTCTTGCTGAACTGATCAAACTAGCATACTTCAATTTTGAAATCTCCAAAATTTGACCCCTCAAAATTGCCTTCGAAACTTCTGGATCTTCTGGACAGGATCCCGAACTAGGTTTTGATGAAGCCCACCCTTCTACCCAATCAAAAGGTTTGATCCAAGGCTCTAAACTCTTATTTTTCTGAGGAGCTTCCAGCCATGGTTACAGACTTCAAAAATTCCAACTTTTGTTGAAGCCCTAATTTTCCATCTTTTCGATCAAAATCCCGAACTGGGGTTTGATCAAGCCCGGTCTTCTACCCAACCAAAAAATTCGATCTTGGACTCTAAATTTCGATTTTCCTGAGTAGCATTCATCCATGGATTCCGATTCCAAAAATTCTAACTTTCTCTGAAACTCTAAATTCTGGAAGCCATGAACGAAGGTGCTCCAAAATTAATTTTGTTTTGACAGAAATATGTACCGGATTGTTTCTGCTGTAACTCTAAAAGTTTCGCTCCACAGGGTATGAAAACTATTTTTGTGGTAGCATGAACTGTCATATTTCCATCCCGACAGGTCTGACCTCAATTGGATTTTCTGAGAGAGAGTTATGCCAAGTGTCGCAACGTGACCTGTTTATGGGATAAAACAGGAGAGCGAACTTATACGGAGTTCCACGTGTCACTAGTTCAGATTCGGACTCTGAAAAAGTTTTCTGAGATAGTACAGTCTGTGTACTACCTATCAGTTTTTACGAAATTTCATTTGGAGCTTCCTAGCCCAATTTATGCCAAGTGTCGCAACGTGACCTGTTTATGGGATAAAATAGGAGAGCGAACTTGTACGGCGTTCCACGTGTCACTGGTTCAGCTTCGGCCTCTGAAAAAGTTTCCTGAGATAGTACAGTCTGTGTACTACCTGTCACTTTTAACTAAATTTCATTTGGAGCTTCCTATCCCAAGTTATGACCTTTTTTCCTAGGTCACCTGATTTTGACTGATATCTGGAAGAGGCAAAAACCCTAACTTGTACTGATGATAACTCACAAAGTACAACGAATCTGAGGGTTCCCTTTGGACACAAGGTACCTGGGGATGTTATCTACGACCTGTACACTTTTCAGATCCTGAACCTTCACATAAATGGATTTATAGTGAAAGTTCCACGATGACTGGTTTTTGCTATGTAAAACCCAAACCTTCAAATTGTCGCAAGTGAAGCAAGTGTCGTAAGTGCCATACATTGCCTTCCTTCAGGTTAGCTCTGATACCATGTTAAAATTTAATATGATAAGACAGAAAATAGCAGCATTGCATTCCATTTCACAATAATAACATATACAGGATCACTGAAGAAACAACAAGCACAGCATAAACACAAGAGACACAAATTTATCTTGGGAAACCCTCATGGGGTAGAAAACCCAGCAAAGCTTCCTCAATATAGATGACCAGCAATATACAAAGATGTAACCCTGAGCATAAGCTCCTCCTTCTCCATAGCAGACCTCTCCTCCACAAGTGCGCCACTCTCAAGTGAGTGAGTGTGTGTGTTAAATGAGGAATACACCTCCTTTATTTATACACTACTCTGACTTGTTTTTACACAAGTCATGTAGGATCGTATTTAACCATTGGGTTAAATACCCCATTACAACTGATTGGGCCGACCCCTCTAGGGTGGTCTAATAACCCTTTGACCCACATAACACATACAGGTTCGACCCCCACTAGGGAATTCTAATAACCCAGGTTACCACATTCCAACGGAGGAATAAACATCTCCGGATATACAATAAGATCTTCACGGAGGAATGAAACATCTCCAGAATAATAAAGTACAAATATAATATTCTTTGAAGTTACAATCTGTCAACAGGATCTAAAGATGACCTACTCTTTTTCTGTGACCCCAAAGAGGGCCACGTCCTTAGCTATGTACAATAATAGTGACTTAACAAACCAATCTATTAGGAAAGTATCGTGGCTTTGTGATTTAATCAGGCATCACCTCCATCTCCATTCATGAATGTGATTGAAGATGTGGTTCGCAGTACCAAACTTGTAGTTGAAATTGTGTGAGAAATGTTATAGCCAAATATCCAAATTCACTATAAGTACAACTTGGTTGGTCTTATATATACCACTTGTCAGTGGCCCCTGTCAAGGTGCGTTGGAAGAGCCTCAACCTAATGGAATTTTCCATCAAGGATTTCGATGAACACTAGATATGGAATGTCATTGCGTGGTTTGTAAGATCCTCTCATATGTTCCCTTCAAACATTAGAATGTCCAAGAGAAACTTATTGGTCAAGATGGGAGGATGATCAACATTATGGCTGTAACACCCAGACTTTGATCCCGTTGCATTAAACTTGTAAATGATGTAATATCGTTATAAAATCGTGGTGAGGAGCTCAATGCAAAGGCCCCTCTATCGATTTATCATCTATGTATCGGAAATAAAAAAAATCGACGCATGTGGATCGCGTGTTAGCATGGCACGATGAAAATTGTACATATGATGTAGATATGTATTTTAATAAAATACACACAACTAGCTATGCAATGCAACAAGAGTATGGGGGCATGATTTTTACAAGGAATAGGGAGGGAAATATTCAAACCCTTGAAGCCAATAGTTTCAATCCAAGTGTCAATGATAGAACCCATGAACCATTAACTACCCATGTTGACTTATGCACCCAATCATTTAATTCTTCCAAGAGTTGGTTGAGGTAGTTATTGTTTTGGGAAATGGAGAGTACGGCTGTCCAAATTTCGTGTATGGGAAAGCCATCATTTTGGAAAAATGTGTTTTCCTTCTAGGCCAAGAAAAGACCCATGATTTTTCTCCCCATGCCATTATTCATCCGTCATTTTTTCTCTCTCACATCCCTCTTGTTGGCTAGGCGTTCTCCTCCACGAAATTTCTGATTTTTCCTTCATTTTATAGATGGAAAATACATTTATGGGTTGCAGAACGAATGGGAGGAAAGGGAATTCAATCTGGGGGTTCATAGAGGTCATTTTTGGCCATTTGAATGTTCATATACCCGTGGAAAAATCATTTTGTTCCATGTGGTCATTTTCCCCTCTCTCAATCCGTTTTTGGTTTGCCGACGATTTTGGGAACACTCATAGAAACCCTGTTTGGTAAATCCCATAGCTCAAATGTTTTTCATACCCAACATTTTTGGCTTGTTGTTATATGGATCCCTTTTTTGTCTTGAAATTGTGTGTGTAGGAAACCAAAAGTAGAAGAGGATTTAGAATTGGCTTGATAAACCCAGTGAAGAGAATAACCTCACCAAAGATGATAGGGCTTTGGCTGCCTTTCTATGCACACCCTGAAGAGCACTAGAAGGGAAGGTATGGCCTGAGGAACTGTAGAGCTGTGAAGGGGATACTTCCTTGTGTTGGGTGTGTACGTATTGTGGGGGGAAATCTAGCTAGATCTTGTAGAGGTACCAATATATTTGTGATTGAGATCACTAGCTTAGCAATTCCTTCCTTTCTACTACCTTGGTAGCCTGATAAACCTAGTTTTGGGTTGGATTGGCTAGGTTCTAGTGTTCATTTGGTTGTGCATAAGTTTATGGGTTCCCTTTCCTTTTGAAAATCATGCCCATCTCAGGGGTGGTAGATGTGTTGATATATTGATGAGCACAACTAGCCTATGGCTTGGTGGAACGTTGCAATTGCATAGCCAGTTGCTCGAGACAAGCTGTTTCAATATAAGTATTATCTTGTATTTCAATTATGCAATGTTTTTAATTGAAGGTTGTTATGATTATGCAAATAAACGTATGATAGATGTGGGTGGATAGTGTTCATTTCCGTTGTGTTCATCTTGATTATGCATCTGCACACATGTGTTTTATTTGTTATGATGGTATACAATGTGATGGGGCTAGAGTTTGAAAGCCCAGATATTTAGTCATGTTCCCTCTCTTAAGTCAGCTTGATGGGAGGGGGATGTGACAATGTCACACCAGGTAATTTGTGAGCTTCATCAAATTATGAAGATTTAACATTGCAAGAAACAACAATTGGAATTGGGAAAACGAATTAAACAAGCTTTGAGGTTTCCCATCATTGAATTGTGCATCATATTTCCCCTAAAGAAACTTGCTCCTAACATATTCTCACCTCCTAGAGTGCAGGGTGTGTGCATATGAAACCTTGTATTCTAAGGAAAAGAAACACTCATTAAATTCCATGTTCCCTAAATTGTGGAACCTCCAACCAAGAAAAATATTGATGGAAAGTACCCAATTCCTAGAGAGGGTGTAGATGTTGGGATGTCTCCACTTCTGAAGGAAAATGGGATAGTCAAGCTACCCATTTTTATGTTTAGGTTCATGAAAAAATGAGGGGTTATAACATTAAAGGAAGTCATACCAAACAAAAGGATTATTGGTAATCCCACTACCAGAAGCACTTGTAGGGGTAATCCCTATAGGTTTCCTAGAGAGAGGAGGATTTGTTCCCCCAAGTGAAGTGTCAAACACAGAAAAATTATTTCCCCCAATAGGAACACTATTCAAGGGAGTGGAAGTGCTCCCAACAACTGGAATACTAGTGGTGGAATTGATATTGCTCCACTAATTCACATAATTCTAGGATAGGACATAAACTCTATACAAGAAGTCTCATACGTGTATAAGGAGAGGATTCTAAGGATTAGTTAGAGAAGGATTGAAATTAGTTGTCATGGCCCAAAATTATCCCCAATCTCGCCCGAAATCATCATTAGGAGGATGGGAATAAACCCTTCTAGGTAATGTCAAATCCCCTTGATTGTTATGCCTTTCAAAGCCTTGAACTTCTTTTATCCAAACATCTACTTCATGTTTGTTTACAATTTATTGATTACATTCTCCCCACACACTAAAAGGTGTGTTGGGATTGAGTCTTCACCTCATAGGAGGTGGCTCCATGATATCCAAGGAAAGTCCCATGGTCCTTTGAGAATGATGAAGTGCTTGGTTAGCTGCAGGGAAAATTTTAAGGATCCATAATTTTATTAAAGTGTAAAATCCTTAGCGAATCTTACTAATTTTTAAATTTTCGACCGTAAAATGTTGGGTGATATTTTTCTAAAAATATTTAAATTTCTAATGCTTTTATATAGTTTCTAGCCAATTTTGGTGATTTTTAGAGTAAAAAAAATCATCCCATGGAATTTTGCTAAATCACTTTAGAAAAAAATGGAAATTGGTGAATCTTTTTTTGGAAAAAAATATCAAAAGTTATCCCATGGCATAGATTTTGCCCCTAAAATTTTCCCTGGTTAGCTTCCTTGAATTAATCAACCCAAACAAGCGTAACCTAATCAAGCTACCTCAAACAAGCATTCCACTACACAAAATTCCTAAGAGATTTCAACAGTAAAAAAACTCTTCTAAAGATCAATTTCAAGGTGATGAAACCCCATACCAAGTTAGTAAATATTATATCAAGAATAACTTCCAAAAATCAGCTTGGGATGATTAGGGACCAAGTCCAATCAACAAAGGAATAAGAGATAGTTATGGTAATCCTCTGGAAACAATCACACAAGGTGAAATTACCCTTGCAAAGATGTGCACCCTCGAAGGGAGTTGAAGAATATGTTATATATGATTTTGTCTCAAGTACCACAAACACTTTCCACTTGTAGTCACTCAGGAAAAAAGTCTAGGAAAGGCAACTATGTTTACCACTACACAATTAACAGTTGAGAAGAATATTCATGCAGGGTCAATTTATGCGAATGGATAAGGAATGTAGGACTGATTCCTAGACCTAAAACTCTAGAGAGAAATGGTGTCACCTTGAGGTCTTCCCACTTCACCTAAAGCTCTCGTACATGCATAGCTCACCAAGCAAGTAATGAAGGGATAATGTCAATCACTTACTTAGCTCGACCTAGTACTAGACACACATGTGAGTCATGTTTTCCCAACAAGTGTCACTTGATACTATGGATTTCACACTCAATTATTCAATTTCTAGTTTGTTTTATGTGGTCTTGGAGAGTTTACTATCCAATCCTACAACCAAGACCCTAAAACCTAGACTATTGTATATTTTCTATCAATGAAAAATAGTTCTAGTTTATTTTATTAATCATTCATTTTAGTGATTGTTGTCTACTCAATAGGAAAACTTATGGGACTTAATGATGTTTTGACTCAATAAGAACATTGAACCAATAAATATAATAACAATTCACCAAAGCAAATTATATTGGATATTTCAAATAGAAAAACTTATGGGACTTAATGATGTTTTGACTCAATAAGAACATTGAACCAATAAATATAATAACAATTCACCAAAGCAAATTATATTGGATATTTCAAAAAAATTGCATGTTCTAAGCAATATGTAAATGGAGAGATTAATGTGTGGTCAATGTCCTAGATGCATATACAATGCAACTATCGTTTTCATTTTTTGAACTAACGATGCAAAACCAAAAAAGCTAAGCCTAAGAATGCAATATTTCAAACAGTGCAACAATGCACCAGACAAATGTAACAATGCAAATTATTTTTCATTTCAATTCAATGAAAATGCAAGAAAAAGAAAGAAATTGAATGATAAACCAACCAAATATGCATCTAAGAACCTTCCAAGTCTCGGAGAGGTTAATAAATATCATAAAATCCTCACAAACAACAAGCTCCCCTCCAGGGAATACCCGCATAGGTTCCTAATAGACAATCCGAGTGTACCCACTAATTCCTCAAAGGAAATTTGGACGGTCCCATGATTATTGGGATAGAAACACATGTGGGGGAGGTTATAGGATGGAAAATATGCAAAAAGGACTGATTTTTTTTCAAATGATTGAAACAATCAATTTATTAACTACCCCTTCACTAAAACTGGAAAAACCGAGAAAAAAACCTACAAAGAGTTACTTAACAGAATTCCTCCCTAGTGGAGTCACTATTTATATTTGAGGAAATCAATCCTAAATGGATAGGGTTATACCACCAACCAATTATATCAAAGATAACAAACTATAATCTCCTATTTAGATACTTAAAATTAAGAATTTAGTAGGAAAGAATGATGGAAATGCACCTTAGGCTAGATGGATAGCCTTCTTGATAATGTCCATTGATCCAAGCTTTACTCTTTGTTCCAATTCACTCTCACTTGAAATGTCCACACAAGACAATAGGAAACACCTTTTTCAAACCATTCTAACTAACTACAAATAGATAATTTAATGGTAAAGTCTATAGAAATAGATTCAATAATGGTAAGGTATGAGGATATACAAATAGAGGGACCAAACATAGAAGGAAGATTAATATTGAAATTGATGAAAATATATGTATAAGAAGGTTCAACAATGCTAAAGTCAGAGGATTTTCCAATTGAGATATTAGACTTATAAGGAAAAATAACATGGAAAGGAGAGATATAAGCATCTACAAAAGGAGATATCACACTCACAAGGATTCTCAGGGTTGGGATTGTTTGATATGTGTTGTATTCTTTATAGGTATATTGTGCAAACAAGAACACTACCTCCAACATGGTTATTGTACTCACAGAATGAAACATATAGTGAGCATTTAGTTTCATAATTTGTTGTTTAAGCCTCATGTTGCTTTTTGTTACTTGTCTACACCCAAAATGTTGGATATGTGTTGTATTCTCTGTAGGTAGATTGTGCAAGCAAGAACACTCTATCCATTTTTTGTCCACTTTTTTGCTTTTTGGCTTTATTTTAGGCAATGGTTTCGACCCATTGATGTTATAGAATGACTATACATTGTATTGTGAATGGAATAGTTAATTGAAAGATAGAGAAGAAGGTGCAACTCTAAGTTTTTTGTTTCCTAGATAAGGGTTTTCAAGGTAAATCTCTTGTGTATTGTGTATTATGTATTGTGTATTGTGTATTGTGTATGTGTGCCATTATTTTGTTTTGTGTTTATATTATATTAGCAAATATTCTCTTGCATAGTTTATCAAAATCTTCAAATTTCAATTGCAAAAATGTTCAATCTAGGGAGATCATGTTTGGAAATGATGTAATAAAGGTGAACCCAAGGAATGTCAAAACCAATCATAGCCTCCATGAGAGCTTCATTTGAGAGGAAAGAATATTTCAAATAAAATAATCAAAACATTCACTTGGATCAATTGGGGGATAAAAGGCTTCATTACCCCCATTGGATAAATCCCTCATTGATTGCTATAACTAGGCAAAAAGAAGGCGAACATGAATGGAAAGGTTCCTTCTTAGTAGAAATTGAACACATGGGATACTACGCCAGATAATTCACCCATGGCGAGGTAGTGTCCATAAAAACACTAGAACAAATTTAGTGCAAGTAGTAACATGCACTAAACGGTCTAAACTTGAAAGGGATTATGTATCACTATATGTGAGATGATCAGTAGAATAATACTCCCTTTGTGAGGAAAATGCATCACAAGAAAGAGCATAGGCACCACAACAACATGGCATATATGTAATCACTCCTAGGGAGAAAATTGAGGTCCAATGGGACTTCCATACTATAACATCAATTATGGCAATCTTATCACCCAATGAAATAGGAAACTTAGGAAGAATTGCTAAAGGTTGATTAGGTATTCTATTAAAATCCAATAATAGGTTGGTAGCTAACACAAGGTTGGAAGAATCCAAACATTTCCAATCAAATGAGGATAAAATACTAGAAGAGACTTTTTCATCTACAATACATTGGAAAAACATACATGAATTAACTTCAACCCTTATTTGGAAGGGCGTAAGAGAAAGAAAGAGTGTCTCTACTAGTCTATTCTAGTCATAGGTAATGGAACTAGATCTTGGAGGTTATGCACACTCAAAATGGATGGTATGGCCCCTTGTCTAGAAGGTTATATTCTGACATTGAAGAAGACATGGTTTGTGGTCACAACAATCATAGCTAAAAGAGTGGAATCAAGTGAATATTTCATCAACTCGACCTCTTTATTAACTAGTGGTTTCTTAATAAGGGGTTCTTAGAGAACCATAGTCTGTTCAAGAGAAAGGGATCCTTTAGGAAGGGTCCATACACTTTGTATCTTGGAAATGGTAGGACAAAGATGAGCAACATGTGATTCTCCTATGCAAATTTTACAAGGATATTTAGGCTTTCATCCTATTCTTATAGGATTGTCAACAATGGATATTCTCCAATCATTATTCACATTGGATAGTAGGTTGCCCCCTTTCCTTTGGTTCCATTTCTTATTCTTCCTCTTTATAATCCTATAATTTAGACTTTTGGTTACTAATCAAGCTAGGAAATGCACTTTTGTTGGATGGGGCAAAAAAGGAGAAATCAAGTTAACTTGTGAATAAATAAAAGGGTTCATATTGTTTTGATTGCCCTGGATATAAGGTGCTTTCTTCACAAGAATTAAAAGAATTTAGGACATTTGGAGAGGGTACCAACCAAATTGGAAATCATATAGTAAATTCAAAAAACTTAAAGGTGGCCATGATAGGGGTGCCAACATTTCCAAGTAAAGGAAAGGAAAAGGGATTTCCTTATGAAAGGGGTCCCTTGGTTGATATCTCTAGGAACACTAACCATGATTTTGATTCATAAATGAGGTAATGCACAAGAAACAATCCTTGTTCTCTGATTGGTCAGAAAAAATGAGTTTCATCTAGAAAGAGGAAAATTAAGCACTTATAAGATCACATGAATCAAAAATTTGAAATCTAGCTAGGATATCAACCAATATAGGACAAGGATAAAATAAAAATATCACTTAATCAATAAAAAATTAATTGTCCCTAAGGATTTTCCATGCGATCAAAGCACACAAATAAAATCAACACACTGTTATAAAAACCTGCTAATATTTAGGCAAGAAAACCTCCTCCTCCAATAATCAACCCAAGGTGATTAGTTCTCGAGTTCCAACTAGTGAAGAGCTGAAAAGGGCCTTCCAAAGGTTAGTTCAAAACGTTGAGGATCTAACCCTAACTAGCAAAGGTCAAGAAAAAAAGTTATCATCCAAGCTATAATATCCCTCAAGAGCAAGAAATATCCAAGGAGAGATTTAAAGGAGATTATGGATTTGTATTAGATACCACAAGAAATTTCCTCAAGTAGACACTGTGTGCAATCTACGAAAAGTCACTCATGATGAATAAATGGACAAAGTAATCATGGGTCAAGTTTTCATGTTGGGAAAGGACATATGAGACTTCATAGGTGTGATGAACCATCAATACCTTAAGTTCCAACACCCCCCATCATCACAACACTTTGGAGATTCAGGAGGTGAAATTACATTCTTTGAACACCCCCCCATAATCGTAGCTTCTTGAAGTTCGATCATAGCCCAAAGTTTCAAAAGCTTAGCTCCAGGTAAAGTCTTAGTAAATATATCAGCTACCTGATCATCTGTTCTGCAATAAACCAGTGAGACAACATTGTCTTGAACCAACTGTCTCAAATCATGAACATGAATTTTCAACATGATTCATCTTACTATGAGCAATAGGATTATCAACAACTTGAATAGTACTCTGATTATCATAGTAAATAACAGTGGATGCTTGAACATGAAACCCAAGTTCTTCTAGAATATGATGAATGCACTACCTATGTATCTACATTAACAGTGCCACGATACTCTCCTTCTATAGTTGAAAGAGAGACTACCTTTTGTTTCTTACTTGACTGGACCAAGGGTCTAGAATTCGATCGAAACACATACTGCCAAAAGTGGAATTGTGGTTGTCAATGTCACCACCCCAGTCGGAATTAGTGAATCCAACTAATGGTTTGGTACTATGACAATACCTAATACCATACTGATAGATTCCTTTAATATAAAAAACAATTATTTTTTCATCTTTCCAATGGCTTTCTCAAGGATCCTGCATGAACCAGGAGACCACACTAACATCAAATGAGAGATCCATTTGGCTATGTGTTAAATAAATCAAGCTCCTGACCATTTGTCTGTAGAGAGTGTCGTCGACACGTGGAGATTCATAGTCTTTCGACAACTTCACTCTCGACTGATAAGGTGTAGCACACAGTTTACAGTCGTCCATCTTGAAGCGTTTCAAGAGATCCAAAACATATTTGGGTTGAGAAAGAAAATGCCATCATCCATTTGCAAAATTTGAAGGCCAAGAAAGAAATGCAAAAGACCAAGGTCGGTTATTTCAAAGTTATCAACAAGTTGTTTCTTCAAACCCAAAATCAGGTTGACATTATTTCCAGTTATGACTAAATCATCAACATATAATGCTACAATCAAAGTATCACCATGAACATGTAATACATAAATACTTTGATCCAATTCACAACATTTGAATCCAATATTAACAAAGAAGCGGTCAATCTTCTCATACCACGCACGAGGTGCCTGTTTCAAACCATACAACGACTTGGGTAACTATTTTGCTTGTTTTTTGACAAAACAAACTGCAAACTTTTATGTTTTTCAACTTCTACCCCTTTAAACACATACCTCCCTTAGGAATTTCACCCTCAAGTAAACACAAATGTTTTATAGAATTGAATTAGCTTCATACTTGTATTTTGTTTTAAATTTTTGTATGGACATATCATGGGACAACTTTGGTGCTCACCAACAACATATACTTGAAAATTTTAGGTATGGATAATGAGTGACCTGCGTGAGCACTAGTTTTTTTAGAGATGGTTATTCATTTTAGGGAAAACAATATGTGGTCATAATATACACACACTGCACTTGTGCATGGTCTATATTTTGAGGTATTTCGTACTTGAGAGCATTTTATTATTATTTTTCGAAATAGCATATGTTTAGAAAATGGTGCATTATCGACACATGTTGGTGAGATTCGATTATATTTTTAGTGTGATTGTTTGTTGAAAAAACTAAAAGTACACTTTCGAAGAGGACATGGCAAGGAATATCTCTATGAAGATTTCAAATTTTCTGGTGGTGTCTTTGTTAAGATATTGCATTTTCATTGTGATTGATTTTCAACTCCCTAATTTTTTAAACGATGGAATTTGGAAAAAATAAAAAATAAAAATATCAATCCTTAATGAAATTCAAAAACAATTATACCATGATAAAGTAGATCCAAAGTTGAATCCATTGGTATAAACATTGATAGATAACTCTGTGATTTTGCAGGGTTTCGAGCTTGCCAAAGTCAGAATTTCCTGTAAATTGTAGAAATGCTCGTTAGTTTTGTTTACCAGAAACTCTTGGGAGAGAAAAAAATCTCGCTCGAAAGTTTGTTTAAACTCCTGGCTAAGATATTTTCCACCCAAAAATTAACCCTGGGTGAAAGAAATAAATCCACCCAAACTCTCGCCAGAGAGTTTATTTTAAATTCTCGGACGAGAGTATGAGCACACAACGCCCCGAGAATATTTTTTGAGCGGACACATTAAATGCCAAAGATCCCGGTCGACGTATGGTAATATTCTTAAACTCTTGCCCAAGATATATATATATAGATAGATAGATATATATATATATATATATACTCTCAGCCAAGATATTTTAAACATAAATCAAAAGTATTTCAACCATACGGGTTTGGGTCAAGTGTGAGTCAAGTGCAACTATAGTGTGAATCTTGTTGAAAGCATGAAAATCTGAAAAGTAAGTTTGGGTAATTTTTTGTTACTTGTGGATTTTTTTATGTTACTTATGGAATAAGTTTGGCATATTCCTATTTTTTATAAGGAATATATTGTCAATTTGGTTTTGGCACATTACTATTTTTTTATATTATTGTATTTTTAAAAACATTTTGTCAATTTAGTTTGTCATATTACAATTTTTCATAAAGGGCATATTCTAAATTTGGTTTTGGCATATTGTTGTTTTTTTTAAAACATATTGTCAATTTAGTTTTGTCATATTACAATTTTTCATAAAGGGCATATTCTAAATTTGGTTTTAGCATATCACTATTTTTTTATAAAGGGCATATTGTGATTTTCATTTTGGCATATTACTCCTTACAGATAAAGGACATATTTTGAAATTGGATTTGTGTATATGAATATTATATTTTATTTTCTTCTAAGGGCCACATTGTGATTTATGTGTAGCATATAATTACATTTTTTTAAGGAAAAATGAATTATATTGTGATTTCAGTCAAGAGTTCTGAAATTTGTCTCCATCTTACTGTATTTCTTTTTCCAAGAGAAAACACTAATATTGCAAATTTTTTCAATAAAAAAATGGACACTGCAATTTGCTTTAAATCACTTATGTAATGTTGTTTCTGGCATATCGCAATTTGACTCTTAAATATTGCAATTTGTTTCATTAATTGTACAATTTTATATCCAATTTATTATTATGTGATTTTAGGTTTTTGGTATTGGATTTTAGGTTTTTAATTCTTTCAACATGAGAAGCCAAAGGAATGGTAAAAGAAAGTATGATCGCATCAGAAAGGACATGGTGGTGACAAAGAAATGCAAAATGTTGAGGAACACACTCCTGAAATAAATGAAGAAGATGGAGGTGACAAGGAAATGATAAATGTCGAAGGAACGATAGGCAGTGTTGATATTGACACCATGATTGGTGAGTAAAGAATATTTCAAGTTTAAATAGTTATTTAATTTGTATATATTTGATTTGAAAGTTCACAATCTTTTAAAATTATATATATATATGAAGTTCAATTTATAAATTTATATACTTTTATGCAGGGTTAACATCCAACTCAGAACAAGTCCCTACCACACCTATCAATTCATAGAGATTAATTGGAAGTTGCAACAATATCGCTATTGATGACAATTTTTTTGAGAATATGGATTCAATTAAAATTGAATAATTGGGACCATCGATGTAGGATCATATAGTTCGGTATAGAGAAAAAGAAATTTCTAAAACAATATCTAGAAGGTAATTCTATCATAGCATGGGCTCAACTTTTACATAGATTTTTTAAGCATAAATTTGTAAGAGATGCAAATTAAATTATTGGGCATTAAAAGTATCAAAGAGGTTAAAACAAATGAGATGGTATCAAAAAATGTTATTTCCTCCCTTGCCACACTTGCCAAAAGGAGAAATCATGTTGAAAAGGTTGATCATAGAGCATTGCTAACAAGTTTTGTTGCAAACAGAACTGTCTTGAGTTGGTTGATGGCAATGACTGCAAAAATATCAAACACGTCAAGAAATTTTTTATTTAAGTATACAAAATTTAGGATTCAATTAGATGAGAATGATGAAGTTTCATGTTGGAATATTATTTGTAGGCAACCCTATCATGATAGACTTCTAGATAATGTGAGGGATAGGGTCAAAGATTTTTGGCATTTGAACTCTCGTGTGTTACCAAATCAAAATGACATTGTGTGGTGTCGAATATCTAAAGGTGTTTTTGAAACTCATGCCAAACATATAGTAGAGCTCACTCAAGTGGAAATGGTCAACAATTTTATGGAGAGTAATGTTGACATCAAAATTTCTCTTAGCACATTTGTCAAACTTAAACCATGCTATGTCAGGCCTATCACTGTTCGGGACACATGTTGTTGCTGGTACCATGTAGAATTCAAATTATATTATGAGACTTTTGTAAATTTTGGCATACAATATTGACTAAACGCCCCCCCTCCTTTGAGTGTTCATGAATTTGTCTCCAAGATATCATGAGCATGAGAGAATGATCAAGTATTTTATAATAAAGAATGTAGCTCCTTGTGTATTAGGTTGGTGGATGGTTTAGAAGTAGCTTTACTAGGTTATCTCGGTTGACTAAAAGGTGCAACTTACTTACTAGACTGGGATGGATGATGGGTGATCTAGAGATAGTAGGAGCATGTGTAGTAGGGATATGGGGGCCACTCTAAGAAAGTGTAGTAGAAACCTAATAAAATAGTAGCAAAAGGAGCCTATGAGAAAACTATAAACGGATGATAAGACTCTATTATACCATCACTAATAGCATTACACATAATGCACTAGTTCTTAAAATGGTTCTGATCAGATTTCCCAATAATATTTTAGAGTAGAAGAGAAAGGGTTATCAAATTGCTTAATGTTGAACTAAATTTTTACTCCATCAAGCTCAAGGACATGAAGCATAAACTTATGGTAAGTGATAGGCTTGTTATTTTCTCATTATATTTATACTTTAACCCTAAGAGTCTGCTACCTAAGAACTTAGAAATTTGTTACGATTCATTAGGCACAACTTGCCACCATAGGCTAAACATGGGAACAATGAACAAATAACACATTGATCCATCAATTGCTTGGTAAAATTTTCTATAAGTGATCTTGGATGTCATTACTTACAGCACTTGGGTTTCTATCCCCTAAAGCATGAAAGTACAAACACATTGTTTTAATAGATTATATCTCAAGTTTGTGAAATATGGGGTTAGAGATTTCTCACCAACATGTTCAAAATATACCAACTTGAGGGTTGTGTAATATCACGTACTAAAAAAATTTGAAATGGAAAAATAAACTAAACTAATAAGACTCTTTGATAATTTATGCAACATAAATAAGATAACTAGCTAAAAGGGGAACAAAGCGAATGAGATTTCAAACAATATTATGGAGTTCCCATGTATAAGAAGTTTCATATGGATTCAGCTGTGGTGAATCCTGAGACCAATCCTGAGGATCTTCAAAGGGATATTGAGATGATTCTTGAAACAAATTCTGAGATGAGCACTGACACAATGAATCATGTGACCAATATTGTACATCTTTAGAAAGATTCAAAGATGTTTTCCTTGGAATGGATTATTTAGAGTCATGTATCAAATAGTGGTTGTTTTTTCAAACAAAACCTTTGATTGTATATATGATGACTTGGAAACCATATAAGAATAAAGGGTATCCCATAATCTCCACAAAATAAATTTCAGCCTTGCAATTGAAGAACGTAGAGGGATATCCTTATTTGTTTTGATCTAGAGAGTGCATCGAGGTCAATGTTATTCCAAGGGGGAGGGGAATACAATGTTTAGGGTTCTAAAATTTCATGTGTGAGTCCACTTTGTAGGTGAGGATTGAAGTGGTTTCAATTTACAAATCATAAAAGAATCTAAAGAATTATGTTTTGTACCTTCTGAATTTTCTGGATATTATGTTAATGTTGTTGTGGGGAAAATGCACCTATAGTTTAGGGGAGAAACTACCAACTTACAGTGATAAAGATAGACTTACAATCATTCTGCAAGTACAACAAATAAATGAAGAGATTATGGTTTAGAGATGTAGGCACCTCATTCAGAAGGTGGATCCTAGCTTTTCCTCCCTCGCTCTTCAATGCTTATCCAGTGTCGCAATGCCCAGACCTGCAAAACAATTTGATACCTTTCTCAAACACATTTGACTACATATATAAGACTGATATCCATGACATAACAAGACATCAAGCTATAATTAAACAGTAATCAAATCAGAGACATACAAGAATAGGTCATATTTGGAAAGGAAAGAACGTCTGATCTTTATTGATGAATGAAAGAAAGTACATAAAGTTATACCTTCCTTCAAGCTTGGCACTTCATGAAACCTAGATTCAAGGTCTCCTGCTTATGTTCTCCAAGGATCCCAGCCTCTAACCAGCAGTGCTAGGGTTTACCAAAACTGAAGCACAAGAGAGGGGGATGAGGGTCTCCATTCCTCCAGCATAACTTTGTAATAGGCTTGGTCCCCTCACATGGCCCTTCTACCCTCCTTATATAGTCAGTGAAGGATAGGAAAAGAAGTTATAACCGAGTAGGAGGTTCCCCAACCAACTTAACTTCCCAAAATTTCGAGATTTTGACCAAAACAGGGGTGTACGCTACTCTACAATAGACAAAGTAGCGTACATATTGAGTTGAGCGCTACTATTTCAACAGTGGAGTAGCACTCAGAAGGTTTGAGCGCTACTATTGTACACTAGAGTAGGGTACACATGCTACTATCATGCCTGTGTACCAGCGCTCATGTTAAAAAATGGCCAAAAACATGCTTTTCTGCTCATTTTCAGGAGATGGGTTGGTCTGGAAAAATGTTCCTAAGGGTCATATACATCAAATGGGTCAATAATGAGGTAATTTAAACCATTTTTAGTGTCCCAAATGACTCCTCCATCCACAAATGTCATGTTGTGTGACTGAACTTGATCTCAAGAAGTGTCGTCATGCGACCAAGGGAAGCAAGTGTCGTCACGGATGGAGAGGTGTCATTTCAAGCTATAAAAAATGCCCCCTAATGTATGAGGTCAGAGGGAGTGCGGGAAACGATGGTAGAAATACATTATATATAACAAAGAGTTGAATCATGGAGGAACGGAGAAACCAAGAATCATAGGCTCAAATGAAGTACCTGAAAGCAAAGGCAATGTCAGACAAACTTATCCTTGGGGTAACTGTCCATGTTCAAATGGTGGAACATGACCTCCAAGAGGATACAATAATGATCCAAAATACTGATGCATCTATCATGGCCACTAAAATACAAGTGTGGATCCATGAGGAACATAAGTGTAAACATAGCCACATAAATACAAGGTGGATCTATGTCAAAACTGGAGAACATAGCCATAGAGAACAAGCTGGATCTATGTCTCATCAAGACCCAAAAAGAGTGTGGCTCATTCTTGCGCAACTTGGGCGATAACATAAATGAGGTGATGCTATCGAGGATCCCAAGGTCTTCATCCAAAAACAACCCAAGGTACAAACCTATCCATGCGAATAAATGAGTTGTTGTCGAACATGGGAGGTATCATATGATTACCATTCATTGATGTATACCGTTAACAAACACGAGGGTGTCCACCAATAATGAAAATGGAACCCAAGGTACCTAGTACAATCAATCAAGTGCAAATAGATGGTCTTGCCGTCGAACACTTGAAGAATCCATCGGATAAGAGACATTGATGTATTCCCATCTATCCAATAGCGAGGGAAACTGCCACTAATGACTGCAATCCCCAAGGTACTAACTGAAACTCTAAACTTCATTCCCAGAGTACAATGAGTTGAAGTCGATGGGAAGAAGTCTGTTGGAAGGGAGGCCTTAATGCATCCTCCATCATCCAACATGAGGGACACTCAACAGGTCTGAGATGATTTGGAGTAGGACTAAGCACATGATGAAACATACTGACACCAAGGAATGGCTGACACATGAGGTCAAGGCAACTACAGAATGGCTGACACAAGTTATATCCTTGAACAGTGAGCATGACACAAGAGTGACTTAGGAAGCTTTGAACACAAAGGGACCACGACGCAAGTCTGCAATGTAGGAGACATTAACCGATTCTCCATATGATTGTAAGACTAACCAAATGGAGGAGTAGGAACTCTGAGATCAGGTTTACCCTAAGGCCAAATACTAGAACCCAACTTGTTTGATAGACTCAAAACAGGTGCTTTGTTCAAGGAGATAGTTGACTTGTTGCCATCATATTGAAAGATATTTTAACATTCTTCCCTTCCCTTTCCTTTTTCATTTTTTAACAGGCTTGACAAAGAACTAAAGCATGCTCGGCGATATTTTCATATTTAAGGAGTCTGAAAAACCTAGAAGAAAACTCCATACACCTATCCGTGGATTTTATATCGAGCCCGGATTGGTCTGTGCTTGGCGGTGTTTTCTTGCTTATAGAGTTGAAAAACTTAAACAGTCCTCTATACACCTATCCGTGGATTTTATATCGAGCCCGTATTGGTATGTGCTCGGCGATGTTTTCTTGTTTATAGAGTTGAAAAACTTAAACAGTCCTCTATCAACCATCTCATGGATTTCACATCGAGCCCAAGTAGGTGAATGCTTGCTTGGTGTTTTCACATTTCGAGAGTCTGAAAACCCTAAAGACGACTCCAAAGGTCCTTTTTCGTAAAGTTAGTCTCCTTCCCCGAAAAAGTGTAAAATGATGGAAGAAGAACTCTTCTAGCGCATACAAGAGTATACCTAGAGTATACCTTTTCCGTAAATTATCCACCAAGGCCCAAAAAAGGGGTAATTCTATACCTAAGTGGATGTCGGTTCAGTTATTTTAACGAGCCCGAAAAGACAACTATGATCGACAAACTTTTCCTATTTAAGGAGTCTGAAAAAGGCTTAAAAGAACTCCATAGGGATCTTTTCCGTAAAGGTTTAACGAGTCCGAAAAAGTAAACTCATGACCTCCTTACTATTTTTAATGAGCTCAAAGGAGATACAGAAAATGCTCATAACTTCCTTACTGTTTTTAATGAGCTCGAAGTGAACATTAAACAAATGCTCATAGCCTCCTTACTGTTTTTAATGAGCTCAAAGGAAAGGTGGAAGACTACTCATAAACTACTTACTGTTTTTAACGAGCTCGAAGTAAAAGAAGAATGCTCGAAATGGGAGGAGACGAGTGTCAGAGACATGCCAAACTAGCTCCAGGCGCATGGAACAAAGCTATGCCTAATGCAAGGAACATGAGTAAGATAAGGACACTCAAGGTGTGTCTCCTCCAGGTAAAAGGTGTCAAATTGCAAAGGCAAAATGATATAGGTCTTAGCAGAAATGAGATCAGAGATGGAGGCTTATATAACGAGCTAAAAGCGTGCAAGTCGGCTTCAATCTCATTAGCGCAAGCTAGATCATAACAGATGCATATGCAATTTGAACACAAAGATGGGAGCCTTATCAGGGATGGCCAGAAATATATGAGGAAGAAAGATATGAGGCTTCTTCTCAAAGTCATGGTAAATCTAAAAAGGCTCCTGAGCCTATGAGAAAAAATCAGCATGGGCACCAGAATGGCATAAGGGTGATGACTAGGGTGACCCATGTTAGGTAGGCTCTGTTGTCGGACTGGTGCACAATGCATAAAGAGATGGCTAACACACCAATATCCAACAGGTTCGACCCTATGGCGAATTCGGATGGCAAAAGGTTCAAATGCAACATAACAGCGGGGAAGCCTAAACCTATATGCAAGGTTCCGAATATACCTGACATGGTCGCACAAGGTGTCGAAAAGGACCAGTAAGCAAGTATACATCCAGCTAAGAATCCTGTCTCCAAGAAACATTAGTACCAGGATCATATCTAAAGCATATGTAAAGAAAGACCTGATACAAGTCACTGTGGTAGAAATACTTTCAACTTCACTATCATCAACAACAGGCATAAACAAGGCAGAGTTTTCAAATGAAGACTCTATGGTACCCAAGCCCGAGTACTTACAATCAACAAGATCAACTTCAGGATGAAGATCAAAGTTGAAGGACATGATGGAATCTGCAGAAACAAATTCATCATCACGGGAGTTGAAAATTCTAGAAGCAGAATCAAACTCAGCAGGAACACCGATTTGCGGATCTATAGGAGAGTCCAAAGACTCAACAGTAGTAAGATAAGACTTTAAGGTCAAACCGGGGCTGGACATAACTACGACTGGATCAACATCCAAATGAATGGCATACTGTACTATGGACTCTAGGAAAACTTCATTGGAAGGAAGCATATCATCCCAGATAGAATACATATCTAAACATTCATATGGAGGTGTCACTTGGTCAAAAGCTGGGACCAAGTCTCGAGAAGGTAAGCATGAACTCAGAGACTTCTTCTCAGTAGCAGTTGAACTCAAGGAACAATATGCCACATAAGTCCCATGTGACATAGTAGCGCCTAATGACGAGGGATCTGACTGGTCTACATTTGGGTAATAGTGACAATGCTTTCGTTATGAGGGAAATACATCACACGAAAGAGCGTAGACACCACAGCATGCATAGAATAAACGTAATCACGCCCGAGGATCATATCAAAGTCCACAAGGTCCTTTAAAACCATAAAATCAACTAAGACTATTTTTCCACCCAAAGTAATAGGTGCCTGACGGAGGAATCCGATCGGTTTACTAGGTCTTCTATCAAAAGTCAACGACCAATTAGCAGCTGGAATAACATTATGGAAACCCAAATCTCTTCAAGCATAAGCGGATAAGATACTAACAGAAGCACCTTCATCAACAATGCATCGATCAACCGTATGGTTCTCGATATCAACCTTTATCTGGAAAGGTGTTGAAGAAGGAAGACGAGGCTCGACTAGACTATTCCAATCAAAGGAAACAATCCTAGGGCTTGGTAGGGGTTCGCATGGCACAGATGAAGTGCCCCCTTTTTCAGGAATATCCAAACTGGTAATACAGAAGACTTCAGCAGTAGGTGCATCAATCTTCGAAGGACTGATGGGATCGGTCGAAGATTGCATCGATTCGATCACTTCACTCTCCGAAGGAAGAGTGGGGTCAACCAAAGATTGCATTGGTTCAACCACTTTATAAACCAAAGGTTGATCTGACTGCAGGGAATCTATAGACAACTCAGGAACAGAGGTTCCTTCAGACATGGACCACACTCTTCGTGCCTCTGGAATGGCAGGGCATCGGTGAGTAAGGTGATCTCCCTTACAAAGTTTACAAGGGAACTTTGGTTTCTGTCCTATAGGTTTAGACTCCTTTACAATGTCAGTACTCTCAGCATGACTATTATTGGCTGACAGCTTGCCCCCATCATGACTCACAGAGGCTGGTTTCTCAGAAGCATCATACTTTTGAACTAAGGACCACACTTTTTGCACTTCTGGAAGTACAGGGCACAAGTAAGTAAGGCAATCTCCCTTGCAAAACTTACAAGGGAACTTAAGCTTATGTTTTTTGTGGTTTGTCGACAATGTCAACTCCCTCAGCATGACTTGCAGTGGCTGATCTGGTGTCTCCAGTATGACTCACAGGAACTGGTGACTTGTCATTAATATGACTAGCAGTGATCAATGACGTGTCCTCAACATTACTGACAGTGGTTGAAGACAAACTTTCAATATGATTTTCAGTGACTAAAAGTTTTCTCCCAGCATGACCTCTAGAGGCTGGGTAGGTGCCCCCTGCATGACTTGCAGAGGCAGGGTGCTTGCCCCCAGCATGACTTGCAGAGGCTGGGTTGCTGCCCCCTTGTTTTGGCATCTTCTTCCTATTCTTCCTCCGTCTATTCCTTTTAGACTGTTGGCTACTAGTATTGCTACTTTCACCATATGAGGTAGAAGGAGGAGGAGAATATGTTATTGGCAAAGGAGGCACAGGGTTCTGATGCTCTTGATTTGAGGTGCTCACAAAAGAAGCGTCAGGAGCATGCAAGGCATTTGGAGTGGAAAACAACCAAACCGACAGCCCTATAGTGAATCCAGGAAGAGTCAAAGTAGCCATTAAGGGAGTACCAATGTTTCCAATGAATGGAACAGCACAAGGATCCCTTGGAACAGGGGTACCTTGATTGGCACTCGTCGAAATGCTAGACATAGTTTCCTACTCAAATGAGCAAGAAGTTCTCTAAGGAAAACTAAGACAAGTAGCACAAAGAGCGCACCACTAAAAAAGGTCCTAGGTAAATCAAACCAAGCAAACAGATGCCTTTCGGAGAAGAGTCTGGGATGATGAGGGCCCAGAATAGATCAACAAAGGATGAAGAACAGTTACACGGGGTCTGCAATACAATGACTAAGGGTGCCATCGCTGGAATCACCCAATCGCCCTCCCAAAGACCTGCAAGGGATTTCCTCCCACGTCTGTCCTAGGTACAGCAGATATACCCTCCGCTGTCACCTATGTATGAACCTATGGTCAGATACTAAGGATACCACAACACCGAAAACTCCTGGGGGAACAGTCGTTGGTCGAATCAGAAGGCGTGGGCAGGGTAACTGAGCCCGAAACTCAAAAGAGTCCCCAAACGTGATCCAATCCTGGTATATGCTCAAAACAGAAAGTAGGAGGAGTATTCCCAACAATCTGATCTCACAAGACCTACTGCATAGATGCCAGGCAAGCTTTGAATGAAGTGGGTTTACCTGTGATAGTCGAACTACGATTTTTGCGTAATGTGTGATCTTAGGTGGTTTAAGGTGTTTTAAACCTAAGATCCTAACCAAGACTAGTTGGTGTAGTGTAACCTAGAAAAGAAAATGTTGCTAGTACATTTTATTAGAGTTCATTTTAAAGGTTACTTGCTTACTCAAAAAGGTAGTGGGTGTGTGAGAGTGGTTATAATAGAGATAGAGTACTGAAAATGAAATATTTACCACCAAACAAATCTTTTTCTTTTCAATGCAAGTCTTAAAATTTTGATCTAGAATGCATGTGCAAATGCAATTTTTAATCTTTCGAATGCAAAAAAGGTAAAAATAAAGTCTAAATGTACAAAATTAAACTCAAAACCTAAGAATGCAGCTACTCAAGCAACTAGGTATGCAAAAGAAAACTTGTTCTTTTTTATGCAAAGCACTCTAAAATATTTTAAGCCACTTGCAAGGTACTCTATTCAGAAAATGAATCAAAATTCTTTATGCTTTCAAAGGTAAGAAACAAAACTGAAACTAACCTATTATCAAAGCAAAGCAAAGAAACTTTTAGGTTCTCTTTATGAAACAGTAAAAGCTACCAAATATGACTTTCAAATTCTTATTGATGTAAGCATGCCAAACATTGGGAAAAGAGTACGAAAACTACTTTTAGACCCAAACGAAGCAAATGACCTACGAAGAAGTATGGTTTGGTAAATTCAGGTCTGCACATAAACAATGCAAACAAGGTCTTGAACAACATCCAAAACACTTGATATTTCACTACAAAAGAAAACTTAAAAGCATAAGGGAGGATAAAAAACCAATCTAAAAGAGAAATTTCACTCAAATAGATACAAACAGGGTCAAGAATACTCAATAGGTTTCAAATCCAATGGAAATGGGGCAAGCAGGTTCAATCAGACTCAAATTAGGGTACAAAACACCAAACGGGTCCACAACCCCCCAACTTGGGTCAACAAGCCCCAAAACTTTCCAAACAAGCCCAAATTGATCAAAAGAGGTTCAAATCATGAATGTAGGATCAGTACAAGGATGGGAGACCACTTACAGGGGTTTAACACAGACCTAGGGTCATCAGGGACCACACAAATGCAGCCAGAACCCCCAGATTTGGGTCCACAACCCAAAAAACTCAAAAATTTAAACCCAGATTTTGAGCGCTACTGTGTATGAAGGAAACTAGCGCCTAGGGTGCTACTGTACTGCACAACAGTAGTGTACATGTTGAAAAATTTAAAAAAATGGGGTTAAAACCCCTTACACCTGGGTCCACAAGGGTTTGCAAGGGCCGGAGAAGGGTCTATAAAAGCCCAGCAGGGTCAAACAGAGCCTACTAACTGATTCTAATCAAGAAATTGAACAAAGACCTTCAAACAAAACTAAAGAAATGACCTTGGATACCCCTACGCAGTTAGGCTTTCCCCAGCGGAGTCACCATTCTGTTGTGGGGAAAATGCACCTGTAGTTCAGGGGAGAAACTACCAACTTACGGTGATAAAGATAGACTTACAAGCATTCTGCAAGTACAACAAATAAATGAAGAGATTAGGGTTTAGAGATGTAAGCACCTCATTCAGAAGGTGGATCCTAGCTTTTCCTCCCTCACTCTTCAATGCTTATCCAGTGTCGCAATGCCCAGACCTGCAAAACAACTTGATACCTTTCTCAAACACATTTGACTACATATATAAGACTGATATCCATGACATAACAAGACATCAAGCTATAATTAAACTATAATCAAATCAGAGACATACGAGAATAGGTCATATTTGGAAAGGAAAGAACGTCTGATCTTTATCGATGAATGAAAGCAAGTACATAAAGTTATACCTTCCTTCAAGCCTGGCACTTCACGAAACCTAGATTCAAGGTCTCCTACTTCTGTTCTCCAAGGATCCCAGCCTCTAACCAGCAGTGCTAGGGTTTACCAAAACTAAAGCACAAGAGAGGGGGATGAGGGTCTCCATTCCTCCAGCATAACTTTGTAATAGGCTTGGTCCCCTCACATGGCCCTTCTACCCTCCTTATAAAGTTAGTGAAGGATAGGAAAAGAAGTTATAACCGAGTAGGAGGTTCCCCAACCAACTTAACTTCCCAAAATTTCGAGATTTTGACCAAAATAGGGGTGTACGCTACTCTACAATAGACAAAGTAGCGTACATATGGAGTTGAGCGCTACTATTTCAACAGTGGCGTAGCGCTCAGAAGGTTTTGAGCGCTACTATTGTACACTAGAGTAGGGTACACACACTACTATCATGCCTGTGTACCAGCGCTCATGTTAAAAAATGGCCAAAAACAAGCTTTTCTGCTCATTTTTAGGAGATGGTTTGGTCTGGAAAAATGTTCCTAAGGGTCATATACATCAAATGGGTCAATAATGAGGTAATTTAAACCATTTTTAGTGTCCCAAATGACTCCTCCATCCACAAATGTCCTGTTGTGTGACTGAACTTGATCTCAAGAAGTGTCGTCATGCGACCAAGGGAAGCAAGTGTCGTCACGGATGGAGAGGTGTCATTTCAAGCTATAACAAATGTATTGGACATTTTCAAATCATTTACTAAGAAATGGATACTATCAATTTGAAGGAAACTAAAAAAACCCTTGGGGTATGATTTGGAAGGGATATTCAAGGGCGACATAATATCATCTAACTATGGATCAAGTTTCCCATAGCCTCGAATCCTAGATAGAGAGGAAGAAATTGTCAAATAATTAAAGGAAAATGTAGCAAAGAAGTTGATGAGGTCAAAGAAAGTTTTGATAATATTGATTGCAATGATTATTTTAATTATTGGGGTCTAAAAGGGGACATGTATTCGATCAATAGTTTTAAAATTATAAAAATATTGAAGAAAGAACTAAGATCTAGCATAAGCATATCAAAGATACTGAATATATTAGTTCTAGTAATAAAGATAATGTTTTGTGCATTGTTCAATTCCCGCTAACTCATTCAGTTAAGGTATGGGTCATATCAGCAAGGAAACCCAGGTTCAATTCCCCTTAGGGGTGATCTAGTTAGGAGGAGACACCCAAAATCCAACTAGTTGAGGGTTGGTGTGGCCTAGTCCAGGTGCGATCCCCAGGTGATTTTGATGACTTAGATGCCCCTGGTTCATGGTTTCTTAGAGCAAAGGCCACTCTCGCAATTCAAGTAGATTCTAGCAAACAAAAAATATATAATGTTTTGTGGATTGTTTATGTAGGTCAACCTAAAGTCAATAATGTGGAATAATTACAAATTAAGAAAAAATTTCTACTAAGTTCAGTCATCATGTATGTTATGATTATGGATAAATATAAGGAAACATATGACTTACTATAAGCCCAAAGTTTTAAGAATCTATAAATAAACCTTTCTAAGTCCTACAATACTTTGATGAAGCACGCAAAATATCTCTAAGGAGTTGTGGATCCAATGACCATGTCCACAATGTGCATCTTAGACATGATATCTTATAAGTGACACTAAAATCATTGTCTCAAATGTAAGGCAAGGGGAAATCATGTCCTAGGTTAAAACAAGGCCCTAAGAGCTTATATCGACTTTGTAATAAATATTTGCTAATATGTTATCTTCTTATATGGATGGATCTACCAATAGTAATTCAGATTTATTCCCAATATGGAGGGGTCGGCGAAAGTACCTATATACATGTCACTAAAGTGGATTTCCTTCACCATTTCCTTCATCCTCGATTTCCTTATCATCATTTTGATGGACTTGAAAAGTGAAAATCGAAGTTAAACTCGACATATATCCACTTGGGAAAAAGTATACCAAAATGAATGAAATATTTACAGAAAGAAATTATTTGTTACCTGTGTCTCCAGTGGAAACTAGGTAGGTATAACTTCCTCAACATTCTCTACATTATTAGCGCTTACCTACATATACATTGAAATGTAAGTGACTAATAACATATATCCATTTGACTTAGGCATTGGCAAGTTCAAGCAATAATCCTATAGATCATTTAATAACTCTTCTTCTTCATCACCATAAACTTGAGCGATGTTGAGATCGTAATCACCATTTAGGAATTGTGTAAACTGCATATGTTCGAAAACATTTATGGATATGAGATTTCGACACCAAATATATACACACACAAAATAGTATATATAATAACATACTATGTGACATGAAATCTAGCTAATATTGTAAATGCGTTTTTTTCATAAAATTGTTTGTAGAATGCCTATTTACCTCACCCATGGATTTATTTTTTCGATCAATCAATTGCTTATACTTATCCCTACAAGATGATTCATACCACTCAAGATCCAATCGGTCCATCACTCTCAACACATCATCCGGTAAATCTGCAAATGGAATATCATCTGCACTAGTAGGATGCGGTTGATTACTTAGGCATAATCCAAACCCTATCAAAGAAGCTTCGTCGTACTCTTTTATTTGGTCCCTCACAATAATTGTTGCTTGGGATGACGACTCCAACTCGCCCTGGAATACAACCACTCTAGATGGTCGAGGTACTAAGCAATGCAGTGGAGCTATCAATTGAACATCTCGCATGGCATTAGATCTTTCATATGTACAACCTTTTCCAGCACCATAGAATTTTGATCATGTCTATGTATAATCAGGGTCCATGTGCAATTGAAAATATGCATATATCATTCTAACAAAATACTGGGGCACCTCATCATTATTTGGAGACTTGTCGTATGCATACAAGAACCTCTCATAAATATACAACGCAATGGTAGGATCATTAAATCGTGCAACCTTCAGGTCACAAATCAAATAATGACAACGACGCTTCTTTTGTGACCGCGGATTTAACTTCTTTGTAGGAGTGGTGACCCATCACCGAAAATATCCTCCTACGCATCATGTCAAGAAAATCATGGGTCGACAGTCCAGGACTACGATAAGACTCTATCAAACCTTCCTAATTGTGCAAAACGATCACGAGACTCTCTCAACTACTACTAGAGATATTGTTTCTTTCCAACTCAGCCCGTAATCTAGTGAAATGATCTATCATCCCTTCAACGATGAGCATTGCAAATTTTTCTTCCCAAGGTAACTTCCCGGGAATATATCTAGGATGGGGGTAAAGAGGTTCATAACTTGGATTGTGAGCAACCTCTTTCACCCTATGACCTCTCCCCCCCCCCCCCGATGATATCCAACACGAGGAGAAAAAAACCATATAAGATGTAAAATGTGCAACTATTAATACGAGCATAAATTGTCATAAACATTAATTTTAATTTTAATCAAATGTGTTCATTAAAAATACCTGGTGGAAACCTTTCATCACACTGTACACTACCCAAACCGAAAGCAAGCAATTTTGGAGAAGGAACATCTCTACTAGCACCTATATAAAACAACAAAGTGTCAATTACAAAAGCACTTGTGAAACTCCATTTTCAACACATTAAACATGTCAAGCAATATTTATGTTTAAATTTTACCTAAAATAGGTCTATCAAATGGTGGTTTGGTTGTTCTAGGTGAAGTAATAGAATAATACACTGAAAACAGACACAAAACACAATCAAGTTCTATGCATGTTCTGTTAAAAAAATTACATATAACCTACTTGAAAATGCTATTTAAATAATAGTAAAATGTACCTAAATGTGTCATTTGGGAATGTATGTGTGAAGCAGATGGGCTAGCCCTATGCACACTCCATTCACCTGCAGTGCGTCCAATAGATCCCTCAGAAAGGCATCTTTCAAAGTTGGAACCACTACCAATATCTCTAAAGGGCTCGCACTAATCCATGTGAGATGATACAAATGGTACCTTATGTATCATCTTGCTACGAGGGTTCAAGGCAAATGGGTCGCCTTGGCGTTGACCATGTGCACTTGTGCATGATGATATTTTAAAAAAAAGTCAAAATATTTATGTTCATATTTTTATTGCAAGAAACATTTAATTTATCCTATATTTGAACATGTTAAATAATAGTCCAGATACCTGAGTGTGCCCTCCGAGACTATGGGTCTAGAGAATCCAAGCTGGCATGACCCTGAGCATCTGCACATGACAAGAAATTTTCAAATTATAAACATGTCAAACAACATTACAATTCAAATTTCTTCAAATTATGCCTAGACTTGAAAATGTTAAATAATAGTCCAAAATAATTGGGTATGGACTCTATTAAATGTACAACATCAAGATACATTCTCCAAACCAATATTGTGCAGCCATGATCAATCCTCTCGTATAGAGGTGAGCACTTTGATTTCCTTCCATGTAAAGGTTATTCCTCACGTATAGAGGTAATTGACCAAATCAATGATGTTGTAAAGTCTTGTTGGATAAGGCTCCGGACTTGTGTGTCAAGTCATGATTTTCATGTGAACCTTTTGTATAAAGGTATCAATGGGATGGACCTCCCGTATAAAGGTGGAACTTACGTATAAAGGCCATGCTTTACTTGTTAAAAGCATTTAATGTTGTGTGATGTATTATTAACCATGATCACCAGATTGCTATTAAGTCTCCTTTAGATATTGATCACGTCTAAAGTGAATTACTTTAGCATATGATCATTTGGTCTGTAATAATATACTATGATCACAACATCCGATAATTATTCTTAGTATAATGTAATGTGATGGTTAATTAAAGTTAGCACATATTGACCATGCAATAAAAGATAAAGAGATAAAGATAAATGCATAGAGAAAAAGAGAATTTGAAATTGATCAGGAGATGACTAAGTGAAATTGAATTGTCAAGATTCAGTTAAAGCCACAATGTATGCCTTAGTTAACTAAAGAACTCACAATGGTGACTACAAGTAAATTAGTCAGCGTGATTTCAGTTAACTAAGTGTTAAATAAGAAGGACTAGTTAACTAAATTGTTTTCACTTTAGTTAAACTAAAAGATGACACTTCAGTAAATAAAGGAGAACTCAAATTGATAACTACGGTGATGTTATTAAGAAAGAATCAGTTAAAGAGAGTTAACTAAGTGACAACAAAGAAGATCTAGTTAACAAAGTATTATTGCATGACGACACTTATGTTAAACTACAAGACGACGCTTGAGTTGCAACACTTGCATGAAGACACTTAAGTTAGCCACCTAACTAAGTGGGAAAGCTTTCAATTAAGAGGCGAGTTCATCATAAGAGATAGTTCAGTGAGATAAAGCACTTCATGAGAAGTGGGGTGCACTTCTTCATGCAAGATTGATACATCCAGTATAAGGGTGAGCTCATCCTGAAGTTAGAAGAAGATAATGCATGAGAAAAATGTATAAATATGTTATACGGGATTGATGAATTCAATGTGAAGCGAATTCTCTTCTCCATTGAAGGCAGGCGCGTCTCTTTGTGCAGGTTATTGTTCTTGCTTGTTATTGATGTGCTGGGCACATTGGAAAACACATTCGATTGATCTCTCTTCTCTATTGCTTATGTATCTTCACCAAGAGTGTTTTGGTGATCTATTATCTTTCGAAAGAAATCTACTATGTTGTAAAAGAAAGACTTTCTACGCTATCAATTATATTATACTGAAAAGAGTTGTTGGGGTTTTTGTTCTCATTGTTTTCAGGATTTTCCTCGGGGTATATCTTGTGTTATGGTTGTATGAATTTCATGTGATTGAATTGTCTCATTGTTTCAAGTTTTTGCATCTACAAGAATTGAAGATCGAAGCTCAACCAAATATTAACATGGTATCAGAGCTCATGGCACGAAGCAGCTCAGTTTTGCATGCCAGCTAGAGCCAACATATATCCTAATAAGTTGAGCACAATATTTGAATACTATGGCATCAATATCTGTACGACTGGAATACTTTCTTGAGGGAACCTCAAACTTCAACACTTGGAAGGATAGCTACATGACTTGGATAGCTACATATCCACTATGGTGGAGGAGCCTACAACTAATGCAGGGCACATCAACTTCAAGAAGAATCAAGCTTAGGCCAAATGGATCACCTATGATTCGATAAAAGATAACTTGATTCTTATGATCACACCATTGAAGACCGTAAAAGAATGTTATGATACATTGACTAATATAAATGAGAAGAAGGCCCCAACTCAGAAAATGGAATTGAAGAACAAGTTACAAAATATCAAGATGGAGAAGGATTAGACAGTGGCCTCCTTCTTCACTAAGATCTCTCAGGTAAGAGATCATCTTGTTAACATTGGAGTTGTAGTGGATGAAGATTATCTCATCCAAACCATCATTGATGGTCTCCCATTTTCATGGGAGAAATTCTTGGCTTCTATCAATGGTCGAAAAGTGAACCTTGGGTTCAAAATATTGTGGCATGACTGTATCCAAGAAGAAGGGAAAATCTAGAGAAAAACTATGCACACTAAAGAAGAAAATATTTCCCTCATGGAAAGAAACCCTTCTCCCAAAAGAAGTTCTCTCATCCAAAGAAGAAGGAGTTCAACAAAGGCTTTGACAAGTCAAAATCTTGATGCTACAATTGCAACAATAAAGGCCTTTTCTCAAGAGAGTGCAAAGCAAAGCGGAAAGGAAATTTTCATGCTTCTACTACCATAGAAGATGAAACCACTCAAAAGAATGCATCTGAAGAAAAGGAGACAAGAAGGGAGTTTTTCCTTATCTCATCCCTTTTGGGATCCATCATCACAAGTGCAAACACATGTTTGATTGACAATGGCACATCCAAACATATGATTGGTTACAAGAGTGGCATCACTGACCTAAAGGAGAAAAAGTTCACATGCATGGTAGAGTTGGGGGACAACTCAACATATTCGATCCAAGGATTTGGATCCACCTCATTACAGCTGAGCACATGTGATATTTTACATGTGGAGGAAATTCTATATGTTTAAGGCTTGAAGAAGAACCTCCTTTCAGTTTTGGTTCTCGAAGACAAAGGCTTCCAATTTATTTTCATGGATAACAAAGCACTTTTATGGACGAAGAAAAAAATCATAGAATCCGCTGCTGTGATAGGAGTTCGAGAGAGGACTCTATAAGGTACTCAGGAAGTACATTAAATCTATGATTCACCACACTGTCATTCCATGTGATCTATTCCACCGAAGGATTGGACACCTACACTACAAAGCACTACCAGGACTTCAAAATATGATAAAAGGTATGCATGTATTTGATTTTGAGAATGATAGTGTATGTCGGGGTTGTGCACTTGGGAAGAATGTTAAGAAAAAAAATTCCAACAAAACTACTAGATCTAAAGGGATTTTAGATTTAATACATTATGATGTATGTGATCCAATGTCATCCCCTTCCCTGAGTGCCTTCTTATATTATGTACTGATCATAAATGATATTTCTAGGAAGTCATGGATTTATTTCATGAAGGCTAAAAGTGAAACTCTTAGCAAATTTAAAGATTTTAAATCCCTAGTTGAAAACCAGAAAGAAAATCACATATGTGCATTAAGGTATGATAATGGAGGTGAATTTCATTCACATGCATTTAATAAGCTATGTAGTGATGCAGGAATATGTAGACAATTAACAGTACCATAATACCCTCAGCGAAATGGGGTTGCTGAAAGGAAGAATAGAACCATATGCAAGGCTACAAAATCCATGATGCATGATCAAGATATGTCTACCTCATTATGGGTAGAAGCCACTAGTACACTTTTGTACATGTAGAATAGAATCTCTCATACCATTCTAGATGAGAAGACACCAGAAGAAGTGTTTACTGGTGAGAAGCGAGACATCTCACACTTGAGGATATTCGGTATCCCAGTATACATTCATGTACCGAAAGAAAATAGAACAAATATAGAGCCTTCTAGAAAGAAAGGCACCTTTGTGGGTTATACTGAGTCATCCAAAGCATACCAAATATATGTACCTAGTGAGAGACACATTGAAGTCAATCGAGATGTTACCTTCCATGAGGAAGCTACTTTCAAAAGATCAAAAGAGATTCAATGTGATTAAGAGATGGAGGATCCCAAGTCTGATTCTCCACCTTCAAAGTTTGAGAAGGAGAAACCAGAAGATGCCTCAAATTCTCTATATCCTGAAGAACCAATAGAACTAATTGAGAGTTCACCTAATGAACTTCTTGCTAAAAGAATACCTACTTAGTGCCGAGATATTTTACAAAATGCAGAGAAACATGGAGCACCAACAAGCTCATCCAAAAAGTGCAAGAAACCTAACAAATAGTCAAGGTATGTTGCACTGATGAGTCACATTAGTGATTCAAAACCATCCTCATATGAATAAGCTACAAAGAAGCAAGTTTGTAAAGATGCAATGATAGAAGAGTACAACTCTATAATGAAGAATGATGTTTGGGAGGTTGTTCCCAAACCTAATGGGAATTCCATTGTGACTTCCAGATGGATTTACAAGATAAAGCATGCCGCAGATGGTAGCATTGAGAAGTATAAAGTCAAATTTGTTTCCAGAGGTTTCTCTCAGAAAGAAGGCATAAATTATTATGAGACCTTTGCCACTATGGAAAGGTACACAAAAATCCGAGCAATGATTGCACTTGCATCTGTTCTAGGATGGAAACTTCACCAGATGGATGTGAAGACAACCCTCCTAAATGGTGAGGTTCAGGAATAGATTTATATTCAACATCCTGAAGGATTTATCATGGATGGGAAGGAGTCCCATGTTTGCAAGCTAAAGAAATCTCTATATGGGCTTAAGCAAACCCCCAGGGTTGTTCAACTACACAGGATAATTCCAAAAGAACGAACACATAGAGAAGATGCTCACACAAACGGATCACATATAAACACACTGATGTTTTCACATGGTTTAAACCCTCGAAAGGGAAACACTCCACATCCCCAGCCAAATATCTACTTGAGACAGTTTATTATGCAAAAGAAAGAAAGTTACAAATGAGCTTCTCATAATCGATCAACTAGCAAGTGAACCTCCATGCTCTTTAAATAGGTATCATGGACCAATCGGGTGCTAAGCCACGAATCAAAGGTAGTTATGATCGAAGAGAAGTTGAACCGTTGGATCACTCTATGTCTAGAACATATCGTGACCATTAGATTTGATATTTACAAATGCATACTAAAGAAACACACTTTTCATAACGGATATATTATAACAAGTTGATCTTAACTAACTCCTAAGTGTCTAAATATCCTAACAAGGGCTTGGTATTCCAGAATTGATAGCTACCTTCGGAAACTGGGTTTATGTAACAGTGAAGCTTATCCAAATTTGTACTTCAAAGTAGTGAATAACCAACCATTGATATTGGTTATGTATTTTGATGATTTGTTTTTCACTGGAGAGGAAAATCTGATTGCTTGGTGCAAGAGGGAGCTCACCTCAGAGTTCGAGATGAAAGACTTAGGTTTGATGCACTACTTTCTTGGCCTTGAGATCTGGCAAAGAAAAGATTAATTTTTTCTATCTCAAGGGAAGTACACTGTGGATATATTGTGCAGGATTGGCATGATAGATTGCAAATCTATGACTACACCGATGGTTTCCAATTTGAGGAAACTTCATGAGTCAGGATCTGGATCAAATCCAATAGATCCCACTTTGTATAAGCAACTTATAGGCTCACTAATGTACTTGATACATTCAAGGCATGATGTATCTTATTCTGTGAACATTCTGAGTCAATTATGTCTTATCCGAGACATAGACACTGGATAGGTGCTAAGCATGTGCTTAGGTACCTTCAAGGTACAATTTCATATGGACTTAGATATGCCTCCAGTGGAGGAGTCATGTTACTTGGTTATTGATCTGGATTTATGTGAGAACAAAATGAAAGAGTATATATATGTTCACATACACAGATATATGGCAAGAAACATAGTAATACAGTAAACTCAGATTCTATTAAAATGAATGAAATAGAACAAATTATAAAATAAAATCAACTAGAATGATGATAGTTATATCTCTGAGAAGAGATGTGGCGGCTACGCTCATTTGTGACAAGTTGAATACAAGAAGAGGCTAAAAGAGCCTATCTATCATAAGCATGAGGTAAAGAACCCTAAACATCCAAAAACCAAACCCTAGAAGATGAATCGTCATAAAGTTTGCGGCCCCAAGGTGGTTAGTTGAATAGTCAACTTCCTGGGGTCATAACTTTTTCATACGATCTTCGTTTGGGGCCCCAGTGGTTTTCATACCACTGGGGCCCCAAACAAAGATCCATGAATAATCCCCCCCGGGATCCATGATATTTAAAACTTTCAAGTGAGGAATAATCCATGTTGATGGAAACCACTGGGGGCCCCAAATTTCCAAAAAACGTCGTTTAGGGCCTCAAAACGGCCCCAAAAGTTTGGGACCCAAAAAACTGTAGAAAAATTACTAGAAAAATGCCAAAATGGAAAAAAAAATTGAGATAGTGGAATAGGTGAGTGGCCACCTACGTCCATATGGATCAATCCTCCCCCATTAGGAATCAATGGTCTCCATTGCGTTGAGGGTCTCCATCAAATGGGGAAACTTCTACTGAACTTGACACCTGGTGAGCCACTTGCCTTGGTGGAGTAGTTTCCCTACTTTGACAAGCCGATATAGTTGGATATTCTCCTAGCGAGTTCCATTAACATATGTATCCATGATATGATCAATAGTTTCATGTTCCATGCATTCAAGCTTAATATTTTTAGGTTTCAATTTCTCTACCACTTCCAAGGTGTCCAACAATGGTGGAAAATATGGGCGAAGGAGCTCCACATTGAATATTGGGTGCAGGCCAAGGAATGGAGGAATGCTTAATTCGAAGGAATTATCACCAACTTCCTTAGTGATGGTGTACGACCCATATCGAATTGGACAAGGCTTGTGATGGGGTCCTATGAGCCTCTCTTTCTGCAAACACAACCAAACATTATCACCCTCCTGGAACTTGTGTCGAACCCGATGCTAGCCATGTGGTTCCTTGTACTTAGTGTTGGATTTTTCCAAAATGTCATGGAATTGTTGGTGGATGTGTTGGATTCATTCAAAAAATATGGTGGCCTTATCAGCCTCAGCATAAGCATGGGGAGATTCCTCCCATGTGGATGCAATGGGAAAAGCTACATCAATTGGGGCCATTGGTTGGAACCCCATGCACACTTGAAAAGGGATGTGGCCAGTATAGCTATGAAGGGCTCTGTTATATATATGTTTAACATAAGGAAGGCTCTCATCCTATGTGCAGAGATATTTAGAATTGTACATTCTCATAATATGCACAATCATCCTATTGACTACCTTTGTTTGTCCATCATTCTGGGGGTGGAAGGCAGTTGATTTAGTGAGCTTAGTATCCATCAATGACTGTAGGATGGACTAGAAAGTGCTTAGGAACCTACTGTCCTGATTGGAAATGATATTTTGTGGAAACCCGAAATGAAACAAAACACGCTCGAAGAAGATCTTAGCAGTGGCTTCAACAGAGATGTTCTTCTTGCAAGCTATCATAATGGTCATCTTAGAGAAGCGATCCATGACCACAGACACATAGTCATTACCATGCTTGGTTTCACGATGGCGCAGGTAGTGCAGGATCTGATGTATCGGCCAACATCTTGTCGGAGCATGGGACAATAAAAATGATTCCGTAATATGGCCACCATCTTTTCGGTGCTGAAGTTCCCTACCACCCGACTGTAATGCGCTTCCCAAATCATCATCGCACTCTCGCTTGAAGGAACACAGAGATGGCACAGGTGGCATAGCAATCCTTCCTAGAGATGAAATTATGCCATTGATGTGCCTGCACATAGGGCTTGATAGATGGGAGAAAAATTAGGATCACTACTATATAAATGGGGACACTCGGAGGTCTCGTGGCCACAAGAGTTGAGCACTGTGGTCAGTGTTGTTACTGGAGGCCGACTGAGGAAATCATCGACTCGATTAGTGCTTACCTTCTTATATTTAATGTCCAGGTGGAACTTGTAACATCCCCTCTCGTGGAACCAATTCGAGGAAGGGAACATGATATCAATCTGTGGGGCTTTTACATAAACTCATCCCATTCATTAGATTCATACCAGTAAAATCAAAAGTGTGCAGATGCAAATTAAGCAATATGCACAGCGGAATAAAACATCACCCACACACATTTCATACTCATCCAGCATATCAAGATAATCATCAAATTAATTATTGCAGAAGTAAATACACATAGATATTACTTATCTTCATTGTGCAATTGTCCCAAGCAACTAGCTATGTCGCTACAACGTTCCACCCAACCATAGGCCAGTTGTGTTCATCAATCTCTCAACACCACTGCCACCCCCGAGCTGGGCATGATTCTTACAAGGAAAAGGGGACATTCAAGCTCATGCACAGCCAAATAATCATTACATCTAAGCCAAGCTACTCCACAGCTGGGTTTATTAGGCTAAATCTGAACCCTGGATGCTTGCACTCAAGCTCAAGCCAAAGCAATGGATACCCATACACATACCCCAACATACTCATTACACACACTACAAAACACAATCATAGGGCATGGAGAATACATTTTAACAATGGGATTTAGAAACAAGATGGCCATGGGTATTCCCCAAATCACAGGCACCTCAAAAACGGATTGGGAGAGGGAAATTCGACCACAAGGAAGAAAATGATTTCTCCCACAGATATACAAGCATTCAGTGGCCAAAATAGCCTCTATAGACCCCAAATCGATTTCCCCTTCCCTCCCATGGTTCGGAAGCATAAAACGCCCTTCTCCCAGCTAGGAAAACAAAGAAAAACCAGAAAAAACGTGCCTGGAAAACACCCAGGTAGCTCCAAACTCGTGAGGGAGAGAAACTAGTTGATGGGTAATGGATTGGGAAGCAATTCATGGCTCTTTCCTTTCCCAAGAAGAAAAATGCGATTTTCCATGAAGGGTGGCTTGCCCACACCCGAATTTGGACAGCCATACCTCCCATTCCCCAAGGCATTAACTACCTCAACCAACTCTTGGGAGAAATGAATGATTGGGTACCAAAGTCAACCTGGGTAGTTGAGGGTTCATGGGATCTCTCATTGACATTTGGCTTGACTTGATTGGCTCCAAGGTTTGAATGTTTCCCTCCCAATTCATTATAAAATCATGCCCCCATCTCTTGTTGCACTGCATAGCTAGTTGTGGGTATTTTATTAAAATGCATATTTACATGATATTTGCAATTCCAATGTGTCTGGCTAGCACGTAAACCAGATGCATCAATAAAACGATGGCGGGGCCTTGGACTTGAGCTCCTCACCATGATTTTATAACAATATTACATCATTTACATTTTAATATAATGGGGTGAAAATGGGGACATTACAGAACTGTTGCAAGTAAGTGGACCACTTCTGGTGGCGGTCCTTCTATAACTTCCCTTGGGTTTGCATGAACTGCAGAGGCTTCTGATCAGTGTGGATGACCATTTATTTTCCAAGGATGTAATGCTTCCATTGGCGGCAGGCTTGGACAATGGAATACATTTCCTTGTCATAGGTGGGGTACTTGCGGACTGTATCTAAAAGTGTCTCACTATGATATGCCACTGGATGGCCATGCTTAGTGATAACTACACCAACAAGACAGTCTGAAGCATCTGTTTCAATATAAAGTGTTTTTGTAGATCTGGTAAGGCAAGGACGAGAGCCGAACATAAGGATTGCTTCAGCTCCTCGAATTCTTGTTGTTGTGGCTTGGACCATATGAACTTGTCCTTAGATCCCCCTTTGGTCACGTGGATAAGGGACCAAGCAATATTAGAGAAGCCCAGCAAAAATCTGTGATAGAATTTTGCAAGGCCTAGGAAGTTGCGAAGCTCTGTGAGAGTTGTTCGTCCACATGAACATCATGTTCGTCCACGATGTATCCCATATACTGAACCCTCTCCATGCCAAATGATCACTTCTCTAGATTGGCATATAACTTGTGATGTTGCAGGGTGCTAAGGACTTGGTGGATATGCTGCAAATGTTCCGCCCATGTTCTGTTGTAGATTAGGATATAATCTAGATATATGACCAAAAAATATTTGGTGAATGGACGTAGTATATCGTCCATCATCCTCATGAAGGTTTTTAGAGCATTATTCAAGCCGAAAGGCATGACCAACCACTCAAAGAGGCCTTCGCGGGATTTGAAGGCAGTTTTCCAGACATCAATCTGCTCGATTTCAATTGATGATAACTAGAATTTAGATCAATCTTGCTGAAATATTTGGCACCCTTGAGTTGGTCAAGAAGGTCGTCAATCCGAGGAATGGGATACCAATTTTGGACTGTGATCTTGTTTATAGATTGGTATTCAATACAGAGTCGCCATGTCCCATCTTTCTTCTATATCAACACAATTGGGCTCCCACAAGGTGAGGAGTTAGGTCGAATGTGCCCCTTTTGGCTTAAATCTTGAATCTGGCATTTGAATTCTTCATTTTCCATGAGGGAACTTATGTATACTAGCTCATTAGGTAAAGTCGCATCGGGTATCAAATCAATGGAATGCTTGACCTAGCAATGTACTAGCACCCCGACAAGTGTGGTGAAGATGTCTTTGTATGATTACATGATCTTGTCTACCTGTTTTTGCTGCATGTAGGGGTTTTGTGTGGAGGTGGTGGATGTTGCTACGATATTTCATTCACCTTCAGAACGAACCATGAAGAGGATGAATTTCCATGTCTAGGAGATTACCTTTATGCACTAATTAGCTGTGATGAGAGACACTGCAGTAGTGAGAAGTGTCTTTGGTATCCTACAGAGTTTATTTCCCAAAGTAATAATAACACTACGAGGTCTAGCCTCATACACGAGATGATGTTTCCACATATATGGTTTTCCTAAAAGAACATCACAAACTTCAAGTGGGGAAACATCACACATTACCTCATCTTTGAATGGCTTGATGTCGTAGGAAAGGAAACACTGTTGACTGATGCACATGTATCATCCTTGGCTCAGCCAACCGATGTTGTATGGTTGGGGATGTGGAACTGTCGAAAGATTCAACCTTTCGATGACCTCGGCCGAGATGAGGTTCTTATGGATACCACTATCAACAATGAAATGTAGTGGAGTCCCCTACACCCACAGTTGTGAATGGAAGAGGCGCTTCCCTTCCTTTGTATCCTTTGACTCTTCTGGTTGGATCTTTACGGTTGCGATGGTGGCACTAGGTTCCACGTCAATGATCTGCTTTCCCTTTTATGTCTCTACGTCAGAGTCCGATCCAGAGTCTGGATCCGAGGATTTAGTCTCGACTAACAAGGATTTTTTTGAGTGGCATTCATCAGTGTTGTGCCAAGGGATCTTGTGGAATTCGCACCACTTGCTAGTGTCCTTTGATTTCCCATTACCCTTCTTTGCATGCGGCTTGGGCTGTTTGTTGGATATTTGTCTATCCTTGCTATGTCCTTTGCTTTATGAATTAGGGCCACCTTTTTTAGGCTTCTGCTACTGATTTGCAAACCCAAAACCATGCTTATTCTTTTGCTTAAACTTATGCTTGATCTTGACGTCATACCAATAAGCTGCTCCTAGTGAGGATATGTCCAGGAAATCCATCTCCGTCTAAATGTACCTGTGCAGAACACTATGGTACTTTAGGACCAAGTGCTTCTCATAGTCTCTAATACCCAGTTTGGAGCGCAGAGTATGGAACATGTTGGTAAACTATGGCACTATCTGGTCTCTCTCCTGGCACAAAGTTGTCCACCTGGTGTACTGGTCATCATAGTTTTCGACTGGGTAGAACTCCTCCTTGACGGTGTCGAAAAAATCCTCCCAAGTGGGGTATGTACTGAATAGTTTAGACTCATCTCTTGCATGCCTCTCATAGTACCCGTCCCACCAATCTTTGATATGGGGAAGGGACTTAAGGAGTGCGAATGTGATCCTTTCACTGTCGAAAATTTTTTGAACAGAGAAGTAACCCTCTAAAATATTTAACCATTTCTCCAAAGCATCTGCAGCTATCTTTCCTTCAAATAAGGGAATGTCAAAGTTAACTTGTACCTTGAATGGAGTTGCACCCCAAAATGACTGCTCAATGAAGGTGTATCTACGGTCGTTGACATTCTTCGAAGGATCTAGGCGAAGTTATCCATCATCTTGTTCCCCTGTTGCGCGAGGGATTCCTCGAGCAACATCTTAATAGGATATCCTACTCCATCATCTCTCTTTTCTTCCCCCTCCATGTGATCCTACTTCGGCCGACAAGATGGGTTTTCCCCAGGCTCAACTAGTTCGAGACCCAACTCTCAATATTCATATCTCGTCGGGGACATGCACTAAGAAACCACAAGAGCAGAAGGCTCTAACACCACTAATATGGATTTATGTGAGAATGAAATGAAAGAGTATATATATGTTCATATACATAGATATATGGCAAGAAACACAGTAATACAGTAAACTCAGATTCTATTAAAATGAATGAAATAGAACAAACTGTAAAATGAAAGCAGCTAGAATGGTGGTAGCTATATCTTTGAGAAGATATGCGGCGGCTATGCTCATTTGTGACAAGATGAATACAAGAAGAGGCCGAAGGAGCCTATCTATCATAAGAATGAGGGAAAAAACCCTAAACATCCAAAAACCTAGCCCTAGAAGATGAACCATCATAAATTTTGCGGCCCCAAGGTAGTTAGTTGAATAGTCAACTTCTCGGGGTCATAACTTTTGCATACGATCTTCGTTTGGGGCACTCGACAGCCCGTTGGTAAGGTCTATCCGAGATTTACAACTTTCAACTTGGAACCACTGGAAACACCTCAAGGTTCCTCACATAGATCCATATGGAGTAATGATTTATAGATTAAGGCCCTGGTATGGGGTTTAACGCAATGGATTAAACTGATTGTAAAAGTAGAATAAACTTTAGAAATAAAATCTATCAAAGAATAAAAAAAATATGACAGTTAGATGCAATAGATATTCTCATGTTTTAACCAGGTTTCTACATCGTTATTTACTGTTGTTGCAACCTATTAATTGACTTAAAAGAACACATTTTTAGATGTCGGTAATGTTAGCCTTTTATGTTTTGATTGCTATTTCAAATGTGGAAATTGCCTTAATTGAATCCGCCCTAAATTCTGCATGTTACTAATGACCAACATGCTAGATCTTAGTTTGGCTCTATTCTCATGCTAATGTTGGATAAGGTCAAACTTTAAAGGATTTTCCTTATAAGAACTAGAACACAAAGTTTTCAAGTAACTCATTGGAAAGAAAAATGTTCAAATAGAAGAGCAGATGGATAAATGGAAAGAAACCAAAGGGATCTCAAAAGGTTGGAAATGACTAGTTGGAGAGGGGAATTTCATCATTAACACAAGAGATTCTAGATCAATAAAGACCAGGAAGATTTCCTTTGTGATGAAAGCATAGGGGTTCATCCACTTTAACAGGGGTTAGGCCCTAATTTGTAGTTCATTAATTGCTTAAAATAATTTTGTTTTCTAAATATTATTTCCTAATTACAATAAAATTGTGCATTGAAAATTACACAACTTCTCACTTCTTATCTATCAATGGGTGAAACATAGGATTCACTTTCCTTTATTTCCTATATGGCCTGACATTTTCCTTAAGAGTAATTTGATACTGAAATATGTCAAACTTTATATTTTGTGATCAAACATTGGGATTCAAAGAAGCTTTATGTGTTAGAGGATGAGTTTCATGTTCAATGACCGAGCAGTTAGAAGGTCAAGCAGTTGAAAGTCAGGCTACTGTATATCTAAGTGTGGAAGGGAAGAAGAATCCCATTGCTTACCTTATTGTTGAGTTTGGTTATGTATTAGAAAACCAACGATATATTCATTTTTCCCTTCCCTAGTGGATACATTGCCCAACTCGAGGGTGGCCTCTCAAGTGAAAGAGTATAGGCTATTAAGTGCATACGACTAGGTAGAAAGTTGCAGTTAAATATTCTCTCGCCCGGGAAAGTTCATTTGAGATAGGTGTTCATCTTATGCAATGTTATTGTTATTTATATGTATTAGAAAAAGTATAAATATTCTACATGGTTGTATTTACTCATTCAATATTGTTAAATTATAATGACTATGTGATAAATGAATGAAGATATGTATATTTCAATCATTACATTTTATTTGAATGAAATGCGAGATGAATAGTGTATATTGGTGGGGATTGCGAACTATATCGATATTACCATTGTTGGTTGCATGAAAGTATTGGCTTATATGAATGAGAAAATGGTTACTTCATTGAAGTTCCATCATAAGTTTATGCTTATAATATAATTGATATGTGCAGGCTTTAATTGTTAATATGGTGATGTGGCGGCCTATTTATAGTTTGCATGACTAAACTTATTGATTAAACCATAGTTTAGCTTCAATCACAGAGCATGGAAGTAATCAACTATCAATGCATTGGGAAGGGACCTTTGTGTAATTGAGTATCCCTTTTAAGTTTAGCATATCTTGATTTATGAGGAGAGTATTACACCTAGTGCACACTTTTATAATTAAGGACATAATATTCAAGGATACAGTACTAATCTTTGTAGGAGTACTTAGTAGTATTGTAAGGTTAATATGTGGTAAGATGTAATTGGCCTATTGAAAAGAAGAAATTGTTAGCAGTGGTTATGTATTGTACTACTATAATACTACATTGTTATAAGAACTTTATGCATATCCAATAATATTCACGTAAGCTTCATAAGATAGAATATGATGATCAAAGTATTGGCTAGGCAGCATTATATACATGAAAAACAAGCAAGTGATAGACTTAATATAAATGATATGTTAATGTGATTCATGGAACTAATTGTTATGTTTTGGGGAAAATTTACAAGAAAGGATATATTGAACTTATACTACTTTAACGTGAGTAGTTACTTTTTGGTGAATGTTGTTTATTTGATTTCTAAAGGACCACTACCATCGTGGATTAACCATACTCCTTATGCTTGAATAGTTAAGCATAAATAATAGACCACTTTATATTCTTTGAGTATGTTTAATGACGATGAAGTTATGGTCATAAGAAATTATCCTTGTAGTATAACCATTATAAATGATTATGACATCAATTGATCATTGAGGCTAACATAATCTATTGTTTCGGTGATGATTAAGGAAAACAAATTTACACCCCATACCTCGAATGTCTAATGAGGGTATTGGGTTTGTTATAACCCCAAAATTGGTTTGTCCTGGAAATAATATTGGATAATACTAGGGATTTGGATAGTCAATACAAATGACTTACCCTTACAAGATAATGGGAGGTTGAAAAATATAAAATATTAGTATCATGGGAGACCATGTATAGTGGGTTATCTACTGTAGAGAAGTTGATGAAGGTACTCAACGATTGGAATTTTAATTTCATATATTATGTTAATCTTGCAAGATGTATTATTGTTTGTTGAAACAATACTATGAACCTAATTAATTCGTGTGTTGTCATTTGGGTTTGTGCACTAAATTCTACAATAAAATCTCAGACCATACTTTAATTGTGCTTAATGTGAATGGAACTTATGAGGTAAGAAGAGATTTTGGGAAAGGATTTTTAAGATGTGGATTGTAAAAGAGGGTAGGGTTATAATTGGTGCAAATATAAACTTTACCTTGAATAGAATTGAGGTTTGGTGAAAATCAACTGGATGGTTTAGTAGATTTAGAGCCTATCTCTCTTAAACCTTCCAATGGAATAATATGGCTGACATGGAAGTTGTGTGTAAAATACTTGATAGGTCTTTAATCTTAGTGAGTCTCTTGCATCAAGTGGACAAATATAGATCTTGGATAGAGAAGGGCGGGCTATTTGACCATTGCAAATTTTTTCTTCACTTTCAAGGAAATGATCAAAACCCTATAACTCCTTTCAAATTTTACTCTAATTGACTTTGAGAGGATGAGTTCCAAGTGGTTGTGAAATAGAACCAAAGAATTTAGAAACCAAATTATGTAATCTCTACCAATCAACAATTTGTCAACTCATTAAAGGCTTGCTGGCTTCACAACAAGTCCCTTCCATTTTTCTCACAAAATGAAAGCGGACCCCTGATTAAAATTGTATGGTAAAGCTTATGTTAACAATTTATTATTACAAGTCTTAATGTTTGATTATTTTCAATTACAATATGCGATAATCAACAACTTATCCTTTTATCCTTGATGGAATCGTACAATTTCAATTTTCTTATTTTTTATAATTTATATACAGTTATGTAGTTTAACTCTGTGTGTGTGTGTGTGTGTTTGTGTGTGTGTGGGGGGGGGTGTCTAGTTAATTTTCCCACTACCAGACAACATATATGAATGATATCTAAAGTGTTTGGTTGTGGGAAAATTAACTAGTTGGGAATGAATAGCTTCATAAATGTATTGTGCATGATCAAATTTATTAACCATAATTTCATTGAATTTCTTTTCATCATCAAATTTATTAACCATAACTTCATGATCAAATTTATTAGCCATAACTTCATTGATTTTCTTTTCATCATCAAAACCTAAAATGTAACTCATCATGGCAATGGTTTGCTTTGAAATCTTATAAAAAATCTCAACAGAATACGGGGGAGGACCTTTAGACATATGAGCCTCTTGGGTAGGACTTTAGTCATCAGAGAATTCTTCTCCTCTTGTTTCAAGGACCTATAATATTCTATTAGGACTTATTCGTGTATAATTTGGTGCTTTGGATGTGGGGTAAGCATGAGGATTTGTTCAATTGACTCAGTGGTAATATGACAGATCACCCTCGGACTGTCTACAAAAATGATGACTCTTTTTTTGGGTAAATAGTTATGGGCACACCATGTAATGAACTCGAGGAACTGATAGACTTGGTGGATGACTAGTTGTGCAAGGTTTCATTCCCACATATTGAAAAAATCATTGGTATCTCAGAACCTATCATGGGCTAGGACTCTAAGCTCTCCTACATCTGAATAAGAGGGAAAGCATTCGTATATCTCACCTTATCTGTCAATTAAGACTTCCTCACTAGAATCTAATACCCAAAACTTGTTATTTTATCATTTTACTCTGATTGGGTATCCCGATTGGTTTTATACCAAGATCTAGCCTACCTGATTCTAGACCTGTAGACTGATAATAGCCCTTATTTATAAACCACCGATCAGAGTTGTTTATAGACAATCTGTTAATGCGGACAAAAACTGATCTCTCTAGTCTGGATTATTCAGATCTAGAACAAAACACATACATAACACAACTACCTTTCCTAGATAGATTAAATTGCAAAGTAAATTGGGAAACAACTTACCTTATAGATGCAATTCCTTTCTCCTCGTTTGATCTAACTCCCAATTCCTCGATCTTCGGTTGAAAAACAAGATAGAGCAAGTGGAAACAAATGAATAATGAAAGCATATGATCATGAATCTAACTAGATCAATAGTCAAAGAGGTCAATCCTAAACATTATCAAGACAATAAGTTCATGGAAAGAAATTGTATTAAATGTAATTTTCAGCAAATACAAAGTAGAGAGTTACAACCAATGCTTTGACATTATAACATCAACAAGTGATCTTGCCTCAAAAGATCAAATCCTTCTATCCTCCTATGGATGAAGAGGATCTCCTAGCCAAATTCCACCAACATGTAGGTACTTTATACTTCCTCTATTAACAATGGAGAGGGGGTTCATATTTATAGGCCAAAAGGGATAGGAGAGGTTGAGGGTTTAGGGAAGAAGCTTAAGGGAGCATCCCACTAGGTAAGGGGATCGAATGCCACCTTTCCAGGTATCTAGGGATAAGCCTCCACGACACCCAAGGTTCGAGAAGTCATGCGAAGCTTCTCTTTATCCACTTTAACCAACAATGACGCACCTTGAACATGGACAAATTGTGCCATTGGAAGGGTGATGCACCTTGTGAAAGGGAAGAAGGCATCACCAACATGCTCTGCTAATGTGCAGAGCACGTCACCTTAAGTCTAGCACACCTTGCTAGAGAACAGGGCGTGTTAGGGTGACAACAAAATTCAAAGGGATAAACCCCAGCTCTTATTTTGGTATTTTAGCCTAGATGATTTAGGAAACAAGTCATATAGAGGACACAAAACCCATGATGACGAGATTTTGATGTAACAAAATGCCCCCCAAAGCATGAAGCTGGTAAAATAGAACGGGTGAAATGCTTTGCAATATGAAGTATTGAGGCAAGGATCATTGGTTGGAGTAACAAACAAAGACTCTTGCAGTACAACTGACTCTGAGATATATGTCTCAAATGCCTCATAACATGGTTGCCGACCAATATAGTGCAGATCCATGACAGTAAAGACCTACTAAATAATCATGGCTACTAGACACAAGCGTAGATCCATGATGAGATGATAACACAACCACGACCAATACAATGTGGATTCGTGTGATATGACTCAAAAAATATCCATCGCAACCTGGGTAAGATACATGAGTTAACCTAGGGTCTTCAAGATGAAATCGCAATGATATGAATCTAACCATGTGATTACAATGTTTTGAAGTCAAACATGGTATAAACCACTTGATTACCAGTCATTAATGTATACCGTTAACAAGCATGAGGGAAATTACCATTGATGTCAATGATTCCCAAGGTATCATAGTACATACCATCGAATGTGAATCAATGAGTTGAGGTCGAACACTCGATAGAATATTTCAATCAGAAGTCAATGATTGACTACAGTGCTCCTTTTTCATAAATAGTCTCATTGATCCGAAAAAAGGGATAAACTATCACCATAAAGGCGATCATTCAAATAATTTTACAAGCATGAAAGAATCAAGTTCGCTTGACAATCTTTTCCTATTTAGGGAGTCTGAAAAAAGCTTAAAGAAGAACTCCAAGGGGTTTCCTTTTTCATGGTAGTTTTACGAGCCCAAAAAAGAGATAAACCATAGCCCGATAACTTATTCTCATAGTTTTACGAGCACGAGAAGTAACAAAGAGTAAGCTCGATGTCGTTAATACTTAATTTTAACGAGCGTGATGATGGCATAAACAATGCTCAAAGACTTGTACACACTTGATGAAAGGTATGAATAGTGCACGATGGTCACCAACCTAGTCAAAACACCAATTTTCTATCTGCAAGCTCCATAAACTAAGTTAGAAACCGTTATGAGGTTTTAAAACATAAAAATGAAGCCAACTATAATAAATAACCCATAAAATAAAAATTAATAAAGGAATATTTCGTTACTTTTATATAAAAAGTTGAATAGTAAAAATTATTTACCAATTGTTTTTTACCAAATTGCAATAGTGGAAAAACCTCTTTGGAGCTCATTTTTCTGACGTCGATTTCAAACACTACGATCAGCCGAATCACGCCCCATCAGCTGCAAGTAGGCCTCAATCCTATCCTTAACCTTTTCATTGGATTAGATTTTGATTTTAATTCAGTTTTTAGGGATTTTGGGGCTTGTAATGAAGGGGATTGCGCACGCCCTGGGCGACGCCTTTCTCCTTGCGGGAAGTGCATCGAGAAGGGTCTGGCGCACTTTCCCAACGGGAGAAGCGCTTCATCGGCACACTGTCCGCAAATTTGGGGTGCGTCGGCGTAGTTCCATAACCAAAATAAAAAAAATGTGGCCCAAAAGACCCAAACCAATGCAATGAAAAGAGTATAATAATGATCTAATTGGTGTTTATGCAATGTTTGGCTAGAACAATGGTCTAGTGGAAGGAAAGAGAGCACGAACTCGAATATTCCCAAGCAGCAGATGACCCACACTCCATGAACGCTTTGCAAGGGTGTGGACTATTAAAATTATTCCACGTGCAGGGCATGAGAGCCCAGGTACAACTACTCGACTACCTGATTAGGTTATGGGATCCAGGGCAGCAGTTTTTCAGAGTAGGTGCCCACATCCTCACATTGGATGTGGAATATATTTACTTCTTGACGAGGTTATCGAGACGTGGGGCCCCCGTATCACTATCTGGGCCTAGGGGTAGTGATCAGTCTATCGAGAGTCTAGTGGCACAGTTCTGTATGCCAGGTACACAGATGCTTGTTGGGAAACTTTCCATCAAGAACATACGTGATCGACCCCTCAAGACTATGCTCTTTACCATAGAGCAAGTGGCGGGAAACAGGGTTTCCCATCAGGCCACCAAAGAACATATGTTATATGTCATTGAGTGTATGGCACCGACGGTCTTCAACTAGTACGAGGGACTCATCGTGAATCTGAAGGATCATCTCACCAAGTGCAGAAGGGGTGAGCTAACACCGTTTGGATATGGATCCATCATGGTTTCGTTCTTCTTAGATTGAGTTCCACTACTGATATTACAAGTAGAGTTGGATGATATCGATCCACAAGATCCACACATGGTTCGATGGTCAGAGGTGATGGCCCACCATGGAGGCGGGGGACCTATCATTAGTTATGGGCCAACCTTCTTCGGGTGGTTCTGTGGACAAATCCTTATGGTTGAGGATAACACATATGCGAGTACCGACTTTCGGTTAGATCCATATCTAGATCTACCGGAGGGGGAGCAGTGGGGAGACATCGGTAAGAAAGAAACTCTTGTTTTTTTTATGTATTTTATTGTATTTTAAATTTTTTTGGTGTAGTACTGATAGTTCATGCATGTTCTATGCAGATGTTGGCCCATCTCGACCAATAGGTTCCTCTCCTATCAAGAGGAGGGGGGTCGTCCGAGATATAGAAGCGGCCCAACAGGAGGCGGCATAGGAGTTAGATGAGCTAGAGGATTACCTACATATATTGACAGTTGATATCCTTGATATCTCCATTGATGACCTGCCTCGCCATTACCAGCACTAGACAGCTGGGGTTTCAGGACGGTTTGGTCGGCTACTCCATAGAGTGGCTTGGGCCATTATCTGTTATCACAATCATCCTCAAGGATATCTCTATGTATGATGTATGTGATGAAGGCCATAGGCTTCATATTTTGTAAATAGGATCTACTGAAAGCTTATGAGCTTTAGATTTTTTGTATCAGTACCACTTTTTTTGTATTTTACCGGACATGATGATATATATACAAAAAAACTATCTATCGGTTTTATATACCGTGTATTCTATGATGAATTTGGGATCTTATGGATGTTGAGCTATACATTATGATTAGTGTACATGTTATGTCATTTTATGCATATTCAATAAAAATGTTTATGAATGTGAAATATACCAATCTAATATGAAATTAGCTAGGGAATCAACAACTGTGTTCATGCTTCTTGGAATATGTAGGTATTGAATGGCTTCAAAATACCTCTCCAAGAGACGTACTCACTGAAATAGGTGAAGTAATGTGGGTTCGTGGATAGCATAAACACCGTTCAAATGAGAGACCACTAACTGTCACATCAAGATAAATAACAATGTGTTCCACACCCACGGAAAAAGCGTTGGTCAATAACCCAATCACCACGTGATACTCAACGACGTTGTTGATAGCAAAACCAAGGCAAGTTCCTCCTGAGATTATGAGTTATCTGGAAGGGGAATAGAGCACCCATGCCACTGAAGTGGGGTTATGGGTGTGTCGGCTAGCACCGTTTGCAAATCCAAAGCAAGTTTCCATCTGTACATCTAGGCAGAACATGGTATAAGCATAATGATAAGATCATAACACACTAAATGAAAGTGTCACACCAAAAAAAAAAACACGTTATGTATAGTATATACAAAGTACTAACGCAAAATTAACTAAGCATAGTACCATTTTAGGTAGAGCCCATTGTGAGGCTCCCCTAAAGATATCCTGTCATAATAAAGTAATTCATAGGCTCCCTTCTCCAAAACACATTTTACTACATATGGACCATGCCACATGGACTCAAATTTGATTGGCCCCAACTTATCGTGTTTTTGGTCATAAGTAAGGACCAAATCACCTTCGTTGAAGATACAAAACTTTACAGATTTGTCGTACTGGTACTTGATGTGTTTCTTATGTGCTTCATTAGCTAAGGCGACATCACGATGGGTTTCATCGAGTTTTCCCAAGTATAGAAAATGTTCTTCCTCGGTGGTAGTGTTTGGTAAAAGTTCAACAGCAAGTTTTAGCGATGGAATCTCGCACTCAATAGGCAATATTGCCTCTATCCCATACACCAACTAGAAGGGTGTGAAACCAGTGGCATTTTTAACGGAAGTCCTATATGCCCAAAGGGATGAAAAAAACATCACATGCTAGTTAGACTTATGAGTGCCCACCATACGTTGAATCATAGTTTTCAATACCTTGTTAATGGCATCTACTTGTCTGTTTGATTAAGGGTAGTAGGGGGTGGAGTTTTCATGTCGAAAACCTAGCTTAGCACTTAATTCATCCACCATCTTGTTCTGGAAGTGTGATCCATGATCGGTGACGATGGCTTGAGGAAATATAAATCTCGTAATGATATGGTTAAACATAAAGAGTGCGGCAGTTTCAGCTTATTCCTTGTATGTAGGCATAGCCTCGACCCATTTGGTAAAGTATTCAAATGTGACAATGACATAACCATGCCCCTCGGCCGAGGTAGGCTTACATTGCATGAAATCGATGCCCCATTTTGCAAAGGGACCGACGACGATAACTGGATGAAGTGGGGTTGGATGTGAGTGCTTTTTGTAATGAAAAATATGGAAAGGAGGACACTTCTTGACTGCTTCGATACAATCTTTGAAGATAGATGGCCAGTAGTATCCAGCGCGTAAGATTTTCTAGGTTGTAGCTATCATAGAAATATGACCGCCAGATGCCCCTGAGTGACAATCATTCAGAACGTGTTCAGCCTCCGCATGAGTTAAACAACATCGGATAATAGAATCAATACCATGATGGTATAACGTATCACCAATGGTTAGGTAATATTTTGCATGGTGATGGACATGACGATGTTCATCACAGGATAACTAAGGACCAAAATGTTGGGTTTGGATATATAAGGTAATGTCTCCATACCATGGGTCAGAAGTACTAATCAGAAGCAAAGACTCGTCAGGGAGAGAGTCGATGGGCTCAGAATCTTGATCAGAACGGGGAAGATCACAAATATGCTCCGCAAATACCAAAGACTTCTTGGATTTGGATTTCTCAAATTGGGGATCGAATTCTTGAAGAATCATGATCCATCGTGAATATTTCCCCCTAGTACTTGACGCGTGAGAACGTGGTACATGGGGTTTGATTCGGAAATGATGGTAGTAGTGCGGAGTAGGATATAATGACGGAACTTCTGGACAACAATGACTGCTACCAGAGCTAACTTCTCTACATGTGAATAACAGGTTTCAGAGTCAATGAGACCCTTACTAAGGTAGTAGATCACATGTTCATGTGCATGACTATCTTCATGTACTAGAACCTGTTGATGCCTCAGATGTGCTGGAAGTATCCCAGGAAACAACGCAAAGGAGATATCCTAATCTGAAGGCTTCAAATAACCCCATGCATGGATTATTCTATCCTTAAAATGTTTGGTATAACTAACTCTGACGGATATCAGGCCTCTGTTGGCACTGTGGAAGTAATCCAAATGGATCTCTCTTCCTTTTAGGGAAGAGCGGGAAAGTTTATCAAGAAACGTGAACAGAAAAAAGACAACTAAAATAAAAATAAAAGTAATCTACTTAAACCAAATTAAATAAGGGAACTGTAGCTGAAGATTCTCAGAACAATCAGATCTTGAAAATTAGATAGATGTCATACTAATCAATAAAGATATGGATCATGACATAACCTACTTTTAAAAAAAGAAAAATATAGTGAAAACCAATTTGTTTTATTCAAATAATTATATTGGATGTATGTTCTGCAAATAATATGCTAATTGACAAATTAACACATGATAATGACTTTTCTATAATTGCAAAAAAAAAATGGATTAGACAATGTGAACCAAATAACAAAATTTACTGTTTCATTATCTGCATATAAATCTTTGATGAAAACTCAACATGCAGATTTATATATTTATAATTATGCAACCCAAAACAAAGTTATTGAATAAATGTATGAAAACCAGTATTCATCAAGGAAACTTGATAAACATATTAACAAAAGAAAGGAAAAGAGAAACTGACTGAAATTCTTTAAAGATTGCAAGAAATTACAATGCTCCAACTACATAGTGTGTCTCCAGTTCTTTCCTTCGATGGTTTTTTCTTCCCCCCCCCCCCTTTCCATGAGATATAACTCTCTTTAAATAATAATTACAAAATGTTACAAAGAAACAAATTTCCCATGAAATTAGGGATTACAAGCTATTGGTTCAAGATTTTCCAAGGGCAAATTGCCATTTGGAAAACACATCCAAAATATCATCAACATCCTGATAATGGGCATGTTCAAGCTGCAGTTGGGCCTTACATGTGAAAGCTTCGATTTCCCTTTTCTTGGCCTTTGACAATTCCTGTAAGAAGACATTTACTTTCATCCCTGAAGACACGGGTGATTCAACCAATTCTTCGATTTCTGTTATCTGAATCTACTCCAGCTTCTCAATTCGCTCCTGAGATTTCAAATACTTTTCTTCAACCTGTGTGATCATGAGATTGGGTGGAAGAGCATTTTCTATCTGATTCATAACAGGGAAATTCAACAAACCAAGCAAATTATCAGAGGCAAACCATCTCTTCCTGCAGGATTTCTAAAATTCTTCAATGGTAGATTCAACCATGTCACAGACATTATCCCAGGATTCTAAATAGGTTTTTATCCTCCTTAGTTTGATATTGTCTAAAACAGGAACTGCTTCAGTTTTATCCTTGATGTACTTTTGCCAATCAATAATATCTTCAAAATATCTAGTAGCATCATTTCTTCTTTGGTTATGATCACAAAGAATGTCTGAAAAATGTTCAAAGGAGTTGAAGACATCCTGAGCCTCATTCAGTCCCTCAAATAATTCAATTAAAAGATTTATGAAATCATCATTTATTCTCAAAGTGAATTCTGTAAAATCCTCTTTGGAAAACTGTGAAAAGGAACAAGCAACAAAAATTGATTGTGATGCCTCCAATTGTTGCTCAAGAACTGTCAACTTCTTAGCATATTGAGTATTCTTTCCTTGCACTTCTAGAAGTTGCTACTTCAGATCCTCATTCTGTGATTGCATTTTTTGAATTTGATCTTCATAACTGTCCTTCAATCCCTACAACTGAGATTGATATTGTTCATCCATTTGAGTCTATTTCCACCTGAGATTTTGCAATTCCTCTTCTTTCTTCCCAATTTCCCTATTGAGTGAGGCAACATAATCAAAATTGGCACCAGCAAAGGCTCCCATTGCAGCAGTTGTTTCCAAGGCTTCCTATTTAACATCTGTGGAAGCTCTTTTCCATATGATTTGATTAGGAATAGTACCTTGCACCAATGTCCCTTCCCTGGCTATTTTGAAACTTTTATTTACCATTGCCTTTTCATATTTACTCCAGAAATACTCACCAAGTGAGACCACTACATCTTCACCAAAATTTGCAATTTCTTCATGAGGGGATGATGACACTCCTGAAACAATGACCAAAGATAGAGGTTGTGAAGCAATAGGGGTAGGAATAGGCATGCGTTTTTGAGGTATGGATATGAACTTATTACAGTAGTGGAGACTCAAGGAAAAGAAATGGGGATTATGGATGAAGTGATAGGATTTGAAGATGCAGAAGAAACTTGCATTTCAACAAGATTGAGGGAAATCTCCATAGGGGTAGTAAGTTGATCAGATGGAGGAGTTAGAGGAACAACAAGGTTTTATGATGGTGGAGATGGTACAATTGTAGGGATGGTCAGAAGTGGAGAGGATGTTATAGCAAGAGAGGTGGTGATTTTGGGAAAGTGGATGTCTGGGAAAGCATCCTCTATCAATGTATTTTAAATTTTCTCAGGGGGGACCAGAGTGACTGAGGTGGCCACTATCAAATCAGCAGAAATAGTCACTGGAACAAACAAGTTGGTGAAAGGAAACTCATCTTCCAAATCACTGTCATCAATATGTAGCAACGCAGCCCCTGCCAACCACTTATGTTTTCTGCTTCTTGGCTGGAGGTGTTGAAGCAGTAGTTTTGGTTTCAATTGCAGAACTCATCAAAGCTAAGCTCTTTCTCATGTCTTCAACAGATTTGATTAAGGCATTAAGATTCGCCAGGGGTTGGGGTTGTTGAGAATCCTCGATTGGAGCTTTTCCTTTATATTCTGATTGATAGGTCAATATCAAAGGAGTTTTAACCTGCATTTTCTAGGCTTATTTTTCTATCAATTCCTTTTGAGCCTTGTCTTCATCTGAAATCTTGAGATTTTTGTCTTGTAACACTTTCACCTTGAGTTATTGTCGGTACTGGTGAATGAAACCTTTTTCCTCCTTAGAGGTGACTCTGTTTAATACATCTTGAAAATAATTGACACCTTCATAAATGGAACCATTAGGCTCAGTTTGATGCGCATAACTACTCTTTATGTGCTCTTTTGTAAAGTGATTGACCAAGAAAGACTTAGGATCATGCATCATTTTGTGGGCCTCCCCAAGCTTCAGGTTTGTAATCCTTTTCCCAAGCAAAGTGGCATGTGTGGAATTCTGAATAACCAAAATTCCAAGGGTAAGAGGAAATTTAGGCCAACCTTTCCCCTTTGCTCCAATGAACCGAGGGAACGCACCATCTATAACAGTTTGAAATGATATATATTCACTAACCATCCTATCAGGCACAATTGTGGGCAAAAGATGAATTATTTTGCTGCCCCAAATTCTGATGTAAGAGAAATATTCCAAAGATACCAATATCCCATAGTGGAAATCAATGCCTTGGCATGTGAAGAAAAAGTAGGGGCATCCTCTTTAAAAATATTATAATAAATAGAACCCAGAAAATTATCACAGATATCATAGATGAGGGGTACAAAGTTGTCTTCACACAATGTTGAACAATAGATATGGACATGAGGTCCTTCTCTGGTCCAATTCCATCCCATGTCAGGAAAAGGGAAGGCTGAACAAAACACATCCATGACATAGCCAGATAGATAGAATGTTGGTTTCTTGGAGGCAGGTGTTTTCTTGTACTTCTCAATAGCTTCCTTCAAAACCACTGATAATATATGTTCCCAATTGAAGGATTCACCAGTGGTGAGAATATCATGTGCCACAGGTGCCCATTCTGCTTTGAAGACTGCACAGTTGGGTATCCCATACAACCTTCATAACATGGATGTCAATAAAGAAAAGGGTTCTCTAAACTAGGAAATAGGGTACTTCCTATCAGTTTTAGGAGCATAAATGGCAGGGTTTTCCATCCAAGATTTAATCATTTCATTAAAATTAAAGTGGGTTGCAGAAGACTCTAGGAATTGGTTTGATAGAAGTTGTTGAGGACTTCTAAGTGCATAAACCTTGGCAAAAACTCCAGGTCAAAAGGAAGACAACAAATTTTGGTTTATATCGTTGAAGGAACGGTCCTGGGGGTTGGCATTTTCTATAATCCACTTAACCGCATCAGTGTAAGGAATTAGAGACGACCTGGCTGCACTAGCATGAATTTGGGATTTACTAATGTTGACATAAGCCATTCGGTCATGTTGGATTTTAGAGAAATCATCATTGTCAAAAATGAAATAAATATGTGACCAGTCTAGGGAGTAGGTTTCATAAACCCTCTCGTCGGTGTCAGAGAAGATTATATTGTTGGGGTCTTTGTTTCTCAGTTCATCCATGGCTGTTTTGGATCTAGTATTCTTTAACATGGATGAAAATAGGTTTTTCTGATAAAATGGCAAAAAAGAAATTTAATTAAACCTGAATTTAGTTTCCGATTATTGTGCAAATAATTGGCATGGAATAGGGAAACTTACTTGTAAATCGATGAAGAAACCAAAGCCGGTAGCAGGGTAAAATACGAAGTGTGATTTGTTCGCAGAAGGTAAAATTGCAACGTGAAAATGGTAAAAGAGCAATTTATTTGAAGTATTTAAACCTAAAAATGTGATTGGTAAAATCAAAACAGGACCGTAGATCTAAAGCACATCAACGGTCAAGATTGAAAACAATTTTTTTTTTAAGAAAAGCGGAATCGGAAAGTCGGAAACGCTTTTTCGAAAACTAATGATTTTATCCTCCCGCAATCCGCATTGCGGGTTGTGGGATTGTAGATGCGTGAATTGGACTCTAGAACATTAATCATTTCCGCAATCCGCATCCCGAAAATTGAAAATGCGGAGCGTCATAATTATGGGATAATTTTAGCCTCAGGCATCCAAAGATACGAAAGTGCCCAACTTCTGACTTCTTTCCTATGAAAGCCTCCTTAGGATTTTTTCTCCCCAATTCCTTGTGAGGGCTCATGTTTTTTATGTAGACTCCAGTGTTGCATGCTTTTACCCAAAGAAACAAGGGCATGTCCTCATCAAGTAACATGCCTTTTGTATCCCCATTTATGGCCATGTTCTTCATTTCCACAACTCCATTCTATTGTGGGTTGTAAGGAGCGGTCATCTCCCTCTTGATCCTTGCACGTGCACAAAAGCTCTTGAAATCATTGGAGGTATACTCACCCCCATTATCATATCTCAATATCTTTATCTTCCTTCCTGTTTGATTCTCCACAAGAGCCTTAAACTCTTGAAATCGAATAAAGACTTCATCTTTGGTCATCTTGAAGTAGATCCAAGTCTTCCTGGAGAAATCATCAATAAATGTAACATAATACATGTATCCACACAATAATTACATCAGACCACACACATCTAAGTGTATCAAGTCTAAGATCCCATTAGACCTATTGTCACAGGATGGAACTGAAGTCTTCACATAATTTTCGAGAGCACACCCTTTGCACATGCCATGGTTCTCTACACTGAACTCTAGCAGACCTGTCACAATCTCCTTTAGCACATTCAAGGCCCCTTGGTGTGAGTGAGCCAGAACTACCATGCCATAACTCACACAGATCACTGCTACTATGTATCAATGCCCGATGTAGCTAAAACATAAGCCTGTAAAGATTCCCTGACCCGACCCCAATCACTCTAGCTATATTTTAACTAGATCCCCTTGGATGAAAGAGTACCTTTCCATCTCAGAAATCAACCTCATACCCTCGATCGTTGATAGTTGATATGGAAATTAGGTTCGTCACCAACCTTGGAAGATATAACACATCCTTCACCTTCATTGGCTACTAAGACTCCCTTTGTAATGAAACTATCCCTCGGCCAACTGCTTTGACTGTGGAGTCATCACCAAGCTTGATGTCAAGATCTACATCTCCCTCTAATAGATATGTAAAGTTTTCTCGTACTCCCGTCATATGGATGAAAGCACCACTATCAATGTGCCATACTCCTTTTGATACTAATATCGAAGTAGGAAAGCCACTAAATAGAAATCTTCCTCAAACTTGGTGGAAAACTCATACACCTTAGTGGAAGCTACAACCTGTGACTGCTACCCTTTCTTCTTCTTGTTTGGACATTGTCCAACATAGTGCCCCATCTTGTGGCATGCAATATACTTGAATTTTCTCATCTCCTTATTCTTATCACCTTTTGAGGTAACCCCAACACCGGATCTCTTCTTGGCCTTTCCTTTTGTAGTGTCCCTTTTTTATAAATTTGGAAAAATTGGAAAAATTGCAATTTTTGGCCAATTCAACCCTTAGACTAGTTATGACTCCAACGCTCCTAAATGGCTCCAAATACTTCCAAATTGGGTATGAAGGTATTTTAAAGCTATTAAGACATAAAAATGAGGCTTATGTATGTTTGGACACTCTCAAAATACTTCTGCAAAATTCATTTAACTTCAGGAGAAATTGGGGAATTTTACTAGCAAATTCGAGGTTCAAACCCCCAAGGGTAGAGGTCACTAATGGCTTCCCAAATGCAGTACGACCCTCCCAAATTTAATAACAGAGACATGTATTAGTTAAAGGACTTCAATGGAACCCAAATGCATCATTAATCAGTTTCTAAAGGTTGCTTCAACTCCCATAAATCATAGGTTTGTGGACATGTCTTCACATAAGGGGAAATGATAGGAAACTTCACCACTTGCTATGAAATTCGAGATTTCTGATCCAAAATATTATGTAATGTATATGAAAATTATTTAGGATATTAATGACTCTCAATACATTAGAAAAATCATAGATATGAACTGATACAAATCGAAACAAAGCAACTTCAAGCTCTCACAACAAGATATAGGGAAATGGCACCATTTATGCATTGTTTGGTATTTTTACATAGTTTCACTTGGTATTTCGACCTAAGAATATCATGAGCATAAAATACATAGTACATATATCATATTACAAATAAATGGTGTATCTTGGACTCTCACAAATATATAAACATCTCACCATGTGCGCCCTTCCTCCAAGAGCCAAAATATGAAGAGAAATGTGAGAGAGAGATGGGAACAAGTTGAAGAAGAAACTATCATGAGATTCCCTGTAGATTCAACCTACAACAAATGTTTCCATTGTATCTCCAAATGAAAGGTCTGAATGGCCTCTCGAATTTTCAATTAGGATGGGAATCTTTCACCCTCGAAATTGGTACTAAGGCAAGTAGGGTAAACACTCCACTAGCATGGACAAGCTATGCTCTCCAATTTGAAAAATGAGAAATGATCAAAAGCCACTCTCCTTCTTGGTTCTTGTCTTTTATTACCTTCCCAAGCCTTCCATGGTTCGAATTCCCTCCATGATCTTCATTCCAACTCAAATTGGGAAGAGATTCCAATGTGTGCCACTTGTCCATCAATTCCTAGCATCCTCCTTCGCTCAATTCGAATGGTGACTCTTTGGCTACCCTAACTCCCTTGGGAACCCTCTTGGAGGATATTTTTAGCCCTAACATGTCATATATGTTAGATTTCAGCAATCATGTCTGATTTTTGTCATAAGTGTCATAGCATCTTTTTCTAGAATATGTAATGATGACTTATGTGATATATTGGTAAGATATCATTTAAAGGCATAAAATAACTCTAATGTTATAAAATAGAGTTATCCCACGTGCATCATTGTAATTATATCCTTTGTAACCATTCTCTATATAAAGAGGAGGAAATTCATTTATCCCACATGTATTATGGGATGTATTGTAATCCAAACCTCTTGGTATATAAGAGAGGTGAAGGAGACCCTTTTGGATATGTGTTGATTGTAATTCATCACACATCACATGTTGTGTATTTCATTTGTACACACATTGTATGATGGAGCTTGATGTGATGCATATGTGAGGATGCCATGTAATCTTTGAGATACTTTTCATTAATGGAAGATGCAACCCTTCTCGTGGACGTAGCCCAATTGGGTGAACCACGTATATCTGGTGTTCTCTTTTTCTTTGTCTCTTTATGTTCATGTTGATATGTTATTGTTGCTTAGATAGGTAAGCTAGTTTAGCTAGATCTTAATATCTGACATGGTATCAAAGCTAGTTGCTATGATACAACACCTTCTATAGCTTTCAACAATATTTTATCATTTGGGCATTGTTTATTTTTGTAGATTTGCTTTCTATCTGGTAGCCATTAGGCTTCTCTTCAAATCTAGGCATGTTTCTGCAGTTTTTAATTTCTAACCCTAACCTTGTTGTGCAGATTTTTGCACAAATTTCTCAAGGGTTTCTTGATGTTATTTTTGTAGATCTATATGTTTTTTGGGTTATCCTCAAGGAGATCTCTCTTTCGGTTGTCAAATCGGCAGTTTTCGTCCAAGTTTGGTAGACTTTGTGCAGGTTTCCGTGTTCGGCAGATTCGACACTGTTTTCGGCCTAAAAAATGATATTCGCAACTTTTGCTTCGCAAATAGCGTGGGTAACCGCGACTTTCCCTACTGCGAACTCGTGAGTATACTGCAGACCCATGAATTTCAATGTACATACCCGTGTGTGCCATGGCATACTCGCGACTGTTTTACTACGAACTCGCATTTACTTCAGTATAACCACGACTTCACTGTACAGGGACCTGCGATTGCTTCAGCATAACCATTGTTGGGTCCTGGAATTGTCCCTTTTTTACCACACCTATTACCTCTTTTTGCTCTGTTTTTCCTTATTCCTGTAAACCAGATATATGTCTTTCCTCAAGATTGAGCATGAATCCTGATAGGTATGATCTATTATTGCTTACTTTATTAATGCCTAAGATTGTTATGGTTATGAATTATTTCCTTTGATTTATGCTGACTTGTGTTGATTTTATTAAGACAAGCTCAAAGTATTGAGAGACACAGGTGTAGCAGGTCGCTAAGCATATGGAAGGAAGGCACGATTGGTGCCAGCTGTTACTCCATGATTTTGATTCCATACATTAACAGAAGCAGCGCGATCATCTCTCCACGTGGTAGTTGTAACAAGACTTTGTTGCAACAGAGCATCGTTGCAACAGACAGAGCACCTCCCGTCCAGCTAGTCCGTTGATCCATTGACATCTAGAGTAACGACGCCCTTCACATCCAATGGCTACATTCAAGTCTATTCATAGCTGTAACAGTTCTGTTGCGACTCAGCAGCCTGAAGATCAAAGATCTTCATGGCTGCACAAATTTAGTGGATCGGGATTGTATTTTGCATGTATAAATACGGGAAGGCTTTCAGAGCATGGGGTTGGTTGATTATGCATTGTACAAGCTGTAACAGAGTACTGTGAATTACCATTTTTAATATAAGGAACGGAGTTCTTCATATCCTTTTGTTTTAATTTGTAGTAGTTCACGGCATCTCTGTTAGAAGGCCAGGGCCCGCCTTCTCACAGACATTGCCGAGTTAAGTAGATAGATTAGTTTATTTTCCATTGTGTGGTGTGGATTTACAGTAGATGCGTTTTATTGAGAAGTTGCAACAGTGGTAGTTGATAATTGCATTTTCATCTGGTAGTTAATGATTGCATCCTAAATAGTTGTAACTGCGTGGTGTGACAGTCAACTGTGTAGGTTAGTTCCTTTTATGCAAGTGTGCTAGTTAGCTGTTACAGTCAAGCTCGGCTCAGATTCTTTTCAGTCATTTATCTTTCTTTGGATTTCCAACTTAGTCAAATTATGGTTCAAGTTTAATTCTAGTTCTTTGTTGTTGTTTATCTTTCTTAGAGATCATTAGATTAGACATGTTATGATTGAGTTACAGTAGTTGATAATTGAATTAGACAGGTTGTGATTAGATACTGTAGTTTGATATCTTTAGGATTTAACTTCTTGCAAAAGTAAGTCTAGTTTATTTATTCCTGGATCAATAACTACTGGATTGGTATTTGTAGGAAGCTAAATGTACTTTGATTTCTTAGATGGATAAATTAGATTAGTTTTATCCATGAGATGAGTTTGACTGAGCAGATAGGTAGGATAGTTTATCTTCATTTATTCAATCAGCTACTTGAATGCTTCTGCATAGATTGTGCTAATTACTTTTGAAATAAAAGACCTACCTGGGTTGACAATTTATATTGAGCATCCTGTGTGTTAGTTGTAATTGATTAGCATATAGGGTGACCAACAACCGCGACCTTACTGTACAGAGCCCCACAAATTTCCGATCATAACCGCATTATTCTCCTTTACAGACTCGTGAACCCACGGATTCTCTGTGCATAACCCGCGAGTACACGCGAGTTTACTTTGGCAGACCCACGGGTGAATTTATTTAGCACATTTTCTAAGGGTTGTAGGTAAAGTTTATGTTTTCTGTTTTGGAAAAGTTTCATCTCTTATCTTGGAATTTCTATCATAAGCTTCTTGATCTCTTTGCATTAGGATTTTTGTTATGATTCATCATATTTATAGAGGTTGTCTTATTCGTGTTTATGTCTCTAACCTTCTTTGTGTGGAAGATGTTTTGACATTTTTAGGAGCATGGATCTCTAGTATGGTAATGGTGACATCAATAAATGAACCTATGCTTAGGACTTAGTTGTTTAATGACTATATTTTTCATATCTATAAGTGATATTATTCTGGTCTCACTCTTCTAATCATGATAATGAAGCTTTTAATTTTGTTATCTTGTGATCATTATTTGCTTTATTTATATGTTATTGCTGACCTTTGTGTAAAAGCAATTTCAGTGTTTTCCTATAAGCAATATCTTTATGATCATTATATGCTCTTGCTAATTAATTTCTTGAGTAAAGTCATTTTCTTGAATCTATGTGATATCATATTTTTTGGCTTGTCATAAGTTCTTTAATTGGGATATAGTTTCTTTCTCATGTATTGCAGAGATTGTATCTAGTTCCTGTGTTACTTGTCTCTAACATTCCTATATGGAAGCATTGACATTTCCAGGGCATTTCATCTCTTGCATATTTACATAGTGTTAACAAGATATGAACCCATGATTAAGACCATTAGTGACTTGTCATTTCATAATTTTTTATAAGTGATATCATGCATTGATCATAATTTGCTATATGTTGATCATATTAAGCATTTTGATTTATTTTCATACATATCATGTCATGTTTATTTCGATCATCTTTTACTCAATATTTATATGGCTTTGGGAAATATTTATCATGAGCACCTTGTTCTTGTTGCAATGGGATTTCTATTCTTATGATTGCAGGGGTTATCTTGTTCCTACTTGTCTCTAACGTTCGTATATGGAAGCATTGATATTTTTCAGGGCATTCATCTCTTGCATATTAACATCATACTAATAAGAAATGCACCTATGCTTAAGATTAGTTGCTTGATGACTCAATTTTCATATATTTAAGTGAAATCTTGGCTCATTATTCTATCTTGGTATCTATTATGCTCACTCATGTTTATGCTCCTTTATCTTTTATCATAACTTATCCTGTCATTTTTTGATAATATTTTGCTCAAATTTATATGGTTTTGCATAGAAGCGACATCATTTATTTATATGTTCTTGAGCAATGTCATTTTATCATATCTTATGTCTTTTGGGCTTATCATGTTTTTTATATGTTTTATTCTTGGAAGTTCCTTTGTGCAGGTTCGTTATCCATGTTGGGGGATAGCTTGCTTCTGTTATTCCTTCCTTGTTTAAGCATATGCTGGTTGCGGATCTTTGGTTCCTCTTAAGAAGGAATGTAATGTTGAATTTTATCATGTTCTATCATATTTCAGTCATGTTGTATGATGGACATCCATCTTCTACTATTAAAGTCATGATTTTCATCTGTATGATATCATTTTCGATGTATAGACCATTGGGGTCTTGTTTCTTTGATGTTTGAGGTATTCTACATATATTTATATTGCACCTTGATTGGAAGAATGTTTGCTATCTACATGCGTGTTTTCCATCTGGGTATTTTGTACATTGTTGTGGTGTTCTTAGCCACATGTTATGTTGTATCAGTCATCAGAAGGTATCTGTACACTGGTGTGGATGTTATATCATAGTTCTTCAACTATCAGTTATGGTTGTGATGATTCTTGTGGTGATATAGGCATCTTGTGGATCTAGTAGCCATGATGGCTTCTCTTTAGATCTGGGCATCTTGTTGGTGGATTGCGTCACATGTTTGTTTCATCGTACAACCTGGTTCGTGTGCAATTTCATAATTCAGCGAGAAGCGGATGTTGTCTTCATTAAATCCATGAGGCGAAGTGTGTTTTATTCACATCTTATGGAGCATTCTGGAAGTTGTCATCATGGGGGGTGTTGGGGTGTTTCCACCTTCCTTCCATTTGTATTCTTTCTCCCAGTCATCATTAAGGGAGAGTGTCAAAATATGTAATGATGGCTTATGTGATATATAGGTAAAATATCATTTAAAGGCATAAAATAACTCTAATGTTATAAAATAGAGTTATCTCACATGCATCATTGTAATCATATCCTTTGTAGCCATTCTCTATATAAAGAGGAGGAAATTCATTTATCCCACATGCATTATGGGATGTATTGTAATCCAAACCTCTTGGTATATAAGAGAGGTGAAGGAGACCCTTTTGGATACGTGTTGATTGTAATTCATCACACATCACATGTTGTGTATTTCATTTGTACACACATTGTATCATGGAGCTTTATGTGATGCATATGTGAGGATGCAATGTAATCTTTGAAATATTTTTCATTAATGGAAGATGCAACCCTTCCCGTGGATGTAGCCCAATTGGGTGAACCACATATATCTGGTGTTCTCTTTTTCTTGTTCTCTTTATGTTCATGTTGATATGTTATTGTTTCTTAGATAGGTAAGCTAGTTTAGCTAGATCTTAATCTTTGACATCTTCATCATCGTTGTTATAGAATCTAGGGAATCTAGCCCAAGTGTCCCAATAGCTCCAAGATGCCTCTTCCTCTTCCATGGGAGTTACTCTTCCTCTCAATTTCGACCCTCAATGAGTCATGCCAATTATTATGCTCTTCCAACTCCCCCAGTAACGTTGTACTCCACCTTGGATTCGAATGGGTGAGAGTGGGATGCCATGTGGCATGGGGAATCTTGCTTGAGTGGGCCCCACACATCCAATGTGCCCTCATGACCAAGTGCCACCTTATTTTCCAATCTTAAATATTTATTTATTCCCCATTTAATATATTTTTTCGAGCTAATGTCCATTTGGGGTTTTTGTAGTTCCCTTATTCCAAATCTAATGTTTCCACCCCAACCTAGGAAACTAGTAGATTGGTGTAATTTTCTCTTCTTGAGATTTATTTGAATGGGGACATTACAGTCCTCCCCACCCAATATTTCTTTCCCTCAAGAAATTTAAAATTGGGATGCTGCAAAATTTGTTCTTCCTCCCATGTGTCATCCTCACTTAGCAAATCTTTCCATTGTACCAAATACTCCCTTATGGTTCTGCTTCTCAATTTCCTTTCTCTTTCCTTCAATTTTTTTTTTGAATAAGTATGAGTTGTCCTTCATCATATAATGGAGGGAAAGTTTCTAAAATAGATATTTGCTTACCAATAGCCTTATTAAGGCATGAAACATGAAATACATTGTGGATTTTGCTTCCTTCCGGAAGTTCCAACTCATAAGCCACCTCACCAACTTTTCGAACTACCTTATATGGACCATAATATCTTGGTTTGATATTTTCTGATCCTTTCACTTTTAAGGATGTTTGTTTATATGGTTGTAGCCTCAAATAGACCAAATCATTCACTTGAAAATTCTTTCATCCCTATGTTGATCCACATATTGTTTTTGTTGATTTTGGGCAACTTGAAAATTGTCTTTTAGAAGTTTCAAAATCTCTTGACTTTCCTCAATACAATCCTTAGCTTTTGGAGCTCTACTATCACAAAAAATATGCTCAACAAAGGATAGTGCTTCATAACCATAAAGTGATTTGAAAGGAGACATTCTAATGGACATGTGAAAGGTAGTGTTGTAGCAAAACTCACCCAAATGTAACCATTTTACCCATGCTTTCTGCTGCTCACCAACATGGTTCCTAAAGTACCCCTCCAACCATTGGTTCACTCTTTCTGTTTGGCCATCAGTTTGAGGATGATATCTTGTGCTTGGATTCAATTGAGTTCCCACCATCTTGAAGAGTTCTTGCCAAAAGCACTCATAAATCTGCTATCCCTATCATTCACAATGTTCTTAAGAAGTCCATGCAATCTGAAAATTTCTCTAAAGAGTAGATCAACCACTTGTGCAGTAGTATAAGATGATTTAATAGCAAATAAATGAGCAAATTTGGTGATTCTATCCATCACAACATAAATACAATCCTTACCCAAAGCCTTGGGAAAACTTGTGATAAAATCCATTGAGATGCTTTCCCATTTTTGTTCTGGAATGGGTCATGGTTGTAATAGAATAGCAGGATGTGTATGTTCATATTTGTTTTGTTGAAATACCTTGCATTCATTCACATATTTTAGAACATATTCTTTCAACCCTTTCCAAAAGAACCTTTCCCTTAATTGCCTATATGTTTTGAAAAAACTAGGATGGCCCGCTAAAGGAGAATCATGAGCTTCCTTCAAAATCTTGTGCTTGAGATCCGAATCATGAAACAAGTATATTATGTCCTTATAGTATATTAGACCATTTAAAATCTTGTACCTATCATCGTCTTTGACCCCATCTAACACATCACAAGCAAAACTATCTTTGGCATATTCAAGTATTAACATATTTTTCCTATCTTTCAAAATGTCCATAAGGGAAAATGATGGTCTTCTAGATAATTCATATGCTACAATATTATTCTTCCCCTTTACATATTCAATGTCAAAATCGCCAGCTTTTACTTTTCTTACTCACTTTTGTTTCCTTTCATTGAGGTCCTTTTGTGTGAGAAAATGCTTCAAACTATTATGATCAGTGTTGACCACAAACTTGTTTCCCACCAAGTATTGTCTAAACTTGGCCAAGGAATGCATGATGGATAACATTTCTTTGTCATAGATGGAGTAGAGCTTCTCATGTGGCTACAATTTTCTGCTCTCAAAAGCTATGGGGTGTTTATTTTGCTTTAGGACCGCCCCTATTCCTTCTCCTTATTCATCACATTCCAAAACAAATGGTTTAGAAAAATTAGGTAATGCAAGTACTAGAAAAATACTCATTACCTCTTTCATTCTTTGGAAATCCTTTTCAGCCTCTTCATCCCATTTGAAGCATCCTTCTTGGTCAAATTAGTAAGTGGATCAGTCAATTTGGAGAACCCCTTCACAAACTTTCTATAGTAAGTGCATATTCCAATGAAGCCTCTCAATTCTATAATGTTTTTGGGTGATGGCCATTCAAGAATATATCTTATTTTTTCCAAGTGCACCTTCACTCCATCTTTCCCAATGATGTTCCCAATGTATAAAACTTCTTTCAACCCAAATTCACACTTGGACAACTTAGCAAACAAAGATTGTTCATGCAAAATTTTCAAGACAACTTCTAGATGGTGCAAGTGTTCCTCCCATGTTTTACTGTAAATCAAAATGTCATCAAAGAAAACCAAAAAAAACTTACGAATATGCTTGAAAAATATTTGTTTCATGCATGATTGAAATGTGGCTGGAGCATTGGTCAAACCAAAAGGCATGACAAGAAACTCAAAATGGCCATAGGGACATCTGAAAGTTGTTTTCTGCACATCTTCCTCCTTCATTCGAATTTGATGGTAACCAGATCTAAGATAAATTTTGGAGAATAATTTTGCTCCATGTAGATCATCCATGAGATCATCTATTCTAGGGATGGTATATCTATTCTTAATTGTCTTCTTGTTTAGAGCTCTAAAATCAATGCACATTCTCAAGGTCCCATCTTTTTTCTTCACCAAAACAACTGAAGAATCATAGGGACTAGAGCTTGGTCTAATGAGTCCCAATTCCAAGAGTTATTGAATAGCCTTCTCAATCTCATCTCTGAATTTTTTGGGATGTCTATATGGTGTTATTTGTATGGGTGAATTTCCCACCTCCAAAACAATGTTGTGCTCAACTCCTCTATCAGGTGGCCTTCCAGGAGGAAGGTCTCCAAAAACCTTTTCATATTTGTGTAATAGCTGCCTTATCTACCTTGAATGTTCTGAAATATTTATTTTTGGATTGGGGGAAGTGATGAAACATTCGACATCCCATTCAATATCCCCATGCCTCAATATGGACCTCATACTGTGGGAGGACACTACTTGATTCAGATAGGTATGCATTCCTCTCACTACCCTTTGTTTTCCTTCTGAATCTTTGAATCTCATTTCAGGTATTTGATAGTTCATTGTATGTTCCCCTATAGAGTACATCCATTTCACTCCCAATACCACATTAGTATCAACAACATCAACCACATAAAAGCTATCAAAAAATGTGTAATTACCTATGGTGAGTTGTAGCTTTGGAATCCATGTTTTGCACTCCATAGTATTGTGACCTGGAATGATGATTGTGAAGCCATCGAATGGTTCAGTAGGTAGCTTTCTCCTCTCCGCCATGGTTGCATAAATGAAGTTATGTGTGTCTCCTCCATCTACCAATACTGAAACCCTTTGTCCTTGTACCACTCCCTTGCATCGAATGGTGTGAAAACGAGGCACTCCTGAAAGCACTGACATTCTCCCTTTGTCAGGTAGGGGAGGATCTTCTTCTGTTGTATCATATCCCTCTTCTTGGGATGAAATATGTTCTTCCTCCTCCATGTCCCCTTCACCTTCATCTTCATCAGAAAATACTTCAATGCATTGTGCTTTCCCATTGGCACATCTATGCCCTGGTACCCATGGTTGGAAGCATGTGTAACATAGTCTCTTTCTTCTGAGTTATTCTTTGCTTGGTCCCTCTTTCTTGTCCTTTCCAAATGCATATTTTTTCCATGGATTCTTATCCAATCTTAACTTGGAAGGAAAGTTTGGCTTGGGGGGATACCTTGTCTTTGGTAGCACACTCTACAAATCTCATGCCAAGTTCATGGCATCTTTCAATGAAGTAGGTTTGTGGGCCTTAACTAAACCCTTCAAAGGTTCAACCAAACCTTCAGTAAAGAGCAATACTAATATGACCATAGATATATCAACCACCTTAACTGATAATTTTTGAAATTCTAACATGTACTCATCTGGTGTTCCACTTTACTTCAATTGTGCTAGTTCTGTGAAAGGCATTTCAGGGTCTTTTTGCTCAAATGTTTCCAATACCCTACTAATAAATTCTTCATATGTTGTAACCTAATCATGTTGCAAGGTTTTAATCCCATGGAACCACCAATCATTGGATGCTCCTTCAAGATGCAAAATAGCCATTTTTAGAGCATCCTCTTCCACCATTGGATTCAATTGAAAATATACATCTAACTTTTGTATCCAAGTATTTGCAAAACTTTGAGGTGAGCCATCAAAGGTAGGAAGGGGAATTTTACCTATGGCATAATTCAATTCTTTATTTTGAAATGGATTCCTATTACCTCCTCTCATTTTGAGCTTGTTTCATATAGTAAAGAATTGATCAAATGGTAATGTCCTTCTACAATCTTCACTCAACTCTTGCCATTCTACTAGAACTTCCTTCATGCCAAATTGAGTGTTAGGATATTCTTTGGGATCAATAAAATTAAGTGTGGTAGCTCTTGTTGAGCTCTGAAATTCATGAGGTCGATTATGAGGTCCCGTCCTTGAGAAAATACTTTCACCCATTGCCTTCTTTTCCTCGAAAGGAGAACTACTGCTGCCTCCTAATGCCACGTTGCTTCCAATTTGACTAGCCAACAATTCGAATCCTTTCATTACCTGCTTTGTCATGTATTCAAAGAATGGTTTCATGAATTTCCTAAACTCCTCATTCTCCTCTGTCTCTAAGGTTCCTTTCTCATCCTTATTAATGGTTACAAAAGAATGCACTTCTTCTCCTTCATCAAAAATACTTTCAGTTTCAGTTTTTAAGGGTGGGGACTGATTTTTATGGCTTCTTGTCCTCATGAATAGTCATCCACATTAGGTGCAAGAACCATGCTCTGATACCACTTGTAGTGTCCATTTTTTATAAATTTGGAAAAATTGCAACTTTTGGCCAATTCGACCCTTAGACTAGTTATGACTCCAACACTCCCAAATGGATCCAAGTGATTCCAAATTGGGTCTGAAGGTATTTGAAAGGTATTAAGACATAAAAATTAGGTTGATGTATGTTTGGAAACTCTAAAAAGACTTTTGCAACATTCATTTAACTTCAGGAAAAAATGGGGAATTTTACCAGCAAATTCGAGGTTCAAACCCCCAAGGGTAGAGGTCACTAATGGCTTCCCAAATGCAGTACGACCCTCCCAAATTTCAGAAAAGAGAAATGGATTAGTTAAAGTACTTAAATGGTCACCCAAATGCATCATTAATCATTTTCTACAGGCTGCTTCAACTCCCATAAATCAGAGGTTTGTGGACATGTATTCACATAGGGGGAAATGATAGGAAACTTCACCACTTGCTATGAAATTCGAGATTTATGTTGCAAAGGATTATGTAATGTATATGAAACTTATTTAGGAAATTAATTAATCTCCATACATCATAAAAATCACATATATGAACTGATACAAATCAAAATAAAGCAACTTCAATCTCTCACAACAAGATATAGGGAAAATGGCACCATTTATGCATTGTTTGGTATTTTTACATAGTTCCAATTGGTATTTCGAATTGAGGATATTATGAGCATCAAATACAGAGTAAATATATCATATTACAAATAAATGGTGTATCTTGGACTCTCACAAAGAGATCAGCATCTCACCATGTGCGCCCTTCCTCCAAGAGCCAAAATATGAAGAGAAATGTGAGAGAGAGATGGGAACAAGTTGAAGAAGAAAATATCATGAGATTCCATGTAGATTCAACGTGCAACAAATGAATCCATTGTAGCTCCAAATTAAAGGTCTGAATGGCCTCTCCAATTTTCAATTAGGATGGGAATCTTTCACCCTCGAAATTGGTACTAAGGCAAATAGAGTAAACACTCCACTAGCATGGACAAGCTATGCTCTCCAATTTGCAAAATGAGAAATGATCAAAAGCCACTCTCCTTCTTGGTTCTTGTCTTTTATTACCTTCCCAAGCCTTCCATGGTTCGAATTTCCTCCATGAGCTTCATGCCAACTCAAATTGGGAAGAGATTCCAATGTGTGCCACTTGTCCATCAATTCCTAGCTTCCTCCTTCACTCAATTCGAATGGATGACTCTTTGGCTGCCCTAACTCCCTTGTGTTCCCTCTTGGAGGCTATTTTTATCCCTAACATGTCATATATTTCAGATGTCAGCAATCAGATCTGATTTTTGTCATAAGTGTCATAGCATCTTCATCATTTTTGTCATAGAAGCTAGGGAATCTAGCCCAAGTGTCCCAATAGCTCCAAGATGCCTCTTCCTCTTCCATGGGAGTTATTCTTCCTCTCAATTTCGACCCTCAATGAGTCATGCCAAGTATTATGCCCTTCCAACTCCCCCAAGAACTTTGTACTCCACCTTGGATTCGAATGGGCGAGAGTGGGATGCCATGTGGCATGGGGAATCTTGCTTGAGTGGGCCCCACACCTCCAATGTGCCCTCATGACCAAGTGCCCCCTTATTTTCCTATCTTAAATATTTATTTATTCCATATTTAATATATTTTGTCAAGCTAATGTCCATTTGGGGGTTTTATAGTTCTCTTATTCCAAATCTAATGTTTCCACCCCAACCTAGGAAACTAGTAGATTGGTGGAATTTTCTCTTCTTGAGATTTATTTGAATGGGGACATTACACCTTTACCCTTTCCTGCAAGAGAAACATTATCCTCATCACTACTTGGTCCTTTTCTTACTTGGTTGGATCCCATTCTCAACTCTTCCTATGTGAAATCATCTCACAATCTTTCCTAGTTGGGTAGATTTTATTTGGCCACGATCCCACAAAGAAAAGTATCCCATGGTTTAAAAATTCCTTTCAAGGTTGATCTAACCAATTCTTGATCTTGAACCTTCTCTCCAACAAAAGACAAATCATCATGAATCTAAGTGATTTTGGTGAGGTAGGATGGAACGTATCAGTATTGGACATATTTATACTATGAAGCTTATCTCTTAGCACCATCTTTCTATTTTGCTTTTTAATTCGATCAAGCTTTGTCAAGGATTCCCACATCTTGTAGGCATTCACCTTCCCAATCACATGAGGAATTATGTGATCCTTCATAGCATCCAAGATTATCCTTTTGGCCTTCAATTTTTTGTTGTTGTAAGCATCCAAATGTGATGCATCGGTAGGAATAGTTTGGGTGTCTTTAACAATATACCAGAGCTCATTTTCCTCTAGAAACAATGCAATCCTCTCTTTCCAGGGGATGAAATTTGATGCCCCCTCCAACTGGTCCTCAGACATCAAACAAGTTTCCATCTTTCCTGTTCAACTAATAACTCAATACCAAACCCTCTTGGTGAGATAAACCCTCCTGCAAATCTCTTGCAAATCTGTGTTTCAAACCCTTGGTTTTCTTTCTCAAAGATTGAGCTCTAATACCATGTTAGTTTTGCTTGAAACCCATAATCACATTTCCAAACCCAATAAAATATTTAAACTCAGATTTGCATGCACATAAATTAACTTTTCCATATATGAAATTTTATATAAGGAAATACTTTGAGTTTCCTAACTTTAAATGCATAACAGAAGAAAGAAAATGATCACACCATTTGACACAGTAAATACCTTGGAAACCCCAATGGGGAAAAACAACAAAATAGAGTTTTCTTTACTTTTTCTTTCCCATGGAGAAACATAAATATTATAGCATTTACAACATTTATTAAACGTGTACAATGCCTAGGAAATCATTCCAACTTGATCCTTGTTGTTGTACTACATGTACAACCTCTAATGAATGCACCCAACAGCTGCAAAAATTCTCAACAATCTTATTCTACAAATATGTTCTTCAAACCAGCAGTATGACTTGTTATACGTCCTATGGAAAGGCTGTTGTACAACCCTATAAATTGCTCCTCGAACCATGTGCAAACTTCAAGAAGATCGACCTTCCTTTATTTGTTGAGAATCTATCTCTTCTCTTCTCTTTAGCTTCTCAAGATATTTCTCTCTTTCTCTCTGCCATTGTCTCTCACAATGACCAATGTGTGTCTAATCTCCTCTTAGATCTCCTTTCATAATCTTTTAATGACCAATAACCCTAAACCTAGATCTCCAAAATTATAAAGGGCTAATATTAAATCTTGATCATTTGAGATCTACAGATGCGACTTAATCTCATTTGAGACAATTTAAGTTACTTTAATCATTAAATATAAAAGTCACTTTAATTTTATAATTAATAAAGCCAATTTAACTGTATAAATAATAAAGTTAATGTCTAGAGAAGACCCCCAAGGACAACTTCATGTAGGTAGACATTTAGCCTACAAAAGTACCTGTCTGAGCTACATAATTCAACACATGTAAACTACAAATTAGTTTCAAATTGCACAATAAACCCTAGTGTAAAAAGGAACACAACCCTATGAGTTGAATTGCACATGTAAGCATATATAAGTTCATATTAACACAGAACACCGATTTTTATATTTTATTTATTTATTTTTGTGGAGTGGGAGAGATTCAAGAGAGATTAACAATTCATTAATAAATCAAAGAAGTGACAACATATAAATATACCTACCGATGTTGAAGATGACTTCCTCACCGAAGCTTGGGTTCATTCACATCCTAATATTCTTCAACTACAATCTCTTAAAAAGGGATTCGATAATAGGCTAAAGGGAGCCATGATAGAGGGCTCTAAAAAACCTTAGGAAGCCAAAAAATACAAAAATACTACTTGCAAAGATGTGAAGGATATCTTATAGATTAAACACTCATAATCAAGAACTTTCTATTAGCTTCTTTGAACATGTCTTAAGCTATCCCAAGCTTTCCCAATCTAATATTCTCCAACCTCAAACCCTTAATTTATATACTAGGAATGATGGTTAAGGCTTGTTAGGTTTTGACATAAGATGTACATGTGTCTCCATCCTATTTATTTCACTATGGTCTCATACTTTCCATACACTTTATATAATTTTTGGTGCATTATGTACCTGGGGACTACATGTTTCTATTGGGTAGAACATGGGTGCTTGTGGGTTGCTTCAAAGAAAGGAACATGCACATTTCAAAACATGGAAAACTTGCACATAAATTAGCAAAGGAGGTTCAAAAGCAAATATCTAACTACAAGGAAAGTATGGAATATGATTTATTTGGATCAAAGTGCAATCCAACACAAGGGTGACCAAATTGGTGGTATAACAAGGTAATTGTGCAAATATCCCAAGTACTTGATAAGTACTTCAGAAATCTTAGAATATATCCCTAGATGGATTTATTTCTTTCTAAACCCAATGGTAAATTATTGCATTGTTTGTCCTTGTATTTGTATGAGGTAAAGCCAACTGATCTTTTGTTCCTCCTCATAACAAATATGATAGAACTATGACTTAATCATGGCATTAGACACTTCTTGATCCGTCATTGGTGGTTCAATGTGTAGTCTTCTAGCAATGGTATCAACTCCCCACCACATCAAAGCATGACCTTTAAATTTAAATGAACAAAACAATTTTTTTGTGCTCCACTAACCTCATTCACACTAAACCAAACTTCTAATTGTTGCAATCATTAATTCAACTCAAGGAATCTATCTGACCTAAATATGGTTGATATCAATCTTTGCCTCTACTTTGAATGGTGCTCGAGTCTTGTTACATTCCCTTATCCCCTTCTCTTGTTTCTTTATCGTAGGTACTTTGTCACCTCTATCTTCTTGGTATAAACTATAACTTGACTCTTGAATCTTTTTTTTCTTCGCTTTCTTCTCTTGTACCAAAGTGGTAGTCAAGTTAGTGACATCATGCTTCATATTAGTGATTCCCTAAGCCATTCAAGGCATGTACAAAACCATTTGAGACATCTAGTTCTCCAAATGGACCATCCTATTCTAGGTCACATCAATTTCTATTTCATAACCAATGGTCTAGTCTTGATTTGGTTTTCCTCCTCATCTACTACCAATTTTAGGGTTATTTTGAACTATTTCTCCACCTTCTTACAACTTCTCATTCTAGTAAGCATTTAGAGGTAACTTCCCTAAGGTTAGGGAGTGCATACTAATACCAACATGATTCATAATCAAAGGACTATGATAAAATGATTCACCAACATAGATCTTAACATGAAATGATATGAACTATAATAGAAAGTTATAATAACCTACTGTACATAAATAATGATCGCAATTTCTTTAACAAGTGTATGAATATATTTAACAATGTAATCATGCATACACCATGTAGATAACACAAGAAATACTCTAAAGAATCCCAATTGGCGAAAACCAAGACTTGAAATGGCTATCTTGCTTTAATTATTATTAGTGGTGATTTCCCAATTACAAGGCTCCATGGATTTCAAACATAGGAAATACAATCTACATTGATAAATGATGAAATCATTGTTGTAAGACTTCTTCCATGATCCAGTCAATCGATCTTATCCAAGTTGATCTCTCAAGTCGTTGTAGATAGTGGAAATCTGGCATCAACTAGACCCATAGTTGATCTTCTATCTCCTCCATCACTATCTGAACCAATCAAACCTCCAATCCAAACTGCTAATGAAAATTCTTCTCCCCTTCATCCTAAGCCTATCCAAAACCCCTTTTTTATACTTGTTTTTTATCCTTGCTACTCCCAGGTATGCGGAAGGTCATCAACCTCCTAAACATTTTCCAAAGAATTAGTTACATTACCTTGGTGTGTTTACCCTTCATTTCAAATTCTACAAAATGTGAGCAATTTTGGTTTTCTCTAACTAGCAAGTGGCACCCTCTGATTGGTCAAAGTATATTCATCTTGACACCATGGGTGGCCACATCATCTTCTAGGTAGGTTATTTCCTTCTTTGTTGCGGGGGCACCTCCTCCTTCTATTATGCAAGGGTATTAATGTGGAAGTAAGCATGTCTAGCAATGGGAAGACATCAAAGGTCCTTACCTTTCCTCTAAATACTTGGACTTAGTCTACTTTATTATGCCTTGTGCATTTTAGCTTGTATTGAGTGTAGAGGTAACAGCTCCTTCCTACTTACCCACTTCTTTGCATAACCAAAGCCTCACACATCCTTGCCTTAATCTATTTCCTTTAAAGGTTTGTTCCCTAGCCCTTATACTCTATTTCTTTTAAAGTCTTTTGCTTGGCCCTTATGCATGCATGGAGCATCAAACTTCCCTCTTTTTGTTAATGCCTCCGTGTAACCTAAAGCTCTGTATAGCTTTTGCCTTAGTCATTTAAAAAAAAATCCATGGAATTTTCCAAAGTATCAAGGCTTCTAACAATAGGTTTTAAGTACACAAATTCAAGAGTCCACTTAGCCATTTCGATTCTTCAATGATCCATTTGGATCAATTTAGTTAAGGTTACCAACATGAGTATATATAGGTTATGATATTTTTGCATTTTTTAAATTTAGATATTAATAATATTTTCTTGTATACGATCTTAGAGAATTTAAAAGAGATATATATAAAGCCATTATAAAATAGGTTCATAAGGAATACCTGTATGGATTTCATGAAGGGAGATGGTTTTTTTAAGCTTCGTCATTATTATCTTATCTCCACATTGAGAACTACTATTTTAGAGGCTAACTTTCTCATTACTTTTGTTATGCTTTTGGTAAGGCAAGGCTTATTCCCACTACTTAAGGATAGGAATTGATTATCACATACCGTGTGGTCAATGTATATGTAAGCAATATAAAAGTGATTTAGATGGGTATTGATGACTACCCACTTATGCCACTGGCTCAAAACAACTTTCTTAGTTTGGCATTTTTTCAGGTTAGAAGACTTTTCTAGATGGATATCGGTGGCCACCCACCTATTCCACGAGCTGAAGACAAATTTTCCAATTTGGCAGTTTTTACAGATTTTCATGTCCAAAACTTCTGAGGTCGTTTTGAGGCCCTAAATGACATTTTTTGGTGACAGCACAATCTAGTCCTATCCAAAGATAGGACTGGATGGGATAAATGTGTACTTCTTGGCTAGATCTTTCCAATGAACTACCGAACACCCTAAATAGAGATCGTATGCAAAAGTTGTGCCCTCGAGAAGTTGACACCTCAACTAACCACCTCGGAACCCATAAACCTTTTTACGAATCATCTCCTAGAGTTAGGATTTTTATGTTAAGGTTTTCACCCTATACTTATAATAAAAAATCCCTTCAACCTCCTTTGGCCTCCACATTTTCTCCTATTCAACTTAAGTCCCGTGATATATACTATTCCTTATCTATAAATCCCCACACCATAAGATTTTAAATTCAATATAAAAACCATAATTATGCCACCTTTTTTCCATTAAAAATGACACATACCACATATCCACTCCAATTATCACATCTTATTTTAATACTCAATTATTCACCTTGATAAAAAGACACTTATAACCCTTCCATTATTCACTTAGATAATAACAACACTTATAAACCTTCCATTATTCACCAAGATAAGAATACACTTATAAACCTTATCAAGTTTTAAGAAACACCCAATTCACATCTCTTTCCTGTCCTCTTATAAGATACATTCTCTGCAATATATTACTAATTTTTTTTTTATCTCAAAATATAAAACAACCATTTTGTATCTCCTCTTTTCATTTTTCTATAACATCTTCTCAAAGCAAATCTTAATATATTTTTTTATCCTCAAAATTATTCTAGATATCTCTTTTTTCGTTTTAGATATCTTATTTCCCACATCTCAACCAACAAATTTACTCTTAAAAATAATAAATTTTATTTCTGAAAAAAATCACTTACTCTACCAATTTTGTGAACAAAACCTTAATATAATAACAAATACTCTATCTAAATACCATGATTCCCTGTTTTCTTATCAATCTTAGCAAAGTTCCACGTGTCTTATCTATCCCAACAAAATTCCAACAAGGTGGGTACCATTCGCCCTCATTTTCCACATCACTTGCTCCACTTGTAAGATATCTTATATATATAAATAGCACTAAAGACAACCACAACACAAACAACATAAAAACCAAAATGAAATCAAAATCTGATTTCAACCATATAACCATTACATCACCATCACCTCATTGACCCAACAACTCTTATGGAGGACACACACAGAGGACAAACATTGGATGAATATAATTATTAGCTCTTCACTAGGATACACACTTGTAGTACACTTTTGAAAGCAAGAAAAGTGGGTTATTGCTACCTAGTCATCTTTCAAACATAGTGCAACTAACAACTAACTTGTAGGACTCCAACCGACCCATAAAATTTGTCAAGACCTAGGATGAAAACACTTTACACGATCTGGACCCAAGATGAGGACACCCTATACCTTATAGGATCTGGACCCAAGATGAAGACCCCATGTAGCTTATAGAATTTGGACTAGAGACAATGCACCCAATGTAATTTATAGAGTGTAGATCCAGTGCCATCTACCATGCATAGTCTTCAGGACACCTAGAAGTAAAGTGATGGTTAAAATCATGAATGAAAGCTTATTTTATTGAAAAGGATACGTGGGTTAAATCATGAATGAAAGCTTTATTTATTTTGAAAAGGATATGTGGATTTGTCAATTGGGTTGTCAGCAATTGAGATTTTAACTTCTATATTTATTTTATATATATATATATAATTTATTAAAAGTTTTAAAAATATTTTTTTCCATATAAAATTTATTAAAAGTTTAAAAAATATATATTTAAATTTTATTATAATTTTTTAAATAAAATTAATTTTTTTGAAGATAAGTAAAATATTTATTTTTTGAAAGGGTATTAGAGTTTTGTTCAAATACTTAAATAAATCCGTCTTCCTTAATAGGTAATGGGAGATTCCAAAATTATTATCAACTGGGCTTTAGGTTTATCTGATCTGCTGATGACCTTTTTGGATCACTGGTGTCAAAATATCAAAAATCTGATGTCTTCTTTCAGTTCTATTACTTTCCAGCATATATACAGAGAGCTAAATTCTGCACCTGACTCTTTATCTAAAAAAGATACTATGTTGGAAGATGGTCTCTTGTTTTATGAGGAACATCTGGAAAAAATAATGATTTCTATTAACTCCATCTATAGATATTGAGGTTGTTACAAATTCATTATAGTCTTATTGGTTGGATTTGATTTTTGTATAATGTGATGGAGATAATGGCCTTGTATCATTCTTGGGTCTTTGACTGAGTCTTGTGGATCAAGATTGTTTTTTGTTGATGTATAAGCATGGGTGATGGCTATTGTATGGACTGTATAGAATGTTCTATCTGTGATTTTATAAGATAGTGAGCATCTTGCATATGTTGTTACAAGAGAACATATTTTGTTATATAGAGCATTTCTCTCTTTGATTCTAATATGAATATCAAGAAGCATATTTTTTCCTTGTTGATTTTTTTTTTGTAATATATTTAATAAAGACAACAATCTTGTATAAGTTTATACACATATTAAGGTTATAGTCTAGAAGTATATATTCCTTATTCTCTTTGGATTTGAATCTATAATTTTATAAGAGGAAATACATGTTTCTAACATTTAAACACAAACATAAAATTAAGGCCTAATGGAGTGGTGCAATGGAACTTGTGGTGGGGTGGGGGGCCATAGGTTCCAGAGTCCATTCCTGTGGGGAGCTTGGGCTACCCTTGATTCTTAGGGGAATAACAGGGTGGTGCTAAAAAAAAACATTTAAACACAATAAAATTTAACTTTAAATATAGAAATATAATATTAATTAAATATATATGAGAAAATAATATAATATATTCAATGTGGTTCACAACCCCGAAGAGGAGTTGCTACATCCATAGGAAGAATTCACAGGGGGCCCACCTGAAGGGGCCTCACCCCGCCGACTCTGATTACGGAGCCTAACCCAGTGGGGACATCAAGTGAGGCCCTTATATATATATATATGCATAGCCACTTGAGGAATTGATCCTGAGACCTTCTGCTTACAACTCGCAACCCTCAACCACTTGAGCTAACCCATCGAGCTATATATATAAGATTTGATATGAGATTTTATAATTGTATAAATATTTTTAAAATATTATTTATGGTGTATTTTTTTTATTATATATATATATTTCCATTTAAAATATTTGAAAGGAAAATTAGTATTTTTAGTTTGAAAAATAATTTTTTTTTTGGATTAATGGAATTATAGATATTATATGTTAACATTGCGCAATTTAGTAGTAAAATGAAAAATTGAGAGTGTTAAAATCCATTTTTGCATTAAAAGCAACAATCTTATCAATCCAAAATTAATATTGTTAGTTTAAAATATGATAACATTTTTTTAATTAATCAAATCACATATATTAGATGTTAATATTGCACAATCCAATTGCAATATGAGTAAGAGTGCTAAATTCATTTTTGTATTAAAAGCAACAATCTCATCAATCCAATACAAGTTTAACAAAAAATGCATAGCATAATTCTAGTTATATAACAAACAAAAAAATATCAAAATTTAAAATGTTTAACCTTTTTCTATATGCATCTACCGGTTAATATATTGTAAATAGAAAAAAAAAGAAAAAAGAAAAAGACTTAATAAGCAAGTATAAATATTCCATAACCCTAGATGGGGTGTCACAGATGCAAATTGGTTGCGTGCATGCCATCCAAGTTGCCCTAGCTCAACCTAGGAACGATACAGAGGGTGTATCACTCCATAATGACACACCATATGACTTTGAACCTCAGTATGTGGGAGGTGAAACTAAATGTGATGGAAGTTAAACTGAGGTTGGGATGCAAGGTGGATGACCCATGCGATGATGGTTTGATAATGACAGGGATTCATTTCAACAAGCAGATTTCAATTGTCATTGAGAAGATTGGATGGACAGGGTAGAGGCACAATCAGAATGCGAGGTGGATGTAGGAGTGGGGGACCTCTCAAAGAAAGAAATCAATTTGGTTGTTGGATGTTCATTTCTTCCTTCATTGGCTGAAGCAAATAGGTAGGGGAATGATTGCAATTCAAAGGGAAGGTTTCCCTTTGACAGGAATCTCCTCCATTGGCGGCGCCCAATAATATTGGAGGCAGGAAGATAAGAGAGTGGGAGTTATTGACGTAGGGAGCACTGATTGGCAGAAGGTTTGTTGCGATGGTTTGAACTTACGGTTTCTGGGTGTTCTGGTGATAATGGCAGGTGGTCGATGGCGGGTAGTCGAGGCATGCCTAGGAATATTTGAGGTAGCTCGTCTTAGTCAAAAGTGTTTCAAGAAGTAGAGGAGGCTTGTGTGGTGTACATGGGGCAAATCTCAGGTGAGGTAAAAGACTAGCTCTCTAAGGCGAAGGTTTGGATAAAGGCAAAGAAGGAAGAAATTGGGGCCGAATAGACAATTAAGGATATGAAACCGTGGGTACAAGATCCTAGAAACACTAGGACCAGGGGGACCAAGTATTATAAAACTCTTACCCTCTACTGGCACACCAAGGCTTTGCTAGATAATCAAGACGAGGGAAATGAGATGTTCCTACAAATAGTTGAAATCTAGGATCAGATGAAACAAATGATGGATAGGCAGAACATCATTATCAAGGCTCTCACAAAACTATAAGTCACTTCTCCAAACCTTGCCTCAACCCCTTGCTCCTAACCACACTATAAATCCCAAGTCCTTTCATAGGCAAGCATAGCCCCATATTGCCATTTCTAATGATGATAAATAACACTGAAAATTAGTCCACTGAAAATTAGTTCACGTTTTTAAGCTTCTAATTGTTGGTTCTTTAGTCATCTTAAAACAATATCATTGATATAAGAATCAATGTAAAATAGCATTAAAATGAAATATGATAATTTTAAATGATGGAACATTTTCAAGAAACCATTTATAGTATCTGCACATTTTCAAGACACCATTGATGACGTATACATGGATTAAAAAACAGATGTTGAAGATGAATGGAATGAGTCCAAATTTAAATGTTAGTCAAGTGAATTGGTAAAGACATTCTTAGTTATTTACGAGACGTTTGAGGTTGAAATTTATTTCATTTAATGTGAAATTGAAATATATGACTTTCAATAAATTAATTAAAATAAAAAATAATAAAACTTTTAAATAATAGAAACAGTGTCCAGAAACCATTTATTATATATACACATTTTCAAGACACCATTGATGGTGACGTATATATAAATAGAAAAATATATGTTAAAGATGAATGGAATGAGTCAAAATTTGATTTTTCTCCTTAACCCTAGTATCAATAATAATTCCAAATCAATATTAAGTAAGCGAATGGGAAGCATCTTAAAAGTTTCCATCTTGATAATGAGTTTTGATTTTTTCCATAAAATCATAAAACCTAACCAACTCCACTTGTGAGTTTAAGTAAGATTTTTCATGATATTAATTAAGAATGAAATATTAATATAAAGATATATTATTATTATTAATCGTAAGTAAGATTTTTCATGATATTAATTAAGAATGAAATATTAATATAAAGATATATTATTATTATTAATCTTAATAACTTATCGAATGAGAACTTTATAACATCAACATCAAAAATGTTAATATCCTAGAGGGTGGACGCTATCACATCAACCTGAAGCTTTACATCTCTAAGCCAATGTTTGAATTGGTAAAACTTTGGATTTAAATAAATGCTTTATTTGAAATAGAATTCAATAACATTTTTTTAAAGTATATAGTTTTAAGCTTTACATCTCTAAGCCAATTCAATGTTTGAATTGGTAAAACTTTTGATTTAAATAAATGCTTTTTGAAATAGAATTCAATAACATTTTTTTAAAGTACATAGTTTTAAGTCACTTGGGTGTAGATTACTCGGTGATAGTGTACATTATTACCTTCAAAGTATTTGTGCAATTATATTAATTTTTTTGGTTAGTTTTTATATTTTTATTAATATTGTAATACTTATTGAAGTATATTATCTTGGATTTGGATTTAAGTTTAGTATGAACAATTAAGTATATGTAGAACAAGTTTTTTGTTAGCTAAATAGATTGGACTTTTATGTTAAATAGTTTCCTGAGAAGATGTACTTGGATTTGTTATCTTTGGTTCTCTTTTTGGATGAATAACAAGTTAATTGTTTTTTTTGGTGAAAAAAAAATACTTTTTACGACATTGTTGGTTCAAACTTCGATTAACCTTGTATGTCATGTATAGGACAACATGGGTATACCTCGAAGTTATAGTAGATGTAGACCAAAATCGATTCCATGTCACACAAATACAAGCCTGATTGCAAATCCTTAACACAAATGAGTATTTACACCGATAGGTGTTTATATCTTAGAATTTGGTGTGGACTAACGCCTATGCTTTTCCTAGATTGCACGAGGATGAGACAAGTGTACTGTCCAAATTGATTTAATGGTAGTCGTTTCAAATTCGAAATAAACATTTATAAAAAAAAAAACATAAAAAATAACGTAACTATGCATGAATAACTCGTAGCTGATGCATGGATAAACAAGTAACTTGTTCGTGGCACTTAACTTACGAATAAACAAGTAATCTCAAGGCATCAGAATCAACCCAGCATATTTTTGTCAGCTGTAGATTCACTTCTAAAGTCTGGGATTTTGTTTCTGCACAGTTGAAAATCACTCGAAGGTGGGATGTTGGTGAATTTAAATACCGTCTCTTGAATTGGTATTGAAACTGTAAACAATTTTTTAGCATTGCTATCTGCATATCATGGGCAATTTGGGATACAAGGAACTGTGCTATTTTTCAGAATACTCCTCCGGTGGAATTGAAATGCTGCATGATTGCATTAAAGATGTTTTCAACATTTAAGATGGATGAACTCAATCTGCCAATTGCCAGAATTAGTCATTTCACTCTCAAGGTGGAGCAACCTGTTCTATTCTTTGACGGGGCTGCACAAAATGGGATTTGTGCTGTTGGAGGTGTTCTTTATCTCAACATTGAACACTTTTACACAGTTCGACTAAATTGTGGTGTTGGCACCAATATGAAAGCCGAGCTTATGGCTCTTTTGTGCGTTTTAAAATTGGCAAACATTTTTGGTTTAGTCAATACCAAGGTGTATGGGGACTCTCTTGTCACAATCAAATGGGCCGTTGGAGATTTCAAGCTTAATGTCACCAATTTGCGACATTGGTGCTTCAGGACACAACAGGAAATTTCTTTGCAGTAGAACATCACCTTTGAGCACATTTCCAGGGAGCAGAATTCCTTAGCGGATAAATTGTCTAAACAAGCTTTGGCAGGCTCTGAAGGGCATCTCATTTGGGAGGAATGGATGGATAATTCCACTCTAGCGAGTGGAGTCACATACTTTTTTGATTAAAGATAGTAGTCCAAGCTTTTCTGCATTCGAAGGTTGCTGTGCCTTGATTTTTGTATATGTGCTGAAGCTTGACATTTTTGAAGATTTGTTTTCTTGAACTGGTTGGATTAGATTGAATATCTCTGGGCTGTATGTATTTTGGTCCCTTTCCTGAGAACTCTATTGATTCTGTTTAGGAATCATATCTATCTTTGTACTATTTGATTCATCTGAATATCAATAATAGTTTTTTTCGCTGGAAAAAAAAAAAGAAAATAACTTGTTAGTATAGAGAATAACAAAGCTTTTCATTTATATAGAAATGAAAGTCAATCTCATTAGAGTCAAAAATATATTTTTCCAACAAACTTAATACCAACGTTTTTTAAGTTTCACTGCTAAGTTTAGAATTAGAAAAAAATATTAATTTATTACGAGAACTCCAAAGTAAGATATCATAAACATTATAATCGTACAAGTAACATCAATGAAGAAAAATAAATTTCCACTAAGTTACCATTGCACCACAACTCAGCTAACATGTTAGGTTACTCACGGATTAAACGCCTTATTTGGAGAGCCTAGAAAGGGGAGCGTTAGGTTAAGTTGTTGAACGACTCTCTACAAATATTCCAATCATATCTACAAAGGGATTTTCAGGAAAATTAAAAAAAGGAGTTATAAAACATTATAAAACTGAAAGAAGAAAACATCTCTGCCATTAAACGCTTTTTCTTTTTTCAAATATTTAAGAACACCTAATATTATAGTCCGAAATTCCGAATTAATAATTCCATTTAAATTTCCAAAAGTCAGTCTTCGAGGCTCGGTCAACAGCCTTAAAAAAGAGCCCTGTTGTCGGCCGCGGGAGATAACATGGGCAGTCCATCGGAATCCAACGGTAAAAAATACTCCGACAAGGACCGCACGATAAGGATCTACAAGTCGTGATTCTCGCGACGGAATCCGTCAGGTTTATGAAGAACATGCGACCCGCACCGTTCATCGGAATCCAGAGGCGGCGACGCGGCACGCCCGTAGTAATGAGTTTTGGCGGCAATCTGACGGACCAGATTCATGACACGTGTTAGAAATAGGGACTGTCGGATTTGGTTTCGACGGCTGCAGTTGAATCAGGGCGGGCCGTTGGAAATTCCCTGGGAGGAAAAAACCGGGGAAGGATCATTCAATTACTCTTGGTGTGTTTTTCTGCTTTTCTGCTCTTGAAAATCGCCAAGTTAAGGCGAAGTTCCGTCACATTTGGGGAAGAATTTAGGGGAAACCAGTAGGAAATCTGATCTCCAACGTGATGGCTCGTGGGTGGGGGAAGTGGGTATTAAAAGAAAAAAGATACAGTATCTACAGTGTCGGGATATGCAATTTTTATATGCCCATAAAGCTGTCCAGGGACCCATGAGATAGTTGGGCTTAAAAAAGGCTGACCTCACCTAAGAAAAAAAGCTCCCAGTGCTTGCCTGCCTGCCTGTTTCTGATGCCTGGAAAGAGTCCAACTGGAATGAATTTGAAATTTATTTGGGCGAATTGAAAGGCCCATGTTCTGTAAAGAAATGGGTGCTTAACTGTATTCTGGCTTTTTCTTCTTGTTGGCATGTTATTGGGCTTTTCACGGCTGTTTTTGCAGAATAGCTGAGTGATCCCCAAAATGGTTTTGAGTGGAGAAATCAGAGTTACAGAGGGGGAGTAAGAGTAGGGGATTTTCTCTTATTGCAGGGATGAATGCTTTTGCAAAGTATCAGATAAAACTGAGAGAATCGTTCAGAGGGTTTTGCAATCTGGGATTAGCCAAAACCAGCAGCTTGCCATGGCGAATCACATCAAAACTGCGCATTCAAAGTTAACAAGGACACCCAGTTCGCTTCTACGCTCGCCCACTATCAAATCCGGGATAGACAGTTTCTCTTCCCTTGAGGAAGGGAATACCTCTGAAGACTACTCGAAAACTACCAAATGGCCCAGGAGGGGATCGGATATCCAGATATACAACTGGAGAAAACCTCGTGGTTTTAGGTTTCAGCTCCTGCTTCCGCCCCTTGTGGTGGTTTTGGTCCCCTGTATCTGGTATTACATGAGGCCAATGCAAAACCGCAGTTGGGATTCGAATTTCGCATGGCATGATCTTGTTCTAGTTCTGTTTTTCGATTCCTTCTCTGCCTTGGTTTTTGTGACTGCAGTTGTTATTTCATTGAAAATTGCTTTTCCTGAATTGAGGTTTGGGTTTAGGCTGCCTTCCATGAGGCTGGTCAGGGGTTCGAGCCTGGGCCAGAGTTGGGGTTGCCTGGCTGTTTCATGGGTCAAGCCATTGGGTGCATTCTTGAGTGACGAGAAACACAGGGGAAGAATCAAGGGCAATCCCTCTGTGACATGGACCATTGGGTCCAAGTCTAAGTGTGAAAAGACCAGCAAGATTGTGAAGGAAGGGGTTGAGGTGTACAGCAATGGGGATGTCTATGAGGGTGAGTTCTACCAGGGGAAATCCTCAGGAAGTGGTGTTTATTATTATTTTGTCAATGGAAGATATGAGGGTGATTGGGTTGATGGTAAGTATGATGGCCATGGTGTTGAGACTTGGGCTCGTGGTAGCCGGTACCGGGGCCAATACAGGGAGGGCTCAAGACATGGCTATGGTGTGTATAGATTTTACACAGGGGATCTGTACGCAGGGGAATGGTCTAATGGGCAGAGCCATGGATATGGTGTGCAGACTTGTGAAGATGGCAGTCGGTATGTTGGAGAGTTTAAATGTGGGGTTAAGCATGGACTTGGGTACTACCACTTCAGGTATGTTTTTATATTGTATAATGAATTCTTGTTGTAGAACTTTACCCTTGTTCTGTTTTGGGGATCAATTGGATTGGTTTTCCCAAAGCCTTGTCTTGAATTTCTTGCATGAAGATAGAAAACATGAACGCCATCTTCCTGAGTGAGTTGCCAAATGATGGTTTAAGAAATCTGTTAAGCATACCACTCACATAGAACAGTTCTTGTGCTATTTTCTTCACTGTGATGTGATAGTTAGTCGCCATGGTTTTGGCTCACTGGTGTAAAATTCTTGGTTTCGTTCTATTTGACAGAGATAGTGTGTGCTAGTCTTATTTTTGAGCTTTACAATCTGTTATGATCTCATTTGATCCTGGCTGACAAGTCAATGTTTCAGTGGATTTTATTTTATCACTGACCAAGCTTGTTAGTTTACTCGTCCACTCCACAGGGAACTGAAACTAGCCAGAGTCCTGTAGAGTGGATGATAAACTGGATGCTAGTCATCATGCCCCTGTTTTTAAATTATTTGTTTTTGATGCTGGTTGGTTTATTAATATGCTTATTTTAGCTGTTTGGAAGGCACTGATAGATGTTTTTACGTAATTGCCTGGTTGTAAAATTGGAGCTGATAAATTTTAATCTTCCCTAAAAGTATTAAAGAAAGCTTCTTTGGATGCAGAAATGGAGATACCTATGCAGGGGAGTATTTTGCAGACAAAATGCATGGCTTTGGAGCTTATAACTTTGCCAATGGGCATAGGTATGAAGGTGCATGGCATGAGGGGAAAAAGCAAGGTCTTGGAATGTATACATTTAGGAATAGTGAAACACAATCTGGACACTGGCATCGTGGTGTGCTACAGACTCCCAGTACGCATAATTTTCAATCAGGATTAACCAAGGGGGTGAGCCATGCAAAAGTCCTGCATGCAGTTCAGGTATAATAATGTTTGGTCAAGATTAGTATTAAAAATGAACGTCCGGTGTTGTATGTTTGTGCTTGAATTTAGAGTGCTTTGTATGTATTTGTTTTTTAATGACATTTTTGAGGTTAGTGCTGCTTGGATGATTTTGGAGGTTAAATATGGAAGTAAGTGAAGAAGTGGATAAAGTCAACCTCTTCTCAGGCCTAAATTTTTTAGTAAGTCCAGTAGGAAATTTTAATTCATTATAATTCCACTTTATTGATGGCAACTTTGACCATGGGACTTTGCACTCGAAGTTTTTAGCCTATTTTAAGATGACCCAGATTGCTAGAATTTTGAAAAAATGAGTGAAATAAGGTTAAACTTTACCTCACCGGAAAATGAAAACTCAGCAAAAATAGATGAGTTTGTTTATTTATTAACTCACTCCATCTGTTTTTAACTGTTTAGGATTATGGACATAAGAAATTGCCTAATCTGGGTTCTTGTTGTCGTTCAGGAAGCAAGGCGTGCAGCAGCAAAAGCATTTGAAGTGCCAAGAGTTGATGAAAGGGTCAACAAAACTGTTGTAGCTGCCAACAAAGCAGCTACTGCAGCAAGAGTTGCAGCAGTGAAAGCTGTTCAAAAGAGAATGCATAGAGATGTTCCTCTTGTGGATGTTTGAATACTTGACTTTTGTGAGCAGCAAATGCCAATTGAGTTTGCTAACATACTAAATTTCTACTAGGAGATAGGAGTTCGGGTCGTTAACTTTGACGCAGCATATTTCCCCGTAAACAAGAAAAAATATCTGATGATTACTGGCATTTCCATAAGATGGGTTAAAACCAGTTTTCAACTCAGGCAATTCAAGTAGTAGAGTGATCCAATCAGAAGTTTGTTTTTAGCTGATACAGCTTTATCAGAGAAGTGACTTCAAGTGAATACTGGCGGCCTGTTATGAGTTCTATGGATGAAACATGCACCCCTGAGGAATATTGTAGAGAATCCAGTTTTCCTATCAGGTGGTGTGTTCACACAGTGCTCCTGTACAGTGAAGTGGAGCTTTAATTAGTGGTTAGGCAAAAGCCTGCCAAACAGTAGCCTTTGTTCAATGCAGAGGCTATTTCAAATATGTATACACAAGCAAGTAATCACGAGATGGTTTTCGTATAAAAAATTGCATACCTGTTGTATAAATTACAAAGCATCTCCTTATGTTTGTGATTGTGTATTTACACATTGTAAACCTACTGCTAGTGAAGGTAAGGTGTGTATTTTTTTTTTTGTTAATTGATGAAATTTTATATTAAATTTAACATATCAACTGAGATGATTGATTGATATATGTCAAGATCCTGTTTATATTAATGTAATGTAGTTATTACAGCATCAAGTGTATAACTAGGGTAAATTTTGCTACATTGTGTTGTTGGTGCCTGGTGGGGTGTCTCTATTATTTTTTTTCAAATGAAATGTACATTAGGGGAAATCTTATGGGCACTTCCGTTCATTTTGAGGATGAGGATGGTATAAGGGTAAATCATTTGTTTACAGTATTTGGTAACCTAATCTAATGGAGACCGAAATCCATAATATTCACAAAGACAACTGACTCAAAGAATTGACCCTATGATGTCCTGCTTCCAATTCACAAGACTCAACAACTCTAGTTAACCCCCTGGACTTGGTGTCTATATTTTATACATGGGACAATGATTTAACAATTTGTTAATGTTATTGTCAAGTAGAGTAGATGGGTATAGAGAGAAATTGCAGTGGCAGGAACTACAGTTTTGTGAGTGTCATGTAATGATACAGTTAATGAGTCTTCCTTTTTCGCAAAATATTCTCCAAGTAAACTCTGAGCAAAATCCTAGTGTTTAATCTATGCTATGCTGGAGTGTTTACATTATGATATTCCTTACAAAATATTCTGCAAATAAACTCAGCAAAAATATTAGTGTTTAATTGATGATGGAGTGTTGTATATTTCATATATATATATATATAATTTGTAAAATACAATATAAGGATATATTTATAGTTATATAGAGGGTTTTGAATCTGGGTTTCTATGTCAATATAAGCTTGATCATCTTGTTGCTTGTCGTTAAACCACACTCCTGTAACAATATTTCAGAGTAACAATGAAAAAAAATGGATAATTGAACTTGATAAGTGAATTCATTATTGCTGGGAAATGGGAAATCTCTACCGTGATAATGAAATTTAGTGTCGATCTCTGGTCTGCTTTCTTGTTTCAACTGTTAAGACCTTAGAACTAAAAAAATGGTCTGCTTTCATGTTTCAACTGTTAAGACCTGCGTTAGAACTAAAAGAATGTTGATGAAAGGTGACTGCTATGTTTATATATTTTTTGCAATTGCTGGTTGCAAACCTCCAACTTCTTAGTGGTGACTGCTGCTTTTGGCACCCTTTGACATGTTACATAAAATGAAAACCTATACTCCTGTCAATTTTGCTTTCCGGTGGTGGTTATGAATTTGATGTGTTAGGTACCGGTGCAAATCTCTACTCAAGTGTTTTGGGGCCCTTTGCTATCATCAAATATATGATTCTACCACACTGAAGCCATGCCCAAAAGCTGCTGGGCCAATTTACGAACTCAACTTGGCCAATGATGAGTACTAATGGTAATCCATTCACTTATTATAATATATATTTTACATATATAGATGTAACCAACAATTAAATTGATATGGGAGAGAGCAGTTTATGTAGGTGACACTTTCCATTCACTTATTATAATATATATATATATATATATATATATTACAGATGGATGTAACCAACGATCAAAATGATATGGGAGAGAGCAGTTTATGTTGGTGACACCTTTCCATTCACTTATTATAATATATATTACAGATGGATGTATGGGAGAGAGCAGTTTATGTAGGTGACACTTTCCATTCACTTATTATAATATATATATATATATATTACAGATGGATGTAACCAACGATCAAAATGATATGGGAGAGATAATATATTGGTGACACCTTTCCATTTATTTTCTTTAATGGGTGAGAGTAGCTTTGCTTTAAGTTTCCTCATGCTTTTAAAGTTGAGGGGTGGGATTTGGATCATCTCTTGGGACCCTCTGATTTGAGCGTTCCTGTGGTCCATTTAAGAATTCAGTATGCACGCTTGAACATCGGTTTTAAAGCGAGGGTGTTTTTGAAAACGGTAATGGTGATTTGTCAACAGTTTTGAGTATAGGAAAAACCATTTCTGACTCGTTCCAAGATCTTCGGAGATTGTGGAAATTATGTTGTAGTTTGAGTTGTGATGAGCTAAATTGTAAAATAAAATAATTTTTAACCAATGAGTATATGGAGTTTTTTTCTTCTTTTGTTTGAAGATGGTAAAGTTTATTATGGTTAATTGTCAATTTGTAGTGACCACAGCTATTATTGACTATTATCTAAAAAAAACTGTGCCACCTAAAATAACTGGCCTGTAGGGATAGATTTCACTCATACTAAATATTTCTGGGTCTTTGTCAATCAGAAAGTTCTGTCTTACTCCAGGACCAGGACCAGGACTAGAAAACAGTTTCAGCCTATATAATATTTGCAAGAAAGCTATATTCCTTGTGGCCATAGTTGAAGCTACCCGTAGTTCGGTCATGTGCTTTTGCATAGAGTTACCTGTAAGATCATTTTAAATTCAGATTTGATAAAAGTTTTGAAATTGGAATATATAAATAATATTTTTCCTGGGACCTGATGTATATTTATTAATCCAAGAGAGAAATAAGATGAACATGTAAACCAAGTAGCAGAGTACCAAAAACAAAACAGTAAGGTTGGTTTCTCGAGAGGGCATTTAGGCCAGAAGAGACCAATGACAGATTGCATGTGCTGAAAACAAGTTGTAAATTACTTTATAGCATGGCAGAAAAAAACAGTGTTTGTCAAAATGCAATTAAAATTAATGAAGTTTTTCTACAGTGGCATATGTCCGTTAGTGGAGTTTGAATCTGGCGCTGTTCGGTGTACAAATGTAATTAAAATTAATGAAGTTTCTACAGTGCATCTGTCCGTTAATGGAGTTTGAATCTGGCGCTGTTAGCTGTACAAATGTAATTAAAATTCATGAAGTTTCTACAGTGGCATCTGTCCCTTAATGGAGTTTGAATCTGGCGCTGTTAGGTGTACAAATGTAATTAAAATTCATGAAGTTTTTCTACAGTGGCATCTGTCCGTTAATGAAGTTTGAATCTGGCGCTGTTAGGTGTAACTGTACTTGCCATGGCCAAAAGTAATCAATTATTTGTTTTGTTTTTTGTATTTATATTGTGATCCCAATGGGAATGTGCTGTTTGACATGATATTTTGTTTCTCTGATATGAAGGCAAGAATGGACTCAAGATCTCCCGCCGTTTGCATTGAATTTAAGCTCTTGATTGATTGGCGGGTCTCTTGACTTGGAGAAACTTGGGGTACAAGCAATTTGAAAAAAATGGCTTCTCTGCCATGTGAAGGTAATCGAGAGAATTGGGTTCTTTGTAATATGCAAGGTTTAGCGACAGGTCTTACCTGTTCAAAATCAAAGTCAATTAAAATATTAAATGTGTGTTTCGCCATATACATTAATTAATTTGAGTTATTTGATAGGCAGGTCACATTGAAAGTGTCTGGTTCAAGGTTTAGTTATATGTCTTATTCGTTTAAAATCAATGTCAGAATATTAAATATACAGTTGATAGGGTGGTCATAGGAGTTGACAGGGAGGTAATAATAATATTAAAAGTTATTTTAGAATTAAAAAAGTTTTATGTAAATAGTTTATAAAGTATAAAAGGTTATATGTTCAAATTAGGAAGGGTAGGATATGTACACTTTTTAGACTTTAGTAGTTATATGGTTGTGCAGAGGGAGTGACAGAGTATCTTGTCTCTTGTCCCACAAACAAGAGAGTGTCATATCCTAAATTGATGTCTTGTTTAACTTCTACTTTAAAAATAGATTATTATTATTATTATTATTAAAATTTTATAAATATGATAATAAGTTAAATAAACTTGATTATAATGAAAATGCATTGTATGATTTATTTTACTCATTTTAATTATTTTTCTTGGAGTATCACCTAATACAATAATAATAATAATAAAAATGATCATAAATTTTTATAAAAAAACAAATTTTAACCTAAAAAAATTTGAATCATATAAATTTATTTTAAAAGGTTTAATAAAAAACATTTTTATTATAATATTTTTTTAAATGGAAAAAAACCTTGAATTTAAATATATTTTCTTTTTCGTTTGTTTATTTTCTTAATAAAAAGAATATTTTTATCACATTTAAATAAAACAATATAATATTTTATAAAATGAAAAAAAAAACATTTATTTTAAACTCTTATTGTCTGAATAAAGTTTTTACACCAAAGTATATTGTAGTTAAGCATAAACCCTAGAGTATATTTTATCAAATGGAAAAAAAACCCATTTATTTTAAACTCTTATTCTCTGAATAAAGTTTTTATACTAAAGTATATTGTAGTTAACCATGAACCCTAACTCTTACATATGCATAATCAAAGTATATTGAAATAGCAAATCCATGTGTGATCATGATCATGAGTAATCATAATGATATTGATATGAACAACAATGGAATTGTTTAGTTTTATTAAAGAGAAAAAACATTGCGTGTTTAGTTTTATTAAAGAGAGAAAACATTGTGCATAAAAGAGAGAAAACATTGTGTATATAAGTTTATAGTTGTTTTGTTGGTTAAGTTGTTACATGTTGATGGGTATATCTCAGTTGTCAAATCATTTAAGGTTTGCATATGATATCATCTACATTCATTCATAAGCGTTTAGTTTAGATTTCCACTTTAATATAATCTTGTTTTCAGTTGTTTATTGCTAAATTACACTTTTATTTCAAGTTTGATGTTCGGATTTGTTGACTATCTCACATTGTTTTGCTAAGTATTTAAGAGGACACTGTAGGTTTGGAAAAAAATACACCACTTTTATGGTTCTATTTGTTTATGGATGTGTTTCATTTCAATGGTTAGAACTTTAGTTTGTTGTTTTTTTGCACTGACAAATCCATTAATTTTAGTATTTGTCAAGATCATTGTATTTTCCTTATCTACAACTTCATTTAGGAATTTCCTTTTCAATTCCAACATTTTATTTATAAGTAAGTCACACCACATGTGCACATATTTCACACCTAAAGCAGATGTTTGGTTCATAAAACCAAGATTAACTTCTTAAAATGAAGTTAACTAATCAACCAACTAAATTCCCTAATTGAGGGCCAAAATAATATTTTAGTTAGGTTGAGATTGTGGGGATAGGTATCCAAACAATTTGTCACAATCACTTACATTTGAAACATAGTTGTTGTCATTTAGGGTACTTTAAAATCATTTCTAACATGCATGGTCCCAACAAATTTGACAAAGGGCACATTCTTTTTTCAGTGTTAATGCCTAGATCGAGATCAAAAGTTTTATGGAGTCACCTAGCTCTTTTAAGCCTCTGGATAGACCTTTGATCATTGGAAGTTGGAAACCCTTTTAACTCATTTGTGAAGAGGTATCTTATGTCCATTCACAAGTTCCCACCCAAGGTGGCTCTCTTAGGTGAGAGGGCACTCGATATAGATAGTTGTTGGCCACTAGAGTTGTTTGCCCCCAACACCCTTCACTATAACTATTTGTTTCATACCTTCACTCTCTCGTGCAATAAACTTCACCACCATTAGTTAAGAGTGATTGGAAGGCCCTATCTTTGTACATGATTTGAGAAGCATGCTAGTCCCTTAGGATAGTGTCTTTTTCTTTTCATAAAATGAAGACTTGTACTTTAGAGCTTTGTTTTTTTTGTGCTTTATTAAAACACATATAAAACATTTGTTGCACCACCTCAGCACACAGTGCCAATTTAGACACATTTTGGCTTTGAGTACATTGTTTTTGAATTCACTTATCCTTAGACTTATCATTTCATATAAGGCTTAAGTAGTCAGGAAAGATAGTGAACCTTAATTTTCTGAAGGCATTTCCTTGGGCTTCACGGCCTCCCCACATTATCTAAAGGGGTTTTTTGTCTTTCTTTGGCAAGTCATCTTAGATTACCTTCTAATCCATCCTCGTCAGGGTCATCCTTAAAGAACTCATCCACATCAAACACTACTCCATCTATCTCATCAATTGTTCTATCATCCACAATTGTTGGAGCTAACCCAAACCAAGACACATCCCTCCCATATATTACAAGCTTGAATATTAGAGATTTAATTGAGCTTATTGATGATCCTATCCACCATGATGCTAATTGGACCACTATGCTAAAGACGCTTCCATTTGGCATTCCCAAGTTTGAAGGACATGCAAAAGAGGATCCATCCAACCATATCATGTTTTTTCATTTATGTTGTTCCTATACTAGCATCATAGATTATTATTTTAGTCTTAGGTTATTTCAATGCACCCTCACTAGACTCCTAATGAAATGGTACAATGATCAACCAACTTATATGCATGCCACTTTTGAGTCTATAGCTAAGGATTTCCTTTTTTTTTTTCAATTACTAGTCCGTCATGAGGTAGGAGCTGAGATTCTCAATAATTGTTGTCAAAATCGAATCAACCATATCACTGATCACATTCCTGAGTAGTGTAGGAAACACGACTTATGTTAGATTGATATCCAAGGCCCAATCCTCTTAGATTGGTTCTTGAAGTCCCTTTTCCCTATCATTGCCAAAGATGTGGCTACTATTATGCCTAAAATATAAGAAGAAGCCATTCTTAAGGCCTAGTATTTGGACCTTATTTATGCCTAGTCTAGGTATTTATTCACTATTATAGTCATGTAATCATTTTTTTCGAATACAATACACCGGGGCATCCATGCCATTGACAATGTTATAGGGTCTATTTCCCAAGCCTCCAATTAATATATTCAAATGAATCTCTACTAGTGCTAGCATGTATGGTAACTAATATGGTGGAACCAACATTTCATATGGCCTCCCTTCATACAAGCATCCAACTATGTCCCAAGCCAATCTCAAAGTTCCATATGATGAGTCACATCTCTTGCATCATGGTTCCAATACCTTTTACTCTGAGGTTCATGCCTCTCCACATGTGTATATCCCTTTGTGCAGTGGTGCACATAATCATAATGGCACTTCCACATCATATGGTTCTAAAAACTCTTATGGTGGCTCCCATTCTCAAAACCATATTATCATTTTCACAATCCTCACCAGGATCCTTGGTCGCTCAAGCTACGTTGGTACTTGGTTCTATCTCAAATCAATCTAGTTCAACATGTTCCTCTTGAACAAGGTCAATCTTTGCCCAACAAAACATGGCTAATCCCTAAAATTCACAAAATAAAGGGAATAAGAACAAAAGGGAAGAATAAGGTCTAGAACCAAAACTAAAGGATTGGGGGCAACCCACCCAATCAACTACTCCTAACCTCATACATCATGGGGTAACTATTATCAACCTAAATTCACTCACCTGTATAATTTGAGTAGTTTTTGTGTAGATACATCACCATAATTTGTAGTGATAATCTGCAAAATGATATTATAGTTCACTTAGTCGAATTAACCCCTTAATTTACCATTTTATGAGATGTACACTTTATCATCTTTTTATATGCATTGCGTACAAGAAATCCCTCAATTTTTACCTAATCCTTATTAATACATTAAAAGTGACATATACATAGCCCATAAATTCACATGTGCTTATTAAGCAATATGTATAAACCTTCCCCAAACTTGTATTCATTAATGTTATTAATTTAGTTCTCCACTATATCCACTAAACTTATGAATTATCATTTTGCATGACTTCTAAGAATAATAAATATCAACATTTTGAACCCGAGTCCTCTAATTATTAAAAAAAAACATAATGAAAAGATCTTCCTACTTTCCATGACATATTCCCCAAATGTAATGATGTACATATTTATAGTAATTAAAAAAGGGAAAGGATATGAACACATAAACGTTAAGGTTGGCTTTTGAAGAAACATTTAAGTCAAAAAGAAAACATTGATGGATGGAATGTAAGAAACAAAAGGAAAATAAGAAATATTATATAATATTTGAACACAATCTTATATTTTTAGATGAAGGTTATATCATGTATTTTTTTGTCATTAAAGTTTTGTACCTTCAGATGCATGCACTAAGGTTTTTTATTTGGTATGATAGCGTGGGAGAAAAGTGGTCACCTTTACCTTTACCTTTAAAGTTATTTTCAATTGGTCGCCTACCAATATATATATTTTTATTTTCTCTAATTCTAAATATATCTCTAAACCATTGGTTTTATTTATTTTTAATGCACTAAGGCTACCTACCTTTACCTTATAAAAGATGAGTTTGAGGGATTTGATATTTGTCTCATTTTATTTGAATGGATTTTTTAAATTATAATAAAAGCATCTTTCTTTCCTTTTTATAATATTTTATAAAAAGTTGCATAAGTACATTGAAAGTACAATTTAGGCTTTTCTTTATATTTTATAAATGTCTTAATGAAAAAAACATATTATTAATATTAAAAAAACTTAGACACTTACATAAAAATGTTAAATATGCTTACATATATTCTTTCGATCCATACTTTTCCAAAATGAAACAATATAGAGTTGTTAAGAAATAGTTGTCTGCATCATCAAGTTTGTAAGGTCTGATATCTAAAGATATCTAATTCCTCCACAAAGACAAAATTAATTATAAAAAAATTAAATGATCCATGATTAGTTAAGTGCGAGCCATGAAATCCTTCCCAAATTATGTATCCTTTGACACCTTCCAAAGCTTGCTTGAACAGTTTGCCTGTAAACGAATTATGTTGTCTATAAATATGTTCAGAATTGATATTTTTGAACTGTCTGATCTCAACTTTGATCCTAGAACATCAATGTATAAATGAGGCAACCTTCAATTGATATTCATCTTTGGCCCATTTAATCGTCACCCGTGAATCCCCAAAACTTTGAGTTCAACAATGCCAAAATAATTTGCCACTTTTAGAATACACCGTAAAGCAAGTGGAATGGCTAGCAATAGTTTTGATTAAAAAACATGTTAAAGCATTATTGTATTAAATATTTATTATTTATTATTTTACCATATCGATATTTTAATTTGGAATAATTTTTATGTTTTATAAATTTTTGTTTGGTTTGATTTGGAATAAAGTACACTACTACATTTGGCCACCGAGCTCTATTTTCGAATAATGAATTCACGTGTTTGCATATACCAACATGCAATTTGAGGCATTTGGAACCTTTTTTGAGTTTCATTTTCCATCTATCCTGCAGTGGTTCTACATATCGGCTATAATTCAGACTTTTTTTTTTTTTTTTTTCTTGTTTGGTTACCTTTCACACTTGGGATCCTTGGTCAGTATACAAACAATTTGGGGGATGGTTTTATCCCGGTTTACTTCTTGGTTACATTTACATCTGTCAAGGGAGTCTGGATATGTAACTATATCTTGTTGATCTACTTGTTTTCATTGTATTGGTCACTACTGCTCATGTACATCATATACTTGTTAATAAAGTATAGTCTTTTTACTTGTTAAAAAAAAATAGGCATTTGGTACGGAGTATCAAACAAGTCACATCTTAACCCCTAAGTTACATGGATGTGTTTTTTTTATAAATATTTTTCCTTTATAGGGTACTTTTTCTTTATGCACATTTAAATAAAATAATAAAATATTTGATAAGATTTCAAAATTGATATATTCATTTAAATGTTGTATATGTTATATTAATTTATTTTGAAAGCCCTCGGTTGGGGTGTAAGGGGCGAGGGATGAGGGATGAGGGATGGGGTGATTGAGTCACCACTATGTAATTGAGATATGGGATAGCTAGTGTGGATAGATGATAGTGTCTGTGCGAGGGAGGCATGCATCAACCCTATGGCGAAGGGTCGAGAGAAGGCCATAGGTAGAATGCCTTAGACTTAATCGATTGTTGTGAGTTGGGAAGTCACACCAGTTTGCATGTCTCATTATGGAGATGAGGTGGAATGAATTATGGTGGCTCGTGGCTGCCTTGTAGACTCATTCGATACACACGAGATCAATTCAGTGGAGATTTATGGGAGATAGTGGTTAATCTACAGACCTGTTTGCCACTCTTGCAATGCTCGGGGACATAAGAATTAATTTGGTATTTCTATTCTATTGTTCTTGCTTTGTGTTTTCAGAATTTACCTACTAGCCTGGGTTCTAGGTATTGTTGTTTCAAATCTTCGTCTCTCTCACAGGGTTTCAACTACTATGGTTGGGTGTGCTAAAATTAGACAAGAAAGTGGAGGCAAAAAGGGAATGAGAAAAGGCCCTCATACTAGAGAAATGAAGGAAGGTGAGGAGGTCGAGGAATAGTGTTGGAGCCACACCCCTATAAAAATTGGTAATGATATTGAGAGGCCATAGACTTGGATGCAAACTGAGCAGGAATATCTGTGCCCTATGGAAATTGAAGAAGAGATGGAACCCTGGGTGCCTGATGCAAGCTCATCTTAGTCACAAGAGACAAAATATTACCAAACCTTAGCCCTCTTTTGGTAAAGTAAGGTGATCCTTGTTCAAGCCTTGAAGACCCCTCGGGAAGAGCACAATGGGGTTTTGTTGCAGTGGGATGAAGCACAAGAGGAGAGAAAGAAAATGGATATGAAGTTGCACTTGATCCTCAAGGAAACTATAGGCCTAGAATTTACTGCTGCTACAACAAGTAAATCTCAACCCAGTCCTGAGGTGCCTCCCATATCTATCACAGAGGATGACATTAACATTTAGTCTAGACATAGAGTAGTCTCTCCTTTTATTTTATGAATTTCCAATTATGCTCAGCTATGCCTAGTCAGGTTTTCCCATTATAGACTTTATAGTTTTGTAGTGTCTACTGTGTATATAAACTTTAAGATTAAAAGGCTAAACAATGTCAATGTTTTTTTGGTGTGGATAGTCTAGTTTCCCTAGTGAGAGACCAACCAAAATTTATTATGTATAGTTTATTTTAAGTAATATAAATTAACTAACTTACAAAATAATAATAATCTTGAAAGAGTTTAAGTTTAAAGTTATATATTAATAATAATATTTTTAATTACATTTTATTGTCGAGAAAAATTAAGTTTACATACCCTATTCTTCTATGGATTTGAAATATGATTTTTTTAAAAGAAAAACCAACTTAAATTGTATTAATAAATTATAATATTTTTTTATAATAATAATAATTTTCCAATAAAAATAAAAATCAAATTTATTGAAATAAAATTACACTAAATTAAAATTAAAAATATATAAAATTATATAACAATGAATAACATCAAATTTAACTCTACTTTTAATAAGAAATAATTGATGAAAAAAAATTAAAATAATATAATAAATAATATAAAAATCAAACTTAATTAATACTACAATATAATATATAATTATAAGTTACTAATAGATTAGATTAGAAGATATTAGATTATAAGTAATGAAATAATTAATAATCTCCTTAAATAATTAATAATCAAGGTAATGTCTTATATAATAATTAATATAAAAAGTCAAACTTAATTAATACTACAATAAAATGAAATAAATTGACATAAAATATATAATTATAAGTTATAGTAGATTAGATTAGAAGAGATTATATTAAAAGTAATGACATAATTAATATTCATATGAGATAATAGGTTTTAAAGCCAAATGCCGATTAAAGAAGGAATTGGGCATGATTAATTGGCAAGATTGAGAAAATATATCTTCTGTGGTGCAAAAAAAGGTTAAGTAGAGGGGACAACTTGATTTTGGTGAAATCAGTTTTGGAAGCAATTTTAGTGTACTGGGTGTCTTTGGCCTATGTGCATATAGGTACTCTTAATCAAATCAAGAAGCTGAGTTATAATTTTCTATGGAAGGGGTGTCAAGAGGGTAACACTTTTCATTTGGTCGCTTGGAACAAAATTGCATGACCAAAGGACAAGGGTGGATGGGGATTAAAGAATCTTTATTACTTTGCAAAGGATTTAGGTGCCAAAGGGGTTTGGAGAATTCTGAAAGGAGAGGGCTTATAGGTGTCTATTGTTTACTATAAATACATAGCCCCTTTAACTGTTGAGGAATGGTTTAGAAGCAAAGACAAATATTTCAGAAATATCTCTTCTGTGTGGAAAGCTTTGTTACTGGCCTTTGAAGTCATTGGTGATTGGTTGGAATGGAATATTGGTAATGGAAGTAAGGTAAGACTCGGCCAGGATCCTTGGATAGGATGTGGTGGGGCTCATAGACTCTCTTTATATTTGGTGGAATATTTGAGGGATCGGGGCTTCATATTTTTGGAGTAGATTGGCGAGCCTGTAATCTCTTCAGTTTTGTCACAAGAATGGCTCAAAGCATAAGTGTTGGGTATTAAGGGTGAGGAGGCAAAGGTATCTTGGAACAGGTACATCAAGGCACTAAAATAAAATCATATAAGACTAGTGGATCGAGATGATATTTGTTATGGTCTAGAAAATAAAACTAGTGGGACTTATACACCCAATATAGGCTATTTGGTTATCCGAGAAGAGGAAGCTCCACCTGATCATTGTTGGTGGTATACTACTACATGGAAGTATAAGTGCCCTCTAAAGTGTAATATTTTCTTATGGTTATCCCTCTCTAATAAGATTCATGTTTGGGATCTAATGCTTAGGAAATTATGGTGTGGTCTTGGAAGATGTCCTCTTTGTAAAGATAATGATGAGAATATTGAGCATCTTTTTATATCCTACTCATATATTAAAAGAATGTGGGATTATGATTCACAAGTCTGTGGTATTCAGTTCATATGGGCAGGCTGGACCCTTGATTGAGCTCTAGAGGCATGGTCAAACATTGTTGTTTATAAGGCACACCGATCTCTGCCTGTCATCTTCTTTTGGGGGTATGGCTCTCCAGGAACAAAGTAATTTTTTAGGATACTTATATCTCCCCTTCTGTTTATGCTTCAAAAGGTTTAGATGTTCTCATTCTTTCCCACAAGAAGATAAGCCCCGGATAGTTAGAAGGATTGTGGAAGAAAATGTAGACATATATGTTCCATGTTTTTTTTGTTTTTGTTTTTGTTTTTCTGGTGCCTCACGGGGCTCCCTAGTTGTGGGTGGGGCAGGTGGTATTCCTTACTTAACATATCATCATCGAATTAGTTTGGCTGCAGGTTTGGGGATTAGCACCAATAACAGAGAAGACTTGATGGCCTTATAACTGTCTTTGTCTTTGGAAATTATGAAGGGAGTGCATAATCTACAGTTTTTTTCATTAGGAATTAAAATCAGTCATAGATGGAAGATGAAAAGACCCCCAAAGAACATACTTCTAGTGCCTTTATATGAAGATATATCCAGAATGAGGGGCTTTGTACATATAACAAAGTTCGAGCATATCTATAGAGAAAGGAACATATTGGCTGGCCAATTATCTAAGAATGGACTACAGGTGGGAAAGGGCACATGGCACATATGGGAGATGGTAGATGATACCAAGACAATTTTTGAACCTAGATCTCATCTGGGGTAAAGTTAAAAAAATTTCATTAGTTTCTCATATACTTTCATGAGGACTGATTTCCTGATATATGTTAGAGAAATGCATATAGTTTTGGCTTTTGGAAATGTAATGATGTATGATTATAATGGACATGTTTTTTTAATAATTTATTGATTATAAATATTGATGGATGAAAGATCCTAGGATCTATGTACAAGGTGGTTTATTATTAATACAAAATAGTTTGCAAAACATTTTCTAAGGAAAAAAAGAGGTCATGTTTAAAATTGTGTAAAAAAGATAAACATTCATAGAAGTAAAAAAGACTATAAACATTCATAGAAGTAAAAAAGATAAATTAAATGAAATAACAAGAGTAAATTTGATATAGAATAATATTAACAATTGTTTTTAATGGTGCAAAGGGATTTTGAAAGAAGTTGTCGCTTATAAAGCCATTTTCTAAGAATTTAGTGATGTTTTTGCATGGTCTTATTTATAAACGTTGGTAATTCATTTGTGTCAATAGTTCTTGTGGGAGCCATTTTTTCCTACCATTTTTCACTTTTCACGAGGGTCATTACTATACCTTCAAGTACACTTCTTCTTCTTCTTCTTCTTCTTTTTTGACCAAAACAAATTGACATTTTTATATTAAAAAGGGAGGATAACTCCTCATAACTACATCAGAAAGAAGTGTCCAAAATAGGGCCCAAGGCTTGAAACATTATGGCCCTTATGAGTATGACATTCAAAACCTTAAAAAACTCAGTCTTTCAACATCCATCTATCATATTCAAATTGTATGTAAATTGTCTAGCAAACTAACCTAAAAAAATTATAAAGCAACAATACATAGCCACACTAGAAATGGAAAGCCCATGGAACCTGATCTTCTACTTTTATTTGCTAGGGAATGAAAGAGGATGCCTCGGCTGAGTTTGTTTCCCTTTGTTTCAGTTATAATGCTTCTACATTTTGTTCCAGTATTGCAATCTACACCTTAATTGTCTCAGCTTGATGCTCTTGTCTGTCACACTAATCCTTTAATAGGTCCAGTTGAAGTTGAAAATCTCTCCGCTCATTGTATCGTCGTTGCTCCTCTTCTTCCTCCCATTCCTCTCGTCGATGCTTCCGGTCACTAAGATCTCTTGCCATCCCTCAAAACCTTCCTTTCAGCTTCCTTATACCCCGCATTAGTCTATGAATTACATGCTCAGTGAAACAAAATTCCTTGCCAACCCCTCCATCTCTGTCTATTCTGACTGTTGAACGACGACCTTCCTTGTATTCCTTAGTTGGTTCAAGGAACCGACACAACAGGTTAGCAACTGCAGAATTACACTTCCGAAAATATGGGTTATTCCACAGCTTTATACTCCAACTCGGGCTATTTAACATCCGGTGCGAATTTTGGTTGTTTAGAGACACTCCAAGTAATAACTGCCCATCCAACATTAAATCCCTCGTACCCCATTTCAGTAAATATTCCAGTTCTCAAGAAGTACCTGCAAGGATTTGGAGGCTTCATCATGTGTGGAAGGAGTTCGTCACAATAATTAGCAAACATTCCATCCCGACATGACATCAAAACATTAACTCTTCCCTCTGCGAGAATGATGAGGTTGATATCTCCCTTAATGCAAGTTGATGCACCATCTATCGAGCTTTGAGGTTTCCATGAGGTAGCATGTGTTTCCGCCATGCAATGGCTATAATGGGAGCCACAAGGGGACATATCCAATATTTTTTCTTAACTCCCATTTGATTCCAACTTAGGATAGGAACCTTCATATGTAGGATCCTTCAGATTCACGAGTAGATTTATTGGCCAAAGTGTCTGCATCACAGTTATGAACCTTGAGGATATGAAAAAACTAGCGATGGGAATTCTCTTCAGATTTTCCATAATTTGAATTTGGATTCCAACCAAGGAGGATTTACATAGGGGAGGTTCTGCTGGAAAGATTTGATTATAATCTTGGCATCACCAAGGACGAGAAATTCTGAGATACCATTTTTTATTAGCATGTTCGTACCTTACAGAAAAACTAGGAGATCTGCCTGATTTTTAGTGGCCATTCCTAGAATCCAAGAAAATGAATCCACTTTGTTTCCTCCAGGGTCAAAGAGAACCCCACCCACTCTTGTCTCCCATGGGTTCCCTTTAGCCGCACCATCAAAGTATAGAATGGATTTGTTCTGATTTTGTTTCCACCGATGGAAATCTTCTTCATTTAATATTAATTCCCATTGTCTGAGAGAAGGGGAGGGAAAGGGAACTGACTTCTTCTTAATATTGAGAGAGGTGATCAAATCCCTTTCCACTGATAATAACTGGGGAGAGGGTTCAACCAAACCACTCTTTTCTGAGAGGTATTCAGAGAGGAGCAAGCCACTTTCCTGGCCACCAGAGTTGGGGTGCACTGCATATTTTCAAAAATATTTTTGTTATGGGCCAACCACAGTTTCCAACAAATAAATTTGGGAAGAGTCAACCAGATTGATTTGAGCAAGGGCTTGTTCTGGAGGGGTCGAGTATAATCCCTATCCCAGTTTTTGAAGTAGTTCATATGAATTCCAGGGCGGGAGAAGAATTGGAAAAGCCACCCCAAATTTTCTTTCCAAGTTTCACAGCAAATGGACAATGCACCAGTAGGTGGGAGATTGTTTTCCCATTTGATTCACACATGACACATCTCGAAGGTTCCACCATTCCTCTTCTTTTGATATTATTTCCTATAAGGATTTTCCCATGAGCTACCAGCTAGCAGAAGAAGTTAACTTTCAGAGCAACATTATTCTTCCACACATTTCCCCACAGTTTCAAGACGGAGGAGGTGCACGGTTGGAGTTGTAACAACTCATATCCCTGCTTGACTGTATAAGTCCAAATCCTTTCTCCCCAACCTATTTTATCTCTCTTATTGGATCCCAAAGGGGCTTTCCATTTCGACCAATTTTTTAGAGAGGAGAAAGCTTGTTTCAGTCTGTCCGGGGGAGATGGAAATTGCCAGTCTAGCCATAGGTTCAAACCCTCCTGCCACTTGCAGACATTAGCCATCTTGGAAACTCCTTCCCGCATAAACCGCCTTTGGATGTCGTGGAATCTCAGAAGGGACCTAAAAGGCGGTTCTTGGAGAATAGGATCATCCCAAAGCCATATTATTTTTCCACTACTCGGAATCCAATGCAACTTACTATGGATTAATGGCCAAGCCTTTACACACAGCTCCCATATTATAGTTACATGATTGGGGTTAGGGGCGGAGTCTAAAAAGCAGAGATAGTGGCCCTTAAGATATTTCTTCCTTAATACCTGAGAGACACAGGACTGATTATTCTCTAGGATTTTCCAAAGTATTTTATCCCCTAGAACCAAGTTGGTGAGATGGATATCTCTTATTCTCAGTCCATCGCGGTTTACTGGCCCCTTTACAATGTTCCAACTAACAATTGAGAATTTATGCCCAATCTATTTCCCTCCCTTCCATAGGAAGGACCTAATCATATGGTTAATCTGCTTAAGAACCGACGAAGGGGAAAGCAGGACATAACATAGGTATAGGGGCATAGAAGCCAAAACAGGCCCCACTGTTTTGTTTTATTGGATATTTTATCAACAACATCCTGCCAATTCCTTTTTCTCTACTTGTTCCAAGAAATCGAAACTCCTAGGTACTTGAATTAAGCCTATGAGCCCGATCACTGGAAGCCAAAACCTATTGAATACTAGCCAATAAGCGAGATGAAATGTTCCAAACATAAATAAAGCTCTTACTTCTATTTACAAAACTGTCAAAAATCCTTACAGAATATTTGTAATATTTGATTAAATCTTCTCGCCACTACTAACGAGGCTCCCCCTATGAGTAAGGTATCATCCGCAAACTGCGAATGGATTAATTCTTTCACATTTTTGGTGATTTTGATGCCTTGAATTTGTCTAGATTCTCTTGCTTTCTCTAGTGACCTGCTCAATGAATCGCTGATAAAGATATATAAAAGAGGGGAGAGAGGGCACCCTTGTCGAACTTCAAGTACACTTCTTCAAACTGACATATATATAGCATTTCCTATAGCTAGGGTTTAGTGTAATGCCTACATATGATCCTCTTGTCTTGTTCTTTATTTTATTTCCAATTTTGTATGTATCTAGTAACACAAGCAACTATATTATGGTATTTTGCACATTCACTCAACAAATTATGTGTTACATTGTAATTCTCTATTGTATTCTTCATTTCAAGTTAATATAACATCATCATTTTCCCACCATTATTTGTGTTTGAATGTTAGATAATAATATGGAATCCATTATTTCATCCTTCTCTTTTTTCATTCATAAGCTCTAAGTGTCTCTTCTAATGAATTTTTCTAATTTGTTTCCTTTAGCTCCTTAATGTTTTGAATCCAATTGGCATATTATGTAGTGTTTTGTCATGTGTCACTGGCCCACCATCCAATCCATACTATGAAGACCATTTACATTCTTATGCTTTTGTTCATCATTATCTCAAGGAGATTTCCATTATTGCCCCACCAACTTAGTTGCTACCATTTGCCATTATTGATCCACTTGGTTTCATTTTGAGGTATTTATCTCCTTGTTTGTAACATATCCAAATTTATTCATTCTTTTGAGAAATTTGAGTTCACATTGTGACTTTGGCGCCACCATATTATATTATCTCTTTATGACAACAATCCCAATCACCCTTGTTTTGAGCATGCTTGTTGAGTCACCCTTGGAGTCTCTTTGTTTTAGGACCTCGTCCAAGTTCTATCATAGTTAATATGCCTCATTGATCCATTACCACCCTAGTTTGTTAGTTTTGGCCATTAGTTTTGTTTAGCCTAGAAGTCAATGCCATTATAAGCCCCTTACTTATTATTGTCCATCACTCTTGGAGTTATACAGTCTTTTCCAAGTTAGTCTTTCCTAAACAATGGAAGTCTTGAGTCTCTTTCTCATTGACTTACTCATCCATCATTGTCTAAGTATCAATTAGTCACATTTTCTACATGATATACTACACCTCATGTTGGCCTTAGGGATTCCTTCATTCATTTTTTTAGCAAACCTTTCCTTATCAATTTTGACACCTTTCTTCTAGGGGTTTTGAAAGACCAAAAAAATGTGTAGAATCATATAGCCAAGATCTATCCTATCTAAACTCCTATGGAAATCATCAAACAAGTAAATTAGATCTAACAAACAAGATATGTGAGATAAAATATTTATGTGATAAAACCCCAAGGTGGGGAAACATTCATGAAATCAAGGCCTTCTTATTCTTCAACAAACTCCTCCCAATTACAACTACTAGAGCACATACATGTATGGAGTTCAAATGCGATAAATACAATTCTCAAGCATATGGATGATTTAGCCTAAGGACCCATGGGGACTAGGTTAATGATCAATACCATAAGTCACCATCCACTCTTCACATGATTCAAGACCAATTGTCCCAATTTATAGTAACCAAGAGAAACTTGGACCATTTATCAATGTTACTGGAGATATATGTCACCACCAAATAACTTCCAAAACTATCTCCATGTGCAAATGTGCAATATTAAAAAAGCCTAGTGAGGTCTAGTTACATGTATAAGTGCCCTACAAATGATGTTCTAAAGATCATCGTTATGACACTAATTACAACATTACATCAAGCTACTAGACAACATTAAAACACATTCTAACAGGTTTGGTTTAAGAGATTTTGTGTATCTTGGTCCCATTTACAATTATTCATGGGTCACCTGAGACCAAGCAAGGAGAGTCATCATTTCTCCTTGACTTGGTATTTTTTCATGTGCTTGACTCCAACTCATTATTGAATCAAGGAGATACATACACATCGATGGTTCTAGTGGTCCAATTCAAGTTGAAGACAACCGAACATATATGACTCTATCCAACATTTTCCACGCCCTTTAAGTTGTTCCCCTCTTTTTCAATAGGTCTTCTATGGTTGTTCTCCCTTGTTTAGGGTTTCAGTGTTCCATCACATGTGTTAACATAATATATAGTGTTGATTATGCTTATTGACACTGATCTATCCTCATGTTGTCATGGTACCATACATGGTACTTTTTAGGGGTGAAATTTGATCGCCATTTGGCTATCTTTTTGGGCTTTTTTTTCAAGAATTAAATTCGCTAATTGGCCATTTTTACTCTAAAAAATCAACTATATTTACATAACATATGTTTTTTTGGGATAATATTCACCAAAATTTACAAATTTTAGTAGTAAATTGTATGTTTGTTATTTAATATTCGCTTACCTATCTATAGGCATGATTTTTTCAATCCAAAATAATCACCTAAAATACTATATTAGGTATACTATTTGAATCCTTAAAAAATACCCCGGTCCCATATTGTATTCTACCATGACATTTTCACAAGCATGCATATACCTTTCTTGCTGATCTTGAGATCATGTATACACCTCAACTCAAGGTTTTTGTTTTGTAGGTGGTTCTCTTGAGTTATATGCAAGTGGTCCCTCTCTTCGGATGCTTTGCACCTTATCTAGTTCATTCCACGCACCATTGTTTAGGGAAATAAATTCATAATGTATTTCAGCTATGCTAACTACTCGTAATCCCATACATCATGGGGCAATTATTATCAACCTAAATTTTCTCACCTATATAGTTTGAGTAGTTTTGCCTAGAAATATTACTATTGCTGTCATAATCACCTATATAGTTTGAGTAGTTTTGCCTAGAAATATTACTATTGCTGTCATAATCTAGATTATGCACCTAACTTCATCATTCTATGACCTTATTGTACCTCACTTAGTCAAGTCAACCACTCAGTTGACTATTGTTTGAGGTGCGCAAATTGTCATCCTTTTCCTGTGCATGGTGTGTAGGAAATCCCTTGATTTCTTTATGGCCCCTATTAATACAAGTACAATGACTCATTAATCCACACATGCTTATTTAGGTAGCATAGTGCATATGTGCAAACCTTATTAAACCCCATATTCATTAATACCATTGATTTAATCTTCAATGGTATTATGCTACCAAAAAGCTCAAAATTATGCTACCAAAATTTTATTGGAGAGATTTGAACCTTATTCATTCTTTACCATTAAGAGTTTCTTTCCTTCTGGCTAGTTTCTACCATTGTCTATTTGCCGCTAAGGAGCTTGCTACATTCATTGACTGGATTGGAACTTTAACAGATAGGGAAACAAAAGGTCCCTTCCAAAGAGAGGCTTTGGAACCCACTTACTACAACAAGGCCTCTCTTCGAGTGTTACATTATGAGTTTTTATTACTTATTCATTTAGAGTTAATATAACATTATTCATTTCCCATCATTATTTATGTTTGAATGTTAAATAACGATTAAATCCATTGTTTCATTCTTATTTTTTTATATTCATAGATTAGAATTTAATGTACTGCTTACATGATCTTCTTGTCTTTTTCTTTATTTCCATTATTTTTATGTATCTAGATACACAACCAACTAGATTAAGTTTTTATATACAAACACTCAGCAAATTGCATGTTACATTATGAGTTTATTTTGTCTTATTCATTTAGAGTTAATATGACATTGTACTTTGCCACTATCAATTACGTTTCAGTGCTAGAGCACAGTGTCAAATCCATTGTTTCACATGTTTGTCTTTCTTTCATTTATAAATTAAGATTTATTTTTGTTTTTTATTTAAATATAATGGTTATATATTTTTCTTAATCATTATTTATTTCTAATTTTATTTATATGTAGTTACACAACTAACTAAATCAAAGTTCTTAATATATTTACTTATCAAATTAATTAATCAACTATTCAATAATTATTATTTATTGTTATATACAAATTATATACAAAATTGCACACTCAAAGAGAGAAAAGTATCGTTTAACTAAGTGTTTGTTAATAATATGCATCAATATTTAAACATTAATCTATGTACTTTTATATCAATGTAGTTGTATTTAACGTCATTTGAGTTAAATACATCAAATCTAAAATTGAGTAATGTAATTTCAACTACAATCAACACTATTCACAATTTACATGGTTGCTATACTACACGACACCAAAATCTGGATTATTTCCTTTTTCATTGATAATTAAAGATTCATAATTAAAAAACGCTTAACTTGTTATAAATTATTCATCATTAAATTTTTCAATAAAAGTTAATTCTTTCTAAGTAAGACTTTTTCAAAATAATTAATTAAAAAATAAATAAATAAAATTAAAAATTAAAAATATTAATTAAATAAAAAATAATTTTATTATTAAAAATATTAAAATATTTTAATATTAAATACTAAAATAAACATATGCTTGTGATCTATGACATGTTCCCTAATTGTAACGCTGGCATACATATTTATATTAATTATAAAATAAAAAAAAAGGATATGGACAGATAATGGTTAGCTTGGTTTTAGTCAAAAGAAACAACTTTACCATTAAGATTATGTAAATTTAATTAAATCTTTAAAATAAATTTTCAGGAAATTAAGAGAGTTAAAATTGTGACATTTTCTAAATGAAGAAATATAGTTCAAAACCACTTAAACTAGATCTCAACATTATATTTAATTAAAAATTATATCCATAAAATATTATATAATAAAATATAATTTTTAAAAACAACAAGAGTCATAAGTGACAATATTTATGACAAAGTGAAAAATGTATTAACTTGAATGAAATGTTAAGAAAGGGATATGTAACACGAAAATAGTACGATGGCAGAAATTCTAGCAAAAGATATTAGTCACGTCTTATCAAACACAACGCTCGACCTTGTATGCTTGGACTTTAATGTTCAACCTATCAACATACAACAACCTTTTTTTCTCCATAAGAAAATATAGCTTACTATTAATAATGCAAAATAGTAAATAAAACCAGTACATCATGACATCAGAACATGTATGAGTGTGAGTCATATCACACCACCAGCTCCCAAAGGCAACATCACTAAACAAGACAATGTCAAGACCCATCCATAGACCATAATGGATGTCTAAAAAACATCATAATACAAACCATCTCATATCCCTAAACAACAGATGTGACCAAAAATAACCATCTCCATGATTCATAGTAACAGAGTACCATAACGGACAAACCTAAAGACATAATACAAATATATAAGTCCAAAACAGCCCAAGGCCTGGACACATATGACAATATAGCCGGAATGACAATAAGCAAAAAATATAGTGCCGAATAATCCAACCGGATCAAAACATCCAACGAGTAGTTGGAGAAAGAACATAAGAACCTGCAAGATATAAAGTCGCATAAGATCATATGAGAAATATAAATAACCAATACGGCCGCTAAACAGAAAAGTAGATCATCACCAAAACAAATCAACCGAGCCCTGGGAGAATAGGAAGTCCTCATGCCATTCCTCCCATATGATAATACCAGTCGCTGAAACCAAAGCCCGCTTGGATAGCAAGTCTGCCTCCATATTTATCTCACGATAAACATGAGCAAAGTGAATATGCTGAAACCCACCAATGAAGTTCCTGACAGCATCCAACCAATGTGTGAGGAGCATCACATTGAGGGGGGACGAACCCAGTGCCCATGATATTATAGAGGATGAGTCACCCATAACAACGAGCGACGTGACCCGTTTGAGCCGAGCAAAATATAAGAGGAGCCATAGAGCACAGAGTTTGTTGTGAGTGTTCGTTCCAAATCCCAAATTCAAATGAATACGATAGGAGACAGAGTTATTTAGATGTAGCACCACACCAACCCCGCTATCACCTCTCCCCCCAGACACAGCTCCATCAACATACAACAACCTACAAAGGCATTCATAATTGTCCTTAGGACAACTTAAGTATGGGTCCTCAAGCTTTAACTCTTTTTTATTTTAACCATGGGAACAACAACCTCCCATCAAAAATACCTCAAACAATCCACAGTAACTCAAAAATTTTAAAATTTCTACTAAATGAGAAATTTCCAAATGTCACATTTCAACTTATCTCTAGGCCTAATGGCCAACTACACTCCCCATGGGCAGGGATTAATAACAACAGTTCCAAAACATGAGACATTTGCGCAAGATAAATTGACGATTTTCGCAAATGTTTACCAGTAAAGTTTTGTCGTCACATTTTTAAATTGTTTCAGTTAAATTGACGATTTTCACAAATGTTTACCAATAAAGTTTTGTCGTCACATTTTTAAATTATTTCAGTTGTCACATTCACAATAGAATATCGGATGAATTAATGGCATGCCGTTAATGTCATTTTATAAAAGATTTGATAGTTTTATTTGGATGGTATTAAAACTTTTCGTGGTAAATAGTTTGGCAAAACATTTCAAAGAAGGAAAATATTGTACGTTGAAAATGTTGAGAGTATAACTATAACTATATCTCACTCCACGAGATAGAATCAGAAGCTATACAGAAGTAGAGAGCTCTTGTAGTGATGGCATGTCACCGACAGTTTCCGGTCTCCATATGGTAGAAAAATCTGCATCAAATATCATGCCTGGGATGAAAAAGTCTTTATTCATACAAACTTGCAGCTGGCTGGTGTTGCTTACTAAGTTGTACTTAGTTAGATTTCAAGTGAGCTGACAAAGTTTGAACAACGATACTTGTTCATGATCAGACTTCAGAAGTCCTTGAAGCCTTCTAGGCCATTTTAATTTTTCCACATGTTCATACCCCCTTAGGGGAATTGTAATAAAATGTACTAGCATGAGGACCTTAATGTAACGAGCTTGACTTTCCTAGGAATTAGATAGCAATCCGACTAGCCCAGAGTGTTTTTTCCCTTGTTAATTATATGTTGTTGAATAAATGACTTATAATTTTTGAGTTTTTCACTCATACCTCCAAAGTTGGGGTGATCGTCTTGGTGTCTCGGCCTTAGGAGGTTATTAGAGTGAAAGTGTCAATGTATATGATTATGATAGGCATTAATATCGAGTCATATGAACATGTGCTAGGTCCCCCTTGGTTCTTTTTTTATGTTTCACAAAACAAAAAATTCATAAACTTAGGCTATTTTTTTAATAGTTTAATTGGAAAAATAAAAAAATGTAATATAAATGTGGTTAGGAGGTGAAATGCACCATGGGGGTGCTCGTTTTCTAACCCAGAGCACCCATAAAACCCCTAAACCCACTTTCCTGAGTATTTGAGTGATTATTTATCATTTAATGCTTTTTCTCTCTAAAAAAAAGTGAATAACAAAATAGAAAAATAATAAATAATGAGAGAAAATAGTGTTCCTAAATCAAAGGAATCTTGTCCCAATCATACTCCAGTTAAATGAGCATCAAATCGGTGGGTAATTGAGGTTGATTGGATCTCATAAGGTTGATTGAAGGCATATCAGAAGAGGGCGAGTTATCTCCTCAAAGAGGGGGCACACTTCTATTCAAGATGAGGGCACATCTCTTATTTGGCATTGTTTGATTGGGTGGTGATACAACCAAGGTGAGTGTGCATCCCTTCATGGATATGTGGTGCCACTTACTCAATCAAGACTTCAGCTCAATCCTTATTTTCTCTCTCAAGCTCAACCTCATCTCTAGTTGGAGATTGTGCCCCCCCATGGGCTCTCATACTCTATAAAAGCAAGCTCATTCTTTCTCATTGAGATAGAAGGATTGAAGCTCTTCCATTTTGTTATTGTCATAGTGTTTATATTTTGTTAACGAATCAAATCTTTGGAGGCTTGTTTTCAAACAATCTACCTAAGCGGACTTAAAGGCTAGATCTCCCTAGTCCAACTGGATCTAGAACAAATGCGTACAAAATATAATCAATTTCCCTAGATCAAAAGAAGTGCAAAGTAACAAGTAGATCTCTTACCTGAGATTCACAATCCCCTTTGCTCCTTGCTTGATCCAATGCTCCAGGACCTTCAGATCTATAGCTGCAAAGCCCTGTTGAACAAGTAGACACAAACAAACAATAAAAGCATATATTGCATATGATTGATCTAAGCTAATAGTTAAGGAAGTAAGCTCTATACATTAATAACACAATAATGTATATGGAAAGAGATTGTATTAACTATAATAAAGGAGAGTAAAATAAGAGAGAACGTTATAACCTATGCCTTAACGTCACAACCTTCCTTCCAACAAGCCAAACCAAGCCTCCAAGGATGAAGTAAGCCTCCCAAATATGAATAGGGGTCACCTAAGCTTAATTCCACCAACGTGAGAGTGCTATAGACCTTCCTCCCTTTCCAATGGGGAGGAGCTTCATATTTATAAGACCAAATGGATAGAGTGGGTTGAGGATTAATTGGAGAAATCTAAGGGATACTCCCTTGAGGTTAGGGAACCGAAGGACAACTCACCTATCAATTAGGGATAGACTTCCACCTCACCATGCTTCGAGAAGTCGCTCGAAGCTCTTGTTTATCCAATTTAACCAACCCTGGCGCACTCTGCATGAAGGAAACTGGCACCAGGAAGGTGGCAACGCAGGATGAATGAGGGAAACCTAAGCCACTGGCGCATCCTTCTAGGTGGAATTATGCACCAGGCATGTTCTGGCATGTGTTGTTGGAAGACAACCTGTGCCAGTGCAACTAGAAAATGTGGACACAAGGGTCAACAAATTGCTCTGGGTGTTTTTGGTCAGGGAAACTTCAGGGATTGAGGCATGAAGTTGACATAGGACTCATGATGACGAGATTTAGGTGTAACAGAATGCCCCCCACAACATGAAGCTGGAAAAATAAGGCAGGTGATATTCTTTGCAATATAGATGGCAAGGACTTGTTGGCCGGAAGGTGCCGTTGCAGTGAAACTGACTCTGAGATACAAGTCTCACATGACTCACAACATGGCTGTCGACCAATACATTGTAGATCCATGGTATTAAAGACCGAATGAACACAATCATGGATACTAGACACAATCGTAGATCCATGATGAGACGATAACACAACCACAACCAATACTAAGTGGATCTGTGTGATATGACTCAAACAATCTCCATCGCAACCTGGGTGAAATATGAAACGACCTAGGGTCTTCAAGCTAAACCCGCAATGATACGAGTCTATCCATGTGATTACAATGTCTTGGTATCGAACATGGTAGAAACCACTTGATTATCGATCATTGATGTATACCGTTAACAAACACGAGGGAAATCACCATTGATGTCAATGATTCCCAAGGTATCACAGTACATACCATCAAGTGTGAATTAATGAGTTGAGGTCGAACACTTGACGAGATATTTCAATCAAGAGTCAATGATGTAAACTCATGTTGAAAGCAAGGTAACCTGCCATTGAGGCATGCAGGCCCAAGGTACTTGATTGGTTTCTAGATTCAATTCCCGGATGATGTGTTGAAGTCGACAAGGATGAATCCGTCGAAGGAGGGCCATGATGAATGCCCCATCATTGACATGAAACGCAATCACATATGTTTGGGGTGAATCGAATAGTAGAGTGATGTGTGAGACTGACTCAGGGTAAACCGACATGAAGGAAGGTATACTGAATGCAGATGATGAATAACGAATGCCTCTTGAACATGGGAATGGTGTGACTTGGAAATATTGAAACGACGAGAATGGTACCAACCCCTAATGAAACTGATGATGGAAGCATTCTTTGGATGACTCAAAGGAGTGACCAGACTCATGGAATTAGCAGGACTCGAAGACAAAGAGATTACCCAAGTATTGAATGCATATGCAACTGAGTGCCATGTTCAAGAGTGAGTATGTACTGCCATAACTACGATGAACACAATCTCATCCCTATTCCCCATCATGATTGATGAGTACCTCTTTTGTTTTTTAACGAGCTTGAGGAGGGTAACAAATGCTCGGTATAGCTCATCCCATGGATAAGTCCAATCCCAAATATTTTATGAACCTAGGATAAGAGGCGTTCGTCCCATGATGGGCCCTTCGATGTTAGATTTTAACGAGTCCAAAGAAGGTAAACTCAGCATCATTTCATGTTTAGAGAGTCTGAAAAGAACTAAAGAAGACTCCAAATTTACTTTTTCGTAAAGTTAGTCCCTTCGCCCGAAAAAAGGGTAAAACAACGTGAGAGAGAACTCTTCCAGCCATGATTGGATGGAGTGATCCTTTTTCGTAAATGAGTGCCTCCTGGTCCGAAAAGGGGGTAAACTATCACCAGAAGAACGAGCATTTAGATACTTTTACACGCGTGAACGCATCAAGCTCGCTTGGTGATTTTTTCGTATTTAGGGAGCCTGAAAAGAGATTAAAGAAGGACTCTGAGGGATTCCTTTTTCGTGGAAGTTTAACAAGCCCAAAAAAGTGATAAAATGTTACTCGGTGACTTATTCTCACGGTTTTACGAGCACGAGAAGGAACAAAGAGTGAGCTCGGTGTCATTAATATTTGATTTTAACAAGTGGAATAATAACACAAAGAACGCTCGAAGAGTTGTTCACACCTGGCAATGGGTGCGAGATGACACGATCGCGACCAAAGATTATAATACGGCATTTTACTTCACCTGTGGACTCCAAAGACTCGGTCAAAATAATTAATTGAGTATTTAGATATAAAAATAATCCCAACTATAGTAAAATAACCGACAAAAAGAATAAATTAAAAAGGGCATATGCCTTTTTCAATATAAATAGGGAAAAATAGTAAAAATAGTTACCATTTGTTTTTTACCAAATTGGGAGGTGAAAGTGACCCTTTGGAGTGCAATTTTCAACTGTCGATTGCGGGAGTTGTGATCCGTCATTTTCAGTGCCGTTAGCGTCAAGTAAGCCTAATCCCTTCCTTCTTCATTTCCACCGGTTTAGAATTTCATTTACTTTCCATTTTTTTAGGTTTTGGGCTTGCTTTGTGGTGGGGAATTGCGCCCTCATCCTAACGCAGCTTCCCCTTTCGGGAAATGCGCCAAGGGCTCACTGACGCAAATCTTGACATAGAGTCTTGCGCCATTGGTGCTCTGTCTGCAAAGATGGGATGCGCCGACGTAGGTTCGTTTGGCAAACTCAAATTCTAACCAAAGATGGATGATTTGGATGGTTGGGAAAGCTTCTAATGGTGTTTTTATTGCCTTTTGGACAGGTTTTTGGGTGGACACAATGGTTGAATGGCGGGAGAGAGAGCATGAGATTGATGATGCTCAAGCAACACACGACCCAAAATGCATGGATGCATTGCGGAACTGTGGGTTGCTGAAATACTTCCATGTTCCAGGCATGAGAGCCCAAGTGCAACTATAAGAGTATTTGATCCAATGTTGGGACCCGATACAACAACACTTCCAAATAGGAATCCACATACTGACTATAGATATCGAGGATATCTACTTTCTGATAGGATTGTCTCGACGGGGGAGTCCCATGTCTTTATTAGGGTCACGAGGGAGTGACCGAACTACAGAGGATCTGATAGACCAGCAATGCACTGATGGCACCTAGATGATTGGTGGGAAGATTCCCATCAAGGAGGTCAGGGATCGACCTCTCCATACAATTTTTTTCACCATCATGAGGGTGGATGGTAGTAGGGCTGCTCATCTTGCGAGAAAATCCCATATGTTATAGGCTGAGGAGTGCATGGCTCCTACGGTCTTCAACTGGTGCGAGGGACTCCTCGCAAAATTGCAAGATCAGCTCACCAACTGTCGACGTGGTACGCTGAAGCAGTTCGGCTACAGATCAGTTGTAGTCTCGTTCTTTCTGGAGCAGGTGCCACATCTGCGCCCGCAGGTCGAGGTGGAAGATCTGGATCCGAGGGATCCTCACATGTTTCGTTGGTCAGAGGTGATGGCCCTCCACGACGATGGTGGTCCCATCATTACTTATGGTACATGCTTCTTCAGGTGGTTGAGGGGTCATATCCTCATGGTTGGGGACTAACCTTATGATGGCATTGACTTTAGGGGGGATCTGGAGCTGGCTCTCCCTGAGGGGATGCAGTGGGGCAACATGGGTAAGAACAAAAACTCTGTTGTGTTTTTCATTTTATATTTTTTAGATGTTTTTGGAGTAGTACTGATAATTGACATATGTTTGATGCAGATCTGGGCCCATCATGACTAGTTGGTGTCTCTTTGATTGTACATAAAGGGGCAGTGCGGGAGATGGATGCCGCAATACGCAATGCAGTCAAGGAGTTGGATGAGCTGGAGGAGAACCTCCGACGTTTGACTCTGGATATCCCAGAGTCGGGGGTTCATGACTTACCTCGTCGATACCAGCGATAAACTATTGGAGTGTTTGAGCGCTTCGGTTCGCTACTTAGGAAAGTGGCGAGGGCGATCATCTGCTATCACGAGCGTCATGGGGAATAGACTCATGTGTATATGTATATGTACTGAAATCTATGGGCTTCAGATTTTGTATCGGGGGATACTTACTGAAAGCTGACATGATTCAGATTTTTGTATCAGTTCTACATTTTGTACTTTATACCGTCATGATATATAAAAACTCTATTAGCGGATTTATACACTGTGTTCTTATGGATGATTATGGAATCTTGCGTATGTGTTTTTTTATGCATTATGTACATGTCGTGCCACTTTTATATTTATGAATGTTTCATGTATGTGCAATATAGCAGTCCAATATGAAATTGGCCATGGAATCAGCAATGATGTTCATGTCTCTTGAAATGTGCAGGTACTGAACAGATTCGAAGGACCTTTCCAAGAGATGTACTCGTCCAAAAAGACGGAGCAACGTGGGATAACGGATGGCGTAGACACGGTTAAGGTGGGAGACCACTAATTGTGATTCGAGGTGAATGACAATGTGGTCCTTACCCAGGGAAAGAGCATCGGTTAAGACTCCAATCACAGCGTGATACTCTACGGCGTTGTTGGTTGCGTACCCTAGACACCTCCCTCCCGAACTAATGAGCTCACTGGTAGGGGAATAAATTACCTAAGCTACCGATGTGAGGCTGCTGGTATGGCGGCTAGCACCATCAGCGAATCCAAAACAGGTTTCCATCTGCACATGCAGGAAGAACATGATATAAGCGTAAAGCTAAGATCCTAACACACTAAAGCAAAGTGCCACACCACACAAAACACATACCATGTATAACATATACAAGATACTAATGCGTGAAAGAATCAGGCGTAGTACCTCTTTAGGTAGAGCCCATTGCGAGGCTCTCCCAGAGATAACCCATCATAATCCTTAAGCTCGTTTTCTCCCTTCTCCAAGACCCGTGCACGACCCGTGCCACATGGACTCAAACTTTCTTGCCCCCAGCTTATCATGTTTTTGGTCATACGTGAGGACCAAATCCCCATCATTGAAGATATGAGGCTTGACTGACTTATCATACTAGGATTTGATGTGTTTCTTATGTGCTTCGTTGGAAATAGCAGCATCGCGGCGGGTCACGTTGAGTTTGTCCAAGTGAAGGAAACGTTCTTCCTCGGTAGTGGTGTTCAAGAGAAGTTCGACTGCAAGTTTCAGTGATGGAATCTCCCACTCTATCGATAGAACTGCCTCCAATCCGTAAACTAGTTGGAAAGGTGTGAACCCGATGGCAGTATTAACGGAGTTCCTGTATGCCCATAGGGAAAAGAAGAGCATGTTATGCTAGTTTGACTTGTGCGTACCCACCATGCGCTGAATCATGGTTTTCAAGACCTTAATGATGGCCTCTACTTGTACATTGGACTATGGGTAGTATGGGGTTGAGTTCTCATGGAGAAAACCTAGTCTGGTGCTCAATTCGTCCACCATCTCTTTTTGGAAATGAGATCTGTGGTCGGTAACGATGGCTTGTGGGACTCTGAATCACGCAATGACATGATTGAAAATGAAGAGTGCAGCAGTTTTTCCGTCTTCCTTGTATGAAGGCATAGCCTCGGCCCATTTATTAAAATATTCAATGGCTACGATGAAGTAACCATGCCCCCCGACCAAGGTAGGCTTACAGTGCATGAAGTCTATGCCCCACTTAGAAAAGGGGCCGACGGAAATAACCAAATGTAAAGGGGTTGGATGGGAGCGCTTTTTGAATTGAAATTGCTGGCATGGGGGACACTTCTTGATGGCATCAATACAGTCTTTGAAGATTGAAGGCCAATAGTATCCTGCACGTAATATTTTCTAGGTTGTAGCCATCCCAAAAAGATGACCGCCACAAGCCCTAGAGTGATAGTCATTCAGTACGTGTTCAGCCTCCTCATTTGTTAAACAACGTCGAAGGATGGAGTCAACACCAAGACGATACAAGGTATCACTGATGATCAAGTAGTACTTGTTGTGGTGGCGTATACGATGATGGTCGTCCCGGGATAGTTGAGGGTTGAACCGTTGGGTTTGAAGATATAATGTGATATCTCCATACCATGAGTAAGACGTGCTGATGAGAAACGACGACTCATCTGGAAGGGAGTCGATGGGATCAGTTCCCGAATTAGCACGGGGAAGATCGCAAATGAGCTCCACAAAAACCAAATATTTCTTTGACTTGGCCTTCTTGAAGAGGAGATCAAATTCCTGAAGTATCACGATCTAGCGTGAATACTTGCCCCCGAGCACTTGACGTGTAAGGACGTGGTACATGGGATTCGAGTCAGCAACGATGGTAGTGGTGCGGAGCAGTATGTAGTGTCAGAACTTTTGGAAAGCAATGACCGCTGCGAGAGTGAGTTTCTTGACATGTGAATAACAGGTTTCAAAGTCAATAAGACCCTTACTTAGGTAGTAGATCACATGTTCCGAGGTGTTATCGTCTTCCTGGACCAAGACCATGGCGATCGTGTTGGCAGAAGCAGCGAGATAAAGGATATAATCCTTATAGTAATTGGGCGGTTGGAGCACAGGGGTGTGAGTAATGGCATATTTCAAGTTGTCGAAGGATTTTTGGGCTTGGTCATCCCAGATGAAAGGGACTTCCTTCTTTAGCACCCACATATAGCCTTGTTTCTTTTCAGCGAAATTACATACAAAATGCTGTAGGTAGTTTTCCTTCCATTGCAAACTTTGTAGTTCTGTGATATCAATAGGAGGTGGGAAAGAACAATGGATTCCACCTTCCAGGGATCAATGCATATCCCATCCTTTGAGACGATGAAACCTAGGAGGCATCCTGATTCGACGTAGAAGATACACTTGTGAGTATTCACACGGATGTTATACTTCCTACATCTGAGGAATACAACCATCAGATGATCAATGTGAAACTCACGATGCTGTGAATGAGTAGGGAGGTCATCGAGATAGGGTTCCACAAAGTCCTTCACGTCATGAAAAGCGTACGACATGGCCCGTTGGAATGTAGCACCAGCATTTTTTAAGGCCAAAAGGGAGTTTACGAAAAGTAAACGTACCCCAGGGGCAGATGAAAGCAATTTTATGTTGGTCGGCTGGGTGGATCTCAATTTGATTATAATCGGAAAAGCCATCCATAAATGAGAAGATGACGCTCCTGGCGCAATGGTCGATGAAGGGGGTAGGGTAGTTGTCCTTGGGACAAGCCTTGTTCAGGTCCCTTTAATCGACACAGACCCTAATAGTACCCTTCTTCTTGGCCACATGGATGACATTGGAGACCCATTCTGTTAAAGGAATAAGATAGATGAAGCCGACCTTCAAGAGCTTTTCAATCTCATCTTTAATTGCCACAGTTTTTCGAGGGTGCACTGGTTGCAACTTTTGGCGGATAGGTTTAGTGTCGGGATACGTTTGGATCTCATGCGCAACAATGGCAGGATCGATCTCGGGCATTTCCTCATAGGTCCATGCGAAGACGTTGCAAAATTGTTTGAATAAGGCCGTGTATGTGGTGATCTCATTGGGATAACAGTTCTGGCCAATGCGGATATGTTCCACGACGTCGGGCATAACCGAGATGTCAATTGGGATGGTGGGTGTGATGTTTTCCAATTTTCCTTCAGTGACCGTATCGCATGTGAGGATCTGTGACTGCGGGCAAGGATATGCATCTGGTGTAAAAATGGTTGTGATAGCATTCTCCACAGAATCTAATGAGGGTAGGAAAGACAATCGATGGTGGAGGTCTTCCCATGGAGGTTCATCCTAGATCATAATCTCCATAATGGACTCATCAGAATGAAAAGTCTGGAGCAGAGGATCTGGTAAGGATGAAGTCCGCTGTAGAGAACGAGACGTAGAGGCCATGGTCAAGTGGTCCTCAGGGGATGACTGGATAGCCTTGTAGGTAGCTTCAGCTGATGAGAGAGGCATAGTATCTCTAATCAAATGCATGGTGGCCGGATCGGGCATGAGCTATTGATCTGTAGAGTTGGAAGAAGATGGAATCATGGGGGAGATCATGTTCATTGTGGAAACATGGTTAGGGGGATTCAGGGTTGTAAGGACTCCCATAAGAGATGAATCTTTTATGAGGCCGAATCCCACGCTCTCATATAGCTACGAAGATTTCCCTAACAAAGGGACATTGTTGCCAGGATGAGTAGCGGTGTCTGGTGTACAAAAGTCTAATTGGTCGATGGTGACAATTCGAATTTGATGGGGGAATTGCACAATGCAGAAGACAGATGACGCGACCGGAGTCATGGCGTAAAACCAGTTACGACCAAGAAAGAGATTATAATCCAATGGGGAAGCGACTACTTCCACGTTAATGGTCACAGTCTTCCCCCCCAACTCTACCTCAAGGCTTGTAACATCCCGTGGGGTTGGAATCCACGACCATTGAATGCTTTCAGGGTAGTAGGGGAACGATTTAACTTAGGAGAGCAAATGGCTCGCCAACAGGATAACGACATGACCGAGGTGGAGGCAGGTTCGTCTAACACAGTACGATGGATTGTCTTCCTGATAAATATTGTGGCAATTTGGAAATCCAGCTGGTGGGAAAGCCTCAGTTTAAAATACTCAAGTTTAAACATGATCGGAATCCAGGTCTACAGCACCGATGGTAGCGAGAAGAGTCTTATGTTGATTGGGATAGTTCTCTAAGACTTATAGCATCGACATGGCACAAGGAGCTTGGGCCAAGTCCTCTATAATGTTGTAGTTCTAAGCTGCCCGAGCATTGTGATTGAAAACTGTTTTTCTAATCGTGCTCTTAGGCAGACGCAACACTGCATCTAATGAAGGTTTCTCAATGAAGAGAGGAACTTGTGGCGCAAGAATGTCCGAGGTAGAGGCGAAAGTTGTTTCAGTATTACTTCTGGTGGATTCCTTATGAGGGACTGAGTCGTATGATCATGATCGAGTATTTAGGTTAACCGTTTCACTACGCATCATGAGAACATGCGCAATGGAGGATGTTTCTCCTTGAGAAGGAGGGGGTTGGGTAATCATTTGTTGGTTTTGGGTGGGGAATGGATCATTGAGAACTGCGGGTGTGGAGTTTCCCTTAAGAAACTTATACACTTCCTCTTTGTGCGGACACTCTTTGGTAAAATGGTCACCACCACATAGTAAACAAGGATACTCGACCTTCCGTTTTTGTTTCGTGTATTCAAGAGGGTTCTTATGTTCCTACTGATTGGAAGACTTCTTGGATTTTCCTTTGGTCTTCTTCTTGCCACCGAATTTCTGAGGCGAATCTGATTGAACAAAATTCACCTCCTCGGTGGGAGCAGAAGTGGGTGACTTGGTGGTGCTACTACCGGACTGTGGCGAGGGTGGGGAAGAACCATGGTGGTTTGAAAATCCACCGGTTTGAGTAGAAGGTTGGGATTGGACATAACCAATAATGCCATCGGCATGAGGTCCCTGGGGCGGTTTTGCAGGGTCGTAGGTAGGGTGGGGTGCGTCTGGAACGAAATCATATAAAGTGTTGGATTGAGCATAGACAAGATATAAGTATTGGGCATGAGTGATAGCTTGTTCTTCGGTGACAGCCCCACCCATGGCTACATATCTAGCTATGGTGGGTAAAAGAGACTTCGTAAACCAGTCAACTAATAATTGGTCTAGAATGGGAGGCTTAATGAGATGTCGTCTCCTCCACCACTCATGGATATGATTGGATACATGAGTTGCGGTGGTTTGACGGAGTGAATTCAATAGATCCATACCAGTCTCATAGTGCATGGATAACTGGAAATGAGTCAGGAATGACATAGCCAAAGAATGAAAAGTCAGAAAACGAGTGCGGTGGTAGTTCAATGTACCACTTGGCAGCTGTATCGGTGAGGGTCCTTTGAAATAACCTCAGACGGATCGAAACATTCATCAAGGAATTGGATGAGTACCATAGATGGTATGTCATCACATGGTTCTTTGGGTCTTCATCGGGTTTTCCATCAAACTTTGGAATATCAGAAGGTAACTTAACCAGAGTGGTTGGCCAATTATAACCATGCTGGATGGGATCGTTGGTACAACGAGATAGATTTGGCAAATCTAAAGTAGCCAAAAATGGCAGCTGTTGGTTTGGATGTAGATACTGGTAGTATTTATATGGAATTTGCATACCAGTAGGACCTTGAATCAACTTATTGTAAGGTCCTCCCATAGGGAATTGGCCATAAGGGGGTGGGTCTCCTGGGTTGGGTGGTGGACCTAATGGTGGTCTGCCTCCATAATAGGGTGGTCCGCCACTGGAAGGTGGGGGTCCTTTGTCGCCACCGAAATAAGGGGGTCCTCCACCGGAATAGGGTGGGCCCCTACCTGAAGGTGGGGGTCCTCTGCTGCCGCCAGAATAAGGGGGTCCTTTGCCTCCTCCGCCAGAGTAGTGTGGGTCCCAGTCAGAAGGTGGGGGTCCTCCGCCATTGGAATATGTGGGACCTCGCCTCCGCCGCCGGAGTGTGGTGAGCCTCTGCCAGAAGGTGGAGGTCCACCCTCGCCAGACTGAGGTGGGGGTCCGCTGCCTCCAGAAGGAGGTGGAGGTGGACCAAATGGTGGTGGGGGTGGTAGGACATGAGGAAAGGTTGGTGGGGGTCCAACTGGCATAATGTTGTGATGTCCCCAAGGAGTGTTTGAGTTTCCGGGATAAGGTATCTCAGGAATAATGTTCCTGGGATGGTATTGTCCCGACACAGGGTGGAAATTACCTGGATATGTATAGCTCCATAGTGATTGAGTTAGGTTGAATGGCCACCTGCCATGATCTAATCCCATGGTAGGTCCCACGACTGGTAAGGATATGCCAACAAAATGACTAGTTGGAATCCCTCCACTCATATTATGGTTAGGGAATAAAGGTTTCCCCCAGTAACGATGTTTTGACCACTCGTTGATGGTTGACTCGCAGTAGGTTGATGGTTACTAACTAGTGGAGGAACACTACTCGTGATGAAATGAAGGGGTAAAGAGTATCTTCCCCTCGAATTTTGGGGTGGGGGAGGTGGGGGTAGCGCTCCAGTAATAGTATGAGGGGTGTTTGAAAATTGTCCTTCAACGTTTTGAGTCAGTTGGGGTATGGAACTGGTCTCCTGACTAAGAGGTGTATTCGCAGGAAATGAAGGTTGACCAGGTTCATAAGTAGTCACATTATGTATAGGTGTTTCCGGTGAAGTGAAGGATAGAGAATGAATTGGGGTATGTTGAGACATAGGAACTTCCAAGTTTCTAGTCCCACGTGAGAGATTTTGTCGTCTGAGTTCGTCGCTGGTTGTACGTAGCCGGTTGAGGGGGTCCTGGAAGGGTGCCAGAAACTCATCATTGGGAACCCAATAAGGGGGTGCGGTTCTTGCAGACAGAAGTGTGGAAAAATGATCCCATTGTTGCCCTAGAGTGGTTTCTCAAAAGGATGCAGAAGGACCAAAAGCTATGGATACAGGGACATCCTGGGGTTTATTGTACCATTATATAGCCCCAGGTTCTCCTTCCATCGAATGGTGGAAATATGTGTCTCGTGAAGTAGATGGTTCCATGGTCACAAACCTTGGAGGATCAGTGATTGGTGGACTCAAGGGAAGTGAAAAGTTCACTCCCGAATCCATGGTGGAGTTTTCTTCTTCAGGTGACATGACGGTAACTGGTTGATCCATGTTTTCCCTCGAACATACCTCTTGATTAAGGGGATATTTGGGTGGCAAGTTCAAGAGTCTACGGGACCTTCTCAAAGGTTTTTCAGCCAGAATGGTTGAAGCAGAATTTCTCCTAAATGTCTTCTATGCAAAAAGAAAAGCAATCCAAAATCTACACAAACTAAGGCCATAAGAAAACTTATGTGACAGGTGTGGATTCAAAAGTATGGAACCTCACAAGATTGTCAAGGCTTCACAACTCGCGATATACCCGAGGGTCGAACAGTTATACTCGGCCCAATTTTTCAGAGCACTAACTAGGGAGGATTAGGACCGTACCCCTGACCGTATAACCCGACTACCTAGAAGCACGTGCGCAGTATCTCCCGGAGTGTTGTTCTCGGTGTATTTCTCTTCCAAGACAGACAAATGGTTAACTCGGTTGGTCTCAGGAATCCTAGGAGAGTATCCTTATATACTCAAGGTACGTGGGATCTCAAATCCGTAGTGGTGCTGCCTAATGCACAATCGTACGACAAGAGCCTTCTGATATACTACCAAGTACGTGAAGTGCCTTTCAATATACCCAAGGGTACGTGAAAGAGCCTTCGATATACCGGTTGGTAAGTGGAAGAACTGTAGGCCCCCGGGATGTAGTGCAGGCAGATAATGACAGATGCCATGTTTTACAACGCTGGAACACATCACTAACTTATCACACAAGTTACTAGTAAATTTTAACCTAACGCTACCGATGAATTTTATCTTATGTGGTTAGGTGAATGCATGAGGTGTAGACAGGAATTTAAAAATAATGCAACCCTAGCTACATGAAGGTGCACATTTTCCTTTTCTTTCGACGAAGTCTATCTAAGGTAGGGAGAAATTTCTTTTTCCAATGGTCTCAACAAAATAAGAAATCCCAAAAAGTTCAAAAATCTACCAAAGACGATTGAAAGCACTCTTTTCGTTTTTTCCAACAAAACACAAAAATAACAACACATCAAATAAAAAAAAATTTCCCTTTTTTTTTAATCTTTTCAAGCTAGAATGAATCTAAGTAATGATGAAAGGGAGGATTTTTGCTTAGAATGCACTAACTCTCAATTTTCGCAATGATGAGCTAACAAGCACAAAAAGACCAAAAGTGCATAGAACGTTTCAAATTTGAAATACTTTGCAAGAGCTTGAATTCACTTGATTTTTCAAAGAGATGAAAGACTCATAACTATGAAAAAAAATATAATCAACCGATTTCCTTTTCAAACTTCTCAAAGATTGCGAAAGAACGAATTCCAAAGCACGAAACAATTCTATAACAATTTCCACATGATCTTGAAAATAGACAAAATGAAGCACTTTCAATTTTTCAATGCATATATCAAAACAAAATCTGATAATAATGATGCCTTTCAAATGTAATAGCAGAAAACAGGAGATTGATCACAACATTCTAATGACTCAAAAACTCTCAAAGAAAAGTGGCAAGCACTCGAATGGACTCAAAGACACTCAAATCACTCAAAATCGATCAAATGCAATCAAAACTAAATGGTTAAGTGCAGTAAAGGTTTGGAATTAGATCTAACACACTGAATAGACCTGGTAAGGTGATCAGGGAATGCAAGATCGAGTGGATGAACATGGGGGATTGAAATTTCCCGCCACCACCGAATCTCTCACTTGACCAAATGGAACCCAAAAATCAACAAAAACAAATCCAAACACAAGCAAGCTGAGTAAGCAGGTCCGTGACTGGAAGATGCAGTACACAGAGGCTTTTTAATTAGATCAAAAGCAAAATTTAGAGAGGATTTTGTACCCAACACCAAGCTTAAAGGGTTGGTGCACTCATTCAATCTACACCAGAGTGCCTGGCAAACTTGTTCCACAAGGAAAAGGTGTCAGTGGCGCAAGTTGTATGAAAGGAAATAGCGCCAATGGCGCAGTTTTCACATAGGGAATAGGCGCTAGAGAGTTAGTGGCGCACAAGATGCACAACCCAGGTGTGTCGGGCGAATAATCAATAGCAAAAATAAAAAGATCTCTAAAAAATGAAAAACAAGTGACCTGATACTGATCCCAAGAGAACTAGGGCAAGCCAACAGACTCTCTAATGACAAGATCTGATGGTAGGAGGGGTTCATGAGGCTAAGAAATGAATCACTAAGAAATCAATGGAATCGCACTCAAATTGAAATCAAAGCTAAAGTATTCCCCAGCGGAGTCGCCAGATTTGTTTTCAGACAATCTACCTAAGTGGACTTAAAGGATAGATCTCCCTAGTCCAACTGTATCTAGAACAAATAAGTACAAAATATAATCAATTTCCCTAGATCAAAAGAAGTGCAAAGTAACAAGTAGATCTCTTACCTTAGATTCACAATCCCCTTTGATCCTTGCTTGATCCAATGCTCTAGAACTTTCAGATCTACAGCTGCAAATCCCTGTTGAACAAGTAGACACAAACAAACAATAAAAGCATATATTGCATATGATTGATCTAGGCTAACAGTTAAGGAAGTAAGCTCTAAACATTAACACCACAATAATGTATATGGGAAGAGATTGTATTAATTGTAATAAAGGAGATTACAATAAGAGAGAACGTTACAAGCTATTCCTTAACGTTGCAACCTTCCTTCCAACAAGCCAAACCAAGCCTCCAAGGATGAAGTAAGCCTCCCAAAGATGAATAGGGGTCACCTAAGACAATTCCTCCAGCGTGAGAGTGCTTTAGAACTTCCTCCCTTTCCAATGGGGATGAACTTCATATTTATAAGGCCAAATGAATAGAGTGGGTTGAGGATTAATGGAATAAGTCTAAGGGATACTCCCTTGAGGTTAGGGAACCGAAGGACATCTCACCTATCAATTAGGGATAGACTTCCACCTCACCATGCTTTGAGAAGTCGCTCGAAGCTCTTGTTTATCCAATTTAACCAACCCTGGTGCACTATGCATGAAGGAAACTGGTGCTAGGGAGGGGGCAATGCAGGCTGCATGAGGGAAACCTGAGCCACTGGCGCATCCTTCTAGGTGGCATTATGTGTCAGGCATGTTTTGGCGCCTGTTGCTAGAAGACAACTTGCGCTAGTGCAACTAGAAAATGTGGACACAAGGGTCAACAACTTGCTCTGGTTTTTTTTGGTCAGGGAAACTTCAGGGACCGAGGCATGAAGTTGACATAGGACTCATGATGACGAGATTTAGGTGTAACAAGGCTACATGAGTGTATCATCTTGTTGTGTGGATGCTGATTGTCTCTTATGCTTCATTGAGGTAATTGTATCTTAGTTAGATTTGTCCATTTTGCTTTGTCAATCTTTCTTGCTTAGAGTGATTGTTATTCTAACCATAGGAATGAGGAGTTGATTCATGTTAGCTCTTTATTTATTTGTTTATGCTTAAAGACTATGGAATCTTCATGTTTAGTATGCTTACTTGCACAATATCATAATCTTGAGTGTAGGCTATACATATTTGACAAGTTTTTTTGTGGCAAGTATATTATAAGATTTGCAGGTACTTCTATCCGGAGAGAAGGAGATTCTTGCTTGATTTCTTCTTCATTCTGGATATCTCAAAAGAAAGACAAAGTCCCTCTTTGATCCACCTCTACAACTCCATAATCTCAAGTTCATAAAGTCTTGGTTTATTCACCTTCTCTCAAGCTATAAATTAAACTTTATTTGTTACCGTTACTAATCTAGCTTATCTATTAAAGATCTATTTGTTATAAAGTTAAATCTTTCCTAGATAGTTTCACTTTGCCAATATTAAATCTTGTTTAAAGATAGTTTCTTTGAATTTGAAAAGTTAAATCTAGGATAAAAGTGCTTCATTGGCATCCCCTTAAAGGTTGTCCAAGATCCTAAGAAATTGGGTCTCACAAGCCTAATTTTCTTAGTTACTTGTTTTAGTTTAGATCTAGTTTTAACATTTTCTCATTCTAGTTTTTTTTTGGTTTGTCCAAATCACTTTCAAAGTGATTTTGGGCATATTTAATCACTAATATCTCACTGTTTTTTTGCACTTTTTAGCAGGTTTTAAGGCTTTTTGGGCAAAATATTGATAAATCCAAGCAATTTGGAGGCTTTGGGAACGTTCTTCTTCATTTTAACTCTATTTCCAAGCAATTGTAAACTTCTTTTCTCCAAAAATATTAGGAGAAAGAAGTATTTTTCTTTTTTTTAGATCTCATTGTAAAGGCTTAATAAAAGTCTCTTTTGAGTGAGCTCAAAAGAGGTTACTCCTCATCCCCCCTGGGGAGGTTTGTGTCGGTGAAATTTTTTCATGCATCTCATATTTTTTTAGTTTTTTTTTGGCTAAAATTAACTTAGTTTAGTTAAAATTAAGCGTCGTGGTCAAATCCAATTATTGGGCCATTGACTCACTCAGGATGTAGGAACAATTTGTTTAGTTTTGTAAGAAATATACTTTACATTCGAAACATTTTCTTTTATTTCTTACAAAGTAAAATGGATACTAACCCACTACTTCGGTAGTGTAGTAATTAGACAATATTTTCCCTTTTCAATCTTTCATTTTGGTTAAAATCAAACCCCTTGCTTTCCCGAAGTACGGTTCACGGATAAGGGCTTGCCCGAGTACTGACCGAAAAATAGACCCCTGGGGTACTAATCTAAGCAATAAAACATTTTAAAATCCTTAAAACTTACAAGAATTTGTCCCCATATACTCTGGATCTTTGCAGCTTTGAATAACCAGTTGATCAAACCATAAAGGGACTAAGTGACTTGTAATTAGTTTTCACATCCAATTAACCTCCCAAGACGAAAATCCAACGTCTCACTTTTTCTGTGTGGGAGAAAATTTCACAGAGAAAGCGGGAATAACTAGAGAGTGACCACGAGGCCTCATCAGGCTACACCCTCGATTGGTATAGTGTTGGACACACCCTCGTGACTCCATCTAGCCCACATTTTCTCGTGTGGAACCACACTTAGTGAGTCTAGACATATTCCCCGTACCTTCGTGTTATATCGAGAATACCCCGCCCTATTAAGTGTATTACCTATTAATCAACTCAATTCTCAATAATTTAAAATTGACCAAGAGAAATTCACAATACGTTTTTTGGCACTACAACAACACTCCATTTGACTCCATTTTCAACACTAGTCTTTTGCTTTTATCATATAATCTTTTGCTTAAATCTATCATGTGTTGAATGGTTATGTGATTTATACAATATTTTAAGCTGTTGTGTTAAATCTACTATTTCAATCTCTTGCTTCAATTTTGTCATTTCCATAAACTCCTAAAAAACTTATTCATTTACAAACCACTAAACAACTTGATCAACCTTAGTAACTTTTAGGGTCTACCCCCCTTGGCTTCGTTAGGACTTTTCCTAAACGAAGGAGTCAAGAATCAAGTGACAGTATTTGACTTGAGGCTTTCCCCCAAGAACACACCAAGAATCTTGAATATTTCTACTGCGCTAACCCCTAGGTGTCTGAAAGGCGGCAAGATCTGGCATCCTAGACATCTTCACAAACTGCAAAGTTAGCAAACTATTCATAGTTTTCAAAGTCGTCCTTGAAGTGCTGATTTTCACTACAAGATTTAAGATCCGTACTCTCCAACAAATCATCTGTTGTTTCCTTGGGAGATTGACAGATTTCGTCGTTCAAGTCAAGAACGCGACTTTGGGGAATGCTGAGCTCGTTGTCTGAAGCCTCCATGAGATAACATAGATCAACCTGAGAGTCCAAATCTCTTGTTTCACCTTCATGGCCACTAGAAAGATCGGTGGCCGCTAAATTATCGCCGAAGTTGGAGGTTTGAGAATAAGTGGAACATGTTGTCGAAATCTCTTCGTCCAGGCTTCTCATGAGATGATGTTGCGTGATAATGAATATAAGAAGATATTGCCACCATGCCTGATTGTGAGACCACTCCAGTTTTGCCCGTATTTTCGTCTGCAACTCGATCAATCCCAAAGCCAATGATATGAAATTCAATGATGCTTTGAAAATAAATACAACTCCTTGGGCTCTTTGAAAAGAAATAAAACGTTCAACTGCAAATACAAATGCATATGTTTTTATAGTGCTTGCTTTCCAGAAAAGACTTATGTAAGAAGAAATCAAAGTGACAATATTGCTTATGGAGTGATGCCTGATGAGTTTTACCGGGCCAAGTGGGTGCGCCCATGACCGGACCTGACCTCGTCATCGTTGGATTTGTTGTTTGCTTACATGTGGTGTACTATGCAATTCCATTTACAATATGGATGGATAAATTCCTATGTTGCACAAGTTTATGGAACGCTGGAATGTAGGGAACGTGGGTACGAGTACCGTCTAGAAGTTTCCCCCAAATTTGCAGGAAACGGCAGGTTGGGAACGACAATAAGATATATTAAAAAATATAAAAATAAAATATTTAAAAAAAATATGAGAACCAAATGACTTAGCACAAACCAAATGACTTAGCTTATTCCTTATATTACGGTTGTAACTAGAACCTCTTAGCAGATGGAAATGGTAATAAAGTCAAGATTATCATCCACGCCATTGATTATATAAGGTAGAATCTTTCGAAAGTGGAAACTTTTAGAAGTTATAGTCCCTGCATTTGTGGCTATATGTATAGAGTAAGTTTTCAGTTTTGTGTCAACTATGATTAAAATATATTAAAATATTATATGTTTACAACACATTCTATGCTAGGGTATTTGCAAAGGTGTATGAATAATCAAATTTAAATTATTATAAAATAGAAATCAATATAATTTTTATTTAAATGTAATATATGAATTTAGTTTTAAAATAAGATTTAAAACTATTTCCAATTATTTAAAAGTTTATTTTTTTTAATTCATAAAGTAAATACTAAAATAAATAAATTTACTTTCTTTTATTTAATATATAAAAAGTCAAAATAGATTTATATTTATTATTGATTAGTGGTAATTGCAATTCAACGTAGGGACACGTGAATACTCTAGCATGGCTGGTAGATGGATACCAGTGCACCAACTCGACAAGGTAGCATAAATAGAATTTTATTGCAACTTAGTTTTCTAGAGAAAAAAAATTCCGAGTCAACTATGTAAAATTATGGTCGCGAGGAAATAGGAATGTTGTTAACAACCTACGTGGTGATCATGAATGCGTGGAAGCTCCCAGTGAAGAAAACATGCAAAAAAAAGTCCCCAAGTTCCTGATTTAGAGGGTAAAAGTTCCTAGTAAGTTCCCAACCATCCAGAACAGTTCCCATTGGATTGGGAAAGTTTCCTACAATTTCCGAAGTTCCCTAGAACGTCGGAACTTCGGGAACAAGTTTCCTAAAAGCCGAGAGCGGTTCCCGTGCTACATAGATAAATTCACAATGGCTTCCATTGCACATGTGTCATATTTACGCAATGGTATACCCTTCCTACTCTGGGGTGCCATGCGGGTGAATGACGTGGATTGGGATGGCCACGACTACAGATGTAACGTCTCACGCTAATTGATGAATGTTCGAAACAACCAGTAAGGTGACGTACATCGCAATTTATGAGAGATGATGTGATAAGGGGACACATGTCGAGCAATTTCCCCGCTCCAAACTTCAAGGTGTTTTATGAAAGTTAAACTTTGCAAAACTTTATAAATTGAAAAATAAGATCTGTACTAAAGAATTACTAGCTGCAAAATGGAACAAAGATGTCGCGGACATAATAAAATAATATTATGTTGTGAAATTTTTTTATAACTTTTATATGTATATTTTATAAAAGGAATACTTATATTTGCTCACTTACCTTTACAATAATTTTATACATAATTTATTTTTAATATTTAAATAAATTTATCTCTCATACCATTGATTTTATATAGTTTTCATGCACTAAGGCCACCTACCTTCGTAATTATAAAATCATCCTCCTTTCTTATAGTATTTTATGAAGTTGCAAAGTACAACCATTTATTTTAAGCTTGGCGTCCGGGATCAAATTTGAAGAGCTAGTCTTAATTTCAAATAGAAGGTTATATATTCATGCTATTGCCTTCCGGGATCAAATTTGAAGAGCTAGTCTTAATTTCAAATAGAAAGTTATATATTCATGCTACTGCCTTTTTACAATGAAGGGATTCTAAAAATCTCACATTTCAAATTACAATAATAAATTAATTACATACTTCATAAAAAAAGTGTTCGGACATAATAAAATAATATTATGTTGTGAAATTTTTTTATAACTTTTATATCTATATTTTATAAAAGGAATACTTATATTTGCTCACTTACCTTTACAATAATTTTATACATAATTTATTTTTAATATTTAAAGAAATTTATCTCTCATACCATTGATTTTATATAGTTTTCATGCACTAAGGCCACCTACCTTCGTAATTATAAAATCATCCTCCTTTCTTATAGTATTTTATGAAGTTGCAAAGTACAACCATTTATTTTAAGCTTGGCGTCCGGGATCAAATTTGAAGAGTTAGTCTTAATTTCAAATAGAAGGTTATATATTCATGCTATTTCCTTCCGGGATCAAATTTGAAGAGCTAGTCTTAATTTCAAATAGAAGGTTATATATTTATGCTACTGCCTTTTTACAATAAAGGGATTTTAAAAATCTCACATTTTAAATTACAATAATAAATTAATTACATACTTAATAAAAAAATGTGTTAAAAAAATACTGCATTTTAATTAAATTTATGACACTAAAAAAATTAATCATATAGAATTATTATATATGTCAAAAATATTATTTTTGTGATTTTAAAGTGAGATTTGAGACTACATATACCCAAAAACTTTCAAAATTCATTGATGGGGATCTAATTGTGGACAAGATGTCACTAAAAAATCAATCATATAGAATAATTATATCAGCCAAACATACTATTTTTGTGATTTTAACAAAGTGAGATTTGAAACTGTACATCTACCCAAAAACTTTCAAAATTAAGATTAATGAGATCTAAATACTGACAAGCTTTAAGTACTACCAGCGTTCAACCACTTCCCAAAACTCTGCACTCCTCATTTAAAAAATTCCAGTATTTCCTAGAACTAAACCAAATGTTTCACCTTCAATCATCCAGTGACTTAGATTTATTCCAATCTGAATTTCAAGATATAGCACTTGTAAATGAAAGAATAAGCATTTTGTCCTATAGAAAAAAATTAACGCATTGAATAAGTTAAAGTTATACCAACATCTTTCCCTTTATTCTTACCGACACTACTTGTCAATTAAATCATTTATAGCCTTTTGTTGATCGCTTCCTCTTGAGAGTTTTGCTGGTTAATGGAATGAGAAATGATCTACGAGCTAGTGAGGCTCTTCTAAGTAGCAAGATGATTTTCACCCTTGCTATAGGAGAGAGATCAATTTGCTCGCATTGCCAATTGATCATTAGAGATAGAGAAAATATTAGCTCTTGTAAAAATGCATTAATTGATTCTTAGAGATGTTGAAATGCAACATGATTTTGGTAGTGAA